>OX578143.1:14774407-15974407 GCA_951213105.1 Amaurobius ferox
CTTGAATGGCAAAAAAGCCAAGAGGCAGTTGTAAAAATTGATTTAAAATCTTGCTCTAATGCATGGTGGATTTTTTATTACTGTTTGTATTTTAAATTTTCCAATTAATTTAAAACATCCAATTAAAAGAAAACTAGAAAATGAAGGCTTGCAAATAAAGTTGTGATTTCATTATTTGGGGATTTCATTATTTGTGATTTCCATACACAGAGGAATGGCATTTAATAAAAAGACTAAATTTTTAAATATTAAAAATATAAATTGTTTCTTTAGATAATGAGTGATAAATAGGAACTACAATATAGCAAACCTGATCAATGTCCAAAATCAGTCCCAAGTCATGCACACCTTTAATAAAACACCTGGGAAATGTAAAACTACTGTTTACAAAAAATAACCCACATATAAAATACATTTTGTGGAGATTGCATTTTTGACTGAATTCTATCAATACTGGGAGTATTGATATTTTCAATTTATTATGTCATATACTTTATTTCGACAGAAACTGTTGAAACTCATATACTATATGGGTGTCTTCTAATAGTACACGGGTATTAAGTAAAACGGGTATATCTTCCCATATAATTTTAGGGCTTTCATTTTTGCATATAATGGAATCAATTACTGTATTCAGGCTTAAAGGTTGCGGGGATAATTGATATTTCCAATATATTCCGTCATCTGCTTTATTTTGGCGAAAAATTTTGAAAGATTTTTGGCCAATATTTTTGAGATATTGTAGTGCAGGTAATCTTCTTTAATACACAGGCATAATTTCTATTATTCGGGAATGATAATATCTTCCCATACAATTTTAGCAATTTTATTTTGGCATATATTAATTCTATTTCATATATTTTTACATTTATGTACAAACGGGACCATGATGTGTCATTTTTCAGATCTGTCTGTGGAGATAATTTTGTATAGCGAGGGCAGAGAGTCTTAAATTTATTTTAGGAACTAATTTAAATATTTTATTTCTATGTTTTAAATAATTGTCATTTTTATTACTATAAGAATTTGCACATTATTGTGAATTTTAAGTTTCGTTGTGTGATATATTCCATTCGAATAACGGGTATATTTTTAGTTAATTGCTAAATTCTGGAAACTAAGCCATGTAACATTGAAATATAATAGAACAAAAACAATAAATAAGATGGAAACCAACAAAAATTAACTCAGACTCTCCAATATTCGACCAGCGACAGTAATGCACTCCTTTATTCTATATAAATAAAGTACCTCCTGTTTTTATCATTAGGTTTAGACAAATGGTAATTAATTGTATCAATACATTGTAAGACGTAGTGGTCAACATTACCAACCTGAAGACAAGAATAATAAGGAGAGACATTAATGTTTCGTTTATGTAAATATTTCATAAATGGACCATGGACCGTAATAAAATAAATAAACACTTTATATGTAAGTTGATTCGTATGAACTTTCGGAAAATAATCCTTAATCTTAACCGGGAGGGAATACGAATTTAAAAAACTTTCAGAAGTTGTTGTCATTCTGAATAATGTTTTACAAAATTTAGATAACAAAGAGTAGGGATGAGGAATAACTAATTTTGCGCGTCTGAGGCAGCTATCTGAGCAACACAATCTGCAGTTTCATTGCCCATATTGGCAACGTCAGCCTTAATTAAGCTTAACTTAAGTAAATGCTTATTTGGACTAGCGATGTTTTTAATTTCACGCAAAAAAATTTGTTTGTTAATTGAAAAATTTAGAGGTGTAATTGCATGCAAACTGTCAAAGTACACGTTAACATTAATTTGATTATCCTCAGCCCATTTCATAGCATATCAGTTTACTTAGACTAGAAAACCGAGTTATTAGCATTTAATATCGGTCCAATATTAGACTATATTATATATCTTGGCATTACATTGGACATATCTCTAATATAATCCCAATATTGGGCAACTATTGGGATTACATTGGCCTCCAATATTGGTTAATATTTTCCCAATATTTCAAGTCAGTATTGGACAAATTCCATCAAAAGTCCACTTTTTCATGTTGGTCTAATATTAAAGCTAATAATTCGCCACTATTGGGCCAATATTGGATTGCTACTAAGGAACTAAAACAATATTGTATCTTATTATACAATATTGTATTGTATCTCCAAAATAAAAAAAAATATATTGTGTAACATTCTAAGAGTAATGTCTATAGGTGCTATGAAAAATAAATGCTAAGGCAAAAGGGATTCTGAACAACTACAGACACCCAATCATACAAGGGGCACCCCCGTTAATACGGGTATCGGACCCGATACCATCAGACTGGCCGATAAGCGACTATGCAGCAGACTTCGAACCTGTTGGGAAACTTCGGTGTCGATACCCCGGTTTCTAGATACCCCGGTTTCTAATAGATACCCCGGTTTCTTTCCGATCTGATCAGTGGCTGACTTAGTTACCTAAGTTTAGGGATCTATATTCTTATCCATTGAGGATAATTATGGACGTAATTAGGGAGGGAGCACGTGTCATTGTCCCCAGTGATAGAGGGCGTCGATTTTATGGGGAATGGGTCGTCGGCTTTGCCACGGGTGAAACAAATCCCAGCTCCAACGCTGGGATAAGAATTATTACATTTTAGTAAATTCTTTGAAATTTCTTTGTATAAATATTATATCTAAAAATCTGAAATAGATATTACAAACGAAACAAAGAATCATTATATAGAAAATATTTACGTTTCTATAACAAACATCAATTATCACGCATTTACTAACACAGGATCATGTTTTAACAAAACATAAAGTATGCAAATGAATAATAGCATCGTACTAAGTTAAACTTAAGTTGATAATAAAATATCAAATTTTGGGCAAAAAGTTTACCTTTTGCTACACTATTATTGGAATAAAACCTGGAATGTTCTTTGTAAACCATCTAGGATTAAAAACATTGAACACCGCACCTAAATCATCAATGTTTCAAAAACAACTACTATCTATGTGTAATACTAAAATAAAACACCACCAGTACATTAGTGAAAGCAATAGAGCATTATTCAGGATGATTCAAAACGATGGCGTTAAACTTTAAGGGGAGATTGAATACACCTAAACAAACACTTTTGGTCGTACAATGTATGGTCGTAACTCAAGTGGTTAAGCACTAGTGATTAACACGTACTGTTGTATGAAATGATAGAACACAAGAATGACAAGGGAGGTATGAAGAAAGTGGAGAATTTACAGAACACATTTTAACGAACAACTTACAGAAACTGCTCAAAACTGCTACTGCCAACATAAATGCAGGCCTCACACCTGGAATGTAGCGATCGTCGAACATTTGCAAAAACACCAGACATATCTCGTACAGCGACAGCAGCAACAGAAATCCTGGCAAGAAGATCCTCATTGAAATAGACCAAGCTATCGTAGATGAGGCTTTCATATGGACCCATAGGAAAAAGTCCAGACTTGAGAGATCGAGCGATCATGTCGGCCAAGTAATAGAACCACCCTGACCAACCCATCATCCTGGAAATGTTACCAAAGCGTTTCAGACAGTCACGTTGAAATGGAGTGGCGCTCAATCACGTTGGAACAACATACGGATTTGAAATTACCTCGCATTTCCGTCCGCAGCTCCTTAGATGATATGCATGTCGTCCTTCTTTATATTCATGAAACAATCCATCCCTTATGAAATTCACGGTAGAACTGATGACAAGTACGACAACAGGCACTTAATGTGTTCACTGGACTGTGCCTTAACCTCGTACGGTACGACCATGCGCTTAATCTCGTGTGTTACGACCATGCATAATACGACAAAAAATGGCTTGTTTAGGTGTATTCTATAATCCTTTAAAGTTTTGTCCCATTGTTTTGAATCACAATGTATACTGGAGGAACCAGATTATCAAATACGAATTTTCAATTTGCTGATGCATGATGCGGTTCGCAATGTTAGACGCAGATAGCCGTTTGAAGATTTCGGAGTTAGTCTTAAATAATTATTACGATGGCTCCTTAGGAAAATTTTAATCATTCACATTTGCAGAAAATAATAATTCCTATCGGATGATTTATTACTTTCCTTATATACATAGTATAATGTATAAAGGAAATATTGTGACGGGGTCGAAAATTCGAATTCGAGTTTCCGACGGGAGAGCAAGTTTCAAGCATCCTTGAACACGAATCAAATGTTTTTGAGGTGATGTCTCTGTGTGTGTGCGAAAATATGTGTGTGTGTGTCAGTGAGTCTGTGGAGATGATATCTCACGAACGAGTGGAGCAATTCGAATGGAATTTAGTATAAACATTGTAATCCGTGTGTGCTGGAAGCCTATTGTTTTTAAACACAATCGAATGTTCAGAACCCCCCTACATTTTGGAGTGAAATTTTGAAAAAATCATCAAAAAATCAAAACTTTTAATAAAATTACACAAGTAAACATTTCTTATGTAATTTATCCTTAGAAAACGATTAACATAAACTTTAAAACGATATCATGAACCGTTCTCGAGATATTGCACACTCTTCAAATAAATTTATCAAAAAATCCGATAAATTAAAAATAATAATAATAAGTGTTGAGAAACATGTTCAGTTTCCATATGTAATATCATTCGATGAATTTGATGACATTATTCTCTTGGATCTAGCTCGTTCCATTCATGAGAAAATATACTTTGAGTAATACTTTTGTATTTGAACGCCAATAGTCATTTATCTGCTATAAGAATAACTGATTTCTCCATCCATAACGCCTGGTGAGATTCTAGCGACGAACTTGGCGGAATGTCGCCAATTTGACGACTTTTTAAATGTTACCAAATTAACGAAAATCTCTCTAAATGGATAGAAATGACTCTAAATCAATGAAAATGACAACTAATTGATGAAAATTCTATATCTTGGAAAGAATATACGTATCTACTATAAGAATAACTTATATTTTTTATTGTAAAGTAGTAAATTCATTGCATTATATAAGGAAGTCATGTGCTACTCACATCAGATTTTTTCTGTTTGGGTTCTGCTGCGATATAGATTGTACAATTGCGGTCGGGTGTTTCGCATATTTTTTGTTTTATTTTTTACGGTTGTACATGTACCCCATTGAAAGGAACATTTTAAAAATATAACTTTGCAGGAGGAAGTAGGACATTGTCTAATTACATAAAAAATTTATTTTTAGGAATAAAAACTGTCTTTGGTCGACGTCTTCATCTCTCGAAATGGCCTGAACTGAATTATTTTAATAATTTTGTTCATTTTATGCATACGAGAGCTACTTTTAGCAAGTGCTGTTGTTTAAAGTAGATTCCGTACTACTTTGGACTTGCCTACGCACAGTCTCAATCAGCCGTAAGCAGCATTCAAATCTGGATTTTATGCATCTTAAGGATAGAAAATGAATGATTTGTGAATGAATCTTTACAGCTCAAGAACAAACACCGATGAGGATAACAATTGCATTTCCCGCTCTAGCATTTCGTTGGTAAGAGTTCTCTTAGATTGGAAAACATTATATTTCCAAAAAAATGAAAAACTAATTTTTCTGAACTTTTCATTTTTAGTAGAAAAACTTGAACTTTAAAACTTAGTTTTTTTAATATAGATGTATTAATTTATGATATATCGCACAAAAGAACACACTCGAAAAGTGATGGAAGTATAATTAAACTGTTCGTAAATATCACTTTGTTTTAAATTCAGCTTTATACAAATTTTAAAAAGTTACTAAAAATCGAAAACAAGAAAGTATATTGAGAGGTTTCATTAGCGTAACGGAAGATGTTTTATTTTTTTAGGTCGGAGTATATCACGCACAAAACAATCATTCAGTTAATATACATTGAAAGCATTTAATATTTTAATAACCAAAACAGACTCAACACATATCAAAACAAATCATAATCAGCGCTGTGAAAATAGAGCATTTTTGCGCATCACGCTTATAAATTATAATGTTATAAAATCTGTTACTTTACACATTTTCTTAAAGAAAACTCTTAAAGATGACTTAACTCGAAAAGGTATTTATATTTTTCTGTTAGACATGCTTTTGAATTCTATAAACACTTAACTGGAATTATTTCGTGGTTGAAGAACATTCTTTTCAACTGGTTAAAAAAAATAAAACGATATAATTATGAAATTATATTATGATGTCATATTATGATTTTATACTTCATGATTACGATTTTATGAAGACTTTATAATTATGAATTTGTACGTTTCATTTTCGAAAAATAATTCTAAAAGAAATATATTGCACACATTTATATTCATATAATCAATTGTTTATTAAAAGAATAAAAAAGATATATTGCAAAATATTTGTCATTTGTTTTGAAAGAAACTTAAGTTTGAGATCATTGGATAAATTTATTTAAAGCTTTTTTAAGAACTATTAATCACTATTTTTTCAAAGTGGATTCATCATTATTTATTGTCCATACATCTTCAGAACCATTATGTTATCTATACGTTTTTGAGAAAAATAATTATTTCTTTCATGACGGAGTCAGTTTACAATGATTTATATTCTGAGTCTATGTGATTTTTTTTACCATCAAATAAGGCGTTCTTTATAATTAATTATGATATAGAGAATAGTCCTAGCTATAAATATATATTTCCGGTTGTTCGACAAAAATATCCCATCAATTTATTTTTACTTTTAATCTTCAGGAACGAAAATTTATATTTTACAAGTATTATTCAAATGATTAATGTATTTTGTGATTAATATATGAAATGAAATAAAATATATATTGCGATCAATACATACAATGATAAATGGATATTATCTCATATATAAAGAATTTAAAAAATGATAAACATTTTAAGAACCTTCAGTCGTTTTCCTGTTGTCAATTAGAAGGTGTCCAGGAAATTCGTATCAGGGAAATTTCTTAAGAACAAAAATTAATTATCCTTATATTTTAATGCAGCGGCATAGGAAACTCCTATTACACTGCACGACGAGACAACGTTCGGTTGGTCAACCCCCTTTTTACAGGGTCCTTTTCAACTTTTTCTCTCGGACAAACACATTTTGTACAAATTTGTCAATGTTCTACATCATTGTAATTGACTTTATCCCTTAAAGGGTGCAAGGTAGCCCTCAGATCCCTTTATACATAACGGGGTTATCCCCACAAGAGTTTTCTTGCCGTATGTAAGGGTAGTGTGCTCATAAGGATTTCGTAAGCAGTTGCAGTAAAAGAATAAGTGTAACATTATTTTCGTTTCGTTTCCCCTGATACGAGCTTTCTTGACACCCTATATATCCTGCTAGAATTTTAGCGTGTCAAAAATAGAAACTAACACACAAAATGTGTTTGTAATTTTTTAAATAAGCTTCATTTTGTTTAGCAGTGTCTGGGGCGCCGCCTGTGATTGTGGTGTAGGGATCTTAGCTCTGATCCTCCGACTCTGAGGGGAAAATGAATGGGGTTACCTGGTCGACGATAAACTGTCCGTCGAACCAGTGAGACGGTCAGGCCCCGATTCTTCCAGGTGGCTGTGCCTATTCATGGTCTGAGCCAAGGGCTGGCCGGTGGCTGGTGTCGCGCTTGGCGGGTGTTCATTCAGCCCCTGCCCGGTGAATGTTTCCGTCGAGTCAGCGACCTGACTGCGGTTCCGCTGGAATGGAGATTTGTATCCTGTACTTCCACCAAGACGACATAAACTTAACGGTTGCTGCGGGAGGATGACTTTATCTGTGTGGCGCTCAGCGTCGGAAATATTAGTCCTAATTGAAAATCCGTCTCAGATAGGGTATGTCCCATGTTTGATAACCTAAATATGCAAAGTTTGAGCTTTCTAGGTCACAAAGTTTTCAGAGAAACCTGAAAAACTTTTCGATAACTCCTCACTCCTAGTTTTTTCCGCGTCTGGTGGGATCTTCGGAACTCCAGTGTAGTAAGAATCTACACCACAGTCTGTATTGAATGGGTGAAAAAATTCACCTATATAAGTCATTATGGGGGGAGAGGCTTCTATAAGCTCTAGAAATGCTTTTAAAATACATTTTCCCAGCCCCCTTGGGGAGATAATCGAAAATCATGTTTCGTTAGGCTCTAGCTTTTGGTCGATACTATGATTATGTAAAAATTGAATCTTCTAATTTTATAAGAGCTTCTGAAGAGCCTAGAAGCACCACTATGCTATATTATACAACTGCGAGTTCTTATTGTAATAATTCATTTTCATGGATGCCCCAAACGTGTACATCATTCCTAATCCGAAAATCATTAATCCGAAAAATTCCTATCTGCTTATACTGTGAATTTTAGTAAAACTAGAAATGGATAAACTCCAGTGTCAATATAAAGTAAAATGCAATTTTAATGACATTTGAGTTTCCGTTTTCTAATATTAACCGATTTAATGATTTAAATTAAATTCATTAATGACTTATTTCGGTAAGTTTGTTATTTGCTATTATTATTCCGGAAAGTTGAGTTTGTTTCCCTATAATAAAGAAAATAATACGATATAAAATCTGAAATATCTAATAATGTTTATTCAAACTAGGAAAATTTAAAAACTATAAATATCTATATTTTCATATATAGCCTGTTTTCCCATAAATATTTCGACTAAATGTCACCACTAGTGAGTCCTTGGTATTTCCCTTCTCTACCATTGTTAGCCTACAATGCACCTGTATAACACGCTGCACACTTTCTTGCCACTTATTTTATATGTAACTTATTTGTAATTCTAACGTGACATAGAATCACTATTATATAATTCTGTAACGTGCTTAACGTGTGTGTTTCTTTCCAGACCCTCCCGAGGCCACCTGATGACCTAGAAGGATGAATATCTGTACACTTATGGTATCACTTATAGTAAATCTAACGAAGCCGGATTTCGATTTAACCACCAGGGTTGGGGAGGAGGAATGTGGACTTTGAAAAAGCCCTTCTAGATCCCACCCCCAGACGCTCCTAATGACATAGATGGCCCAGAAGAATATTTGCGCACTTATTGTATTGGCTATCAGTCAGAACATTACTCAGCCGGAATTTTAATTAACCTTTTGCTTACCGGTGGAACAGCGCCAATCCCTCCAATCCCCCAAAGGACCTCTAAAAAACAGGTATTTGACAATGATAGGTATTTGACAATGGTATTTGACAATGATGATTGGTATATCCCAAACAGTTCGATCCTCCTTCGCAGGCATTGACGTCCATGGAAGCCAATGTCTGCAAAGGGGGACCGAACTCTTTGGGAAATGGTATGGCAAATACCTGTCTTTTTGAGAGGTTCTTCGTTTTGGATTGACGCTGTCCCACCCGTAAGCAAAAAGATAACCGCGGGAGCGGAGAAGATGGAGTTTTCCCGAAAAGTATTTCCAGACCCTCCGATACCTCTTTGCTAACATAGAAAGCTGAATCTTTGCAAACTTACATCATTGATTATTGGACAGAACCTAAAGTATTTGTGTTTCTGATTCCCTCTTCCCAGGGTGGAAATTATGAATGTTGTTAAACGTCTTTCCAGACCCTCAAGCATGCCTATGGTGGGTTGGGCTGAATTTTCCCAAACTTATAGTTTCGACCACTCCCACTGAAATTCACAAAATTGCCGCTTTTCCTGCGTGCGTTGCAGTTAACACGTTGAGCGCGGAGCCGTTCTTGCTCTGACTACCGTTCAGGAGGCACACAGTGGCGATCGCTTGGTGAGGTGTTCGGTCTAGAGTATAAAAAGAAAATAGCACAGACGTCAAGGTGACGATTATATTTCACTATCCGTTTCGGCTATACCAAAGGCGCAAAAACATCCGGGCTCAATACAGCCAGAAATTTAACCAAACAGGTCATCACTTTTTGTAATATGTGGAAAACTAAACCACATATTTGCTTAGAATGCTTTAATAAACTCCATTAAAACTATATTATTTATTTTTTAACCTTGATACTACCTATCCCACGAACCGACGTTACCCAAACGAAAAGTTCACTGTCAGTCCCCACGGTCTGCAGCCACCTAAAAGGAATGTTCCCACGGACTGACAAGGCCTAAAAGGAAAGTTCACTGTCAGTCCCCCACAGACTGACGCCGCGCTTAACGTGTTAAACATTAGTACACGCTAATGAGAGCACAATAACCCGTTCAAGCATACTGTTATCTGGAATGGGAGTGTCTTCACTGTTTTGAAGAAAACTCCTTTCTGAAGGATTCTAGTGATTTATAACTTGGCTTTCACAACTACATGCAGCCCAAGCTAAATTACAAACGAATTTTATATCGTCTACGTGGAAGGACTGCAATTGCCTATCCCCACTAAAGTTTACAAAATTTCGGCAAATAGTAAATTTTTTTTCTGTCATTAAAGTTAAAAGGTATTCCATGCTGATGGGCGACAACAAGTGCAAAACCGGTCCATGGATACTGTTATATGCAAAATACGACACAGGGGAGTGGTAACATCTCTCAGAACACGATCATGGAGTAGAACCTAACATTGCCAGTTTTTAACTCAGACAACTTTATACAATGCTAAGTACCTTTACATTGTTAAATAAAATAAAACTTATTAAAAAGTTGTAGGTTAAATTTTAACACTGTTTGCTCTCTATATTTGACAGTCTTAAACACTAATTCGTAAATGTCATTGACATGCGATATTTTTTCTCGAGTTGTTGAAAACCTCACATTCATACTCGGATATATATACACACATACTGACAGGTCCGTACTCCCAAAAGTTTTGTACTTACAAATGTATTTAAATATCTTAGTGGCTCTTAAAATATTAAACAAAAATTTCCATTTTGAATTTTCATTATAACCATTACTAAATCTTTAGCATGAGAAATTCAAAATGTTAACACTATATTGAATTTTTCAATGAAATTTTTCAATCTCCAATTACAATCTCCAGTATGAATCTGTATATAAAAAAATCTGATGTGGGCAACACATGGCTTTCCTTACATAATGTAATGAATTTACTACTTTTACAGTAAAATAAATAGGTTTTTCTTATAGTAGATACTAATATTCTTTCCAAGATATTGAATTTTCGACAATTAGTCGTCATTTTCATTGATTTAGCGTCATTTTGATCCATTTGGCGAGATTTTCGTTAATTTGGCAACATTTCAAAAAGTCGCCCAGTTGGCGATATACCGCCAAATTCGTCGCCAAAATCTCGCCAAGCGTTATGGACGAAGAAATAAGTTATTCTTACAGCAGATAAATGACTATTGGCGTTCAAATACAAAAGTATTACTCAAAGTATCTTTTTTCATGAATGGAATGAGCTAGATCCACGAGAATGATGTCACCCAATTTATCGAATGATATTACATATGAAAAGTGAACATGTTTCTCAATAGGATTTTTTTTTTTATTTATATGACTTTTTGATAATTTTTTTGAAAAATGTGCAATATCTCGAGAACGGTTCATGTTAGCATTCTAAAATTTATGGCAATCGCTTTCTAATGAAAAATTACATAAGAAATGTCTATTTGCGTAACTTTATTAGTGGTTTTAATTTTTTGACGATTTTTTCAAAATTTCATTCGAAAATTTAGGGTGTTCTGAATACTCGATTGCGTATAAAAACAATAGGCTTCCAGCGTTTACGGATTGTGATTTTTGTACCAAATTTGGTTCGAATCGGTCCTTTCGTTCGTCAGTTATCGTCTCCACAGGCTCACTGACTGACACACACACATCACTTCAAAAATGTTTGATTCGTGATCAGGGATGCTTGAAACGTTCTCTCCCGTCGAAAACTCGAATTCGAATTTTCGACCTCGTCACAATACTTTCCTTATACATTATGTATATAAGGAAAGTAATGACAATATGTTGCATACTGAAAGTCATGATTAATGTTTTCTATGCGCAATAATAATTTCTACGATACAATACAAATGTCGATCAATTTTTCATTGAATCCCCCTTCCGAATGCCAATTTAACGATATACTTTTGTTAGAAATAAAATATAAATCATTGGAAATAGATGTAGACTAGATATATATTACTTTTTACCGTGAAAAATAAATAAAAAGTAATATAAGTAATAGATGATTGAATATATGAAAATTATGACAGACAGTTCTAGTTAAGACTATTTACAAGACGTTTTCAAATACTCAATTCAGATCGAAAGTTTCTACTGAAACGACTGTAAGTAAATATACAATACTTTCTAGACCGCCTGGACAAAAAAATATTTTTTAAATTGTTAAACGTAGCATTTTACAATACTCAATTTTGTAATATATTATTATTCATATTGTCTGCATTATTTGTTCGTTTAATTTTCACTTTAAAACAATCGCCGTAAGTTTAACGAAGTACAGAGATTCTTTAAATAAATTCATATTTTTAGAAACTTTATAGTTGCTTACAGTATTTATACCTTTATTTCGTGATCTTTAGAGTAATTGTCCAAAATTTTAGTGTTCTATGTCACCGTAGGCAGGGGAATATTCTGATGGTCCTAGAAATAATTTCAAAGAACATTTTATTCAGTCTCCGTAAGAACAATAAGTAAAACACTTTGTGCAAAGGATAAGAAAAACTTGAGCAACGTAAGTAGACATACATAGAAAAACAATGCAGTATGTAGCAGTTTTGAAGATATAATGTATCTATCCTTCGTCAGTACAAGGCAATCCACAAACCCGAAGTCAAAATTTGTGACGAACGTCCATTTCGTTTCTTCTTTGACTTCGGGTTTGTGGTTTGCTTAACACTAGACAAAAGGCAGTTTATCCACGAAGCAGCTGTGTGCTACATTGTTATTATATCTGTGCTAAAAATATTGTTGTTTTACTTACTATGTAGATACACTATAATTTAGGTCATCTTATGCTGCCATTATTTTAGTAACTTCGTGCTTTTACAATTTTAGCAACTTGTTAAAGCCTGCCAGCTAAACAAATTATCAGCAACCTCCATTCACGTGCATTTACCATGGCCCCCACATCCTAGGACGGGCCCCCTGGCCAAAATTCTTTAAGGGTCTCTATGGGCAGCGGGCCTTTGGACATTAGTTCCACTTATCCCCCTCCCTTCATGGCGGATCTTGAAAAAAAAAAACGAACATCCAAAAATTCATGGACAATTGAGTATTAGTAATATATGGGGGGCGTAAGGAGCCGCTACCGTGAGTTGCACAGGACCCTAAGATTTTGCATAGGGGCCCGGAAATTTTGTCAGCGCCCCTGAGTACAAGTAGTGTTTCTTCCTGGAAAAATGGAAACGATGCGATGGTGCGGCGATCGTGATTGATCTTTGTCACTCCATATTTTTAAGGATAGTAACCGTTAAGGACATAGCGACGAATTGGGCCCTCTTTGATAAAAAAAAATAAATCATGTTACAGTTGTTATTTTTCAAATTTCTCAAAGTCATAAAAACCAGTGCCTCCTTTTTTTCTTTCTTTTTTTTTCCTTTTTAGCAACTGCCAATTAGTCAATTAGAAAAAACCCTGAAAGGCCTCCGCTGGGCCACCTTTCACATCCGTTTGTCCCGGGCCCCGTGGGTATAGCCGTGCTAGCCACCCCCTTGTGGAGGCCATGGCATTTACAATACCATAAAATTTTAAATTACAATTGAATTGTTTTATTGAGACATGATTTTTTATCAACAATACATTGATTTTTCACAACAATACGTTGATTTTTCACAACAATACGTTGATTGCAAACGCCTTATATTATATGAGCGTGATTACTTAAATAACATTGAACTTGTTCTTTATTTCACCTCCTTGAGAAGATATATTAGTCTATCTGGTAAAGGCAAACACTCTGAAAAATGTAATTTGGGTCAAAATAGAAAAATTTGTTTTTCCTTTTAATGCTTTTCTCTCAATAACAACAAAACACAATGGAAAAGTATTTATTTCGAAGAGATATTTCAGGCTTCAGAAACTTTTAGCTGCAATGAATAAAGTTCCGAAGCGTATATTTATAAAATGCCATCTGGAAAAGCTGATAAGTTTAAGTTTCAGAAATGTATTTGGGACGGTTTGTTTTTAGATTTCAAAAAAGAATTATATGCCCAATATGTAATCATACTTTATAAAGTTACAAAATGACTTTCTTTTATTAAATATTAAATAAATACTTACATTTTACCTTTTATTATAGGATAAAATCCTTTCAGCGTTTAAATGAAAGTAACAAAATATTTCAAAAGTTTTTGAGACTTCTATGTTCAGTAATATATGTTTTCTTTCCTCTTTAAGTATAATGCTCGTGATATAAGATATAATATAAGAGAAATAGAAATGCGAAGATATCAAAAACGCAATTCAAATTTTCTCCACAAAGTGACACGCTTTGAGTATATCTAAGTCAAAACGAACGTTTTTGTTAATCTTGGGAGCAATGGATACGATAACTTTCGTAACGGTGGAGTCAAATGCATATTTTTACTTTCTTTAGTGCATACATTTCTTGCTTTTAATGCATATTTTTACTTATAATGTATAAGGAAAGTATTGTGACGGGATCGAAAATTCGAATTTGAGTTTTCGACGGGAGAGCACATTTCAAGCATCCCTGATCACGAATCAAACAATTTTGAAGAGATGTCTGTGCGTATGTGTGTGTGTCAGTGGGTCTGTGGAGACGATAACTGACGAACGAATGGACCGATGCGAACCAAAATTGGTACAAAAATCACAATCTGTAAACACTGGAAGCCTATTGTTTTTATACGCAATCGAATGTTCAGAACCCCCCTAAATTTTCGAATGAAATTTTGAAAAAATCGTCAAAAAATCAAAACCAATAATAAAGTTACGTAAATAGACATTTCTTATGTAATTTTTCATTAGAAAACGATTGACATAAATTTTAGAACGCTAACATCAACCGTTCTAGAGATATTGCACATTTTTCAAAAAAATTATCAAAAAGTCATATAAAATAGAAAAAAAAATATTTCCTATTGAGAAACGTGTTCACTTTTCATATATAATATCATGCGATAAATTGGGTGACATCATTCTCGTCGATCTAGCTCGTTCCATTCATGAAAAAAGTTACTTTGAGTAATACTTTTGCATTTGAACGCCAATTTATCTGCTGTAAGAATAACTTATTTCATTGTTCATAACGCTTGACGAGATTTTGGCGACGAAATTGGCGGAATGTCGCCAACTTGGCGATTTTTTGAAATGTTGCCAAATTAACGAAAATCTCACCAAATGGATAAAAATGACGATAAATCAATGAAAATGACGACTAATTGTCGAAAATTCAATATCTTGGAAAGGATTAGTATCTACTAGAAGAAAAACCTATTTATTTTACTGTAAAAGTAGTGAATTCATTTCATTATATAAGGAAAGTCATGTGTTGCCCACATCAGATTTTTTTTTAATATGGGGCACTGACTTGTGACTCTCTTACTTAATGCTGAATATCTGAAACACAATATGAGCTCTTTCACGCAAAGACTACATTACACGTAATAACTTATTACACGTAACAACCCATGTGCCTTCTGACGTTGACTATTACATGGGAATGAATTGCGTGAAAAGAAAGCATTACACATAACTTTCTATGAGCCATTTCCTTTGTAGGCTTACACGTATTACACGTTCTTCTTCCTCATGAAAAAAATCTCACGTCTTGAAACACACGTGGAACTTGCTCCGTGTAATACAGTCCTAAGAACCAGCGGATTGATAAGATTATAGCTTAGCTTGGGGGCACTAGCTGCAATATTAAACTCATGTATCTTCTACCATATTTCATTTGAATCGTTTCATTCGCTCTTGTGACGGCTTATCGACTGGTTAATGAATACGCAGTTCAACATGCTAAAAACGTGTGCATTATCGATGCAGTTATAATACTATCAGTATGCAAAATAGGCAAATATGAAGACTAAAAATGATAAGAAGGCAAATAAGAAGACTAAAAATGATAAGTAGGCAAATAAGAAGACTAAAAATGATAAAAATGCAAATAAGAAGACTAAAAATGATAAGAAGGCAAATAAGAAGTCTAAAAATGATAATAAGGCAAATAAGAAGACTAAAAATGATAAGAAGGCAAATAAGAAGACTAAAAAATATGATGTCGGCAGAGCATATGACTTTCCCCTCAGAGTCACATCCACGGTCTCTTTATTTCTTCAATAATTCATTAAATTGAGTTTAATTGCACGAAATAACACACATAATTATTTTAAATTACACTGAACTTGCACTTCTAATTCAGTCTTCGTTTCCATTTGGTAACTGAACTTATTTTTACAGGTGACTTAGAGAAAGTGAAAAAAAAAGCCAAAATATTTCAAGAACACCTAGACTTGGAGTAATGGCGTTGGTCTTATTCTTTATATCTTCAAAATTTACGTATAAAATAAGCATTTAATTGGTATATTTGAGCATACGTATTCATTTATTTTTAGATTAATCACATTGACGGACATTTTACAAAAAAAGTAGGTTCCGTTTTTTCGAATCGTATCAAAACCTAATCAGCACAAGGATAATCTACAATTGATTAATCTACCAATTTTTGTGAAATTTCGTGAATTTGTTTTTAAGCTAGAGTGGTTATAGACAATGTTTTTAGAACCGTTTAACTCCAAAAAAGCAAGTTATTTTATCCCGAATCGTACTAATATTAAATCAGCACCAGGGTCACCCACAAGGGACCTACCTACCAAATTTTATGAACTTTGTGCAAATTAATTTTTTAGTTAGCGTGGATACAAAGTCTGCACAGACAGACAGATAGACCGAGAGACAGAGATACACACGCACAGACTTTAATCTAAAATAGATTTTTCTTGTTCTAGAGGTCCCAAAACATTTAGATCCGTCGAAAACGAGAGTTGCGATTTTCGGCACGATTCCAATACTTCCTACATACAATACCATGTATTGCAGGGAAAGCAAAATTATGAACTATTTCTCATGATTTGATGGACTATTTTTCAAGGATGCAAGATTTAAAAAGTGTTCTGCTTTTGCAATCTGTACCCATTTTCTAAAGTACATTAATCTTTAACTTACAATTGAAAACTATACCCCCATTTGTTAAAATATTTTTATGCTATACATATTGCAGTCAAAGTTATATTTCATTAAAGTATGACATTTTGTTTGATATATGATTTAAAGCCAAGAAATATATGATACCAAGAAATATCTATTACATTTAAAAATGACATGAAGAAAGCTATTTGTTTTAAATCTTTTCTCTCCTAATAGTGATGTAAAAATTTTACAGCAGGTGATAACATATTTATGGCATTTTAAAGATAACTGTGAAAAATTTCCAAGATTGAACAACTCGCCACGTGCTATTTTATTCAAGTTAAATTTTTGCACATGTCTTACAATTGAATTTTACTATAGTCGTTGCTGTCATTTTACTGTCCCTGTAATACATGGTAATGAATAGGGAAAATAATGGAATCATGTCAAAAATCGCAACTCGAGTTTTCGACGGATCTACACGTTTCGAGACCTCTAAAATACGAAAAAATTATTTTTAGCGTGACGTCTGAGGATGTGTCTGTGCGTCTGGCTGTCTGTCTGTCTGTCTGTATGTGTGTCTATGTGTCTGTCTGTGCAGATTTTGTATCCACTCTAACTAAAAAACTAATTGACCGAATTTCATAAAAGTTGGTAGGCAAGTCACTTGTAGGCGAATCTGGTACTGACTGGTTTGGGGTACGATTCGGGATAAAAGAACCCGCCTTTTTTTGCCAAATAGCCAGCAAAAGCTTGTATCCACTTTAGCTGAAAATCTAATGGACCGAATTTCACAACATTTGGTTGATAAGACGCTTGTGGGTCATCCTGGTGCTAATTAGATTTTGGTACGATTCGGAAAAAAATAGCCTGTCTTTTTTTGCAAAATGGCAGGCAAAAATCGACAAAAATCTAAAATAAAATACTACGTATGCTGAAATATATCCATTAAATGCTTGTTTTATACGTAATTTTTAACGAAAAAAAGAATAAGACAAACTCCATTACACAAGGACTCGCCGTTCTCGAGATATTTTCGGTTTTTCTCTACGCCACCTTTGAAAATGAGTCCAGTTACAAAATGAGAACGAAAACTGAATTAATAGTGAATTAAATTTAATTAAAACAAAAAGTGAATGTGTATATAAGTCTGCAGGAAAAGTCATGTGCTGCCCACATCAGATATTTTACTGTCCCTTCAATACATGGTAATGTATATGGAAAGTGTGGAATCATGTCGAAAATCACAACTCGAGTTTTCGATGGATCTACACGTTTCGGGACCTCTAGAAGACGGAAACACCATTAACGTGACGTTTGCGTGTGTCTGTTTGTCTGTGTGTCTGTTTGGGCAATGTATGTATCCACTCTAACTTAAAAACTAATTGCCTGAATTTCATTAAATTTGTTATGTACGTCACTTGTGTGTCACTTTGGTTCCGATTGGCGTTTGATACGATTCGGGAAAAAAGAACCCGTCTGTTTTTTTGCGAAATGACCCGCTAAAATTGCCTGCATCCACTTTGGCTGAAAAATTAATAGACAGAATTTCACAAAATTTGGTAGATAAGTCACTTTTGGGTTATTCTGGTGCTGAATAGATTTCTGTACGATTCGGAAAAAATTAATTTGCTTTTGTTTGCAAAATAACCCGCAAAAATTGTCAAAATCTAAACTAAAACACTACGTATGCTGAAAGATATCAATTAATTGCTTGTTTTACACATATTGTTTAACAACGAAAAATAATAAGACCAATCTCTTTACACTAGGACTATCCGTTCTCGAGATATTTTTGTTTTTTCGCATTTACGCTGTGCCAACGTTGAAAAAAATTTCAGGTACCAACTGAGAACGGAAATTGAATGAGAAGTGCCAATTCTGTGTCATTTTCAATAATTGTGGTCGTTATTTTGCGCAATTGTACTTAATATAATGAATTATTGAAGAAATAGAGAACGTGAATTCCAATGCACCAAAATAACAGTACTAGCAGTTGTTGTTGTTGAGACCCAGACCGTCCGACCAACCAGAAAGGTGTAAAGTAACCGTTACAGTACTGGCAGTGTAATATATACATGTTTATTATTTACACTGAAATAAAAATCTTTAACCAATATTATTTATTTCAAATATTGAACCTCAATATTAAGAAAAGTTCTAAGTATATTTTTTATTTTCCTTTTAATGTAGCTGCTATATATGATGTTCTGTAATAATTCCGATCTGCAAATCGAAATTGTATTTAATAATAGATATTACTACGAGATCAGATTATTCGACATAATTTAAAATGAAAATCAACAATCTGTTAGATTTGAATCTTCTAATTCCGTTCTCTTGGATGCTACTCAAAGAAGCTACCAGCCGCACCACTCCGGCGATGTAAGGAATTCCCTCAAATTACTTTACACAAATTATTAAATTATATTGTACATTTTTTTAATTAGACAGTTTCTTATTTAATTAGACAGTTATTTATTTAATTAGACAGGCCATTTATTATTGAGACAGTATAATTCTGAAGCTATATGGATTTTCACTAATATAAGACATTTTAATTCACATTATATAAATTCCTTATAAACTCTGCTTAAAGTATTCTTTTGCAACTTTCCTCCAAGGCGGTTTGTTAATGGTTTCTTTATTAAAGATAATCTTTTAATTGCTTCTGACAGGAAGGAATGCCTTTCTAATATTATTACATGAAATAATTAAGGATTTTAGCCGCTTCAACTGATGCAGAAAGGCGATTTGGGCAAGGTTAGGAAGTATGTAACGGAAATGTTGCTAGAACACTTAATAAGATCGAAGATCTTGTTACGTTCTCATTCGTATTTTAAAATTAAATAAGCATTTAACGATCGAAATTGAATTCGCTATTTTATGATCATACTAGCAGCTATTACCCGGCGTTGCTCGGGATTTACCATGCAAGACTCTGATAAAAATTACACCGGAAATAGGGCCAATTGTGATATATTACCTCTGAATGTATCGCATTTTAGAGGTGTTTAAGTAAAATTAAAATTGGAAAGTGTGTTATAATCAATGCTTTATGCATGATTGATCTTTCTTGTGATTTCTTAATACTTTTCGCTGTTGAATAAGCCTGTGAGAAATACACCATGGTGATAGTATCCATTTAAATTCATATCTCAAACCTGCGATTTTCAAAAGTGTCTAATATGTTCAATAAACTCCCACAAAACTCAGTGTTGAGTAAGCCTGTGAGAAATAAACAATGGTGAAAGTTTCCATTTAAATTCATATCTCAAACCTGCGATTCTCAAAATAGTCTAAAACGTTCGATAAACTCCCACAAAACTCAGTGTTGAGTAAGCCTGTGAGAAATAAACCATGGTGAAATTTCTATTTAAATTCATATCTCAAACCTGCGATTCTCAAAATTGTCTAACACGTTCAATAAACTCCCACAAAACTCAGTGTTGAGTAAGCCTGTGAGAAATAAAAACAATGGTGAAAATTTCCATTTAAATTCATATCTCAAACCTGCAATTTTCAAAAGTGTCTAATACGTTCAATAAACTCCCACAAAACTTTTATTTAAGAGATTTAATTGATTTTCACGTTTTAAACCAACAATGTCTAACCTTTATCGTTGTGAATCATGGAGTTAGAGAGTAGAACTACTAGGAAAAAGTGTCGTTTTTCACTAATATCTCAAGAACCACTGGTAGTAGAAACTCGAAACATAGCCTATGTATTTTGTGGGAAGATTTCAAGACTACCAAGGCAAATTTCATGAAATTCGGTTCAGCCATTCTCCAGTTATGGTGGATCATACATACACATTTTTCTTCTTTATATATATAGATATTTGAATAAAAATTAAAAAAACATTGAATCAATTTTATTTGTAATAAAGTATTTTAATATTAAAAAGTATCTGACAAAAATATAACAATATCAATCAGCTATAGAATTAGAATAAACTATCTTCCACAGGATGATGATGACACGTACAGCAACTATATCAGTAAAAGCGAAATTAATACTCGTGCTTGCTTTTATTGATGTAGCTATATCGTCTTTCTGCGATATGGGACATAATTCATTTGACCTCCATAAACACTTAGATCATTATTTATGGATGTATAATTATATAAAGACGATCCATACACCTCTGAAAGATATATTTTGAAAACATACGAAAGAAAATGATAGGGTATGTAGCGATATAAAACAAGAATTTCATTTCTCTATAAATACATTTTTATTATTCACAGTTTACCAAAGCTATATTTGCGAAAATAATAGTATAGAATAAGTTAATAGAAATTGTTCATAGAAATTTTTCATAGCAATTATTTCAATTACAATATTTTTTATTTTAAGTGATCACTAAACATAGATTATTTCTACAACGAAGCCTAATTCTAGCGTAATGAAATGTAAATAAAACAAATGATTGTAAGAAGAGGTGTTTAAGAATTGCTGAATTTTTAACGCAAAATTATTTAGCTCTGGAGTCTGTAATATAGGTGATATGATTGAAATATTCACTGATTTTACTTAGAGAAGCAAGCGATTTTATGGTATTGCCTTTTTTATGAAGTTTTAAGTTTGCAAGTAAAATAAATTATTATACTATGATAATTTAAAAAATTTCACCTCTGAGTGTGTCGCATTTTAGAGATGCTTGAACAAAATTTAATTTCAATTGGAAAGTATTTCATAATCAATGCTTTATACATGATTAATCTTTCTTGTTATATCTTTCACAGCACAAACCATTACATTAACTATATACAGGGTGTATATAAACTGAAGGTCAGAACTGTAAGGGAATATAGAACTCACCAAAGCAAACAACTTTCACAATACAATGTGGCGTCGGAAAGCAATTGGCGATCCGCGAGAGGACGCTTTCTCTGAGAGTGGATGAAACGTGGAGTCAAAATGGAGTGAAGTGAAGACGAATACAGTGAAGACGAATAATGGAAATTTATTCACAAAATGTTTAGAACAAATGCTCAAATGAACGACCACCAACTGGGATACAGGCGTTACAGCGGCGACGGAGTGAATCGCGTACACTTTGGAAGATTCCTAGCATTTCACGAACGTCTGCAGCTGCGACGCTAATTCGAGCGACGAGGTCCTCTGGTGACTCGATGGGCGTCTTGTAAATGTCGCTTTTTAGCTGTCCCCAGAGGACAAAATCCAGGCAGGACAGATCGAAAGATCTAGGAGGCCACGCGAAGGAATTACCATGGCCAATCCATCTATTTGAAAAGACAATGTCCGGGTAGTTCCACACATTCCTAATGTAATATGCTGCCACTCCATCGTGCTGGAACCACATAATCAATCGATGATTTGCTGGTACAACACGTGGTAAATCTAGCAGCACCTGCTAGATGAAGGTGAGGTACTTCTGTCCGTCTAAGCAGTCTGGTAACAGATACGGGCCAATTAATTGGTCGTGGATAATCCTTGCCAACACATTCACGGAGAACCTTTGGTGGTGGCATCTGGAACGTGTAGCATGAAGATTTACCGTGTTCTCCACTTTGACGCGACGTTTCATCCACTCCAGAGAAAGCGCCCTCTCCCGGCTCGCCGGTTGCTTTCCGACCCTATATTGTATTGTGAAAGTTGTTTGTTTTGGTGAGTTCTATCCCCTTACAGTTCTGACCATCAGTTTATATACACCCTATATATATTTTCCCGAAATTTTACCCTCAGATTGTACTACTACCATTAATCTCTTCAAATATTTAACTTTGAATAATAAAAATATATTTCATTTTTAGATTTCTTTTTACTTCTTATGTAGTTGGTGTAATTTATGATAATTATACAAATAGGTGTTCCAATTGAATATTACATTCCAATAAAAAATATGGGATGCATATGCTTATATTATGTACAAAAAATTTAAAATTTAACCTTAAAGTTTAATGTGGCTTATTATCTATGGATTGATCACATAAAAATATTTATTTTTAATGAAAATATTTCTTTAGTTTTTCATAACTTACATTACTTTCAATAAAAGACGTATCTTGCAAGGAAAGAAGGGGAAAATGAAGTAAAGATACGAGTTCGATTGAATGGATTTATGCAATTTGAGTATTGAAATTACTATTGTTATAAGTGGATATGTGTGTTTGTACAATATAAAAAACCATGCCAGTTTAAAAATTAACTTTCGTATCTTTTTACTAAAATTTGTATATTAGCTGATGCCGCACAAAACTGGTTCTAATTATGTTTGGGTACAATTAATTTACTTTATGTTCGAAATAATCCTTCAATACATAAACATAAATATAATTTTGAGACCAGGATTCATGCAGACAGGTTTATATGTGGATTTGTGATATCTAGCAAGCCATACAATGGCACCAGTCTAGAATATACCAATATATTGCAGTCCTGACCCGAGAGGTTAACAATGCCATACATAAGAGAGCTTCAAATGCAGGTGTGATTAGTTACTGGAGGAACGAGATTAGTACTGGCGAGCCAGATTAGTTACTGGAGGCTAAATGGAAAACCATGGGATTGGTTAAAATTTTAACCAATAAGGAATGATGATGCGACGTCCTGAGGTCAACCAATGCTCGCCAAAGAGGCGTATCAGACTTCAGGCAAAAAACAGGTGGCAACCGGTAGAAGGTTGAATATAGTGGGAAGTGCCGATATAGATATGCATAAAAATTGGCACAGGTGCATAAAGAGATGCATCAAATTACTCATACAATGTATTGATGATACAGTGGTTCAACAACCAATGATCCACAAACATCTATCGACAGCAAGAAGGTATGTGCTCAATAACATATATTAAAATGGTAATAGGAATCTTTGTGTGTCTGGTCTCACATGTCCAGTCTTCTCCGTAAATATAAGTATAATTGTTGTAATCTAATTATGATTATAAGGTCCTTAATAAATATATATTTTAAAGTTAAAATAGGTAAAATTAATTGTGTGATATTATGTTAATATATTTTATTCCAGGAACTCGTACTAAAGATTTAATCGTGGGTTTTTAGCAGCATTTCAAAGCAAAGGTATCAATGGTGGCAAAGGTATAAACGCAATGTGTTTAAATGATTTCAAAATTGTATTTTAATGTGCACCACAATAATAAAAATAAGTCATCCAGCAATGCTTGAGATTATTGTTTTATTCTTTCATTTTTGATAACAAAAGGTGTCTGATTAATCTCACTATGACTTACTAACCTGATACGTTCTTATGATGTTCTTATTTAAAAGCAATCGGGAGATTGGGTATCTCCGAAAAGTACAACGTGTTACTTTAATGAAAAATGAAATGCATGAAAATATTGCGTAGTCCATAAAAGTTATTTACCCTCTAATGATTATCTCATCATAACTACGCGTAAAACGGTCTTACGATCCAACACATTGAAACCTAAATACACCAATTTTAATATTTTCTTAAAATTATTTCCCCTAGGAGGCATTGATACTTTTCGAAATAATGTTAGTGTCATTATCGTATAATATATTCCGAAAAATATAAGTTTGGTTTAGACAAACCTTTGTTCTGTAGAACTGAGTTTGTCCTGTAGAACCCTTGGGGTTTCGCGACATTATTACAGGAATTCCGCAAACTGGTAGTTATGGCGTATAAAAAGATAATAGTAAAGGAAGCTTAGAGCTACATGAGTGGTCTCGAATTTAAAAGGGTACATTGCCGAAGTGATAACCTGCCATTTTATTCGTGTGTTGCACAGTATTACAATATACATAATTTCTATGTGTGGATTATTGTGTAGGAAGATAATTAATAATTTTATTCACTTACACAAATTGGTCAAATCAAAATTTATTCAAATATTATTTGTGTTAGCTTGTTCAAGATCAAATTCATCATTATATATTACATTTACAAATTCACCATTTACCAATATTATTGTTACAGATTGTTTTACTTAAAGAAAGAGGTGTGATGCAATGGGCGAACTTTACAGACCAAATAAATTAGCTGCTGACTTATAGACAGCCTTCAATTATTTTTCACAAATATTACATATAAAGTGTTACCGGTTTTATCTTTGGTGCACAGCGTTGGACATGGACTCTTTATCCAGACGTATTGAAACTTTCTACTGAAAAACTGCACATAAAACATTTTTATGAGCACTTGCTTTCACAAGTCAACGTGACTGCACAGTCGAAGTCTTAGAAGAATTAGATGGAATTAGATTAGTTGTGACATCACAGCGTCACGTCACTTCACACTCGAAGTCTTGGTAGCATTATTTTTAATAGAATATGATAGAATGGAATTTTTTCACTTGTGTTGAACAAAGGTACTCTGTGTGCTCCCTCTTGTTCCCATTGGGTTACCGTGCTCCGGTTTACAATTGGTTCACAGGACTGTGAGAGACAGTCTCTATTTTCCAATGGCGTGTCTCCTTTAGCCTCTGCTATCTTGCTTGAGTCCAAGAAATTTACGTGCCCTGTGGTGTCATCATTAAATTTCTTAGTCATAAATAACTGCCTGCCCCATCATAAAATCTGGCGTCTTCATATCTGAAGCTGACCTTTGCATACTTAGTGAAACTTCAATACATTTTATTACCACTGTATCACAGTAGTTTTTCGTGCATTTTCTTAAAAATGAAAAACATTAAAAACGTGTAAAATTTGAATTCAGAATTTGAACGGCAATGGACTTTTCTCGGTTTGGGGTTCCGCCATCAATTTAAATTTCGCTGAATTAAACCATGCATTAAAGTGTTATTAGAGTAGTATACCTTAACACACATCAATAGAAGACTTGCAATTCATTGGCTCTTCAATATTTACGAATCTACAACCTTAACAACTGAAGCAATTGTAATGGCGGTTTGCTCATTTACCGTGTAGGATGTACTACTTACTTTTATTTTAAATTTGAAGATAATTTTATTTAAAATTTCAAAAATAAGTAAACCTTGAATAAATGGTACTCGGTGGTAAAGTAACATTTGCAATGATGCCTATATATATCATTGTTGCGGTATCGTTTTGATAAATATTTCTGCAAATATCGTTGAAATCTCACAAAAACACCTCCTCATGGAAAAGAAAAACTCCTCGATAAATGCAAAAAACAAATACCTCCTTATAAAAAATATCTATGCAATCTCAAAATTGTTTCCTCCAAGTTTCCATGGAACTGGAGGTATATTCAGGTCTAGGCACCCTACTATTGGATCCTAATGAATTACATGCAGCCTTTTTAGTCGGAGTCAATTTTAAAAAATTGACTATATTTCAATATTTTTATTCCAAGCTGACGAGAGTATAATAAGAGCAAAACCAGACTATATATGTTGTTATCCGCAATGAAATCGCATTTTAACTAATATATGACTGTATAGAAAATAAAGTGAATCCTTAGTACAGATATGTTAGTTGCAACAGTTTATTTAAACTGAAGTGATAATAATTCCTTGTAAATGGTGCTTAAAATATTCCACGTAATATTTCCCCCAAAGCGGTTTGTTAATGCTTTTGTTATTAAAGCTAATCATTTAACAGCTTTGACACGGAACAAATCCTTTCTAATATTATTACGTAAAATAATTACAGATTTAACCTTCCTCAACCGGTGCAGAAAGGCGATTTGGACATGGTTAAAGAGTACTTAACGAACATTTTACTTCCAAACTTAATAAGAGGGAAAATTTTGCTAAGGACTTAATAGGTTTTCAAAATTAAATAATAGTTTCAAATTGAAAGCGTGTTTATTTATTTTGTGTTACTAAAATTCGTTAAAAATAAAAATTTTTAATTAGGTTACGTATTAAATCTGCGTAATATTTTATTTTCAATATTAAATAGATATTAATAGATATTATTTAATAGATATTAATTTAGACCTAATTTTTGTTATACTCGAAATTAGAAAACTAGAGCATTTAGAACAAAATATAGAGCTATAGCAAAGAAATATTTTATTTCTTAATCAGTAATTTTCCTTTATCGGACTATATGGCATTAATAAACCTCGATCAATACGCTGTTGTACGGATTAGTACAAGTGACATAACAATACCTGGAATAACTGGATACAGAGGCAATAACACATATACAATTAGTTAAGCAAACAAGTTTGTGTATTTCACTAAAATCCAACAACAAGAAGTTTAACTTATAGGGAGAGCTATACTAACAACCAGCATTGTATGTTGCATTATATCTGGTGATATTTAGATAAACCGTGGACTAGTTATAATGCTTCTATGCTTACCCAACTCTTTTCTCTTGTCTCGACTTTGTTTCAGCTAAACTGGGATACTAGACTCTTCTGATGATAGTGGTATCCGTTAGGGCGAACGCTCTGTCCATCTAACTCACGCACTCAGCTTAATATTCTTTGACTTCTAGCTTCGCAGTCAATCCATTCATCCTTTCTGAATCTAATCACTCAAAGTTCTCCTTCGAATCATCCTCCTGTAATTTACTCGCGATCCGAAACTTATTCCTGTTTCCACCTCAGGATTGCATAAATGCTACTTGACTCGGTGATTGGTCTATCTAACCGAACCAATCAGAATTGTTAATGTAACGTAAACAAATTGTAATGAACACTGAAGGTAATAATAACAAAAGATTATTTAGACATCCCAATCGATTTGTCATAAAAAGAAAACTAAGCCCTACTGCATTGCAATCTAAACATATCATGAATGACCTGGGTGGCAACACGAAAAGATTTGAATTGAAACTGAGAAAGGAAAAGAAATCGTAATCTTAGATAATTTTTGCTTTAATTATATGTAGCCAAAATCATTTTTGTCATAATTAGTTCCGCTAGAGTAAGCATATTTTATTAGAATATAGATTTGAAGCAATGCTCTCTTCAGTTTCATAATATAAGTAAGTACTCGTTGAATGCGTTTTATCCCACAGAATTAAAAGATTTTATTATAAATATTATTTATTGATTTTTTTCTAAAATTGTGTATAATGTTCCATATCCAAACATCTGGAATCTCAGAAAAAAATATATTATCCTGAGAAAATCTCGTATAAAATTGTTATGATATACAAAGCTATTCAACGAAGATATATTTGACATGCGCCAACTTTTGGGCAATCGATCAAAAGTTAAAGATAGTGATTATAGTTCATGGCGGATAGAGTAGGTGAGATGACCAAGACTCGTTTGATTGATGTTTTCCAAAAATATTACCACAAAATACAGATAAAATACGTGATGTATAAAAATAACAAAGAGTGTATGAGATGAAGTGAAGAAGTTAGAAATTCGAAAAAATAAATATTTTCAAAGAAATAATTTGTGTAACCCGTAATGCAACAGCAACAAGTGTTAAATGCTTCATTGTCATTTGAATGGGAAATACAATTACATATGTATTAAACACTTGCAGAACGTCTTTGATGAAAGCTGTATATATTAGTTATTTACTTTCACTACGGACAATGTATTGGGAAAGTCTTGTGAAAGGTCGAAAATCAGAATTCGAGTTATCGACGAAGGGACACGTTTTAAGCATCCCTGAACTTGAATAGAAAGTTTAGAGGTCCTATTTGTGTGTGGGTGTGGGTATGTCTGTGTAGATGTGGATGTGGGTGGGTGTTAGTATGTGTGTGTGTTAGTGCATATGTAGTTAGTGTATATATGCGTGTCCGTGAATGTGTGGACGTTAAATCTCACGAACTAATAAAGCGTTTCGAAAAAAAATTGATACTATTACAATCGGTAGATATACTGGAATTCTATTGATTTGAAACTTAACAGAATTTTTACCCGTTAATCTTCAAAATATTAAATGAATTTTTAAAAAAATAATGAATAGAAGATCAGTATCTTTAATAATGGTGTATGAATTATCATTTCAGAGGTAATTTTTTTATTAGAAAACAAATAATACAAATTTCCAAACTATTACATTTATCGTTCTGGAGATATATGTTTTTGAATAAATTTATAAGAAAATGATACAAAAGTAAAAAAACTGATGTGGGCAACACATGACTTTCCTTATATAATGCAATGAATTTACTAATTTTACAGTTAAAAAAAATGTTATTCTTATAGTAGATACTTATATTCTTTCCAAGATATTAAATTTTCTTCAATTAGTCATCATTTTCATGGAGTTATCGTCATTTTTATCAATTTGGCGAGATTTTTGTTAATTTGGCAACAATTAAAAATATCGCCAAGTTGGCAACATTCCGCCAAATTCGTCACCAAAATCTCGCCAAGTTCAATGGAAGGAGAAATAAGTTGTTCTTACTGCAGATAAATGACTATTGACGTTCAAATACAAAAGTATTACTCAAAGTATCTTTTTTCATGAATGGAACGAGCTAAATCCACGAGAATGATGTCACCAAATTTATCGCATGGTGTTACATATGAAAAGTGAACATGTTTCACACAAGAAATTTTTTTTTTATTTTATATAACTTTTTGATAATTTTTTTTTAAAAATGTGCAATATCACCAGAACGGTTCACGTTAGCGTTCTAAAATTTATGTCAATCGTTTTCTAATGAAACATTACATACGAAATGTCTATTTGCGTAACTTTATTAGCGGTTTTGATTTTTTGACTATTTTTTCAAAATTTCACTCGAAAATTTAGGGGGGTTCTGAACATTCGATTGCGTATAAAAACAATTGTCTTCCAGTGTTTACGGATTGTGATTTCTGTACCAAATTTTATTCGAATCGGTCCATTATTTCGTCAGTTATCGTCTCCACAGGCTCACACACACACACACACACACACATCACTTAAAAAATGTTTGATTCGTGATCAGGGATGCTTGAAACGTGCTTTCCCGTCGAAAACTCGAATTCGAATTTTCGACCCCGTCACAATACGTTCCTTATACATTATGTATATAAGGAAAGTAAAAATAGTAAGAATCCTTCAATATGTTCACTTTCTAAAAGCAATAATATGCAAATTATCTGTTAATATCATTTTCGTGGATCCAATTCCGTGAAATTCAACGAATTTATGGAAGAAGTTACTCTTTATAAAAGTTTTTTATTTCAACGACAAAGGATTGAAAATTGGTCATCTTTATCTCGAGATAATTATAAAATGTCAATAGCATTTCGACATGGATTGTTTTGCATGAATACATCCTTCTGATTGGACTAATAAATTGCCAAAAGAGCGCACATTAAATTTCCATGGTGTTAATCAATGTCAAAAGCATTGTCTTTGTTCTGCATCTTTGTGCAGTGTGCTGCATTTTTCACACCATCATTTTGCTGTAAAAGAAGTAAAGTTATTGCACTCTGCAGGTAGTCATGTGTTGCCCACATCAGATTTTTATATAACAGATTGATTATATTTAATTTGTATAACAGATTGATTATATTTAATTTGTTTAAAACATTGAATAGAATAAACTGATAAAGAATATGAATAGGAACAATGTGGAGTAAAAATAAATGTCATTATTTTTATATACATGCACATATCGCATAGATCTAGGTACAACTCCGACCAGCAATCGGAATATGAGAGTACTATAAAATCTACTTTAGGTTAATAAAGTGTGATGCTGATTCTCTACTGTAGACCGCTGAAAGGTAACACATAAACACTCAAATAAAGCAGGCGTGGATATCTGACACAGACATGAACTAATTGTTTTCTAGTTTAAACGCATCATTTTATTTGCAGGATAAAGTATTTACAAATTATATGTACAATCATTAAATAAACTTTCAAATCACCCCAAAAAGTGGGCATTCTAGTCTTTTACAAATTGTCATGTTGCTAAAGATTTTTATTAAGTCAAATATCGTTGATTAATTTTATACTCATTGTTCCAGAGGGAACAGACAGGAAACACTGGATAGGAATCAATAGGAAAACATCAGAATTGAAGGTTCACTATTGCTTTGGCATTCAATGTACCGTGATAAGATAACCCTTGTGCATGTTGAAGCCACGGAGTATACGATCTTACGCATGTTAGAAATGGCACATTTTGTCCTTGTTTTGGATCAGAAATATTATCTCCAGGCACACACGTCATCAGAAAATGTTGCAAGTGTAATTCGATAAAGTTTCCTGTGCCCATGTTGGGGATAATATCACACCTTGGCCCCCAACATCGGGATGGTCATATTATTAAGGCGTCAATTGGCCAGCCTGATTGGCCTCTGCTTGGCTGATTGACATTTATTTGCTTTATCTCAGATGCTCGATATCAATCCCTGGCAAATTGACTGGGAGTTCAGCCCCCTGAGTATGTAATACTTTTGGTAATACAGTTAATTTTTAATGCGATCCTATAATATCATTTCTGTAATCTGGATCACAGTTTGTCCCCTTTCAATCCCTCCACGAAGTTTGCGAGTTCAAAATTTAATGTCACAGAAAGGTAAGATAATCTCGGTTCAGTAGCTTCCTAGATAATCTAGTACATCTAGTCAGAGATCATTGATTTTGTAATCTACTGAAAGAAACGCCACCCACCCATTTAATCCTATAAAATAAAACAGTGAAAGACTGATTCTTGAAAAATATCGAAATTGCCTTTTACCCAGAATCCTATCATTTTTTGCAGCAGTATTCAATAACCGAGATTTACGACAATACTGACAACATTAGTACCATGTACCTTCAGGAATCGTGGTTGTATTCTCAGGATACAAAAATGAGTCCGAATGTCTGGTCAGCTAACGATTTTATTAAAATGACTAATAGGCGTAAGCAGGAACAATATACAAAAAAATAACTATCTAACAAGGTCTCAAAACATCCAGATCTAATAAAATGCTCAAATAATTTACTAAAAGGGTATGATATACTTAAGACACTAACTTATTTCCAAATCACTTTTACTTATACCACGTTCAATCAACCAACTGAATGATTAACCCTCGTACTCACCATTCCTACCGAACCACTTGCGAAATTGTTTTATAAGGCCTTGGTCCATACCAAAGAACTAGAGGTAGCCTTTCCTTTGTTTGGTGATCTTAAAAGCATGGCCAGTATGTCCCAATTTGCTTCTACAAATGAGAGCCAGATTTGGCACGTTCGCGCTAGAACGGTTCATCGTAGCAGTTCCAGAAAATTGTAAAAGTGTGCCATTGTGGTAGTTTGTGCACTGTTACACATATATTCTTTTTTCAGAATCTTAATCTAGGTATTTTGAAATCCCTAAAATATACAGCTTCAAAATACGTGGATTAAGATTCTGCAACACTTTATTTTCTTATACCTTTATTTTAGCAATTTGTTAAGGCTGTTTTAGCTTTCTTTTTCAAATTATCTTTGCAGAAAATGATTTCAAGTTATTTTTATTTAATACTTAAGTTTTTTTTTATTATAAAACGTAAAAAAATATATAGATAGATAAGATTTTGTTAACGAGATATAGGTAATAATTGAACAAATCATAGTTAAGTTTTACAGTATTCATTATTTATTCCTATTTAGAGATGCCCAAACACCAAAAAATTTACAATGAAATTATCGGCTCTAATGCAATACTTCTATGTACAGCTCAAAATGCTACAGCAATAAAATCATTAAAAGCAGCATACAACACAAACGCTCTTATTGTGTTATATGTTGTTTTAATATTTTAAAATTTCAAAATTTGGCAGCTCAACTTACTTCAAAGTAAATTTCATAAATGTTTGAAAATTGGTTGTATATTTGTGTGTATATACATTTGTATTTAAATAATTTGTATTAATATTAAATAATTTTATTAGCCATTAATAACGCATACATGAATTTTATCAAAACACTCATATTCTTGAATGTTTTGTATTATGACATTATAAAAATATCAATCATAAGAGCAAAAACACTCTACAGTTGAAGAACAGGGAGTTACACAAATAAAGAAATACATGTATGTATACTAAGAAACAACATACATAAATTTAACTACTGCCTAGGAACTGTCTTTGCACTGACTAATACAACAATAAAAAATCTGACCTTTACGTTATGTAAACAGGCTAATTGAAATATTGCAGTATAAGTCATTTATAAATTTGAATCTAGTTAGCATAAATAGGAAATCTGAGATTATTACGTTGACAAAATTTAAAAGTTCGTAAGTAAATTACTGCATAAAACACTACAATTCAAATTACTGTAAACAAAGAAAATCAGATAAATACCTGTTATGTTATAAGATTATCCATTGAGCAAACGATCAACACGAAATATGATTTATCTAGATTTAAATTTTAAATAGATCAATAGGTACTATCAATAGTATGTGAAATCCGAATCGCCAAGCATAACGTCACATGAAAACCATATATGCTATATTATCCATTATATTTAAATAATTTCTGCGACATACCATTCAATATGTTTTCTGATAAGTCTTGTTTCCAGTTTACGTAGAAAATCCGTTGCATATTTCACGAATTTCATCCATAGCCGCCATTTTGAGCAGAAAAGAACATGCGCAAGGCCTGCAAACAGATGTAAACCGTCTAAATTGGATGGCCAAAATTTCCCAGTTCAAGCTATGTAAAGTTCGCAATAACAGCGAGAAAACTTTGTGGTCAATACGGAATTGACGGTATGATTAAGTTTCGTCATGGTTAACTTCTAATCTTCTGTGGTGAATACGGGGGATAAGAGATCTGTGAAAAGTTCGATTCAAACGCACCTAACAACTGAAGTTCATAATCAATCTACAAAATTCGAGGAGCTTTCACAATTCACCAAAAGTCGCCAAAGTTGGCAATATTTCACAAAATTTGAGGCCAACATAAAGCGACATTGCCGGCACCTTCATATCATAATAGTGGTTGAGTAAATACGATGGATAGGAAGTCGTAAAGACCCTAATAGCTTCGATCTACAAACTACATGGAGGAAAATGTAACTTCCACTTCAAAAGCTGAAGGACAAGCAATCGCCTCTGCGATTCAGTAGATAGAGGGTTTTATGGCTATATAGAGATCTGTGGTTTGATTTCCAGCAAATTTCGTTGCAAAATTAACTCTGGAAACGTGCAACTAACTTAACTGACGTAAATGATTGCGAGGGGTATATGAGACCCTAACTTAAAAAGTGTACCGCATTTCAACGAAAAGCCCTACTTAAAAAATTACTACTACAACACATTGAATTTATTTTGTGTATACACGTATATAATAGTCATAAGATGCCGGCATTTTCAATATTACTCATAATTGCAAGAATGTGGATAAATGTTTAAAACTACCTAAAAACGCAACAACTTTTGCACCAAAATGTTGAAAGCAAATATACCATGAAACACAGTACTAAAAATCCAACGAAAACACAGATATGTATATATTACGATTATCTGCAGCAAAGCAAGTTCTTTCACAACAATGGGGCATTAAGAATGCGCGGTCACCTGATTCCCTAAGTAATGAGAACCTTTGCATTACTTAAAACGAAATCAAATGAAAAATTCCATTCTTGCCTCATCTGTTTAAAGTGCAAAAATGTACTGAACTATCCAACACACTAGGCGAACAGAATTACAAGTTCCTGGGAATCTGCAATTGCCACAGCTGGGAACATAGTATCCCACGCACGACCTTCTGCATTAATATTATATATATATATATATATATATATATATATACATTTTTTTCAAATTATAAAGATATACCCGTCATTCTCTCTCGTGAGATTTTTCGTCAAAGAAATGAACCCATATCAATCAATTTAGTCGTAATTTTATTTATTTTTACTGCCTAATCCTTTTAAGTTTGTTGATGGCATTAAAAGAAAAAATACATTTTAAAAATGATACTTTAAAATCTCTCAAGGGGCTGATAAATCCTTTCAGATCCACTTTAGCTATCATTTAGTTTTATTTCCTAGAAATGGTTTAATTTCAATTCATCGTTTTTCAAAGTGGACTTTAAAAGTAATGAGACATTAAGGTATATGCAAAGTTATCTATAGAAGCTGATTTCGTCAGAGAGTGGGTATTGTTGTAAAGTGAATAAAAGCATACAAATTATCTCGAATAAATTTTATTAGATTAATTTATAAATAAGGTTATTCAAGGGAGCAAAGAAAAACATTATAGTCTAAAAGAATTCATTCATTTCCCTTAATTTTACAGTATTTTTTCTGTATTTTATTTTAGTCACGATTTTGCATGTATTTTAAAAAATAAAATTTAAAGTTGTACAATTTAAAACTTTTTTTGCGTACGTACGTATCCTACATTTAAGTACCGATATTTCTTACAAAATCATAGTCATAAATTAAGTGTAACGGTAGTGCCACGGATGGTACTATATATATATATATATATATATATATATATATATATATATATATAATAGTTTGAATTTCCAATGATAGAATAGAGACAAGCTGCAACTCAAAAATCCTAACTTTAAATAAAACCTACATAATTAAAAGAAGTATTAAATAGCATATCACCAAGCAAATGGAAAGAATGCAAATTTAGAATTATAAAACCAAATATAATCAACAGCCATCAAAGTTATGGAATCGATAATAGAAAAACAAATAAATTCCAGGCACCAATGCTATACACGTGGGCAAGGACTAGACCTAATTAATTCAATTATATATTAAAAAATACAAAAATTGAATTAGGTATATAGTTCAACAATTATCCCAAAATATGTACACAATTTTTAACCAGTAAAACCTAAGGCTAAGCATTAATTGTGTTCTATTTTTATTAAGACTAATAATAAATAGAAATAAGTAATAAATACGCTTGTCATATTTTGTTATCAAAATATGACTTAATTTATTAAACATACTGCTTTACATATCAATTTTGTAATTTACCCATGTAAAACCTAATGCATGTTAGCAAGAAAGGGGTTTCCCCCAAGATTTGACGAAATACTTCCAGTATTCTTCCAAAAAGAGTGTTTCGAATGACTAGTGGCCACCTACCGACAAAAACACTAATATAGGGATAATCTTATATAAGGACCCCCCCCCCCCACCGCCCCAGCTAGAACCAAATTATCAATTCAAAATTTGGAAAGCAAATAAATAAAAGTTGTTCTCCAATTTTAGCCAATAAGAAGTCACCAATTATAGATTATTAAGCCACATTTAATTCCTGCAGTAGATTCACCAATTCATTTTTTTTTTCAAATTTTTTACAAAGTTGATCAATGCAATAACATTTGTCATCGTATGCAACCCTCGAAAATCTTTGCGGTTGCTATGGTTTTGAAATGAGTAATGTTTACCGGGTTCATGAAAGAGCTGAAAATGGTATAAATTTATAAATTTATGATTCGAGTATACTTATTTGAACATTAGTGATACATGAGTTATTGGTCTGAACATTGGGTTAAAATGTGTGAAATTGTCTGCATTGAAGATATATATATATATATATATATATATATATATATATATATATATATATATCAAGAAAAATCATAAAATGTTAAATAGGAAATGTAGAATTTTCTCTTCAAATAATTTTCGATTCCAGTGATTTAAGAATTCACATATTTCACTACAAAGTACAAACCCACGACTGCATACTTAACCAAACGCATTTACGTGAAAAGTACAGTCTTGCTGTTTTTTAGTTTCATTTACCTTAAAAACAACAAGTAGTCTCATCCTATCATCCTATCAGTTCAAGAACCTAAAAAACTATTATTCTTGTCGCAAATGAATTTTACAGTGGCTTTCGTTATATTACAACAACAAAGTTGTCTTAAAGCAGTTTGTAAGTACGTACGTGGATGTTATCTTCAGAATATAAATTCATATGATTCGCATTATCATTTATATGATTTTTATTACCATCTGTTTTATCTAGAAGAAATGCATTAAAACGTATTAAACTAATCCTTAAAATAGAGTACGGAATACTTTAGAAGTTTAAAGGAGTGTTTAAACAAGGCATTATCAAGAAACAAAAACTATGTACAGCAAAACACTCTAGTTAGAGCATAAGTAGACTGAAAACAAGTAAAATTTAGCTAGTTAAAAGCCAATTTTCTTATACTTACACAATATAGGAGATTAAAGTTATAGAAGCGATAAAATAATCTTGGGCACACAATTTTTAACAATTACCCCATTGAAAAATAATGCCAGACTTTTTTAATCTAAATGAATACAATTTAGATCAAAAAAATTTTCTAATTTAATAATAAAAACTTTGTGAAATATTTCTGAAAGTAAATATAATTTTGACTTAATGGAATCGTTTTACAAAAATTAGGGGTGAAATATAAATCATTTTATTACAGTGTATTGGACATCTCGTTTATGTATTGCGATAATATAAAAAATGCAATTATTGGCTTTGATAGATCCACCCGTTTTGAGCATCTCTGAATACGAACCAACATATTTTTCAAATATGTTCGTAGATCCCTCTTTTTTGTGGCTGCGCTATCACTCGAACACTTTGAGTTACCGAAACAAAATTGAATATGATTATTCTCATCAGAAATGTTAAAATGGTATCTTACTTCACAAAGGCCTTAATTAATCGCTTAAAGGCCTCAATTTTCGGATACTTTTATTCCGAATATAAAAATAAAATCTCATCACATGTATTTATATTAATATAGTTATTAATATAGTCATACCACGCTACCATGTATCATTCTCGGGCTGTTGCACTACGTTAGTGTAATGTGAAAAGAATGAAAAATAAAAAAATATAAATATTAAATATGGTCATCATTACCAAATGGGTTGTTCTTGTTGAGATCCAGACCGTCCGACCTACCAGAAAGGTGTAAGGTAACTGTTTGGACGGCCGGGAAGTGCCACCCAATTTAGATCAGAACCCAGTGGGGGAGGCATCCAGAGGGATCGTACCCTCCTTCCTCTACCACCAATCTCTCGGAGGAACTTACGGATCCACATGTTTAACGTGATCGTACTCCGCATGAACACGGCGGCAGTTGTGTCAGCGTGCAAATCCAGCGCGTAAACCACCGGGCTACCGCGCCCGAAATGTGCCAACAGCACGCGGTGTTCCCAGGTAGTCACCCACCCAAGTACTAACAGCGCCCGATGCTGTTTGACTTCGGTGATCTAATGAGAACCTGTGTTTTCAGCTCGGTAGGGTCTTTGGACATTATCAAATGGGTGTATGATTTGAAAGTATTTGAGAGCTAGATATGAATTTAAACTATAATAGGACTACTTGTCCTCGACATATTAGAAAATTTACTTTCTCCTCAAGGAGTTGTTGTTGTTGAGACCCAGACCGTCCGACCTACCAGAAAGGTCTCCTCAAGGAGTGTCATATTTCTCATATTTCATATTCTTATATGTTATATTTCATATACGGAGTGTTATGTCATTTCCATTAAATTTGGTATGCACATTTTATTCATTTCCAACAATACCCCTTTTGATTTTCACCCAGATTGGTAAGAACTATAAGAACCTCTTATTTTGCCATCTGGGAATTCGAAATTTGTTTATTTGTAGTAAACGTTATGTGCGGAACACTTCTGATTTTTTGTATTTAAAACCAATTTACGATTTTCTAACTCTGTTAAAATTATTTTACGATATATTATGGAACACTAAGAAATTTTCAGCTGAAGGTGACACGAATATTTCTGGATGAAAAAATATATCTGTCAGCCATTTGCCCGAAATTTGCTTATCCCAGAACCAGGAATCGACCTATCTCAATGATTGTTGCTCTAGTATTCTGACAGCCATATCAACCTGGCACCATTCGTATTATATGTGGTTGCTGCAATATTTGTTTGCTGATAACATGCAAAATAATGTCAACTGTCATTCACATTACTATCTCGATAATTGGAGCGTAGCTCCCTTCTTGAACCACTTCAATATCAAAATATTCTTCAATGGAACGGGTCTGATTTGCTCCTATGATTTGCAGTGTTGCGTATAATTTGTTGACCGCTATCATTTTTTTTTAATATTACGTGGTAGTATTGTTTTTCTGAAATGTTTTGAATACGATGATTTTATAAACCTAAGCATGTCCTGAGCCTCTGAAGAAGTTTTGTAAACCTGGAATGACGTCGTTTGTGTGCATGTTTGTCAGATGTGAACACGATGACCCGAAACATGATACGCATCAGAATACAGTTTTATATTCTGATACATCATAATAAGCGTGAATTGGATAATTTTTACTTTCCTTATATACATAATGTATAAGGGAAATATTTTTTTAGGGTCGAACATTCGAATTCGAGTTTTCGACAGGAGAGCACGTTTCAAGCATCCCTGATCACGAATCGAACATTTTGAGGCGGTGTCTGTATGTGTGTGTGTGCGTGCGAAAGTATGTGTGTGTGTGTCAGTGAATCTATGGAGACGATATCTGACGAACGATTGGAGCGATTCGAATGAAATTTGGTACAAAAATCACAATCCGTGAATACAGTAAGTTTATTGTTTTAAAACACAATCGAATGTTCAAGACTCCCCCTCTAAATTTTCTAGTGAAATTTTGAAAAATCATGAAAAAATCAAAACCTTTAATAAAGTTACACAAATAGACATTTCTTATGTAATTTTCCCTTAGAAAACGATTGACATAAACTTTAGAACGCTAGCATGGACTGTTCTCGAGATATTGCACATTTTTCAAATAAATGTATCAAAAAATCCCATAAAAGAAAAAAAAATATTAACTGTTAAGAAACATGTAATACCATGTAAGAAACATGTAATACCATTCATATGTAATACCATGAGATAAATTTGGTGACATCATTGTCGTGGATCTAACTCGTTCAACTCACGATAAAAGATACTTTGAATAATACTTTTGCATTTGAACGCCAATAGTCATTTATCAGCTGTAAGAATAACTTATTTCTCCGTCCATAACGCATGGCGAGATTTTGTCGACGAATTTAGCAGAATGTCGCCAACTTGGCGACATTTTTAATGTTGCCAAATTAACGAAAATCTCGCTAATTGGATAAAAATGACGCTGAATCAATGAAAATGACGACTAATTGAAGAAAATTCATTATTTTGGAAAGTATATAAGTAACTACTAAAATAATAACCTTTTTTTTAACTGGAAAAGTAGTAAATTCATTGCATTATATAAGGAAAGTCATGTGCTGCCACATCAGATTTTTTTATGATTTATACACGGTTCCTTGGTTCCGGCCATTCAAATAGCGGCTGTAAACCCTAGGGTTATTCGAATGGTCTGGGTGTTCAATATTCGACATTCGTTCCTTAGAAAGTCCTTTACCAATAAGAAAAGTTCATTACAATACACGTTATGTCTATCTGTAGTAATAATGTCCATGAATGTTCAAATAAAAGTAATTACATCGTTCATACCGGAAAATTTTAAAATGTAGTAATAATGCAGTCTGCAACAAAGCGAGACAGACGAATAACGCCCATTACGAAGTGGTAGAACACTCTCTAATGAGTACACATTGACACCAGTATTGAACGAAATGGGTATACGGAAGTAAATATATACAGGGTGATTCAAAAGTTCGGAGCAAAAGTAAAACGCTATAAAAAATATCTATGGGTCGGAATGACATGCGGTTTGCAGATTAATATTTACCGTGGTGGGGGATTTTGTATGGCATGAAAAAAATAGTTCAAAATCTCGACACAAAGGGGCGCTGCTGAAAAGAAGACAATGTGAGGTAATAATTGTGTTATGAAATATTTTATTTCAGCATGATTTACAGCTGCAAATGTTCATTGTGTCCACCAGTACATTCCACTACTGAGTGCAGTCGCGGTATTATGGCTGATACAGCATGAAACAGCATATCAACGGGAATGGCTGCTACCTCCTGCCGTAAGGCGTCTTTCAGTGCTGGTAAGGACTGGGAATTTCCGCTATAGACCCGTGATTTTAGGTATCTCCACAACCAGAAATCACAGGGTGTGAGATTTTGGGATTTCGCAGGCCATTCATGTGTACTATGCCTGCTCAGTAGGCGATCGGCGCCAAACGCTGACCGTAGCAACTCCATTATTTGAAGTGCCGTGTGGGGGTGGTATTCAGTAATGTTTTTGTCTGATCCTAATTTTGCGTTGAGTGAGAGACATGCATAAGTCACCTCCATGGCTTTATCTGCAACAGCGTTCCCTAGTGTAGAGATTTTGAACTATTTCTTTTTCATGCCATACAAAATCCCCCACCACGGTGAATATTAATCCGCAAACCGCATATCTGTCCGACCCACAGATATTTTTTATAGCGTTTTGCTTTTGTTCCGAACTTTTGAAGCACCCTGTACATGTCAAAAAGTTGTGTTGTCAAGTGACACCTGGAATGCATGCCACAGTACGCTGTAATATTCTTTCTAGAATGCATTGTGTCTGACGGAAGGCATTTTAAACAGGCTCTGCAATAGATTTCTGATCATTTAAGTTTTATTTATTGCAACATTCCTGAGTAGGAACGTCATTCGTCAATAATCCTACTGTGTCAAGTAAATATCTTCTGCGGAAGTTTTTGGATCGATTTCTACTTATTAGTCAATGATCTATAATTTCGTAATTTAACTCATTTTATCTATCTCGCTTTGCAGAAATTGCTATTCTAACATTTTATATTTCAGCTAGGGGCACTGCAAACTATTTTACTCAATCGGAAATTTTCCCCTTTCTGTAAATAGATTTGTCGTGTACACTCACTCAATTCTTACGAGCGTACACGTTAGATATATCTATAGAAAAAGTCATTGATGTGTTTAAAGTGTTTTCTAGGAAACAAGTGTAGTAAAGCGTACAGTTTTACGTAGTTAAGTTATAATGTTTGGTAATATTTTGTAGGTTACAGTAGTAAACATTAAATAGATTTTACGTAATATTTCATAATATTAAATGCCATGACGGTGCGTGCTAATGTTTTTCAGTTGTTTTAATAATTTACTCACACTTACATAAAGTGTCATAAATACAGTAGATATATAAATATTTAAAAGATATATATATATATATATATATATATATATATATATACACAATATACGACAAGTGCTACGCGCAATCACAAAGATGTAAATTAATATTACCAAGGAACAGGCGCAAATGCTGCTCTTTAATCCGAAGTAAATATAAAATTGAAATCAAAAAAGAGGATAAAGTTCAATGGAGGGGAAATCAAATACCATGCATGCAATGGCAGAGAACGATTGCGACTCCTAATTCCATTTAAAGCTGCTTTTCCAGCCCGGGCAAAAGCTCACGGAACCAATGCATTGCAAAGGTTGATCCCCCATACGTGCCTAGTCAGAAGCACCCAAACATGGAGAAACAGACCACCGAGATTGGAAGTCAAGAAACGCACAAATGAAGAAACACAAAATCGCCTATTATATAAATAACTATGCGCACGTGCAAGTCTTCAAGTGATATGCAGAAACTATCCCAATTCAGCAAAATCCCTTTTGAATGAATTTGCTTCATTTTTATTGTTGAAAAATGAATTATAATATTTCTTCAGGAAATTAACTGGGTAATTCTTTCTTAATGCTTCTAATATTATCTCCTTGTTACTGGATATGCAATCCTTTGCTAAAGTGTTGCAAATTTGGTTTCTTTTGAAATGTCCCAAAAGTATATTTCTAAAAATAAATCTTGAAAGGTTCGTTTTCCAATTGATGATATGGTTAATTTTTATTCCATAACTTGTTCTTTTGTCGTGTAGACTCGTATAAATTCCATTCCTTGTATTGTACTTAATGGCGATATCCAAGAAATTCACCGATCCATCCTCTGCACGTTTATTTTCAACCAATTCCAAGTCATTGGGGTAAAAATCGAATTCCAATACTGGTGCATTTTCATAATATCCATACAGCACATCATCAACATAACGAAAGTACGGTATCTCATATAATAGGTGTGTTCCATGCTTATATTTAGTGAGATATATGTCAGCCAATATTGATGAGCAACCTCCTCCCATTGGAATTACTTTAATCTGTTTATAATAGCACTTTCCGTCAAAAAGTATATTTTCCCTCAAAACCAGATTGATAAGGTCCATATATTTTCGATATGCAAAGTACTCTTTCAAATCATGTAACTCATGTAATTCCTTCAACATAAGGTAAAGTTGTGCAAAATCAATATTATTGAAAAGATCGCGAAAATCATAACTTCTGAATCGCAATTCCTTGTCACAGAATTTAAGTATTTTAATGACATCATGGCTGTTCTTGATAATAACAGTTCCCTGCTTTTGAAGGTGAATCATAACTTGCTTTAGGATATTTAAAAGTTTTAAGTTAGCAATGCTAATAGATTAAGTTAGCAATGCTAATAGTTTTAAGTTAGCAATTCAATATATATATATATATATATATATTGTCTTTTATATAAAATATATATATATATATATATATATATATTGTCTTTTATATAAAATATATATATATATATATATAAATATAACTATTAACCTCATCTAAAACAATCTACTGAAAATATACCCAAAGGCGCTGAGCTGCTCAAACAAGTACTTTAACAAGTACTTTACAAGTACTTAAGCTGCTCAAACAAGAAATTTTGATACATTATCATTCTTCAATTTTCTATTTCTTACGTAGTATATATATATATTTATATATATACATATATATATATATATATATATATATATATATATATATATATATATATATATATATATATATATATATATATATATAATTTTAGAAACTTTATGAACGTTTATATCTTGTCAATTCATAATTCAGAAAACTCCTGACAAACAAATTGTTATATAACATTTGAAATATATCACCAGATTTTTTAAGAGTTTATTTGGAAACTAGTTATATTATCGTTTCTCTTATCTTGCGTTTTTATAACGAAAAACAAAGTAAAAACTGTTATTTTTATGTTATTGTTTAATCCTCTTAAGTTTTTTATCTCATCAAAAGATTTTTTTATTTCAAATACGTTTTTGAAATCCCCCACGACACCACTTTAGATGATTTTCTTTTTTATCGGGCAAAGTTACGATTTCAGCCTTTTCTGTTTAAAAGGTAATATATGGTAAAAATAAGAAACTAATACATATAAATAAATACTATTCCTTTTCTTGTGTCTCTAGTGTATCTGCTGTAATAGAATTGGCAGTTTAATAGTAGCCATAAGGAATTGAATTTCTATATTTACAAGTTTCTAGCTGAAATGTACATGCTTTGTTATTGCATAATTAAATTTTTTAAAATTAATTATTCTCCATAGATTTAATTCTCCATAGACTATATATAGCTATAGCCATTCTTCATAGCCTGACTTTTGAACAGAGATATCTCAGTATACAGATTAAGATTTGAAATCCGAGCTTCATCATGAACTAAAACATAATTAGTTCAAGCTATGCATAAAATTGTATTCGAATCGGTTGATTTTTACTATGTCCACTTTGTTTATTTTTGCACTCACTTTGGGGAAGATTAGATGACATTAATAGTAACGAGATTTGCCTTTCCAAATTAAACAGCAAAATGTTAAGTACATTTTTAACATATGAAAACCATCACTATAATTAGAATTTTTAATTATAGAAATCTATCGATCGGAATTCATACTATCGGTTTTATATAATAAAATGATTAAATGATTTGAATAAATAAATGATTTTGGCTTCTACTGATTAAATGTGTTTCGTACGGACTATATTGATTAGCAGATGCTAGCAAATTTTCTAATTGTGGGGTGATATTTGGACGATATATAATTTGATTTAGTCCTACAAAATAGTTTTATATATCAACCCAGTATACATTAATCCATACAGTGACATGCATAACCCATACAGTAACATGCATAATCCATATAGTTTTATACATTAACCCATACAGTAACATACATAACCTATATAGGTTTATACACTCTATAACAAAACGCACCAAGGAGTTGTTCGATTATAATGAAATTTCGTATGCAAAAACATTTTGAGCGAACATGCAAATGAATAAAATTTGGTGTCCAATGAATAAATAGAGGGAGCTCCAGCGCATCGAAACTGCGCCTTCAGCAGGTGTATATGTTACCGTTAAAGTATATAATGCAGTTATTTCATAGAATACCTAGTTATTCCATGAAATAACTGATCGTGTCCGTTAAAGTGTGTAATATGTTAATAATTTGACACTTTAACTAGTTATTCTATGAAATATCTAGGTATTCTATAAATTAACTAATGAGAGACAGTTAAAGTGTAAAATAAACAATTTATCTAAAATGAAATAACTAGGTATTCTATAAATAAACTAATGACAGACAATTAAAATGAAAAAGAAGCAATTTATCTAATTTATGCAGCGTATAAATGGTATTTATGGAAACGTACCATAAAATCATTTGTTACAACAAGGATTACTAAAATGACACTTGGAATTACAAAGAACATTATTTCTAAAACAAAAACATTTTTTGTTGACACACTGGGTTTTACACGAACATTTTTTACATCCCTGACCAGTACCTAAACTTTGAGCTGTAGCAACCGACCGGAGCGATATTTCTACATCCGGTACTTCTTCGATTTTAATTAATTTTTGTTCGCAGACACTGAACTGGGATCGGGAATATAATTGTTTTATGCGGCCGTTTCTTGTGCCCAATTAGTAAAATCCTTCTTCGGTTATTTTTATGATGATAGCTAAAATAGATTTGGCATCACCTTTTCCTCTGTCAACTTCAGGCACTGGGATACGGACGGTTTAAATTAATTTTTATTTGAATTCGAAATTAACGTTTTTTTCCCCGCTACTTTCCATATTGTTAAACGAAACGTAAATGTACCTTATACTTGAAAGCGAGATATATGATATAGATTATTTTACACTTTAACGGGCTGCAGATCGTTATTCTATGAAATAACTAGTTAAACCATGAAATACAAGAGAGTTTTACACTTTAACGGACACGATCAGTTATTTCATGGAATAACTAGGTATTCTATGAAATAACGGATTTCATACTTTAACGGTAACATATATAAGATACGATTCTGAATCTATGGTCAAAATTTCTGTTGCATTTAGACTGCGGATATCTTACGTCTTTGGTAGTTATTTCTGGCACACTGACAGCACAGCTGGTACGTAGACAACTTTCTATGACAGGTTGTGTTACTATTCCTTTTGCGACACCCCGTACTTACTTTTCAACAAGATAATGCCCGGACCTACACGGAAAGTGTTGCTATGAATTGTCTTCCAGCTTACCCAGCACTTCCTTGGCCAGCTAGGTCTCTTGATCTCTCTCCCACAGAGCACATTTGGGACGTTATGAGAAGGCGACTGCAACCATCCCGGAATGTTGACGATTTAGCCCGACAGTTGGAGACCATTTGACAAGACATTCCGCAGGACACCTTCCATGAACCTTATCAGGCTATGCCACGCCGGGTGGCATCTTGCATCCAGGCCAGAGGTGGACCAACGCCTTATTGACTTCATCCCTTTGTATACGGTAAAACTCTAAATCATTAAATTGTTCCAAAATTTTAATCATTTCTATTCTATGTATGTTCTTCATATCCACCAATTCTTATTACAATCGGACAACTCCTTCTTGGTGCGTCGATATTTTTTGTTATATAGTATATATACATTAACCCATAAAGTAACCCAGAAGCATGCCAGTTGTTAATGCTCACTTCATTGTATGTTAAAACATTGAGCAACGGATCTTTTGAGTCATTATTGTGTAGTAAAAAAGTGAAGTAATTGTATTATGTAAGGAACTCCATAAGCAGCCTCCATTAGATTTTTTTTAAATAATGTAATGTAGTCTAATTGCATAACATCACTGGGAGTATTCAAATTAAAACTAGTCATTTATAAATATTTTGAAAGTGAAATTTTCGAGATGAAATTTAAACATTCAGATAAATTGATAGTGATGTTAAACACGATAGCTCTATGGGAGGAGGGATTTTAAGCATATTTTGTCATATATAACGGTTTTATGCAAAATGTGAATATCTATGTAAATGACGCGCATGGTTAGATTATATTCTATGTATGCATATGCTTAAAATATAAATAATTTATTCGTCAATGCCATGAGCATATGTGATATATTCATTTATAGTATATTCATTTAAAAAAACATTCGGAGAATGATCGGAGCTGCCAGGAGATGAAAATACAAAACTATGAATAAAATTACACCGGAACATAGAAGGAATTTTCGAAAACCAAAACAATGTTTACACCTTCTCAAAACAACAACCAAAAAATGCAAATTGAAATATTTTAAAAATTGATTTTTATGGCTTCTATTTTCTAAGTAAAAAATACACGTCTTGTTAACTTGAAAATTGTTACTTTTTTTCTAAACTGTAAAATGTAAAATAAATATAAAATTGAACTTGCTCCTAATATAACTTAACAAGCCAAATAAAATGGTATGTAAAACGGCTGAGTAGCTTTCGAGTTATAAGCGATCACGAAGGACAGACAAAAATATATATTTGTAAGCCAGTTATAAGAGTATGTAAAATGAATGAGCAGCGAACGATTTATAAGCGTTCATGGAGGTTAGACAAATCATACATTTATAAGCTAGTTAGAAGAGTATGTAAAACAACTGAGTAGCTTTCGAGTTATAATAGATCATGAAGGATTGGCAAAAACATGTATTTTAAATCTCCTTGTTCAGAAGATAGATGTAGAAGATAAAAATCAGAACTTGACACTGCTTCACTAATTTTTTTTTTCGAAATTGATAGTGTATTTAATGAGATATTTAGTTTTGAGGCAGATTTTTAATATTTTTTTTAAAAGATAAACCGGTACAAAGACTGAAATAATTTTACACATAATCCTGATCCTAATTTTGCTTAATAAAACAGCGCGAAAAGTATATAAATCGTTTGAGTTACAAACAGCCATTACAGGCAGGAGAAAACGAGTATTTTAATTCTCAGAGACCGCGGGTAAGTGTATGGACATAAAGTTTATATTAAAGCATTGTCTGTATTCGGTATTACTGTATAGAAAACTGCTTTGTCAAACTGTTAACGTTTCGAAAGATTTATCTTGCAAACTTATTTCCAAATCTGTCATTCTATACATCAGCCTGGCACAAAATCGGATATTTTTTATTCACAATATTGTTTATATTAAAATTTAAGAGAGAAAATTGTATGAAAATTGTTTGAAGCGTTTTCGAGGACGTGACAGCCCAGTCGTTAGCGCGAGGAAATTGCACTCGGTCGGCCCGGGTTCGATTCCCGCCACTGCCCAAAGTGTCGTCCTGTTCACGCGGAGTACGATCGCGTTAAACACGTTGGTCCGTAAATCCTTCCGAGAGGTTGGTGGTAGGGGAAGGAGGGTATGGCCCCTGTGGGTGTTTCCTCCACTGAGTTTTTGTCTAAGTTAGGTGGCACTTCCCGGCCGTCCAAACAGATACCTTATACCTTTCTGGTAGATCGGACGGTCTGGGTCGAAGAAGAAAATGAAGAAGAAGAAGAAGAAGAAGAAGCGTTTTCAAGCTGCAAGCGGTCATGACACAAAAGCAGAAACAGATATTTCACGACTTTCACCACAGGAAGGGAAATTCCGGTTGCTTAGAATGTAGATGCCGTTATATTGTGATTTGCAATCACAATGTAACATTGCTGTTTTAAAAGGAGAAAGAAGACCTGAGAAGACGGTCCCTCTTGCAGCGATGCAATAAGTATAACGTTCCCTATAACGCAGCTTGACCAGACGTGGTTCGAGACAAAAGAGGGAGCTTCTCATTTTCAAGTCAGCATCAGGTGCTATGATGAACGGAAGGGGTTGAACTTCTTGACCCGAAAGGTCAATTTATTTTCACATGGACATGGGAAAATATCCGTGAGAACTCTCAGCACCTAAAAACAAAAAGTCAAATATCTTATGTTTCAAGGGGGCCTTGGCCAGTAGTACAGTCGGAAGGCGTAGTGTATATATTTACTGGCCCAATTACAGACTGGGGCGCCTTATAGAGGGGGTAGAGACGGAGAGAAACATTGAACTTTAAAAATTTGGAATCGAGGAGTTGGATTTTTGACTGTGCTGACGCAAGGTCGCGAGTGCGACGATCGAGTACGGAGCCCATCGAACGGAGCCGCAAGAAGCAGCCGACAAGTTCGGGGTCTGCACTGATGACCAAGGTAGGACAATTCCTTATACGTATTTTGCACGACGGTCCATTGTGGCGTTCTCTCTCTCTCTCTCTCTCTCTCTCCCTCTCTCTGATTTAAGTTCAGCTAGGATCAGGAATATTAAAAACTCTTGAATTAAATGCTGGTTGTGAGAAATGCATTTCACATGTAAAGTAAAAATCTGATGTGGGCAACACATGACTTTCCTTATATAATGTAGTGAATTTACTACTTTTACAGAAAAAAATAGGCTTTTCTTATAGTAGACACTAATATTCTTTACAAAACATTGAATTTTCGACAATTAGTCGTCATTTTCATTGATTTAGCGTCATTTTTATCCATTTGGCGGGATTTTCGTTAATTTGGCAACATTTCGAAATGTCGCCAAGTAGGCGACATTCCGCCAAATTCCTCGCCAAAATCTCACCAAGCGTTATGCACTAAGAAATAAGTTATTCTTACAGCAGATAAATGACTATTGGCGTTCAAATACAAAAGTATTACTCAGAGTATCTTTTTTCATGGATGGAACATGCTAGATCCACGAGAATGATGTCATCCAGTTTATCGCATGGTATTACATATGAAAAGCGAACATGTTTATCAATAGGAAATATTTTTTTTTTATTTTATATGACTTTTTGATATTTGTTTTTAAAAATGTACAATATCTCGAGAACGGTTCATGTTAGAATTCTAAAATTCATGTCAATCGTTTTCTAATGAAAAATTACATAAGAAATGTCTATTTGCGTAACTTTATTAGTGGTTTTGATTTTTTGACGATTTTTTCAAAATTTCATTCGAAAATTTAGGGGGGTTCTGAACATTCGATTGCGTATAAAAGCAATAGGCTTCCAGTGTTTATGGATTGTGATTTTTGTACCAAATTTGGTTCAAATCGGTCCATTCGTTCGTCAGTTATTGTCTCCACAGACCCACTGACACACACACACACACACACACACACACACACACACACACACACACATACTTTCACACACACACACACACACAAACACAGACATCACTTCAGAAATGTTTGATTCGTGATCAGGGATGTTTGAAACGTGCTCTCCCGTCGAAAACTCGAATTCGAATTTTCAACCCCGTCACAAAACTTTCCTTATACATTATGTATATAAGGAAAGTAAAAAGTGATAAGAGGAATATGAAGCACTGGAATTAAATATTACATGGGAGATTTATCCTATAAGTAAAGTAGGATGGATAAGGTGTTATTAATAATGGTTTTCAGAATATAAATACATAATTATGGAATTGATGGGTTGTTATGAGTAATGGAGTATTAATCAATAAAAGTGTAACTGTAGAATTGATAAGATGTTAGTAATAATGGAATTTACAGAATAAATGTTTTTTTTGTTATTTAAAATATGTCTCTTCATTTTAATTTCTTGTACAATGCATTTTAATTTACTTTCCTTTACGAAAGCGGCCTTCGTCGCGGCCTTATCGGACGTGTGGTTTACCACGTAGTAGATGAAATAGGGCAAAACAAACTTATATGAAACACTCTAGACTGAATTTTATTGTCAGAAAAAAGTTTTATCAAAACAGATTGCATATTTAAATATACATTTATTGTGAAACTGATTTTACACATCAACTTTGTATATTAACGCAGTACAAAATCGGAAATATTTTAGCTATAAACCTGATTGTATACAAGCTTAAGGAATCAGTGAAAAAACTGTATGCATCCGTTTAGCCTTTCACGAGATATAAGTGGTTTTGGCAGATAGACAGAATGTTAGACAGAAACAAGTCTTCATTTCTCGTTTTACCGTACTGCGCTGTAAGGAAATAAAATTAGAATACTTCCTGGATTCAACATAGCTGCCTGATTTTCTTTTTCGAATCTATTGCTGTCTCGTTATTCCGTTCTCCACTATAGAGAAAAAAATCCGAATATTCCCTGGATTCAACATCATTGCTGATTTTTTTTCGAATACATTGCGATCTCGTTATTCCGTACTTTACTATAGGGAAATAAAATCAGAATATTCCCTGGATGCAACATCATTGTCTGAAGAAAACATTCGTATCCATTGCGATCTCGTTATTCTGAACTTCACTGTAGGGAAATAAAATCAAAATATTCTCCGGATTCAACATCATTGCCTGATTTTTTTTTTCTAATCTATTGTGATCTCCAAGACATATTTGATTTAAAATCGTTTATTTGAATTTTGCCTTTCATATGAGATGCGGAAATGAGCGTTTTGTCTTAACGGATTCACAAACAAGCATATCTTTCCTCCTGAATGGTATATATATAACTAACTATTTTAGAAACTCAAATTATTTCAGTTTAACTAACTTATTCGATATTTATTAAGTAGAATATTTTATTATTTTACTCATTTGGGAATTTTATCAATACTATCGAATCTCAAATTCTGTATGTTTTGAAAATTCTGTACTATGTTTTGCATGTTGTACTCGTATAAGATTTTACAATAGATAATCACCAGTATAGAAAAGTAAATTTTAATAGTTAACATATATTCAATATATGATTAGCCCTCTTCATATAAACTATATTCATAGGTGTTCTGTGCTTCTTTAGCGTAAGAGTTTATTTTCTAAGAGAAAAATATAACACTGGAAAAAACTAAATGTTTCATAACAAATATATCGATTCGAAAATGGTTAACTAAGTGCAAATATCCTGTAAAAAACGATATACATCACCGTGATGTGTTTTCAGTATTTTTTTGGATATTGTGTAATAAAAAAACGTTATTATAAAGCTGTTTTTCATGCGCTGTATAATGGTTGAAAACAATAATTTGTTATGGTTTAAGTAAACAACAGCCATTGGTAAGAAAATGTAAAATAATTAATAATTAAACCCTTTTAAAATTCTATCACCTACTTTTTCTATATTAGTACGAAAATAATGAAGTTACAATATGCCAACGAATAATTGAAAAATTTATGTTGAATATTTACTGGAAATGAAATGAAATTATAGAAAAAATATCGAATGCCTCTAGTTCCATGGAGACGAAATGGTTTTTCTTGAAGAACATCATTTTTTGTGGATACCTGCAATATCAAAACAATTCAAAATATTAAAATATCGGATTAGAACCACATTTTCAAAATTGTTCAAAGTATTAAAATATCGAAATTATAGCCACTTTATTTAAATAACTTAGAATCTGATCCAGAATCCAATTGTATCCTTGAAGGAATTTCAAAGAGTTACAAACCACTTCTTACGCCTAGTTTTCACCGAATCCCAAACAAGCAAAATGAAAAAAATCTGTTTCGTTCGGATAAAAACTGTTTTTGTTTTTTGGAGAAAAAAAATAAAAAAATTAAAATATGGCGTTATTTTTATATAATCATAATCTGCACCATGCATCCGGCAAAATAAGCAAACATTGTTCACATTTCCATCATTCAGGTTCGAAAATATAAACATCCAAAATGTTCATATTTTTCGTAAAGCTCCGATGTCCCCCAGAGATAAGCCAAACATAAAAGTTATTCAAATCAAAAAATAAAATGTACTAAAAATCTAATACAAACTGAACCGGATTCAGACGATACTTCCTGATAGTTGGAAACCCGTAAGACGTCGGGAATAATATATGTACGCAAACAAAATGAGCGTTACCAAATGGTCCTATGAATAGTTCGGGAATTCATTCCACCCATTTTCACGCAGGAGTCCTGCAACAAATGAGTGGATGAGAAAACTTCGCGACCCATTTCTTCCGTTCATTATAAAAAAAAGGGAAGGAAGCCGAATTCAAATGTTTAAGTCAGACTCTTTTTTGATCTCTGCAGAGAAGGTCTCGTAAATTTTATGTTTACTTGATCGAAGCCCGATCCCAGAGAATGTATTTCGATATACACTTAGGAACTGGTATCTATTGCTATTCCGTAGTCGTAGCCATATGCCTTACAGGAAGGAATTGGATTATTTAATACCCTTATGCTGGCACATCTATTCAAATGTAGCTCGTCTCCAGCCTCGGATATTACAGCAATGACGGCCTATGGCAGCTCTAAGCCAAATCGAGCGAGAGTGGAAGATTGTTATTTGAAAACCTCATCGGGCAGTGGCGGTCATCGAAGCAGCAGTGTCTTCGCCCCTTTCGCCATGTAAGGTCACACAGCTCTGAAAATAGACTGTTCAGTATTCGGACACCTCTTTGGACCCTATACACGACAGCTAAGTTGTAACAAATATGTGGATTGAATTGGTAGACGCCATCTTAATAGCTTAATGGTTAAGTCACCATACACGGACGACGGGGTGTTTGCGAGGCACCCAACCCGGTAAGCACTGTACGTAGCATGTAACACACCTCATCTGAGGGATTCAACCACCATCGGTTTGCAAGACTGATGGTGTATGCAACCGTACCGTTTTAAAACGGAATCCAGCACCGACAAGCTTCGGCCGTCGAGTACGTCATCTGAACATCGAACCAGTCGTGACCCAACCAGCATCGTCTGTCATTTACGTCCTCCAGACAGTGAACTCCAGTGAGCCAACCGGCATTTGGACAATAGATGCCCATAGCGGACCTTAATGTATAAGCAAGCACCTGATGGACTCCCAATCATTTTAGACGGAATTTTCCTGAAACAGGGAGGCCCATATGTCCGGTTTTCCCCCATTGCCTATTCCTGTCATCCTATACATATGAATATTGGAGGTGGTTATTAAGGACAAGGTAAGCCCTTGCATCAGTGTTGAAATTTTAAAATTCGTTTGTTAATAATATAATTAAATGTATAGATAATCATATGCATAATCACTTCCAGTTTGAAAATCCAATAGCAATATAAGTCATAAGTTCGAGTTTAGGTGTAATTAATCCATCATAAATTTTGATAAATATACTATCGACAAATTTAGTACATCCTGCAGCCAAGTTTATGTATGATTTAAATATGCAAGTTTTGTTTATATTTTAATTGCTTCCATAATTTATATGTAACAAGAAAGATCAATCATGCATAAAGCATTGATTATGAAACACTTTACAACTTCAATGCAATTTTATATAAATATCTCTAAAATGCGATACATTCCTCGGTAATATTTTTAAAATTATCACAATACTACATTAATTTATTATATTTGAAAACTTCATCGAAGAAAATTAATTTTATTCAAATGACATCACCGAAATGTAAATCGCCTCTATATAAAAGCAGCATTTCATTCATCACAATATTATAATAATCTATTTTATTTAAAAATTTGAAAAATTGTTATCTACCATATTTATTTTAAAATATGAAACCTCTCTTATATATAAAATAATTAAACTTTTGGAAAGATATTTATTATATAATACATGTCTTTTTTCTTTCTAGAGGCTATAACAAGAGACAGAATTTAATTGAATTTGTTTTTCTCCCTATATTAAATAATTAACACTTTACAACAAAGTTGAAAAGTGTTTATGATTTTGTTCATTCTGTCCGTTAGCACGATAACTGTCCGTTTGATAACTTTTGTTCCGTTAACACGATAACTGTCGTAAAAATGACTTAATCAAAATGCAATTTTAGTATGTAGTTTAGACGGTCTGTAGGACCAACGGGAATATAAATGAATAATATCACGCAATTAGTTTTGGATTTAACCCGGATTGAAAAAATGAAATACATTGATCCCTATGGGACCTAATTTTTCAAACATTTTTTAAACGGATTTAAATTTCACAAATTGCTTCGAAAATTTTAGGTAATATTCAAATTGTTCCATAAAATATATAAAAAAAAAATCAGCGAAATATACTCAGTAGTTTTTAAATTAAAATTAAAATAATAATTACACCTCTTATATGAAGCGATCACGTGACCATGAAATGAAAAAATCACGATACCCTCTTCAAAATGATATGTGGCATCCATCTTGTCTCAAAATCGTGATTTTTAAATCCTTTTTAATTCATATTGAGTGTTGTATCCGTCCTAAAACCACTTTATTTTTGCTTAAATTCTATGCATCTACATACTGAAACAACGCAATTACAATATATTTCAGTTTAAATGCTCATCCAAATTATTTCTACAAAAAAGCCTATTTTTCACTTATGCAAAATGTAAACAGCAAAATATATAGAATGAGTTGTATTAGAATTGCTGTATTTCTTTAACACAAAATTATTTAGCTCATGGAGTCTGCACAGCTGATATGATTGAAATATTCATTGATTTTACAAAGAGAAGGATGATTTTTTTCGATGAAGTTTTAAGCATTGAGTTTAATTACTTGTAGCTCCATGGTCTTAATTTTTAAGTAAAATAAATTATTATAGTATTGTGATGAATTAAATGAATGGGAAATTTTTTATGAATGAAATGCTGTTTTTATAGAGAGAGTCAGGCGTGTTATTTTTTCTATGACGTCATTCCAATGAATTTCAGATGTTTTCCATGAAGTTTTCAAATATAATAAATTATCGTAGTATTATGATAATTCTAAAATTATTACCGAGGAATGTATTGCATTTTAGAGATGTTTAAACCAGGCAATGTGTTTGGTCTGGTTCAATCCAAAACTATTTCAATGCCGTCATTTGAATGAAGTTCATTTTCTTCTATGAAGGTTTAAGTTTTCAAATTTAATAAATTAATGTAATATTGTGATAAGTTTTAAAATATTACCGAGGGATGTATTGCATTTTAGACATGTTTAAATAAAATTAGTTTGAAGTTGGAAAGTGTTTCATAATCAATGCTTTAAGCATGATTGATCTTTCTTACTTTTATTTAAATAACTACCTAACATATTTTACTGATTTTTTTTGTCTATTTTATGGGATAATTTGTATATTTCCTAAAATTATTGAAGCTATTTGTGAATTTTAAATTCGCTTAAAAATGTTTGAAAAATTAGGTCACATGGGGTCCAATGTATATAAATTTTTCAACACGGGTTCAATCCAAAACTAATTGGGTGATATTATTCATTTATATTCCCATAGGTCCTACAGACTGTCTGAAAAACATACTAAAATTCCATTTTGGAAAAGTCATTTTTACGGCAGTTATCGTGCTAACGGACAAACAGACAGACAGACAGACAGAATGAACAAGATCATAAACACTTTTCAACTAGGTTATAAAGTGTTAACAAAAGTTAGTGGTCACAAAATCTTCTGATTTCTTAGTTATTATACTCAATGTACTTAGTTTTATCAGCTGTCAATAATATGACCTCTGAGTCAACTGGGGACATTATGGTAAGTGGTGGTAGTGTATGTGTGTGAAATTGTGCCACGTCGCAGAACCAAAGGCCGCATTTGAATTAGTTAGAGGCTTCCGTGTCTCACAGAAAACTATGCACACGCATACGCACACATATGCGCAAACACAAGCATTTATACGGTCACGTGTACGCAAGTAGAATCAACGCACTCAAACTTCAGTGTTAGAAAAATGTATCGGTAAACAATCTCCCATTCGCTTTCCTTATGGAATTAACAAACCGATTTTATAGATTTCCTCAAATAATATGAAATAAGAAATGTAATTATTATTCGAAAGCTGACAATAAACAATGATTTTAATGAAGTGTAAACAAAACCTTATCGTCCTTCCTTATCCAAGGTTCTGCAATATAAAGTTCGTCACTCAGCCCGACAACCAATGAAAAGTTATCAGCTTGGCTTAATGGGAATTAAAATTCGTTCAGGATCTAGAGTAAACTTTAAGATTAGTTTCCAAAACACACGCATTATTATAGTTAAATATAGTTTGTTAATTTTGGAGAGGCAGCATTCAGGCCTAAACAACTTTCGCAAAGATTTCAAAATGTGCTGTGCACACAGGATTCAGTGCCGCCGTTGAATAAATTTGGTCCATCTTGAGAGCCCGAGAAGAAATTACACACGTTCTTAATTCCCATGTCCTCATATTCGCAGAGCGAGTTAAAAATAATTAAGTCAGTAATATACCGGCATGACACCCCCCTGCTTCCTTATATGTCATTTAGCAGATGCATTCGTATTTAGATGTTGCCAGTCTATATCGGAGGGCATCCAATGGTCATACTCAGATTTATTATATACACTTTTTAAATGGTATATTTATATTTCATAAATAATATATTATAATATTTCAGAATATATAACATGTCCGTATATTTCAATTGATAATGGTAATTTTACCCAAGCTAGTAATCTTTTTCTGAATAAACGCGGCTTACATAAATTTAAAATGTTATTCCCATGAGAATTTCATTCAGGGGCATGACTGACTTAATTATTTTTACTTAGCTCCACGCATATGACGACACTAGAATTAAAAACTGGCGCATTTTGTTCTTGAGTTCTCAAGACGGACTGCATTGGTTAACTGCGACTGTCATCTTACTCCAACGAGGTCACTAAATTTCCTTGGACGTCACGGATCATGTGTGCACTGCACAATTTAAAATCTTTGGGCGGGCTATTTGCGCCTGGATATTGCCAATTCAAAATTAACAAACTCTTTTAACTATAATAATGCTTGTGTTTTGGCAACACTTCTCAAAGTTTACTCCAGACCGTGACATCACGAATGACGAAACTTAATTCCCATGTCGTCAAGCTGCCAACTTTTTTATGAGTTACCGGGCTGAGTGCCCAACCTTATAATTAAGGACCTTGTTTTAATTTTGCTATCATTAAGAGTGGGGATGAAGACGAAAATCGCTGCATCTGGTTCCATACGCAAAGTGTCCCTGTAAAAATGACTATGCATTAGCAATATGTTGTGTGCCAAAGTAATTAATTGCTGGGAGAAGGGGGGGGGGAGGTGTTCATACTAACTGGCCTCCGCATTGATTAAATTATTATTTTCAAATCACATATTAAAATAATTTTAGAAAATGCAAGTTTAAATCACAAATGCGGAAGTTCACCCTTAATGACACATAATTTTTATTTTCAAGACACGTGAAGGAAGGAAAAAATTACACTTTTATAAAAATAAATGCCCGGTGATGGAAATATAAATCACACCTGAAGTCTGCTTGTCATGAAAATGAAAAAAAAATGTATTTCTTTAAATTATTTTATGTGTAAATCTTGCAGAGATATAAGGAGCGTGGTTTATATATCTTAAAACCGCACTTAGTTCTTTTAAAAGACTACAAATCTCACATATAAAGTCCATTATTCCATTTTCAAGATTTAACAAGAAAGATCAATCATGCTTAAAGCATTGATTATGTAACACTTCCCAACTTCAATTAATTTTATTTAAACAAGTCTAAAATGCAATACATGCCTTGGTAATATTTTAAAACTTATCACAATACTACATTAATTTATTATATTTGAAAACTTAAACCTTTATCGAAAAAAATAAACTTCATTCAAATGACGGCATTGAAATATAAATTGCCTGGTTTTAACATCTCCAAAATGCGATACATTCCTCGGTAATATTTTTAAAATTATCATAATACTACGATAATTTATAATATTTGAAAACTTCATCGAAAACAACTGAAATTCATTCAAATGACGTCATAGAAAAGATAACACGCCTGGTTCTCTTTATAAAAACAGCATTTCATTCGTAAAATTTTTCCACTCATTTATTTCATTCATCACAACACTATAATAATTTATTTTTTTTAAATTAAGACCATGGAGCTACAAGTAATTAAACTCTATGATTAAAACTTGATCGAAAAAATCGTCCTTCTGTCTGTAAAATCAATGAGTATTTCATTCATATCAGCTATGCAGACTCCTTGAGCTAATTAATTTTGCATTAAAAAAATACAGCAATTCTTATACAACTCATTCTACATATTTTGCTGTTTGCATATTACATAAGTGAAAAATAGACTACGTTGTAGAAATAATCAAATTTGGATGATCAGTTAAACTCAAATATATTGTAATTGCGTTGTTTCAGTAGGTAGATGCACAGAATTTAAGCAAAAATAAAGTGGTTTTAGGACGGATATAACACTCAATATGAATTAAAAAGAACTTAAAAAATCACGATTTTGAGACAAGATGGATGCCATATGTCATTTTGAAGTGGGTCATGTGATCTTTTCATATTAAGGTCACGTGATTGCTTCATATAAGAGATGTAATTATTATTTTCATTTTTATTAAAAAAACTGCTGAATATATTTCGCTGAATTTTTTTATATATTTTATGAAACAATTTGAATATTACCTAAAATTTTAGAAGCAATTTGTGAATTTTAAATCCGCGGAAAAAATGTTTGAAAAATTGGGTCCCATAGGGCTCAATGTATTTCATTTCTCCAACCCGAGTACTCATTCAAAACAAATTGGGTGATATTATTCATTTATATTCCCATAGGTCCTACGGAGCGTCTGAACAACATACAAAAATTTCATTTTGATTCAGTCATTTTTAGGGAAGTTATCGTGCTAACGGACAGACAGACAGAATGAACAACGTCATAAACACTTTTCAACTTTGTTGTAAAGTTTTAACAAGAAAGATTATTCATGCTTAAAGCATTGATTATGAAACACTTTCCAACTTCAATGCAATTTTATTTAAACATCTGTAAAATGCAATACATTTCTAAGTAATATTTTAAAACTTATCACAATACTAAATTAATTTATTATATTTGAAAACTTAAATTTTCATCGAAAAAAATGAATTTCATTCAAATGACGGCATTGAAATATAAATTGCCAGGTGTAAACATCTCTAAATTGCGATACGTTCCTCCGTAATATTTTTAAAATCATCGTAATACTACAATAATTTATTATATTTGAAAACTTCATCAAACACAGCTGACATTCATTCAAATGACGTCATAGGAGAAATAACACGCCTGGCTCTCTCTATAAAAGCAGCATTTCATTCCTAACATTTCCCATTCATTTCATTCATCACAGTACTAAAATAATTTATTTTATTTGAAAACTTAAGACCATGGAGCTACAATTAATTAAACTCTATGCTTAAAACTCCATCGAAAAAAATCGTCCTTCTCTCTGTAAAATCAATGTAGGTTTCATTCATATCAGGTATGCAGACACCATGAGCTAAATAACGTTGCATTAAAGAAATACAGCAATTCTTATACAACTCATTCTACATATTTTTCTGTTTGCATTTTACATAAGTGAAAAATAGGCTTCGTTGTAGAAATAATCAAATTTGGATGATCATTTAAACTCAAATATATTTTAATTGCGTTGTATTAATTGCGTTATATTTTGAAGTGGGTCACGTAATCTTTTCAAATCATGGTCACGTGACCGCTTCATATAAGAGGTGTAATTATTATTTTAATTTTATTTAAAAAAACGAATGAATATATTTTGCTGAAATTTTTTTTATATATTTTATGGAATAATTTGAATATTACCTGACATTTTCGAAGCAATTTGTGAATTTTAAATCCGCTTCAAAAATGTTTGAAAAATTAGGTCCCATATGGTTCAAGATATTTCATTTTTTCAACCCGGGTTCAATCCAAAACTAATTGGGTGATATTATTCATTTATATTCCCATAGGTCCTACAGACCGTCTGAACAACATACAAAAATTGCATTTTGATTAAGTCATTTTTACGGCAGTTATCGTGCTAACGGACAGACAGGCAGAATGAACAAAGTCATAAACACTTTTCAACTTTGTTGTAAAGTGTTAAAAAGGTAAAAACTGAAACATTTGCATACACTTGGGATTTGACCTAAAAGTAATCGGAAGATTTTCAAGTCTTGGAATTTTGTTCGAAAAATTTATAAATAGAACAAAATTTTATATTTTTGTGCATTTATTTTTGCGAGTTTTACATATATTTTTATATTTTTACTTTCCCTGCAATACATGATAATGTATAGGGAAAGTATTGGAAGTATATCGTGTCGAAAATCGCAATTCGACTTTTCAACGGATCTACACATTACAGATCCTATAGAACACGAAAAACTACTTTTAGCTTGACATATGTGTGTGTATCTGTGTTTCTGTCTGTCTGTCTGCCTGTCTGTGAAGATTTTGTATCCACTCTAACTGAGAAACTAATTAACCGAATTTCAAAAAATTGTGTAGGTAAGTTCCTTGTGGGAGAACCTGGTACTGAGTAGATTAAGGCACAATTCAAAATAAAGGAACCTGCCTTGTTTTCGAAATGGCCCACAAAAATTGCCTTTATCTACTCTATCCGAAAAACTAATAACCCAAATTTTACAAAATTTGGTAGAAAAATCACTTGTAGGTTAACCTGGTGCTAATTATATTTTGGTACAATTCGGTAAAAACGAACTTGCCTTTTCTTGCGAAATGACAGCAAAAATCTTTAAATCTAAAAATAACAGACTACGTATACTCAAATATATCAATTAAATGCTTATTTAATACATAATTTTTGACGACTAAAATAATAAGACCATTTCTCTAGGTCTAGTCTTTCTCTAGATATTTTAATTAGTTGAAAATGCCCAGTTACCAAATAAAAATGAAGGCTGAATTAAAAGTGTACATTCGGTGTAATTTCAACTAATTATGCGTGAGATTTAGTGCAATTAAATTGAAGTTAATGATTTATGATTAAAATAAAGAGAAAACGAACTTGGATCAGTAGTGAAAGTCATGTGCTGCCCACATCAGATTTTTTATATTTTTACCACCTTTTCAACTATACTCAAGAATAGTTAGATCAGTGATTCCCTATATTTTTTGTTCGAAAGAGCCCTTAGAATAGTATAAAGTAGTAAAGCCCTTTGAAATACGTATAAATCAGTGGATTTGAGAAATACTACCTAACTTATGAATAAAATATTACAAAAATATTTAATGTCTGTGTCTGTTTGAGAATTATCGTTAATAAAAAATGACAAACATTTTTACTTTCCCTACAATATATGTTAATGCATAGTTAAGTATTCGTATCATGTCGAAAGTTGTTACTAGTGATTTAAACGGATCAACGCGTTTCGGTTATTCTAGAGCACGAATCCACAATTTTAGCGTAGCGGCTCTGTGTGAGTTTGTCTGTGTGTATGTACATTTATGCGTACGTGTGTCTGAATACCTGTGCATTGCTTGTATCCACTAAAACTCAAAAGTTTTTTGAAAAATTTTTGTAAAACATGGTAGACAAATCACTAATGCGATATCCTGCTGTTCCATTAGATTTTGGTTTGGTTGGAAAAAACAGAACCGGCATTACTTTACTAAATGATTAACAAAAGTCATCAATGTTCAAAATAAAAGATAATGCATGCTGAACGTATCGATTAACTGGTTATTTCATATTCAATTTCCGACGACAAATCGGATAAGGCCAACCTCATTGTTTGGGTGTAAATTATTTTCAAGACATTTAAGCTTTTTCGAATTTTAAGGAGCTGGTTGCTTTTTAAAATGCGTAAAGTTGCCAAATAAAAATAAGTATGTATGAAAACTGCGAATTGGATACAATTTCAAATAAGCTTATACTTCAATTTGTGCATTTAATCCCAATTTGATGGTTTATGTAAGGAAGATGATTTTGCAGAAAAGTCATGTGCTGTTCACATCAAATTTTCCATTTTACATTTGGCATACTACATAATTACAAGCAAACATTACGTATACTATATTTTGTACAGGTTTTGTAATATGTTTACCATCCAAGTGTTAATAAAATACATTATACTGTTTTATGATATATTCACATTTTCATGTGATGTGATTAAGGAGGAAAATATATTTTAACTAGTGGCACTTTTCTCTTATTTTTTATTACTTTCCCTGCGATACATGGTAATGTATAGGGAAAGTATAGGAATCATGTCGAAAATCGCAACTCGAGTTCTCGACGGATATACACGTTTCGAGACCACTAGAATACGAGAAAACTATTTTTATCGTGACGTCTGTGTGTCTGTCTGTGTGTCTGTCTGTGTGTCTGTCTGTGCAGATTTTGTATCACTCTAAATAAAAAACTAATTGACCGAATTTTATAAAATTTGGTAGGTAAATCACTTGCGGGAAAGTATTGGAATCATGTCGAAAATCGCAACTCGAGTTCTCGACGGATCTACACGTTTCGAGACCACTAGAATACGAGAAAACTAGTTTTATCGTGACGTCTGTGTGTCTGTCTGTGTGTCTGTCTGTGTGTCTGTCTGTGCAGATTTTGTATCACTCTAAATAAAAAACTAATTGACCAAATTTCATAAAATTTGGTAGGTAAGTCACTTGCGGGCGAATCTGGTGATGATTAGTTTTTAGTACGATTCGGGATAAAAGAACCCGCCTTTTTCTGCGAAATGGCCCGCAAAAGCTTGTATCCACTCTAGCTAATTATTTAATGGACCGAATTTCTCAAAATTTTTTAGATAAGTCGCTTGTGAGTCACTCTGATGCTGATTAGATTTTGGTACGATTCGGAAAAAATAACCTGCCTGTTTTTGCAAAATGACCCGCAAAAATCGACAAAATCTAAAATAAAAAACTACGCATGCTGAAATATATCAATTAAATGCTTGTTTTATACGTATTTTTTAACGAAGAAATGAATAAGGCCAATCCCATTACACTAGGACTAGCCGTTCTTGAGATACTTTCGTTCTTTCGTTTTTTCTCTACGCCACCTTTGAAAATGAGTCCAATTACCAAATGAGATCGAAAATTGAATTAATAGTGAATTAAATTTAATTAAAATAAAGAGAATGTGTATGTAAGTCTGCAGGGAAAGTCATGTGCTGCCCACATCAGATTTTGTTTATATTTTAAAATTTAATATGAAAACCCTATGAGTAATTGGCAAGGATATTGCAATTGCTCATTACTGCCAGCTTAACCCCTTATCTCTCAAATAATCCCTCGATTCAACAAAATGTAGCTTCCCTAGTAAAATGCACGCTGTAGTGAAATTTACATTTACATTTTAACTGTCACTCAAAATCTTGAATACGTTAATATTTCAAAACACTTCATTGTTTTATTAAAATATCAAGTTAAAACAATAATTTTAATATTTTGTTCATTAGAAATAAAACGGCAACACTGTATACTTATCTTTGTATGCTTTTGCATATTCTAGCGGAGCCCTGGCTGGGAATCATTGGGTTAGATAACTATAATTCGTTTTTATACCCGCATGATCATATTACCCAAATTTTCTTTATCCTAGAACACCCTAAATTTGCTAAATTAACTCTATTGGTGTACATTAACCGTTCATATCATATTACTTTCCTTATATGCATAATGTATAAGGAAAGTATTGTGACGGGATCGAAAATTCGAATTCGAGTTTTCGACGGGAGAGCACGTTTCAAGCATCCCTGATCACGAATCAAACACTTTTGAAGTGATGTTTGTGTGTGTGTGTGAAAGTATATGTGTGTGTGTGAAATTATGTGTGTGTGTGTGTGTGTGTGTGTGTGTGTCAGTGAGACTGTGGAAACGATAACTGACGAACGAATAGACTGATTCGAAAAAAATTTGGTACAAAAATCACAATCTATAAACACTGGAAGCCCATTGTTTTTATACGCAATCGAATGTTCAGAACCACTCTAAATTTTCGAGTGAAATTTTGAAAAAATCGTCAAAAAATCAAAACCGCTAATAAAGTTTCGCAAATAGACATTTCTTATGTAATTTTTCATTAGAAAACGATTGACATAAATTTTAGAAAAAAGATTTGAGTAATGTTTTTGTATTTGAACGCCACTAGTCATTTATCTGCTGTAAAAATAATTTATTTCTTCGTCCATAACGCTTGGCGAGATTTTGGCGACAAATTTGGTGGAATGTCGCCCACTTGGCGACTTTTTCAAATGCTGCTAAATTAGCTGAAAAATCGCCAAATGGATAAAAATGACTCTAAATCAGTGACGACTCACTAATGATGACGACAAGGAAAATGACGACTCATTGACGAAAATTTAATATCTTGGAAAGAATATAAATAATTGCTATAAAAATAATCTTTTTTTTTACTGTAAAAATAGTAAATTCATTGCATTATATAAGAAAAGTCAGGGGCTGCCCACATCATATTTTTTAATGTATATTTACTGCAAATGATTTTTTATTATATGTTATCAATTAATTTATTTATATTTATTTATTTCATTATGGTAACTATGGTAACTGAGAAATGCTTCAAATACCGAAAGCGTTTGCTTTTTCTTCAAAACAATCTATTGAAAAATAATGCTATAATAATTTGATGTTTAGTTTAAAATGTTTGAAGACGTTGAATATGCGGGAATAAAGAGGAATCCGATAAGAGAATGTAAAAGCTTTGCTGCCCTAACCGGGAATCAAACCATGGATATTCGTACTGGAACGCTTTACCGTTGAACTACTGGGATTGCTTGCAAGTCCTTGTCATCGAAGTGGGGCCTACATTTAGATTGGAATGAAACTAACAATCACTGACCACCTTCTGCTATTTTTACACCAAGTTAGTCTTTTGTTGCTATTATTCTACCTTCCGAATTGGCTCCCCATGTGGTCTTTAATCTTCCGATTTGAAATCGGCACTAAGTATACCAATGTACACTGTCTATGTACTAATCGTACTAGGGTTACTCTCGGATCTCCGACTCTTTTGCACTAACCTACAGTGTTAATTTTTTCGGGCGCCATTGCAAAGAGCCCTGCTACTCCAACTGGGAATTAAACCACGGTTATTCGCAATGGCCAACCGACGTTCTACCGTTCAACTACTGCAACGGAATTGAGAGCTCTTATCGACGAAGTAAACTCTGAAAATATTGTTTGGCATACGGCGATTTCCATTTTTGGAGGTTTACTGGTGTCCAAAATTATCCTTGCATGTACAAAAACAAGTATTTCTCAACAACTATTTAATATATTTGATCTAATTTTTCGGAAGAGGAGATATGCATAGCATAACAAGACATAAATGCAAACTGAAAAATCGAATATGAGTATATAAGATACAAAACTAATTATGAAACACTTAAAATTGAAATAATGTGTGATAAGGATATGCTAGAAAAATTTGAATGTATGTATGAAATTCTTAAATATACTATTATATAAATATCAATTAAATCTTATATATAATATTAAAACGTATTGATATACCGGAAATTTACGAAGATTTGTTTGATGATAAAAATACAATGCTAACACTTTGAAAGATGTGTGTATGTTTGAAAAGTTGATATAGCAATCTAAGAACGAATTCACGCAAAACTATGAAATGTATGGTAGGATACATTAAGTAAGAAAACCTAGGTTTAGATACAATTATAAGGAAAATTTATTAAGGCACTAGAAATAATATTTTTGTAGCATTGTTTAATATGGAAAACATTGATATGTACAAAAGCGCACTACCATAAGACAATGGTAGTGCGCTTTCTGCTGGAAAATTATACTTTAAAATAAGCTATTTATGTAAATGTTAATAAATAATGCAGTATTTATTAACTTAAATCCCCAAACCGTGAATTTTAATTGCAGCAATTGCAAGTACCAACTAGAAACTTAATATTAAAAAAAAACATTTGAAGAAAATAATAAGAATATTGTAAAATTTATAACTTTAAACAAAAGCTCTTAAAAGAGTATATAATTCGTTGTTCCATCTGATATATATATATATATATATATATATATATATATATATATATATATATATATATATGAACATATAAAACCATAGTGTTCGGAATAATTTAAAAATTACCAAAATTGCCAATTCAAACCAGAAAAGCTATAAAATAGTAGGCGCAAAGCAGCAGTGACATAAATATATATATATATATATATCATCAGTGCTGCTTTGCGCTTACTATTTTATTTTTGCCTACTATTACTGTGCTTTGCGCGCCATTTTAAATTCAGTATTTGAGGAAAGAGCTACTTTCGTAATACATAATTTACGATAAGTCGGAAGATCGCTGGGCTTCTTATAAGATTATTGACTTACCTGCTTTCAGCGTTTTATAAAAACTTAGAAAGAGCAGATGGATTTTATTTAAATGGATTTATATTTTTAAATTCTAAAATAAAGAGCACACTCCATTAATAAATCGTTAACTCAATTTTAACTCAAAGAACGAAGCAATTTGGAAGATATGCAGGAGAAAATTCAATTGTCTTGTAAAATATATACTTATTGCAGCAAAGTGGTTTTCCTGAAAATGTTTTGAAGATTTCTTAGGCAGTGAAATTCAGTTATATTCCTTTTTCGTTACTTTAAACAAAAAAAACTATTTATTTCTCTACAGGAAATAGGCAGAAATTGCCATAATGGAGTAGTATATGAAATGATTTACGACAAAAATTTTAGTATTATTATTTAAAAATTCTTATTCATTCTTATACATTGTTATTCATTAATTTTCCACATATTAAAAAAGCTGATATACGCAGCACATAACTTTTCTTATATAATACAATGAATTTATATCTTTCACAATGAAAATATGATGCATAAAATCCACGATAACGTTTCTAAAGTTGAATTGCACATTTGACGCTTTTCCGGATGACAACATGTATATATATAAAATTATTTTCTACCCAATTATCTTATATTTAACGCAACTTTAAATTAACAATTACGATATTGATAGAGTCCTCAATAAGTAATATTGTCCTCAATAAGTATATTGATAGAGTCCTCAATAAGTAATATTGTCCATGTATTAAAACATTTTAGTAATAAATTCATCAATTAGATATCATTTGCATTAACTTGGCGTAAGTTTTGCAATTTTGATGAAATTTTCGTCATTCGGGGTCTATATATTGCCAAGAAGGCGTGATCTCCCGTTTAAAACTAGAATTCGAATTTTCGACCCCGTCACAATACTTTCCGTATACATTATACTATGCACATAAGGAAAGTAAAAACAAACATCCTGTTAGTTTAATAGTATGTTCAGTTGATAAAAAAACAAGAACGATAAATCATGCTTAAAGCATTGATTATGAAACACTTTCCTACTTCAATGCAATTTTATTTAAACATGTCTAAAATGCAATACATTCCTCAGTAATATTTTAAAACTTATCACAATACAACATTAATTTATTATATTTGAAAACCTAAACCTTCATCGAAAAAAATGAACTTCATTCAAATGACGGCATTGAAATATAAATTGCCTGGTTTAAACATCTCTAAAATGTGATACATTCCTCGGTAATCATTTTAGAATTATCATAATACCACAATAATTTATTATATTTGAAAACTTCATCGAAAACAACTGAAATTCATTGAAATGACGTCATAGAAAAAATAACACGTCGGGCTCTCTCTATAAAAGCAGCATTTCATTCATAAATATATTCCTATTCATGTCATTCATCACAATACTATAATAATTTATTTTATTTAAAAATTAAGACCATGGAGCTACAAGTAATTAAACTATATGCGTTGTTGTTGTTGAGACCCAGACCGTCCGGCCTACCAGAAAGGTGTAAGGTAACTGTATGGACGGCCGGGAAGTGCCACCCAATTTAGACCGGAACCCAGTGAGGGAGGCATCCACAGGGACCGTACCCTCCTTCCCCTACCACCAACCTCTCGGAAGGACTCACGGACCCACATGTTTAACGTGATCGTACTCCGCATGAACACGGCGGCATTTGTGGCAGCGTGCAAATCTTAGCGCGCAAACCACGGGGATACCGCACCCGAGATGGCCAACAGCACGCGGTGTTCCGAGGTGGTCACCCACCAAGTACTAACCGCGGCCGATGCTGCTTGACTTCGGTGATCTAACGAGAACCGGTGTTTTCAGCACGGTACGGCCGTTGGCCCTAAAAAATATATGCGTAAAACTTCATCGAAAAAAATTGTATTTCATTCATATCAGCTATGCAGACTCCATGAACTAAATGATTTCGTGTTAAAGAAATACAGAAATTCTAATACAACTCATTCTATATATTTTGACGTTTACATTTTACATAGGTAAAAAATAGGCTTCGTTGTAGAAATAATCAAATTTGGATGAGCATTTAAACTCAAATATATTGTAATTGCGTTGTTTCAGTATGTAGATACACAGTATTTAAACCAAAATAAAGTAGTTTTAGGACGGATACAACACTCAATATGAATTAAAAAGAACTTTAAAAATCACGATTTTGAGACAAGATGGATGCCATGTATCATTTTGAAGTGGTGCACGTGATCTTTTCATATCATGGTCACGTGATCGCTTCATATAAGAGGTGTTATTATTATTTTAATTTTTATTTAAAAAACTACTGAATACATTTCGCTGAATTTTTTTTATATATTTTATGGAACAATTTAAATTTTACCTAAATTTTTCGAAGCATTTTCTGAATTTTAAATCCGCTTAAAAAATGTCTGAAAAATTATGTCCTATGGGACATAATTCATCAATGTATTTCATTTTTTCAACCCGGGTTCATTCCAAAACTAAATCGGTGATACTCATTTATATTCCCACAGGTCCTACAGACCCTCTGAACAACATACTAAAATTTCATTCTGATTAAGTCATTTTTACGACAGTTATCGTGCTAACGGACAGACAGAGAGAATGAATGAATGAATGAACAAAGTCATAAACACTTTTCAACTTTGTTGTAAAGTGTTAATAAACGGGTTTCAAAGGAAAATAACAATATTCTTCGTCAGTATAAAAGAACGCAGCACTAGCTCCAACTAAGTCAAGAACGCATTTGTTAATAGATCGTTGTATCACGTGTCGTGTTTCATATAGAAAATCGTTGCTAAATAAAAATTCGAACAAAAGAAAAGATCAACCGAGGAGGAAGAAACAAGAACAATAGAAGGATCCAAATTCCTGTAACATTTTTTTTTAGAATATTCAGCATTAATAAGTTGAGTAATTTATGATAATAAATCAGTTACTTAGATTTTGCAAAGACGAACATAGCAAATTCTTCACAAGATGTTTTTCGTATCAGCACTCCCGGAAATCTCTATTTTTAATTTAGAGGAAATGTATTTTCGATACAACAAACGAGGAAAGCCAAATTAATTCTACAGCAAATTAAATTAAAAACCTCTACTGTTTGATAATTCAAATAAAATAAACTGCAATTACCATGATTTAAATTACTTTGGTTATTCCAGCAGCTGCCTCTTTCAAACGGATTAACATTAGGCATTTCTGAAAATAATAAAATAAATTTCAGATATAAGGTTATGTCTTTGGAAATGAATAAGATATCGTCGTTGCCATTCAAAAGGAACATACCATTATCCAGAATCTCGTGAATATTTTACGATATACGGCCTTCCCATAGCAAAGTAAAGTAGGTTTCAAATTTCTCACAAACGACTTATGCTAACTCATGATAAACGATGTATATATAATTCTACCTGAAAGTACTTGCAATAAAGTTACTCGTTGTATATTAGTTAACCTATATAATTATTTTTATTTTTTTTTGTGATAAAAAGTAAAATATCTGGCGGCACTTATGAACAATCTCTAAATCATGTAATTCCTTTTAAATTACATATAAATAATGGCCTCGGAACTAATATTTAGTATTATACATACATTTTCAATTTTTTCATCGAATTTCAAAGAGTTGAAGGACTGCCCTTGGTCTAATACATTCGAAAATAAATAAGCGTCAACGTCCATCGATTTAAATAAATAACATAATTATATCTTAATACATTATCTCAATTTATTTGAGAGGCATTGTAAGCAAATATTCGCAATAAGACTCATAGAAAGGTAGAATTTAAAAACATTTTGTTCTTATCAGTGCCTCCGACACGGGAGGATAAATAGATGTATTGCATAATAACCTGGGTTTCTTGGGGGGGAGGGGGTCACTAGTAGCATAAAACGGTTAACGGATTGTAAAATAGGAGGTAGTAAGGGGGTAGCTTTGGGGCCCGAAAATTCAGTTTGCAACACTTATTCAAAGAATCAGAAAACATTTAAGTCATCAAAAGTGCGTTTGATTTTCGATCTCGTCATGATTCTTTCTTTTACTTATTCTTTCTTAGATATTAAGTATTGCAGTAAAAAGTAAAAAATATCTTTTTAAATTACTTGAAAGTAATTTCTTATTCAAATTATCCATAATGATTATTACATTAAGTAAAAAAAATCTGGCTTCATCCCATTGTACTAACTCGATATGTCACCATCTATAATCAAATAATTTTGTCATTAGAAGCATATATGCATTTCACATTTGTATTTTATAAATGTAACTCGTAATATGTATCAGTTAATTTCAAATTTAGCTTTCACATTCGCATAATTGTGTTATTTTGGCTACTTATGGCAGAAAAGTGATGTAATGTAAATTGCAACAAATGTATCTAATGGTAAAACCACTGTTTTAAAGAATGATAATGTGTAATTTAAATCTTATTTAGTGTGATTAAATGAACTTTAAAAGCACATCTTGAATAGAAATGTAACTGATTTTCAAGATATATTTTGTACTTTACCTCTTATTAAGCTGGAAGGAAGTATGGTAATAGTAAGTGCGACGTGTGCCACTTTTCTTGGTAAGCTTTTAATAGTAAATCAATTACATTTTTACTTTAACCGATGTAGCTTAAGAAAAGTATGGTGTTCATTATTTAAACACCAGCCAAGTTTTTACCGTAAATACACAGAAGGGAGGGGGCCGGATATCAGAAATTACTTTTGACAATCTGTGATTGTCTGTTGTGGTGAGGTGAATTTGACACATAAATACAAAATAGAACACTTAAATATTACTCACCACTAGTGCCAGTCCGCTCAACCGCGTTTCGTATAGTGGGGTCCAATTGGACCTAAGTACATTGCATTCCCTAATTAAAGAGTCAATTTCTTTTGTGACCACTTGACAATTTATTAAAAGGAGCACATGAATACTTAAATTGACACTAATGTTAAAATACAATCACAATTTACTTTCAAAATACCCAGCTTGACCTCAGGGTGTACGGTTAATTTAACATTAATTTGTATTGCTTTTTAAATTTTCCAAAACTTGCATTTAATTACTTTAAAAAAAAGTTCATTGGGCAAATATCCCATGAAGCTTAAAATTAACCTTAAACACTGGATATCACATCAAACACTGTTAACACATTACTAAAAACATTTGAAATTAATTATAATTCACCATACCTTCATTACAGAAGAAATGACACTCAAATGGGTGCTGGTAGCAATCCCTCTGCCCATTGGAAAATGGGTGGCAATATTATTTGGATGGCTAGTTCAGTATTGGACATTTCATAAATATCACTGTCAGTCGGATCAGCTCGGTTGAGGTTAAACAGGTGACGATAGTTCTGACAAGGATTATTCCGGAGATGGGTACACTGTCCACTTCAATTCTCCTCCTCTTAACGTTGGCTTATGCCCAGCGGTTTATAAGAACTTGCGTAGAGGCTTTACCGGAAGGTCAAGAGCATTTACGTAAACTATCATCGTCAGCAGGATTAGGGTGACTAAGGCTGAGGCAGGGAATTTTCTACCTCCTAACGTTGGCTTATGCCCAGCGGTTCATAAGAACTTGCGTACAGGCGTTACCAGAAGGTCAAGAGCAATCTCGGCTCAGTAGAAATCATCTGCTACGGACCTCGCCGATTCCAGTCTATGTCACCCAGTTGACACGCGTCTGCTGCATAGGAGACAGGGAAGCCCCTGCAAGCCTTCGTCCACGTACCTTCGTAGTGAAAGATTATGTTGATCAGTCGACACCGTTCTAATAGCTGTGACTACGCACTGCCATGGCTGCAACAAAATGAATCGCTGTTTATGGGACCTGCGCTACCCTAGAGTATGGTACCCCTTGTCATGTATAAGGCGCCGGTTCCGTGAAACTGCATGTACTGCCGTACGACAAGTGCCGCCTAGTAACACCTAACTGCGTTGTACGTATGCATTCTTCACAAAAGTGCTCAAGAACACCAGGAGACCTTTCTCCATGAAAACCAGATTGCGTCTGAAATTTTTACATTTTCTAAAAACTTCCAGAATTTTTAAAACGAGGGGAACGAAAAAATAGGGAGGAAGTCCCCTAATTTCCACTCGCTGTTTCCCAAGCGCAATAAAAAAGGCGGTCCAATTTTGCCTCGCACCATTGGTTTGCGAAGAGACGCCCATTTTTATGCGCTCCACTAAAATTCAAGAACGGGAGGACTTTCCACAAACCGGGTGGTTCAAGGGCCGGACCACGACAATAGCCACACCTGACAGGGCTATAAATTTCCAGAGATTTGTAGTTCAACTTTGACATTTTGTTGCAATTAATTTTCTGACTATTTACAATCCATGTCAAATGCGCATACAAACCAAAGGCGCCAAAAATCCCAATTTCGCTTTGTGCTGAGCCATATATAGCTATATACATAATACAAAACCATTATATACATTTCAAGTACATTACAGCTGCCCCTTTTTTTTGACCCCGAGGCTAAGTACCAACATGTGGAAATGCCTCATGACATCTGTGTCTGTTTATATGTGTATGTGTATTTATGTGAGTGTGTATGTGAATCAAGTAGTTAACCTTTTGAATTCTCGAATACCAATGAAGGATATAGACCCCTCCTTGGGTGGCAAGTTTCTTATATCATGTAGATGTAAATGCTGAAAACAATTCCGACAAAAGCATATAGTTCAGCTATATGTATAACAGGATTTTGGCAGGATCGCAGGCGCTTTGTAATCTATAAAACTGCTGCTGCAATTTGGACTAAATATTCGTATATTGTCTATATGTAAAAAGTATATATTTAAATTCTTGGGAATTTCAATGGGAATTTTTTCATGCGGTTTATTTTTAAATGCTTAGGAATGTACAAGTTTCAATATTATTTTAAAAAATCGATTTTTTAAATCTTTAAGGATTACAAGCCCCTTAAAGGTTTCAAAAGTTTCAAGCTACACCTCGGACTGTTAGCTAAATAAATATGATATGGGCAGCGCAAGAATTTCCTTATATGATACGATGAATTTCTTCTTTCACAGTGAAAAAATGATGGTTGGAATCCACAGTATAGAGTTTTTAACGTTCAATTGTACATTGAACGTTTTTCCGGATGACAACATGCAAAACTATTTCGAAGTATCTAATTATCTTATATTTCACGCTACTCTAAATTGACAATTACCAATAATTAACATCCTCAATAAGTAATGCAGTCCATGGGATAAAATACTTTAATAATTAATTTATTAACTTACGGTCATTTTCTTTAATTTGGCGATATTTTTACTTCAATCTGGGGAGATATATTGCCAAGTAGGCAATATGTCGCTAGATTATTCGTTAAATTCCCAAATGTATCGCCAAGCTTTACAAACGAGAAAAGAGCATTTCTCATATACTAGAAGGTATTGCTGTTGTGTGAGAAAATTCAAAATTCGTAAAACGTACCCCCCCCCCCCATTAACGTCATTTTTAACACTTTTGCAATGTTTTATTCAATTTGGCAACATTTGGAAAACACGCTCTAAATTCATTGCCAAATATTTGCCATGCGTTACGGATGGACTAAAAAATTGGTTATTCTTATAGTAGATTATTTTATTCTTTCCAAGATATTGCATTTTTATCAATAACTCGTCATTTTCATTAATTTAGTAACATTTTTATCAATTTGGCAACAATTTCAATAATTAAGCGACATTTTCGTGAATTTCGTAACAATATAAAAACTCACCAAATTGGCGATATTCTGCCAAGTTCTATTCTAAAATTTCGTCAAGTGTTACGGAAGAATAAATAGGTTATTCATATGATACATTCTTATATTATTTCCAAAAAATTTAATTTTCTTTAATTAGTCATCAGTGTAGTTGATTTAGCGTCTTCTTTTTATCAATTTGTCGGCTTTTCGTCAATTTGGCATCATTAAAAAAAGTCGCTAAGTTGGCAATATTCCGCCAAATTAGTCACTAAAATTTCGCCAAGCGCTACGGACGGAGACATAGGTTATTATTACATTAGATAAATGACTATTAGCAAATTTTTAGGTGTCGAGATACAAAACTATTTCCCAAAGAATCTTCTGTCTTGAAAGGAACGAACTAGATATACGCGAATGATGTTAGCAAATTCATCGCATAATGTGACATATGTAAAGTGAGCATATTTCACAATTTTTTTTTAATTTTATGTAGTTTTTAGATAATTTAATTTGAAAATGTGCAATATCTCGAGAACGGTTCATGTTAGTCGTGTAAAGTTTATGTCAATCGTTTTTCTAATAAAGAATTACATAAAACATGATTACTTACATAACTTTATTGAAGGTTTTGATTTTTTAATGACTTTTTCAAAATTTTCTTCGAGAATTTAGCATTCGATTGCGTATAAAAGCAATAGGCTTCTAGTGATCACTGATTGTAATTTGCGTACCAAATTTTGTTCGAATCCCCCCGTTCATGAGATATCGTCTGCAAAGACTCGCTGACACACACATACACACACACACAGACATCACCTCAAAAATATCTGATTCGTGTTCATGGATGCTTAGAACGTGCTTTCCTGTCGGAAACTCGTATTTGAATTTTCCACCCCGTCACAAAACTTTCTTTATACATTATACTATGTATATAAGTAAAGTAAAAATGCAAAGTTCTAGACCAATTATCAGTTTTGAAATAAGCAGTACATAATTTGATCGATTTTAAAGGTATAGATAACTTTATTTTGCACTTCTAAAAGTATTTACCGTATGAATTTAAAATTGATATTTCATAATTTCATCTAAATCTAAAAACATAAACATATCCTTTTAACAAGTTATGCAAGTCATCAAAGACTTTAATAAATAATACCTGGTCAATTAATTCAGTAAACAGTAAAAGTCATCTAAAACCAAACCCTTTCAATGAAAGTCCTGTTTCAATAGCGTATGCAACAGCAGAATAGTCTGAAATGTTTTCTTAACTTTATTCAAATGCTTCGAAAAGTAAATACGGTTCCCTCAGCAAATATTTACCGTAACCATAGACTGGTCTTTATTTATCTGAAAGTATCCTTTACCCATTTAAGTAATAAACTCGAGTTGTAAATCGGTGACATTTTATTCAACGAAGTTGTTTATTCTGCATTTATATATACACATTTTATGTCCGAGAATTGGGCAATAAAGTGTAACACTTCAAGTATACATTTTAGATGAATTATTTAATAGAAAAATGCATTAAGAAAATATTGGATTAAAGGATTTGGAAATAAACTTATGTCTCAATTTATTTTATTTTATGAACAGTTGCTTTTACATTTTAAGTTGGGGATTTCTCAAACATATATAAGGGGTCCTCAACAATGTTTATAGAACGTTGAAGCGGCGTTGCATGTACTTATCATTTAGCATCTACCAATGACTAGATTTATGACTAAATGGCTTGCCCGGAATATATACTTCCCTCCAAAAATAAGCATGATAGTGAAAATCACGCACAAATCAGAAACAACTGCAACAATTTATTCCAAAATTTACAGTAACATAGAATAGGACTATGCCTATTATTTGCATAAAAAAGAGTTTTGAATATATACTTACACATTAAAAAGAAATTTAAAAAATGGAAAAACGGCAGGTGATAGCTTTGAATATAAAATGTCTGTCAATAAGGAATATGACCTCCTCTCACATTAATGCAGACTTGGCAACGGCGATTAATGCCACAGAGTAAGTGCTCAATGAGGTCGAAAAGCAGTGATCGCCACTCTTGTGACAATTCACAGTGACTTTCACTTGTCACTGAACATACAACAACCAACAACTAAAACTTTTAGTTGTTAAAAGAAGAGAAAATAACTAAAACTTGGATAAATTTACAAAGTCATCTCTTTTTTCAAGGTATTGGAAATAATTTTAATATTACTATTTCTGCTAATTGTTCCTCTACAGAGGACTCACCTCTACAGAGGACGGTGAGTCTGCTGTAGTCCTCTATAGAGACTGAGTAAACTCACCGTCTTATAGTTTCTGGGGAAATTCTAACAAGCTAAAGTTTTCCCATAATTCACAGTCAAAGAGAACATGTTCGATAGAAACTTCAGCTCTTTGGCAAAAGCAAATTTTGTCTTTACCGAAAAATCGGTCATGTTAAATTTTAAATGCACCGTGTCCTGTCAACGCTTCGTTGATGAAAAAGTTTCCAGAGTTTCTTCTTGTATAAACTTGTTCAAAATGCGCATAAAGTATTTTGCTTTCAGTAGATAAGTCCCATCTGTCTTGCCATTTCTTTTTGAAATCTTGAAAAATGTTCCCCTTGATTTGTTCTTTACTATATTTAAATACGTAGTATATGTTTTCATTTTCTGTAGCATCTTTTGCTAGTTGGTCTGCAATTTCATTTCAGGGGATTCCTACATGTGCCTTCACCGTGTAGTCCGAAATTACCCATTAAAATTCGCAATTTTCTTCTTTAGGTTTTGTGCTTCCCCGTTCTTGATTAAAAAAATCACAATGGTTTGATCTAGAATACGTAAATAATTGTGCTTTTTACAAATTTTTCTTCTAAGATATATTTCACTGCTTCACGAATTATGAGCAGTTATGCATTGCACACTGTAGTTTTATCATTCAATCATATTTTTTAGCTTTCGTTAATTCTCGTCCACAAATGCACATCCAACTTTTTCGTTTAATTTATACCCGTCAGTAAATATGTATAACTGACTCTTCACCAATTGGGATGGCAGTATAGTTTGCAAATAATAATTCGTTCTATAACCATACATATATTAGTATTTAAACCTGTCAAAGACATTGAAACTAACGCTCCTAAAGAAATACTCTACAGTGACAGTGAAAATGAGACACCAAGAAGGAGTGGGCAGAAAAATATGCAAATTGCAAGGTAGACGCAGCTCACCGAGTTATGTAAATGATACGAAAAACACAGCTGTCCAGTGCACGTTGAGTGAGATATAACGAAAGGAACCTGCAGAATCGGCAATAATCGCTCCGCTCTGTCTGCTAGGGAAATCATTTTGGATTTTTTTTCTAAAAGGAAACGTGTAGTAGTAGAGATTGCCTGGCAGCAGCCAATCGAGGCAGTTTCAACAGACAGCCGATTTCACGAGGGTTTGGTGATATGACTCAGCAGGGTAGATTGGTCTATACGTCAAATCTCAGTCGACAGCCACCTACACGTGTCCACTGACTGTGGCGGATATTGTTAGAACAAGGGTATGTGTCATGTTTGAGGGGTGCCGGTTTGGTCAGAACGACGTCAGTACGCGTGGACCGACGCATTCGCCATCAAGCGTTGGCTGCCCCGCAGGCCGCTACCGCCGTCCTTTTGCAGCATGTGCAGGATACTCTTGATGCTCCCATATCGACCAGGACCTTTATCCGCCGATTGGTTGCTGACGCATAGCGCCCGGTATGAAGACTGTCATTGACCCAACAGTACAGACGCTTCCCTTTACAATGGTGTCGGGATAGAGCCACGTGGACGGCAGAATGGCACAGGGTCGTGTTCTCAGACGAGTCACGCTTCTGTTTTAGCAATGGCAGTCACCGTGTACGAGTATGGCGCCGAAGTTGTGACAGGTCCAATCCGGCTGCATCTGTGGAACGTCACACCGCGCGATAACGCGACACCATGGTTTGGTGCGCCATCGCCTACGATAGTAGGTCACTTTTGGTTCATATTGAGGGCACTATGACTGCCCAACGATACGTGGTTGGCCTGTGACACTACCCTTCTTTCAAGGGGCGCCTAATGGTATTTATCAGCAGGATAACAGCCGACAACACACGGCACTCATCAGCCAACATGCCCTGTAAGGTATCAAGGTGCTTCCCTGGCCACCAGTCTTCCTTGATGTCTCACCAATCGAACACGTCTGGGACGTGATTGGACGTCGCTTTCGTACGTTGCCACCTCCGAGTTTAGAAGATGAACTGTAGCAGATGGTTGGCAGGGAAGAGACAGCCATCTTTCAGAACACCATCCGCACACTCATTGACTCTAGACGTTCTGCTGCCTGTATCATTGCCCGCGATGGTCCTATAGTGTACAGATCAGGCGATGTTATCGCTTAGTGTATATGTGTATCATGTTGCAATAAACATCTCTTATTGTTCGCTGCTGTCTCTCTCTGTTTGCCGAGTTTCATCACATTATTCAAAAGCCTTTCTTGGTGTCTCATTTTCACTGTCACGTAGTGTATATTGCAACTGATTTTATTGCGTTTTATTTTTGTTTAAAATATATGGCTCTTAACGTCGACAATGGTCATGTTAATACAGATTTATCCCAATTAGATTATGTTCCGTGATTTATACTATAAGTATGATTCTGTAAGCGAGGGTACTTTTATCTTTTAAATATATCTATCTGAAATAACTGTGGGGCAGAAAAAAAATTTATATAATAATTATATAACGTATCTCTATATTTTCTAACTCTTCAGAAGTCCCTATATGAACTAGAAGACTGAATATTTGCATACATATAATATCGACTACGGGACAAATCGTAATAAAGCCGGATTTTTTATTTCTCCTTTAGAGACGGAAAAATTGTTTATTTCAAGTCTTCCTAGATGGATCTTTGCACATATAAAACCATCCACTGGACAAAATCTAACTGTGCTGGATTTTCGATGTCCTTTCCCAGGACAGAAACAAAATAATATTTTTTATCTTCAAAAAGGCTTCATCAAAACTGGAGTAATATGTAAGGCTGAATCTTGTGAAGTTTAACATGTTCGGATCTTTGTAAAGTCTAAGCATTTAGTTCATATGAAGTTGCTCATTTATTCTACCATGTTGGATTGTCATTGTAACGTACAAAGATAACGGTTCAAAAGTGTTATAACTTCATATCTTAGAATGAGCCTTAAAGAAGCCTTACGTCCTTTGGAAATAACACGCTCTTTCAAGATTTTAACTGAAACACATTTATTGTGCATATTATAATAATAAAATAGCTGGTTATGTAAAATATAGACATACACTATAAGAGATAGCAAGTTCGCGTGTTTTAACATAAAACTCAATATTGAAATTCGACCTTTCCTAGTGATAGAACTACCCGCACGCTAATCATACATAAATAGATAATGATTGCTGAACTGCATCCGAGGACATCTAAATCATGTTCAAGACAATTAGTGGGTTTTAGATCCTTCCGATCATAGCTATACCAACACAAGTAGCATGTCCAACGAACATGAACCTAATTCCTTGGCACTCGCATAGCGACTGGTGTCGTAGCAACTTCACTGGACTTCCATATTCCTTCCTTGGACAAATTCTCTCATTCAAAATCCAAAAATTATCCTGCCGGACTGCAGGACCACATAATATTACTTGGCTCGGCGATTGGTCTACATAACAGAACCAATCAGAAACTGTTAATAGTATAGAGTGAACATAAATTAGAACTTAAACTAGGGGAAATAATAACCAAAGGTTATATAGACCTCACAATCATTACACATTTCACAGTCTTGCGTCGAAATGGTACGAAATTTTCAGAACCTTAACGGAGCCGAATTGTAGATTGTTTCCCCTAGATATGAATAGAATAAGTCGAATTTTTTTTCAGACACATAAATATATTTTCCGGTCTGTGCACACTTATAGCATCGACTACAAGTTAAAACTTAACGGAACCAATTTACGATTAAAAAGTATCATTTTCGACGTAAAGTGCCTAACATTGATAAAAAATGATAATCAAAAAAATGGTGAAGCATAATTTTTAAGATTGGTAATTTTATGTCTAATTATCTAACAATTACGTTTATTACCAATCATTTAGTTTAATTATTTATGTAGTTTATAATTATCTAACAATTACGTAGATAATAATTTGCTAGATCTATATAGAAAAATATTTCAATTTTTCAATTTATATTAACACTAAAACAGGCGTCATATGTCAAATTTAACTAAATATCTGCATTCAGCGTGCTTAAAATCGACCATCAAACTTAAAACCACACTAAGAAAGGATTTTTCACAAGCTGTTGTATATCCAATTAACAATTTTAATTCCTTTCGTTATCAAAAATCTTAAACATAAAAATAATACTCTTTGAAGTGAAATTTATGAAGATACATTCAATATAAGAGTTTTATTCCTATTCGTATAGAATATTAGATTTATATATATTTTTTTTCAATTGTCATGCACGACCTCATCCATTGTACATTTCACGGAAATAAGTCCCTTCATACGCGAATACTTGTCACGGAAAGAATACTTTAAAATCAAAAGGAAAAATTTATAAAGATAAGGGTCAGACAGCTTTCATCTCCTTTTAAAATAAAATAGATTACTTTCCAAAGGGACTTTATAAGCCATTGAAGCTGTTATTACTTCCATTCACAGGCTATAAATTTGTTATTAATTGAGTTATGGTTACAAGTCAATAGGAAAGGGACTTATAAAATACAAATATTGATGCACTATCTGAGTCGATATTGAAATATATCGGTATTGTGAACATATAATATCGATATGTATTTAATCTAATTTTAAGGGTTAATAAATGCCCTCGTGTCAATGATCCGTCTTCCTTTAACAATGCATTTGTATAATAGACAGGAATATATTATCATGGAGTCAAAAATACAGCTCTGCCACCCAGTTTAATTATTTATGCAAGTCTAAGTACGTTATAGCTGGAATTAATTAAATGATTCAAATGGAATTTACTTCGATATATCTAATGCTAATTTGTAAGTTAGATATAGTGATGTTTTAGCATTTTGAATTAATTTTAGTGGCCGGACCAGAAAAAACACATTCTTCCTCTTCGACTCAGACCGTGCGACCTATCCAAAAGTATAAGGTATCTGTTTGGACGGCCGGGACCAGAATCCATAGGGAGAGGCATCCACAGGGACCGAACCCTCCTTCCCCTACCATCAACCTCTCAGAAGGATTTACGAACCCACATATTTACCTGCGCGTACTCCGGCAGAATTCGGCTACAGTTTGGACAAAGGCAGGGAAAATCCCTGAAGTTTTAAAAACAATAGAGAACACTGAGTCCTGCTTGTTCAACCACCGAGTACTGTCTACCAGTCTGCCATGCAGGTATAATGTGCCCTTTAGGACTCTTCCCCTTATCTGTTGCCACTTACTAACCTCGGGATATTGTTTCACTATTTCATCGTTTACTTCTGTGCGAGTGCACACGGCCACTTCCCATCTTCCATAGAATTATTTCCATAAAATTTATTACATTCCAGAGAATTTATCACATTTCATATTATATTATTACATTCCATAGATATAAATTGCATAGAATTATTACTTTCCTTATATACATAATGTATAAGGAAAGTATTGTGACGGGGTCGAAAATTCGAATTCGAGTTTTCGAAGAGAGAGCACGTTTCAAGCATCCCTGATCCCGAATCAAACATTTTTGAAGTGATGTCTCTCTCTCTCTCAATCTCTCTCTCTCTATGTGTGTGTGTGTGTGTGTGTGTGTGTGTGTGTGTTTGTGTGTGTGTGTGTGTGTGTGTGTGTGTGTGTGTGTGTGTGTGTGTGTGTGTGTGTGTGTCAGTGAGTCTGTGGAGACGATAACTGACGAAAGAATTGACCGATTTGAATGAAATTTGATCAAAAATCACAATCCGTGAATACTGGGAGCCTTTTGTTTTTAAACGCAATCGAATGTTCAGAACCCCTAGACTTTCAAGTGAAATTTTGAAAAAAAATCATTAAAAAATGAAAACCTTTAATAAAGTTACGCAAATAGACATTTCTTGTGTAATTTTTCCTTAGAAAACGATTGACATAAACTTTAGAAAGCTAGCCTTAACCGTTCTCGAGATATTGCACATTTTTCAAATAAATTTATCAAAAAATCCCATGAATAGAAAAAATATATTAACCGTTGAGAAACATGTTCACTTTTTAAATGTAATATTATGCGATAAATTTGGTGACATCATTCTCGTGTATCTAGCTCGTTGCATTCATGAGAAAAGATTTTTTGAGTAATACTTTTGTATTTGAACTCCAATAGTCATGTATCTGTTATAAGAATAACTTATTTCTCCCATAATGTTTGGCGAGAATTTGGCGACTGATTTGGCGGAATGTCGCCAACTTGGCGACTTTTTAAAATGTTACCAAATTAATAAAAATCTCTCCAAATGGATAAAAATGACGCTAAATCAGTAAAAATAACGACTCATTGACGAAAATTTCGTATCTTGGAAATAATATAAGTTTCTACTATAAGAATAACCTATTTTTTTACTGTAAAAGTTGTAAATTCATTGCATTATATTATAAGGAAAGTCATGTGCTGCCCACATCAGATTTTGCAGTTTTGTTCCTAAAAGCTTAAAAATTGTGACACAGGATCCTTTAAAATGTAAAAAAAAATATGAAAATGAACTTAATATTAAACTTCACATCCTTTTAAATAAATCACTAGCCTTCAGCTAATTCCATTTTTGTTCACGATCTCTTTCTTCATACATTTTACAGAATTAATTTCACCCACATCCGAAGAGCCTAAATGATGAAAAGTAGAATCCTTTAAAATCAAAAGGAAAATTTATGAAGATAACGTTCAATGAGAGCTTCAACTCCGCTTTAAATAAAATATTAGATTCTCAGTAGGTGCTTTATGGAGCATTAAAGTTCTTATGGATTCCATTCATAAGTGATAATATTTTTATTAATCAAATTACTGATTCAAGGGAATCGGAAAGTCTTCTTGGAAACATAAAGCTTGACGTACGATCTAAGTGTGAATTCGTATTGTTTCTTCACGTGCATTGAGCAGTGAAAGATAGGATATTAAGCTTATTTTACGAAATAATAAATATCTTCCTGATAGCATTTTTTTACTTTCCCTATAATACATGGTAATGTATTGAGAAAGTATTGGAATCGTGTTGAAAATCGCAACTCCAATTATTGTCGGTTCTACACAATTTGGCACCTCTAGAGCACAGAAACTATTTTGAGCGTGATGTATGTGTGTGTGGGTCTGTTTGTGTAAGGTATGTATTCACTCTAAATCCAACACTAATTGACTAAATTTCATAAAGTGATATAAGTCATTTGTGGATGACCCTGGTGCTGATTACATTTGGGTATCATTCAGGAAAAAAGAGCCTGCCTTATTTTGTGAAAGACCTGCAAAAATCGAAGAAGACTAAAGTAAAAGACTAAGTAGTCTGAATTGTTTCATTTGTATGATGGCGTCCAAATACAAAAGTATTACACAAAGTAATTTTTCTGATGAATGGAACGAACTACATCTAGGAGAATGACGTCACAAAATTTATTGCCTGGTATTATATATGAAAATCGAGCATATTTCACACACACACGTTATCACACACACATAGACACACACACAGTCGTCATCTCAAAAAACGTTGATTCGTGTTTAGAGATGCTTGAAACGTGCTGTCGAAAACTCGATTTCGACCGTCACAATACTTACCTTATACATTATGTCCGGAGGAAAAAGAGCTTTATGATATATCAAGAAACACTCTAAATATTGTAAGTTCTCAAAGTTCTTAAAAACCTAAAAGTCATCAAAAATATATATGAAAATGCGCCAGTTGACCAGTTATTCCTAAGTGTACAAATATGTAATCCTGTAAAATATTAAAAATGGCACTTTCCTAAAATAAAAATACATTAAAGTAAAAGAGAGAACACAGAATTTTAGTTTTCAAAAATCTAACCTTTATTAAAATTTTAAACTATATTAAAATACACAACAATACTAACAATATTAAAATTATACAATTATTTGCCAAAACTAAAATTTAGAATAAAAGGAACATCAGTTAGCCAAAAGTAAATTTCAACAAAATTTAAAGATAACCTCAGGTCCTGGAGACCTAAAATATATAGGTCAAGGGGGTCTTATTCTAGCCAACTCAATTAAACTTTAAAATAGTCTAAAACTGACAGAAACAATTAAAAACTAGAATTTAAAAGATATCACCCGGATGTAGAACCGTCATGGAACATGCTGGATGCATCAGATCCCAACAGATGAGACCGAAGATGGAGGCAAAAAGCCCAATCGCTTAAACACGAGGAAAACCATCCATTCCAGTCCAAAAAAAGACCGCTCACTCGTCAGCACACTCCTCAACGTCATAAAATTTGATCAGCACAAACATCAATTAATGATTTCTTCATCGGAAACAATGGAGAGTTCTTTACTCATCTGTACTTAGCGCCGAGCATATAGTCCATTAATCGCATATGGAAATGCCGACTCTATACGTCATTTAAGGAATGCACACGGATAACGATAAACAACCGCTTAATTGGCGTCATAGCACGTCTCAAATCTACAGGGCAGGTTAGCATTTCGTCGACTAAACAACGCCTTCCTTCACACACCGCCAGTTAGAAGCACTCGAAGACAAAACATTGTCCAGCAACGCTATTAATTAATTTAAATGAAGACTTCTGGTGAGGTGAATAAACAACATTATTTAGAACATCGTTGAAAGTAACTAAGTGCAGATATTCACACGTTTATCAACAAAGATGAGGCAATAGGATATTTCCTTCCAATGCGATGGAATGCATAAGAGCGCCGAGGCGCTAAAAACAACTTCGTAGATCACATCTTAAAGTCTAGTTAAAAGGGAAGAAAAAGTGAGAAAGCGCGCGATATTACTTATATACTGCGAAAAATCGCTGCAACAGATTGTAAATAAAATTATCGATGAACGTTAAAATAATTAATGACAGACGATTTTAATATTACGGTCAACCAATTAAAAACTCGAAATTTTAAAGAAGATAATTGGAATTTCAAAGCAGACGAAAATTAAGAGAAATGAGGTGAAACGATTTGGAATATACGAATTCGGCAACAATTTAAATATGAACGATTCTGAAATATTGTCGCGAACGTTTTGGTATACTCGACAGAGAAGACAAAGTTTTGAAATCAAACACATTTATTAAACATGAAATAACAAGGCAGTTGATCGAAAACAGTGGAGTACAAGCATTTCTCGCAATAACTCAGAGTTACACTCGGTAGGGTGACCATTAAGAACACCCCTGGAGGAAGAGGAACCAAGAGAATACACATATTTTCTGATACATAAAATAAACACAATATTCCTCATATTATACCTGAGATTTATATATCACATTTGTATACTTTGAACATATACGACATTTTCATATAACATCATCAATGACTTGATACTCACGAGGATTTGACAATTAACACTCTATTCGTTAGGTGGAAGACTAAATATATATAAAACTTTGCCTCGTCTCTTTTAAATATAACATTTACAATTCTGTACCATGGGAAAGGATATCAGGATGGACTCTCGGCATAAACTCATCGAGATTCTTGCGCAGAACAAAATCCATAATGGTCGGGAAACTTGATTACACAACATCATGCTGGCGGAATTTGACATCTTGGTTGGTTACGGAGATTGGTTGATTCGTACCTTAGGACACAAGGAGGAGTCAGGCAAATACAAATCGCTGTAAAATGAGCTTTCCCTCTTGCCCTATTAGCGATTCAAGCCGACCAGTGAAAGAACCATTTTCTCTTTTCACAAGACTCATTATTCCATTACTACCAGGCTGATTCATTTAAAAACACGAGTGACTCATCTCTGAACCGAGCCAAACGACTCTACGCACAACTTGTCGAACTATGTTACATATTTTAATCACATCCTTCCACTTTCAAAATTAATCCACCTTTTCTTAAAATTCGCGATCATACGCGAATCAAACACACACGTCTACATTTCTCCACGACTCCTTCCACTCTGCTTCCAAAATCCTTTTTCAAACGCGCGCGTGCGCAAAACCTGCAAGTTCCCAACTAGCGACTGAGAAGCGAAAATACAAAACTATTACTATTTTTCTGGAACATAAACACTTCTGCGATTTTAGAGTTCACTTCCCTTAAAAGTCAATGTAATTGAAAACATGTAGAAAAGACATTTATATTTCGAAATTGACACTTTCAATCACACAGAAATAAAACAATACTTTAATATACAATTTTAACACAGAGGTGTGAAAGCCTTATCACACTCCTTCGGGGCCCGGGAGAAAAATTTCCTGCAAAGCGGGGAATTTTTCCGCACAATACTAGGAAAATACCTGCATTAAGTTCCCAATGACATATGTTCCATTGAGAGGAATTTAGTGTAAATTTTGAGCGATGTACATGTACACCAAAGAAAAAAAACAAAAACAAACAAGATCATGACCAGCATAATAACCAAAATCCAAGAGTGGCCTAAAGTTTGACTCGTGAGTCAAAAAAAAAATAAGTCTCAATACAAGCATAGACCTTTACAAGACAACACCAAATTAACAAGACACAAATGATGAAATTGCCCCTTTTAAAATTTAAACACTAATACATTTTCTGGTGAGTACCACAGAGACATGAAAATTTAATTTACTCAACTCACAAAAAGTTTAACTAAACAAAAAGTTTTCTTTCTTCAAAAATTTTACAATTAAATTCTATAAATTTACTTTTCACAGAAATCAATTTATTAACTATTATCCAACCTTGCCAACAAATTACTTTAAAGGACATTTAAAAAAATTACTAATTTAGAAAATGAGACAAATTTTCAAACCAAGAATGTTGATCAGGCACCCAGGCAAGAAACAAGTCCATTAGAAAGTTGCAAACCTAGAGGTGGCGGTACCCCCAACCAATAAGTCAACAAACACCAAATGACAAAAAAAATTTTCTAAAATTTACTAGACCTTTAAATTAAAAAAAAAATCATTCACACATTCATAAAATAAAACAGAGATAAAAATTATCAGTTATCCTTAAAAATCCTTACCAAAACTCTAATCCATCAAGTACTTAATTATCTTAAAATTACTTTAAAACATTACTGCTTATCATTAAAGTAAAGCAAAAAAAAATTATTATTTAAGTATTTAGAATTTTAAAACACTACTTCAACCTGATTAACATGGCACTCACATTCAGAAAGCTGCACTGGCACAGAACTTGCAGTACAGAACATTCAGCTGACTGACACATAAAGCAAATTACACAGAAGTTCAGAAATATCGGATCCATTTTAACATAGCATACAGTTTTGCAAAACATTTTGTGAAACAATTGAAAATATAATATTATGAAACATAACTGTCCATCTCACAACAATATCAGTCTTTTTTTTTTTTTTGAAAATGTGAGAATTTCATAATCTAAACATTTTACTTTACTTTTGAGCCAATTGCTCTCTTGACATATTGCCTTAATTGACAAGTAACTTTAATGAATAAATTGGCCTCTTGGGCGCAAGTCATACTTGTGTGAATTAGGAACATTTTGAGTTTTAACCCTATTTTGATGGTTTAGAAAATATCTACTTTTAAATTGTCTTGTTTCTTGAGTTGAAGAATTATCAATGTTATCATTATATGTGCTAGAAATCAATTCACTACGTCTAGGAGGTAAAGGAGTTAATCTATTAACGTGGACCAATTGCTGATTACATGGCCTGTTTTTGTGTTGAATGACAAAGTTAACTTCAGTACCACCTCTAACATGATTTTGCTTTTCCCCCATATGCAAAGTAACATTCTGTGCATTTACTACCAAATCTCTAACAGATTTGCTTCCATTTTCCAAATCGTTAATATGTACCTCTTCACTACCCAAATGTGGCACTACATTATTTTCCGAAAAATTTCTGCTCACATACTCTTCCCGAATGACCTGAGACTCATTCACTACCGGTGCTAGATCTGCTTTGCATTTGGCACATGCATTCGTATGGAACTCTTTCGGTTTACAGTCCTCTACCACACGAACATTTTTTCCACTACTCATCTGCGAGTCAGGCACAGCAATACGCTTTGCGACACTACTTAGGTTTGAGTCTGCAATTTCCGACTCATTTGCCGGTTCATGATTTGAAATCGAAAGTAAATTATTCGTACATTGATAACCAACAAAAGGAATGGAAGAGTTTGAAAACTTAAAACAGAAGTGATTATAATCTATAATAGCATTATGTTTATGTAAAAACTTGTTACCAAGGATTACATTATATGAAATAGGAGCTGGTGATTTTAACACAAAAAATTCGGTAGGGAATCTTTCTTTTCCCAAATTTAGTGAAATAGTGGCTAAACATTCAACTTTAGTATCTTGTGAACTAAAGCTACGCAAAATTGTTGGTTTGTATGTTAGCAACATATGTGCAATGGGTACAGTATTTAAAGCTTCCTCATACACTAAATTAATTGAACTACCCGTATCAATCAATATTGACACTTCACTGCTCACTAATTTTCCTTTTATAATAGAAGAAGATGACAAAGAATTTGTAATATTATGACAAATATTATTTTCCTCAAAATGTGATGTTTGCCTATCAAAAGTTTTTCTATTATTATAATTGTGCATGGGATATCTACTCTGATTCCCAGAAGAATGATTTTTGGAATTTTGCAAAGATTTATATGACTCCTTATTTTTATAATTTTGCGTTCCTTGCTTTCTATGCTTCCACTCATTTGCAGACATTTGCCCTCTGTGTCTTTCACCCTGGTGATACCTAGTTCCAGGACTGGTATAAATTTTCCTACATTTTATACCGTACGCATCTCTTTTTTGAAAAACCTTTTTCCAACACTGTTCTTGAACGTGACCTAATTTACCACATTTGTCACACTTTGGACGCGGTGAACGCTTTTCGTTAACTTTATCTGAATTAAACTTAAATTTTTCTATTTTACCCCTAAGAAATTCAATGTCCCTTTCCTGTTCTAACACTTTTCTTTTTAAATCTGACATACTTTCACTTTGATCTGGTGTGAGAACATATTTTTCTGGTGTGAGAACACCTTTTTTTGTAAGTACCGGATTAGTCAAGTACATAGCATTATTTTCATTTAAAATAGATTCCTCAAGAATTGCAAGTTTTCTAGCCGAATAAAAATCTCTAGGGTTTTGTGACAACACCAATCTTTTTAGTTCCGGATATAAACCATTAATAAATGAAGTTTTTAAAAGTGTTTGCCTGATTTTATTCTCACTTTCGGAATCTACATCTTCCGGAACAACCTTAAATGAAGCAGCTTCGATTCTCATCGAAAACTGTTTAACCGACTCATTTGGTCTCTGTGTAAAGTTCACGAGTGAAATTATGTTTTTAGTAACATTTTCGGTCACTTCAAAATGATCTTTCAAAATGTGAATAATTTCCTGCAAATTTTTACAATTTCTGTGCTTTGGATTCTCTTCAATCAATCTATTTGCTTCCCCCTCTAAATTCAATCTCAAACAAACCAATTTGTCACACTCACTCCAGTTTGCATGAGTGGCTACTAAATTTAACTTTTTCAAAAACTGTGACAACGAAAGCTCTGAATTTCCCGAGAATTTTGGAATATGATGTGCGAACTTAGGTGTGAAAATATGGAATGATTTTAACATGTTATCATTTACCGATGAAGCACTGTTTTGATTTGGCAAAGTGCCAGAAGAAGAATTCAGACATACCGGCGATTTATCTGATATATTTTCCTCATTAGATTTAGCTTTGTGGCTAACATTTTTAACTTTACTTCTAGAATTAACAGTATCCGACTCAGTAGCAATATCAAGCGACAAATTCAAGGAGGAATTTAATTTTTTACTTGAATTTTTACTCATCTTACCGACATTTAGTTTTTTGTTTCTAGTAATTGGAGCCATTTTGCATAACAATCAAATATACTCGTATAGTTTAACACAATATGCAATTGCAATGTTCTTAAACAGTATTTACAATAAAACCAGTTTTTATCAAATCAAATGACATAAATATGCAAACAAATCAATTTTTTTTATCAAATGGCACATATCAAATTCCAAGAACACTCGTTTTTGAGAACACCGAAAGCAGAACATGGAACTCTGTTTACTTAAGAAAACACTCATTTTAGCACAACGGTAATTTTTAACCTTCAAAATTTCAATTCTTAAGAAAATTTTTAAAAATTTTAATTCTCTCAGCTCTTCCCCACTCACCGAGAAAAGTAACGGCACCAATTCTGTACCAAGGGAAAGGATATCAGGATGGACTCTCGGCATAAACTCATCGAGATTCTTGCGCAGAACAAAATCCATAATGGTCGGGAAACTTGATTACACAACATCATGCTGGCGGAATTCGACATCTTGGTTGGTTACGGAGATTGGTTGATTCGTACCTTAGGACACAAGGAGGAGTCAGGCAAATACAAATCGCTGTAAAATGAGCTTTCCCTCTTGCCCTATTAGCGATTCAAGCCGACCAGTGAAAGAACCATTTTCTCTTTTCACAAGACTCATTATTCCATTACTACCAGGCTGATTCATTTAAAAACACGAGTGACTCATCTCTGAACCGAGCCAAACGACTCTACGCACAACTTGTCGAACTATGTTACATATTTTAATCACATCCTTCCACTTTCAAAATTAATCCACCTTTTCTTAAAATTCGCGATCATACGCGAATCAAACACACACGTCTACATTTCTCCACGACTCCTTCCACTCTGCTTCCAAAATCCTTTTTCAAACGCGCGCGTGCGCAAAACCTGCAAGTTCCCAACTAGCGACTGAGAAGCGAAAATACAAAACTATTACTATTTTTCTGGAACATAAACACTTCTGCGATTTTAGAGTTCACTTCCCTTAAAAGTCAATGTAATTGAAAACATGTAGAAAAGACATTTATATTTCGAAATTGACACTTTCAATCACACAGAAATAAAACAATACTTTAATATACAATTTTAACACAGAGGTGTGAAAGCCTTATCACAATATTTAAAAAGCTGAAAATAGAATAAAACTGAAAAATTGCGATGAATTAACGAATTTTTAACCGAGAACAATAAATTTGTAATCAAATTAAAGGGAATAAAAAGGGCAATTAATGGAATCCCAAATTAGCCAATTTAAATAAATTTAAATTGATAAAACCTAAAAAGAAAGAACTTTCGCCATTTTTAACACAAAACCTAAGGAATAAAATATATTTGGAACAGAAGAATATCAAAAACCTAAACAATTGGAAAATAAATAACTAAAAGAGAATGACTATGTAAATAAGACCCTTAAACATGTTTAGATTAAAAACAAAATTCCTAAAATTTTTCTATATCCAAAAGTATAACCCAACAATTATACTATGTATATAAGGAAAGTAACACCTTATACTGCCAAACAGAAGTGCGGACCCGACCTACCTCTCGGTTTACGGGTTTAGTTTCGCACTCAACACTCAACACCTTATATTTTATAGGGCGCGGTAGCCCAGTGGTCAGCGCGCTGGAATTGCACTCAGTTGGCCCGTGTTCGATTCTCGCCACTGCCAAAACTGCCGCCGTCTTCACGCGGAGTACGATCACGTTAAACATGTGGGTCCGTACGTCCTTCCGAGAGGTTGGTGGCAGGGGAAGGAGGGTATCGTGGATGTCTCCCCCACTGGGTTCCGGTCTAAATTGGGTGGCAGTTTCCGGCCGCACAAATAGTTATCTTACACCTTTCTGGTAGGTCAGGCGGTCTGGGTCTCAATAACAACAATCTTGTACTGTATATAAAATAATAAGTGAATAGGGAAAATAGTGAGCTGTACAAAGAAATTTTTATATAAAATAAAAAACAAAGGAATTAATTATTAATTTAATCATCAATGTAAATTTATGTTATTACTATTTTTCTAAATACTTTTAACCAGAAACTTTACCACGATTGCCCAGGAGTTACAACATTCCTTGCTTTGGAAACTAATCAATATATAGTATTTCCGCGCAGACAGCAATATGTCTGGAAACAGTAAGCGATTTACATGAAAAGGGATGTTTACTTTAATCCATAACTTGAAAAAACAACTGATTCTCATGAATATTGAGAAAGGGATTTTTTTAATTTGTTATTCTATTCTTACATAAACGTAATATAATTTATAGGGAAAATCTCGAGTTGGATATACAGGGTGTCCCAAAAAGATTGAAACGCGCTTTAATTCTTTACCTGTTGGAAATAAGCGGGCAATGTAAATTACAAAAATGTTGAAAGTAAGGTAGGAAATAAGACTACGTTAATGAAATAGTCCTCCCATTAATTTTCAAAAAGTTGCACTTTTTAAAGTTTTATACGATCCCCTTAGACAAATTTGGTCAATCAAAAAAATTTTATTTTTAATGCAACAAGATCATTGAAAAAACTGCATATTTGTATCTTTAAAATCAACTGAATTATGATAAAGGAAAAAATCTGACTTATGCCACTTTTTCGTATCATATGAAAGGCTGTTCAGTGAAAATAGGGATCATAAACACATTGACGATGGAAATTGTTTAGATCAAAAATATTTTGAAATGTGTCAAAATTGTTTATCACAAATGCATCTAAATAAATCATTACCCAGACAGACATCATATAAAGCAGTGGTACTCACTACGCGGTTGGGTATCCTGTGTATTATCATCCAGTTTTATATTTTTTGTGATATGGCACAAATTTACATTCTAATTTGATATATGGTCCCCATTCACAATGCTCAATTTTCAATTAAATATAACTCGCCCAATTTTAAAGATACATATCCGTGGGTATTTTAATGATTTTGTTGCATTAAAAATAAAAATTTTCTGATTGACCAAATTTGTCTAAGGGGGTCATAGAAGACCCAGACCACACAACTGACCCGGAGGCTTTTAGTAGCTGTTTGTGTGACCGGTCTAAGGGAGTAGTATAAAAATTAAAAAACAAAGTTTAACTTTTTGAAAATAATGGGAGGAAAACTATTTCATTAACGCTGACTTATTTTCTACTTTACTTTCAACATTTTTGCAATTTACATTGTCCACTTATCTCCAACAGGTAAAGAATTAAAGCGCGTTTCACTCTTTTTGGGCCACCCTGTATTCTATTACTAAATTATGTGTTTTGAAAGCAAAGTAGTGTCTTAAAATGGAAAAAAAACATTTTGTACAACGTATAATGGTAAACTGAAGCAACGAATGTAAACACAAATATGCGACTTGGATATATATCAAAATTTTATGTTCTATTTGTGCTCAATTGGTTTTCTTGATTTTGAGTTTATTGTTCTGATTTGCGCAGAAGGCTGAAATTCAACGTATCCTTAAAGCAGCTGTAAACTGCAGCGTATATTAATTTGTGCTTAATATACGCTGCAGTTTACAGCTATTATTTTAAGGTTAATGAAAACTACTTTAGGTTGGTCTCTAAAGCAGTCATTAAAATTACAAAATATGAAAATATTTATGAATAGCAATGCACGTTTTAGAATATACTTAACTTCAACTTTGGAATAGTAGTTAATTGTGTCAGAAGCTTGATGGAAACAGCATCGACTGAATACACCGATACCCGCTACTCGCATCCCATAAAAACATATTTTATTTAATTTCTATCAAGCAGAATAGCGAATCATCTTAAATTAGGTGGTTAACGAAAGTCTAAAAAAATATGAATATTTAGTTTTTCTAGAACCATGCAATTTAGGCAAATGGTGTTGAATTCTTTAATATGAACATGATGCTATCCCGTATAAAACCCCTAGAAAATTAAGAAAATAGTTCATATAAAGTTTAACTAGTTTTAACAGTTTCTGAAGTTTTGCTTTATAAAATCTGATAGAAAATTCGAGGTCCGATCTGCTGGAAAATAAAGGAAAGATTATCACCCCAGCAACTCAATGAGATAGTTGGCATTATCAGATCATTCTTTCGAAGCCCCGTTAAAACATACATTATTTGGAACGTGCCATTTTTGCCTGTTATTCTTCTTTGCAAAAACTATAATGATCTATGTGTTTCTTCCTATTTTACCATGAAAATAGAGCGGAGAGGGGAATCACCAGAATTTCCTATATTCTAAAATAATTACCGGAATTTTTTGGAAATTACTTTATAGATTGCTCAAAACGATGAAAATAAAACCAAAAAGCTTCATCGATTTACATTTAAATACAAATTCTATAAACTCAGACACATAATTTAGTTATTTACCACCACTGAAACTTGGCAATACATTCATTAGAGTCCTAATTTAACAATCTCAAATTCTGAGAAAAAGTACTTAGCACAAATAAACATTATTAATAAAACATCAGTACAGTGATAGAATTTATGAACCTCGTTATGGCTAGAAATGAATCTTTAATGTTATTATAACGAGTGTTTGGGGATAAATTGAGAGAATTTTAAGGATGTAGGGAAATCTGCAACGAAATTGAAGAACACTTAATTGTGAATAGAACGTAACTCTGATAAATGCAATTTATCGAAAAGTTTTGAAGCACTGTCAGTTAAGTATAAATACATTTATCAAACAGGAAAAAAACATTCTAGTAGTATGCTATCACTTAACACTTTACTATAAATTGCAAGTATTTTGTATACAACATATTTAAGTAGTTTTAAGTGTAATTTTATCCCTGCATTATTTTTATACGTCTCGATATGAAATGGCCTGACCATGAACTTTGCTATGTACCCAAGAAGAAAGGTATAAGAAAAAAAATTAAAATTCTTTCAAAACAAAGATGCAAACACAATTTGAATTTAGTTTTTCTATAAATTTGTCGAAAAAATAATTTTTGAGATTATATTTGTATAAAAACCAGTTTATCGAAAGTATGAAAAACATTGTTTATTTTAAACAAATTTTTAAAATTTCGAAAAATTAATCACGATTTTATATACCAAGCTAAATTACAATTCTGACTTATCCTCTGAGAAAGTCCAAGTCTCATTATTTTTTAATTGAACTATAATCATCAGGGTTGCTGAATACAAAGTTTTGACTTCCAATCGCATGTGCCTTCTTCTGTATGAGATCTTCCTTTGCTATTCATTTTCATCACGATTTTTTTCATTCCACTTCATTTCAAGTAATTAAAGTCCATAAAAATTATTTTTTCTGTTACTGTTATAATCCCCATATTAAATATTATAAACACATGGAATTTCATTGACATAGGCCTGAAATATATGAACTAAAGATATTTTTCAAAGTATCACTGATTAATTCAAAGACAGTTGATTTGGTTCTACTGCAAAATTCAAGGACCTGTATTTCATAAACAAACTTAAGTAGAAAGCTAAAATTTTGTATTTTTCAAGAGATCTATAGAGTCCCCAGTAGCAATACAATATTTGCCCAATATTGGTAGCCAATATAGGAAATATTGGAACAAGGTGAAAAAGTTTACATTTTGGCGGAATCGACCCAATATTGGTTTAAAATAATGGGACATTATTGAGTCAATATTGAAGTTTCATTGGAAATATTTCCAATCTAACATCAATATTGGCGCAGTATTGCAATGAAAATATTTAACCAATATTAGAAATCAATATAACCCTAATATTTGCCCAATATTGGGATTCTATTGGAAATATTTCCCATGTAATGCCAAGATACACAATTGGCCCAATATTAGACCAATATTAAATGCTACTAGGGGTATATATTCAGGCCAATTGTCATTCAATTCTGAGGAGTTCGATTCAACGGCCTAGATGATTTGACATGCAATGAGCTGTAAATCTTTATATTTATACCTTAATTTATGATTATCATATCGTATAACAAATACATAAATAAAAATTATAAAATCATTGCAACTTTAATATAACTTACATTTTCTTAGCGTCACTTTAAAACACGTCAAAAAACTAATATATACCTTAGAATCAGTTATACTTCCATTGAAAGAGTCATATTTGTATTGCAATGAAAATTATAAATGGTCCATTAACTTTAGAAATAATTGCATGGCGTTTTATTTCGATTTTGAAGGTCTTATGGTTTAAAAAGAATGCTAGTTTTATCACTTCGATGCCTATCAAAATGTAACACAAATCATTGTAAAGTAATACGTACCGAAATGAGTAATTTCATATATTTGGATATATATTATTTCTGAGGAGCTAATTGAGACCCAGACAGTCACGTCATGTTAAAAATTGTTGATTCAAGGATGTTCATAAGACATATACACATTTCAGACTCGTAATATTTAATGTTAATACTGCTTGAACGCTTCTCGGATAATATTCGTTCCCATGGCATATTGTATCTTTCCATGACAGTTAATTTTCAAAGTGCAAAAAATTATATGAATTTGTGGTGCCTGTGTAGATTACCGACCCTAAAATATTTGTAACCAAAAGAAAAGATGACCAGACAGTTATGATGTAAATGGCAGTTTCAGTATATGATGTCATACGCTACATGCAGTTCTCGCAATCTTTATTCATGTGACGTCATCATTTGCCTCTGGAATGACCATTTTTATTTCCATGTAAACGTTCCGGATTTATGACTTTGTTGTGTGTTTAATTTAAACTGGATGCAAATATGGAATATTCCAAATGAAGAATATGTTATGGCTTTCTTGCAAGATTTAAAAGTATTACCAATTGACAATATTTGTAGTGATCACATGTAGTGTGAAGCTGTATTTTGGAAATATAATGGCTTGGAAATGTCATGTTAACCTTTACGTTACTGCTCCAAGAATCCACTTCTTCAACTCTAGAACGGCAACATAACTGAAAATCCCACCCATGTAATTAAATACCTTCAAGGAACTTGTCGTTGTTTCGAAGTTTTTTCCCCCTCCTCTCACAGGAGGAAGGGCTGCATGCAAACACAATAGGCGTCCCCCTCCTTTCCCAGAAAAATGGGGGTGAAAAAGACTGGTACAGCAGTTGCATCAGCGCCGCTCTAGGAGAAGAGATTTTCAGTGGTACAACTGTTGTACCGCCGTAGTTAAAAGGTTAACTCAAATGGCAATAGCGCTAAGATCCATATACTAATGAAGAAAGAAGTTGGAAATAAAATGGATCAATGTAACTATTTACATTCCTAATAATGCTAACCAACCATGACACAATGGAGCATTTTGTATCTGCAGCATTAGCTGGTAGAGTTCAAGTTTAGACACTTTAGCATTTGTCATATGGGAGTGAACAATAGTTTAATTAAAGTGCACTGATATTCTTAAACAGTATTCAAAGAAAGTGTGTCTTAATAATTGCCAGTACTAAAGAAAGGTAAAAACAATGAACGGTAACTGTGGCTCTATAGGCTTGATTGCCTATAGTGCCTAACACATGGCTCTACATCTGACACCCAGTGCCTAAAGTTTGCGTTCTATCAAGAATCATTACAAGAGTGAAGGTGTTGCGCTAATTTCTATATGATGATAATGGGTTTAGTAATGGGAAAACTATTATAATACAATGTTATTCTAATTTAATGAAATCAGATAAGAGTCAACCATTACAATTTTATTATAATTAATATTTCTGAATTATTAATTTAGTCTAAATTATTTATTCTGAGACTTAATGTTGTACTTGAGGAATAACGAACTACGATGTAACTGTATAAAATACATTTATTAATTTCAAAAATTGCATAAATAGTGTTTGTTATTAGAAGTGGTTTTAATAATAATGGTCACTGGTATTGAACTAAATATTTTACTTTACAGTAAGGCAATATTTTTATTACTCCAGCGAGTTTAGACTCTGCAAAGGGTTTTAGAAGTTATAGCTTTACACCCATTTATGACACTACATTATTTTGGAGGTTATGGCACTATACCCAAAACGCAATAGATGACGAAATTTAATTCAACGTTACACCAATATTTTTACTTTCCCTGCAATACATGGTAATGTATAGGGAAAGTATTGGAATCATGTCGAAAATCGCAACTCGAGTTTTCGACGGATCTACACGTTTCGAGACCTCTAGAATACGAAAAAACTATTTTTAGCGTGACGTCTGTGTGTCTGTGTGTCTGTCTGTCTGTGTGTCTGTGTGTCTGTCTGTGTGTCTGTCTGTCTGTCTGTGTGTCTGTCTGTCTGTCTGTCTGTGCAGATTTTATATCCACTCTAATTAAAAAACTAATGGACCGAATTTCACAATATTTGGTAGGTAAGTCACTTGTGGGCGTGTCTGGTGCTGATTAGTTCTGGGTAGGATTCGGGATAAAAGAACCCGCCCTTTTTTGCGAAATGGCCCGCAAAAGTTTGTATCCACTGTAACTAAAAAACTAATGGACGAAATTTCACAAAATTCAGTAGATGAGTCACTAATGGATCCCCCTGGTGCTGATTAGATTTTGGTACGATTCGGAAAAAATAACCCGCCTTTTTTTGCAAAATGGCCCGCAAAAATCGTCAAAATCCAAACTAAAGAACTACGTATGCTCAAATATATCCATTAAATGCTTGTTTAATACGTAATTTTTAACGAAGAAAAGAATAAAAACAACCCCATTACACTAGGAGTAGCCATTCTCGAGATATTTTAGTTTTTCGTATTTTCTCTACGCCACCTTTGAAAATAAGTCCGGTTACCGAATGAGACAGAAAATTGAATTAAAAGTGAAATAAATTTAATGAAAATAAAGAGAATGTGGATATAAGTCTGCAGGGAAAGTCATGTGCTGCCCACATCAGATTTTTACTTTCCTTATATACATAATGTATAAGGAGTGCATTGTGACGGAATCCAAAATTCGAATTCGTGTTTCCGACGGGAGAGCACGTTTCAAGCATCCCTAATCGCGAATCAAACATTTTTGAAGTGATGTGGGTGTGTGTGTGTGTGTGTGTGTTTGAAAGTATGTGTGTGTGTGAAAGTATGTGTGTGTGTGAAAGTACGTGTGGGTGTGTCAGTGAGTCTGTAGAGACGATAACTGGCGAACGAATGTACCGATACGAACGAAAATTGGTACAAATATCACAATCCGTAAACACTCGGCCACACATTAAGCTACCATAAACCTTCGGGTTGGTCGTGTGGTCAGGGTCTTCAATCATTCAATCCCTAAACACTGGAAGCCTATTGTTTTTATACGCAATTGAATGTTCAAAACCCCCTAAATTTTCGAGTGATATGTTGAAAAAATCGTCAAAAAATCAAAACCGCTAATAAAGTTACGGACATTTCTTATGTAATTTTTCATTAGAAAATTATTGACATAAATTTTAGAACGCTAACATGAACCGTTCTCGAGATATTGCACATTTTTCAAAAAAATTATCAAAAAGTTATATAACATAAAATAAATATTTCCTATTGAGAAACATATTCACTTTTCAAATGAAATAGCATGCGATAAATTTGGTGACATTATTCTCGTGGATCTAGCTCGTTCTATTCATGAGAAAAGAGACTTTGAGTAATACTTTTGTATTTGAACGCCAATAGTCATTTATCTGTTAAAATAATAACAGATCGCTTGACGAGATTTTGACGACGAATTTGGCGGAATATCGCCAACTTGGCGACATTTTTAATTGTTGCCAAATTAACGAAAATCTCGCCAAATTGATAAAAATGACTCTAAATCAATGAAAATAACGACTAATTGAAGAAAATTCAATATCTGGGAAATAATAAAAGTGTCTACTATAAGAATAACATTTTTTTTAACTGTAAAAGTAGTAACGTCATTGCATTATATAAGGAAAATCATGTGTTGCCCACATCATTATTTTTTTTAATTCTAAAGCCTTAGCAATATTGCTTGAATTAGGACGGGCTACTCTTTCCTATTGCAATACAGATTGTACTCAGAAACAGATTGTAATTTTGCATTTAATCTTTAAAATTTGTTATTCTATACGCTCTTATAAATGGCTATTACTGGTGTAGTTATATGTGTGATCATTAACAAAACGAGTTATCTGTGATTATAACGAGGCTGTTCCAGATATTTTGCTTGAGAAGAAAGCCTTTTCCAGAGGCGAAATGGGATCATGAAATTGCCTGGGTTATTTTGAACATTTACTGTCGTGTTATTACTGTTATATATTGTATATATAACTGTACTTAATTCAAAAATCTGACACTGATACAATATAGTCCAACAACTATATTGGAAGTATTTATAGTTACTGTCTACACACCAGTATACCTTAACATTCTAAACTTCTACACAAAAATGCACCTCAGAGCATAATAGAATAATCCAATTTGAAATAGTTCTAAATGTATTCAAAACATTTTGGAACAGAAGAAATTATTATAGAAAACCTGAAAAATATTTGAAATTAAACAAGTGGTTGTTTTTTTTTTACTTTCCCAGCAATACGTGGTAATGTATAGGGAAAGTATAGGAATTATGCCGAAAACTGCAACTCGACTTTCCGACGGATCTACGCGTTTCGAGACCACTGGAATACGAAAAAACTATTTTTAGCGTGACGTCTGTGTGTGTGTCTGTCTGACTGTACAGATTTTGTATCACTCTAACTAAAAAAATAATTGACCGAATTTCATAAAATTTGGTAGGTAAGTCACATGTGGGCGAATCTAGTGCTGATTAGTTTTGGGTACGATTCGGGATAAAAGAACTCGCCTTTATTGCGAAATAGATCGCAAAAGCCTCCATCCACTCTCGCTGAAAAACTAATGGACTGAATTTCACAAAATTCTGTAGATAAGTCAGTTGTGGGTGACCCTGGTGCTGTTAAGATTTTGGTATGCTTCAGAAAAAAATAACCTGCTTTTTTTCAAAAAAGGCTCGCAAAAATCGTCAAAATCTAAAATAAAAAACTACATATGCTCAAATATATCCTATAAATTATTGTTTTATACGTAATTTTTAAGGCAGAAAAGAATAAGTTCAACCCCATTACACTAGGGCTGGCCGTTCTCGAGACATTTTAGTTTTTTTCGTATTTTCTCTACGCCACCTTTGAAAATAAGTCTGGTTACGAAATGAGAACGAAAAATTGAATTAAAAGAGAATTCAATTTAATTAAAATAAAGAGAACGTGGATTTAAGTCTGCAGGGAAAGTCAATTTAATTAAAACAAGAGAGATCAATCTTGCTTAAAGCATTGATTATGAATCACATTCCAACTTCAATGCAATTTTATTTAAACATGTCTAATATGCAATACATTCCTCGGTAATATTTTAAAACTTTTCACAATACTACATTGATTTATTATATTTGAAAACTTAAACCTTCATCGAAAAAAATGAACTTCATTCAAATGACGGCATTGAAATATAAATTGCCTGGCTTAAACATCACTAAAATGTGATATATTACTCGGTAATAATTTTAGAGTTATCATAATACCACGATAATTTATTATATTTAAAAACTTCGTCGAAAACAACTGAAATTCATTCAAATGACGTCATAGAAAAATAACACGCCTGGCTCTCTCTAAAAAAACAGCATTTCATTCATGAATAATTTCCCATTCATGTCATTCATCACAATACTATAATAATTTGTTTTATTTAAAAATTAAGACCATGGAGCTACAAGTAATTTAACTCTATGCTTAAAACTTTATAAAAAAAATCGTCCTTCTCTCGGTAAAGTCAATGAATATTTCTTTCATATCAGCTATGCAGACTCCATGAGCTAAATTCTTTTGCGTTAAAAAAATACAGCAATTCCTATACAACTCATCCTACATATTTTGCTGTTTACATTTTACAATAGTGAAAAATATGTTTCGTTGTAGAAATAATCAAATTTGGATGAGCATTTAAACTGATATATATTGTAATTGCGTTGTTTTAGTATGTAGATGCACAAAATTTAAACCAAAATAAAGTGGTTTTAGGACGGATACAACACTCAATATGAAATAAAAAGAACTTTAAAAATCACGATTTTGAGACAAGATGGATGCCATATATCATTTTGAAGTGGATCACGTGATACTTTCTTATCATGGTCACGTGATCGTTTCATATAAGAGGTGTTATTATTATTTTAATTTTTATTTAAAAAACTACTAAATACATTTCGCTGAATTTTTTTTATATATTTTATGGAACAATTTGAATATTACTCAAAAATTTCGAAGCAATTTTTGAATTTTAAATCCGCTTAAAAAATGTTTGAAAAATTAGGTCTCTTGGGGCTCAATGTATTTCATTTTTTCAACCCGGGTTCAATCCAAAACTAAATGGGTGATATTATTCATTTATATTTCCATAGGTCCTACAAACCGTCTGAACAACATACTAAAATTTCATTTTGATTAAGTCATTTTTACGGCAATTATCATGCTAACGGGCAGACAGAATGAGCAAAGTCATAAACACTTTTCAACTTTGTTGTAAAGTGTTAATAAAGAGAACGTGGATATAAGTCTGCAGGAAAAGTCATGTGCTGCCCACATCATATTTTTTTTTACTTTCTAGCTCCTTGCATAACGCGCCTGTACGTCATGTCCACTTAAATTGATAATTTGTCAGTAATTTGTAGTTGTTTCCAGTAATATTTGTCGCTGTACTATAAACTGCAAAAGCCGAACAAAATGTTTTCTTATAGAGACTGGACATGCAACCTTGATAACTCCCAATAACAGATTTGTATAAAAATAGGAAAAAATAAACTTTACAATATAAAATTTTCAAATTGAACACATTACATTTAAAACTTGACAAGGTTGTTTGAATACACCATATGCAATACTGTATACCATTAACAAAAATGTATTTTTAAAGATTGATTGATATCACAATATTATCACGGAATAGGAAATATTTTCTAGAATTGTGTAAGTATATATTTTCGACTATAAACAGATTTGAAAAAAAAATGTATAATTCAACTTAAAAGACATTACATACATTTAAATAAGCCTGAGCTCTCTTGAATGTTACACGCTCTTTATGAGAGGCTTATGACAAAGTACAAGAACTTTTATATTTAGCTAACTCTCGAATAAAATTTGGATATTATTGCATTGGAAGTAATGTGATTTGAATATTGAAATAAACTTTTATCTATTTTGAAGTCTGTTTATATTTAAGATTTGGATATGCCGCCTTACTGCAATTATATGAATGCGAATTCGACAGAAATATGCATATTTTAAAATTCATCTATCTTATAACCCATGGTTCCGTAGGTTTTACTATGCAATCTTCCAACGGGAACATATTTTCTTCCTTGTTCTAAAACTCATGCAAGCGTCCATTTTATGCAGATAAGCACTTTAGAAAAATTGTAAACATCATATTCTCAAATTTAAATTTTATATTCTGAACGTGCGCTGAATATAATAATTGTTACTCAGACTTTCGTTATATTAAATGCATGCATATATGGATTATTTAAACTATTTGCAGAATAAGCAGTTCTAATTTCGTTTTCTTATTCTTTGTGATGTCTCGTCATGGATTTTCGTACACGTTGTTCTGCATTTCTTACATGTTGGTACTGAATTTTCGTAGTGATGTATAATATTTTATGTACAATAATTATTTTATTTTCTGTTTGACACCGGAGTATGCATGATGAATAATCTCGGGTACAAAGAAAGTATGAAGTTGCACTATACGATAACATACATATATATGATAAGTTATTTTACCACACATTAGTACTCATTATTATTCAGTAATTACTAGCGGTAATATAAGTAATGTCAGTAAAAATTATACGACATATGTTATATCAGTTTGTATACAGGGTGTCCCAGAAACATTCACCTCTACTTTTATTCCTTAAATATTGATCTTAAACATATATAATAAATTACAAAGTTGCGTAAAAAAGGTACAGAATCTTATGAAATCAATAAAAATTTCCAAGGGATTAAATTTGAAGAAATACAAAATTTAAATTCTTATACGGCCCCCGTACAAAAACATTTCTAATGAGTAAAATGTGCCCCATACACTAATAAGGAGATGTACTAAATTTCAGCATTTTATCATAAAAAGTCTCAGAGATGTGTTTAAACAAAGTTGGTGAGAGATTAATCACAAATTAAAATGTAAATATTTAGAGCAAGACTGTGAAACTGACGCAACCCAGAAATGCATCATAGGCAAATAATATCTGCCTCTTATCTTTAATGGATGTTTGGCATGGATGGAAAACAAACAGTTTGAACAAGCTTTGTAATCTTTGCGTAAAGTTATTACTTCTACAGTGTAGATACTTTTGTACCAATAAATAACAAAATTATTGTTTATTTATATAATCATTGTTTTCTTTCGTAATTTGTGTATGACCCCCTGAAACGCGATCTGCCGACATGATTTTTTCCCTCTGAGAACTCACCTTGATGCATAGAAAAGTGGTTTAACTCAGCATTTTGTCTTTTCATATCTCTTGGACTTTTCATGACAAAATGCTAAAATTCTGTACAACACCGTATTAGTGTATGGGGCACATTTTACTCATTGCAAATGTTTTTGTAAGGGCGTCGTATAAAAATTTAATTTCTGTACTTATTAAAATTTAATTCACGTGAAAATTTTAACCGATTTCATAAAATTCTGTACCCTTTTTAACGCAACTTTGTAATTTATTATATATGTCTGAGATCACTATTTAAGGAATAAAAGCCGAGGTCGATTTTTTTGGGATACCCTGTATATATGTATTGTGACGAATAGGTGAAATACCTTTACGGCATATTGCCCGTTCCCTAAGAAAAACGACGTTTACAGGTAACCACTATTATTTGAAGGTCCGAATAGTTTGACAGCGACGACAATTTTAGTTGCTTTTTTCACAAATTTGGTAAATTTATTGAGTTTTGGTGCTGCTCGAATTTTTTAGTTTTGTCAAAGTTTTCTCAAGTTAAGTTGCTTTTTCCCGCAGGTGTATATAAGCCGATTACCATTCAGTTAGTTGTTTGACCGAAAACTCTCCGACAGAGTCTAGTCGAAAACTAAAATAATGCATGAAAGCTGATCTAAAATATGTTCCAGAAATTCTTATATCCAATGTCATCAGAGCTACTCCCCTTTGCATAAAAACCATTTCCAGAGAAATGCATGGCGTGATATTTTCAAGGTTGCTCTGCGTCACATAAGCCCCATATGTCTCTGAACAATTCTGAACATCGTTTGATTTTTTAGGCATAGCAGAATTTGTCAAAATATCATTAAAAACACAAAATAAATATTTTCATTTCATAGAAATAAGATTGAACAAACGTGATTAATTATTTATTATTTATTTATTTTATTTTATTATTTTATTTATTTATTTTATTAATATTATCATTATTATTATTGTTTTTATTATTACTATTTTATTATTATTATTATTATTATTATTATTATTTTTTTTTTTAATTTCCTTTAAGGATTATATCGTTTTACTTAGCAAGAGAATTACATTGTTTATTCCACAAAAATGTTAGTTAACTAAATGCGTTGATTAGTCAAGCCATTTTAACTTCGTATGTCCGTTCTATAGGACAGCGGCTTAGGATGAAAAATAAATTTAATATATAGACTGTACTGTACTTTGAATTGATCTTTGTCTGGTTTCACTGGATAAGATTACCGGACTTATTGATATTTTCTTTCTCTTAAGTCTTCTGTTTTATTTAGTCGTCTCTTTAGTCGTCTGTTTTCGAAATTCATACATATTTTACTGTGTTTGACAATATTACTGCAACGGACTACAAAATAAATAGTTAAGCATAACTCGAGGTAAACTGTTGTGCAAATAACATAAGTTTTTAACGAAAAAATAATACATGTTAATAATTTACTACTATTTTAGAGTCGTTATTTGACATATGAGAACGAAACTATGTACACTCATTGCGATAAAAAATTGTGCACCAAGAAAGAATTATCAGAAACGAACGAAATTTTATATAATTTGAGTGCAACGTTGATATAAGTGATACAAAATCAAAGCAAATGAATCATTTATTGCAGGGAAAACTGCAAATGAATAGAGGTTCTAGTACCCTGTTGGATGACCTCTAGCGTGAATACACGATGCCATACGGGCGGGCATTGAGGCATACAGGTCCCGTATGTTGTTCTGCGCCATTTCATTTCACAGCTGTTGTAAGCGCGCCTCTAGAGCGACTAAACTCGCATGTTGTCCGACTTGCTCGATCGGTGACAAATCTGGGGTTCGGGCAGGGAAGGGAAAGGTGGTAATGTGGCGGAGGCATTCCTGTGACTCCCTTGTTGTGTGTGGTCGAGCATTGTCTTGTTGAAAAATGCCTCCTAGGATCCCTGCCATGAGTGGCAACACATGTGGCTGAAGGAAGTCACGATCGTCCGGTGGGCTATTATGGTTTCGTGGGTCAATATTATAAGGGACCGGGTGTCGTATGTGACGACACCCCATACCAGCACACCAGATGTGGGAGTGGTGTGCCGCTGTAAAGCGAAGACAGGATTGAGGCGTTTACCACGGGGCATCCACACGTGTACACGTTTGCCATCAATGCCCAAATTGATTCTTCATTCGCCGCTGAACACGATCTGGTTCCATGCGGCTGTCCAATCCCATCGAGTGCGACACCATTCCAAACAGAGGAGACGGTGTGTGGGTGTCTTTGGTAGCACACGTAATGGGCACCGCAATATCAAATGTCCTTTAGCCAGGCGCCTCGCGATGGTAACAGACACAGGGGCCCGTAGTGAAGGCACTGCCTATGTCCAGATGACGGGCAATGATGCAGTTGGCGCTATGCGTGCGTGTCAGGTGGTGTCAAGGTCTTCTCGGCTCTTAGCACACGTAATGAGCACCACAACACCAAATGTCCTTTAGCCAGGCGTCTCGCAATGGTACGAACAGACACAGGGGCCCGCCGTGAAGGCACTACCTACGTCCAGATGGCGGACAATGATGCAGTTGGCGCTATGAATGTTTGTCTGGTGATGTGGCGGACTTCTCAGTCTGCCGAAGGCGTCCTGAGCCTGGCCGTCACGTATGTGACCTTTATTTCGTCCACTGGTCTCAACACCTCCTCACAGAAAAGTCAGAACGGCCTAGGTGGCGGGCTACTGGCCGAGCTGACCACCCGGCTTCCATTATCATGATGATTCTTCCTTCTCGAACTCTGACAGCTGACCATATTTGTGAGACCAGAAATAGATCTCACACCAGTTAGTGTGAGACAGTTTTATGTACATTTTTATTGTGTCTGAAACGTCAGACAATACTTTCAGTCGCAATGACGCCAGAGTTTACAGGATGTTGACCCAAAGGTCAGCATGCTGTAAACTCTGGCGTCTTAAAGACATAAATTTAGGGACGTCAAGATAGAGGGGGTCGAATGACTCTTAAGAAAATGTGAAGTAACAATATTGGATGAAAAAGCTGGCCAATGGAGAAGATGCTTGTCGCTTCGCCATAGAGGCATCCAATAGGAGCAAAAGAGGAGTGTCAGACCTGAGGCAAAAGAGCCACAACCTAAGACAGCACTACATTAAGTAACACGGCACTTAAGAAAGAACATACCACTAGAATGATGAGAACGAATATATAGACCGACGATTTTCACAGAGAATAGATATGTAAACTTAAGAATGGCATAAGAACGGAGATACAGAACGAGGATGCTTACAGAGAACAGACTAAGATAATGACATAAGTACGAGTGTTCGATATTAACACTTATCCAGCAGTACAATGTGATCGGCGAATTACATGTGGGCGAATAATACTTCGAGTTAATTCCAGAAAAATGAGCGACATTAAGTACGTGCTAGTGACCAAATCCAAGACAGCCTTGAATGTATGTGTTCAGCAAATAATGATGCAGGTCCTTAATACATTTTAGTCATTTTAACTAATGGTCTCACATTGTCTCTCTCCGGCGCGAACAATTGTTGTAATTAAGTAATTATTTTATGCTGATAATAAATAATTTATTGTTAAAGTTAAAATGGTGCAATCAATTTAGTATTATGTTATTTAATATTCCTTTACAGAACTCACGCTAAAGGAAATAATTGGTGGGTTTTAATTGCGTCAAACAACACAATGTTTAAATTAATAATAAGTTCCACTAATACGAATTTACCGCTATGTATATTAAGTATAATTTAACAATTTGAGTATTAAATAATATTCTTATATTTCTTAATTTTGTGCACCACAATATTGTCTTTCATGGCGACGTTATAGCATCATTGATGAAAAGGTGCCCCTCTGAAGCATATTAAATACAAGCAAAAAGCATCTGTGTACCTTTTTTCTGCGCCAGGGAGAACAAAGTTCAGCGCCATCTGGTGGCATTACGCAATGCGCAATTACGCAGTATTTCTAATCATGTGTATATGTTCCTAACACGTATCTTTACGCCAAATTTTGATACGATCCCACAATTACTTCATGGTGCGAAAAATTTTTAAGGCAATGAGTGTGTTTTACAAATTCGTTTCAAAAGGGGACCATTTTGAATTATCTGATGAATATAGTTTTTTATATGTAGAACATAACCTTATGCTTTTATATTTTTAGGGGATTTAAATTAATATTTCAAGATATTATTTCAAAGAACATCAATTTAAAATTGTACTGGAGTTTGCACTTATTTAAAATTAGTAAGTCCGGGTGTAACTTCTAACAGTGAATATATAAACATATAACTTACTATTGCGTAGAAATAAAGAGTCAGTAAAAGATAAGTCTAACAATTTGTTTTTGTTTTTTGTAATTTCACGGAAGTATCTCTAGATTCTGAAACGGGCTTTGTCGATTAATGAAATTGGTCGATTAACCAATTGGTCGATTAACAAAATTGGTCAGTAACGAATTTAGTCGATTAAATTGACCAGTAATGAAACACATAATAAAGGTTGCATATAGACTGTGGATCGACCTATAAACTATGAATTCTATCGTCCGCGGTTTCCGAATATACATTTTTCACAATAGCATAGTACGAGCACAACATTTTCTCCTTCAATAAAAGTCGATATGTAAAATATAATTTTATATTTTCTACGAAGTTTCTTGCTCGGATGATGTAGCAAATTATGATATACCATTAACTGAAAATATAGCAAATGGATAAAAATCAGCATAAATGTGTTGTAATAAGTATGATTGAGTTGCTCCTGGGTTTGTATATAATAATGTCATTTTTTAATGTACAATGAAATAATATGAAGTATTTTTGCATTGTAAAGGCACTTAGACAAATGCATCTATTAACATCCACGGGTTTCACAGTGACAAATAAAGTTAGAGTAAAAAAGCAGAACAATCTTCAATAAAAATCCAACTCTCTCAATATGATGTATAGAATTGATTGTCAGCAAAATTTTAAATTTGATTTAATTGCTATGTTGAATGTACATAGTTCACCACTACACTCTGTATGCTTAGAAATCCACAAAATATATTTGGAAAATATTACTGAATCCATAAGCATTTAAAAACCTTTTAAAAATATAAATAATACAACTATTTAAATTGTATAATTATAAGTCATCAAAATTGCATTATTATAAGTTATCAAAATTATATTATAAGTTACCATTCCTTAAATTAAAGTAAAAACTACATCAGTGTTGATTATACGTAGTTCAGAATAATTGCAATGTATGCAAATGAGAAAAAATATATTACGGTATTAAATTTAAACACATTGATATTAAAGATATAGCAAAATTTGAAAGACTAAATCAAAATAAGTTAACTGGAAGACAGATTTTTTTTTTTTAATTTTAAAATATGAAACTTAAAAATCATCAAAATCTTGATCTCCGAAATGATTAATCAATTCATGAACATAAATAGAATATTTCGTTATAAGAACAATAATAAAGGCTGCATCAAGCTTATTTCCTATAGTCTATATCATGTCCTAAATTTAGTGAAAATATTATAGATTTTTAGAATTTTATATTTTGTAATATTTTTGTTTTTCCACGCTTCTGAACATAAGTAAATTTCTAAAGTTCTTAATACTTTTCTCTCAAACTACCGACGCACCATGTAAAGATAATGCTTTAAAACATCTGCCATTAATTCCCATTATGTTTTCCATAACCGATAACAATTAATCACTCTAATGGAACACATTCATTATAGAAGTGACAAGTAAAATGTGCTCTGATGTACTTTTATTCCATAGAAAATTCACAAGTTCGCGAGTGGAGTTTGAAATGTTTGAAGAGCAATCCCTACTACAGATTTGTATCTAAGAACGAAACCGTGTCATTAAAGATATTGAATATAAATATCCCTGTTATCCACTTCGAACGTAATGGAGAATAAATGTCTTCAATTTTAAACTCAGGTATGTTTTAAGAATCATTTGTACGGTTTGCACACAAATGTTAACCATTAATAACGTTCATGTGCGATGTGAAAATTGGATAATGCTGGTTATCAGTCGGTCGGTATAAGCATGCATGTTTCTAAAAACTGCTACATTTAAGGTTTCTTGTTCGTAATTATAATAGAGAGTTATATTTAAAGTGTTAAGAAAAGACTTAGTTTGTTTAAAAAGTTCGCTTCTAGACACCCGGAAAGTGTTTCTTATGAAGTGTTGCATTTAGTGTGTTGGAGAAAAGCTTACTTTTTTAGCCTTTTAAATATAACTCTACCTCATGCTGCTTTCTGATTGGCTCTCTTTTAATCCATATCTTGGATACATAACATTCCCTACATTTTACTTTCCCTGCAGTACATGGTAATGTATAGGGAAAGTATTGGAATCATGTCGAAAATCGCAACTCGAGTTTTCGACGGATCTACACGTTTCGAGACCTCAGGAATACGAAAAAATTATTTTTAGCATGACGTCTGTGTGTGTGTCTGTCTGTGTGTCAGTTTGTCGGTGTATCTGTGCAAGGTATGTATCCACTCTAATTCAAAAACTGATGGACCGAATTTCATAAAATTTCGTAGGTAAGTCACTTGGATGTGACCCTGGCGCTGATTAGTTTTTTTATGATTAGTAAAAACAGAACCCGCCTTGTTTTGCGAAATGGCCCGTAAAAAATGCATTTATCCGCTCTAGCTAAAATACTAATTTACCAAATTTCACACAATTTGGTATATAAGTTAGATACTGATATAAGTTAGATCTGGTGCTGATTAAAATTTGGTACGATTAGGAAAAGAAGAACCCGCCTTTTTTTACGAAATGTTCCTCCAAAATCTAGAAAAAACGACTACGTATGTTGAAATGTATCAATTAAATTCTTGTTTTATACTCAATTTTTGACGGGGAAAAGAATATAACACACTCCATTATACTTTAGGACTAACCGTTCTCAAGATATTTCAGATTTCTTGCATTTATGTTACGCCGCTATTGGGAAAATGTCCAATTAACAAATAAGAACAAACATTGAATTAAAAATGCAAATTTAGTGTTAGTTGGTGCAATTAAACTCAATCTAATGAATGTCTAAAGAAATAAAGAAAATATGAATTTAAGTCTGCAGGGAAAGTCATGTGCTACCCACAGAAGATTTTTCCTTTTGCGCCCATTCCTATTTTGGTTTTTGCGTTTGTTGGTTTTCTTGCACAGACGAAGGGGATCTAGTGTATCCTTGAAAAAGCTGTATGCTGCATTAGTGTATTATTTGTGCTTTTATACATTGCTCAAGTTTTTCTTATGAATCGCACAAAGAGTATTGTACTTATTGATTTTCATAAATGCTTAGTTTGTTTGGAAAGTTTGTTTCTAGAGAATCAATAAGTGTTTCTTACACAGTGTTGTATTTGCAGTGTTAAAAGAGGCTTAGTTTGTTTGAAGAGTTTGCTTCTAGACAATCGGTAAGTGTTTCATAACATACAAGGTATATAAAAAGTTTGTACATTCTATAAATTTGTCAGTGTTATTAAGAGTGTTTGTTTCTTTTTCACCAAACTATTGAAAAGAAATAATCTTTGATACAATAATTGTCAGGAACTCATGAACAGTGTTCCAAAGCATCCTCCGAAATCGCAAGTTCCTTTGCAGGATACAAGGACTATTCCGTATTTTTGAATAACTAATGATTTATTAAAGGCATCAATAAGGGTGAACAGAAACAATTTAAAGGTACTAACTCTCTAGTTGTATTCCAAGGCCATAAAACAGCTGCTAGGTAGAATATAGTATATCTTAAATGCTCAAATATTTTGCAAACTGAACATCAGAATCTCAAGACACTGGCGAATTCACAAATCATTTTGACTCGTATCACTCCAAAAACATCCTGCTGAATGATAACCATCATACAGTATTGTGGCAATTAATTGAGAAATGCAGTTTTTTTTTATAAAAATCAGTTTTATTCAAGTTTTCTATGGATACATTTAAAACTAATAAGTGATATGACCTCCCCGAGACTTTATAACATCACAGACACGTTTCGGCATGGAATGTACTAGACTAGCACATGTAGTTTTAATTTCAACGTCTCTGAACCATATGTCAATAATGGCCGAAATTAGCTTGTCCATCGTCGTACAGTCAAATTTGTGAAGCCGTTTTTTGACAATAGCCCACAAATTTTCTATTGGATTCAACTCTGGTGAATTCCCGGGCCAATCCAGTACAGTAATATTTTTTTTGAGCAGAAATTTTTGATTCGCTTCGAAGTGTGACATGGCGCGCTGTCTTGTTGGAAAACGCAATCTCCGTTCGGCCACAGTTTAGCCATGGTTGGAAGCACTTTTCGGGCCAATATGACTTCGTAACTGGCACTGTTCATTATTCCCTCTACGGGAACAAGAGATTCTGTCCCCAAAACGCTGAAACAACCCCAAAACATATTTTTGGGCGGATGTTTGGGTACTTGATTGATGTGGTGCTGATTGAGAGGTTCTCCTTGGCTCCTTCTCACGAACATTGATCTAAATCCCTGAACCACAAAATGTGTTTCGTCAGAAAAAAAAACTTTCTCCCAGTCCTTCTCAGACCATGTCTTGTATTTCCGTGCCCATTCCAACCTTTTTTTCTTCATACGAAGCGTAAGAAGTTGCTTCTTGTACGGTCGACGTGCTCTCCGTCCGCGTTCTAACAGCCTGTATCGCACTGTTGAAGGTGCAATATCAACACCAGCTGCCACCATGGACTTAGACAGGTCAAAACTGGTTAATTGAGGATTTTTAACACTCATTCGATGTAAAGTTTAGTCGTCACGAGTCGAAGTTGATCTTTTTCGGCCGCATCTTCCAGAGCGGTTGGTTCCAGCATTTCCTGTTTCCTGAAACCGCTTCCAGATCCTCCCGACACTTGCTGTACTGACTCCACATATTTAACCTATTTCCTCGAATGTCTTAGAAGTGTGTTCTCTAAGCGCAATCACTTTAGCACGTGTTTCCACGCTGATATCCATGACGCTAATGAGCCCCGCAACAACTGAGAAACTACCACTGCGGAACACCTGCCACCTGGCGGAGGAATTTGAACACCTGCTACTTACCAGGTGCATACGAACACCTGCTACTTTGATAATAACTGCAATTTGAACTCTGAGCTAATTTGGAGTGCTTCTTCCTAAGCTTACGTGTGATAAAACGAAAAAAATGACATTTCTCAATTAATTGCCACAATACTGTATATATCCTTTGAAGGAAAGTTTTGGAAATAAATTAGGAGAACAAAACAAGTTTCCTTACACAATGATTATGCACGGAGAGGTAAAAATAAATTTTAATCACACACAGAATTGAATGAGTTGATTGTGAAACCATATTCAATGCAAAATAATATTATACAAATGAAATCCTTATCTAAGTTAGATATTATGCAAAATCGTCTAACCTTTAATCTGATAACATCCTCTTTCCCTTTCGATAATTTTTCATAATACCAAATTCGGATAATGATGAGATTTATAGAATCCTGTCTTGAATTAAATATACTTACCCCATCAATTTCGTGTATGACTACAATTTATTTTCAACTTTTGTTTTCAACATAGTTCTATAGAGGAGGACATTAAAACATTATTTTTTCATAATCTATATTCTTAGCGTTAAGTTTTATTTTATACATATGTATCGATTGGTTAGAATCGGGGAAACTTTTCATTTGAAAACACCGAACCGTAATTCGCAAAGAACTGCATCTGAAGGGCGAAAACATGACGTACATAAACGACGTAACGACGTGAAAATTTTATAAACAAAAATGTTTGGCGAGATAATACTGTGAAATAACTTATATAATACTTATTTTCAAGTGAAAAACATCTCAGACATATAATCTTCTACTGTTTATATATATATATCTATATATATATATATATACAATATATATATATATATATATATATATATATATATATATCCTGAGTCCTATACTGCTTACTATTTTTGAAAGTCTTCATACACATTATTTTTTGTTCAAGTGTATTCATTCCGGTGTCCACTCGCTTTGACGAAGAGATGTTAAATGCTCTGCCGCATGTTCTTCTACGAACGTGTAGACTCCCACGTGGTGGCTGTGCCTGTGAGTTAACATTTCTGTTTTTTATATTTTCTGGTTTATAATTCTCTTGCTTTTTATTATTTGTCCTTCCACTACCCAGTAGACAGTTCCAATGGTGTCCATAGCTAAATACTATCGCCATTGTCAGAAGCAGGCTATTCTTACGGTTTTAATTCGAATTGTATGGCTGTCCTGACGAGAATGCAATTTCGAATTAACCGCCGTTTTTCGTGTAGTTTCAATTGATTGATCTCCATGTCTTGATCTTCATTCTGGAGTTATTATTGTCTTTTCTTATTGTTGCCGTATTTGCTTTTTATTTTTATATATATTTATATATATATATATATATATATATATATATATTAAAATAACAAATACAAAAGTGCAGGAGTGTGAATCAGTAACCACAGTATCAAACCGCGAGCAATATAAAAGCGTGTAGTGAATAGCAAAAAGCAACGAGGAAGGGCCGGAAAAGTAGAGCACGGAGATGCCAGGAGAAGGAAAATATATTAAAGAATAGTATATCTGCCAGAAACGTCTTCAGGGGCACATTCTGGACAGACATACTAAAATCCGTTGTTTCTATGATTGCATAAAAACACGTGGTTAAAATATTATGCAATCTGTGCCCAACAACGGAATAACAGAAAAAACTCAAATAGGATAAAATTCAATTATAAAACATAAAATACCACATAAACATGAAATATAAAATACCACATAGACATGAACATGAAAAACATAGCGCACAAATATACAAACTTGCAAAAAAGAGCAACTCACATGTCGAAAGGTCGCCACCGTGAATAATCTTCAAATGAGTCCACCACATGCTACAGTCTGAACGCTCACCTCGCTTAATACCACGTGGGAATAAACCAGACCAGAGGAAGTGGAAGTAGCAGTACATACTTTCGGAGAGATAAACCCAAGAGTTTAGAAACTGACCGAGATGTGACCACGATTATCGAAAACATTGAAAGAATGGATAACACTGTTTTTTGGAGCCGTAGCCTGTTTTTTGTTTTATTTGCTTTTTAGATATCCGCCTTAACGGTTTTATGAGTGTTTTAAACTTTTTTCTTTACCCGCCGAGGCGGTGTTTTTTTAAAAAAAAAATTTACGTTTTTAGTGTAATCGAAATTACTGTTTTTTAATATTTTTACATTTTTATTTTTGCCCGCCGGGGCGGTGTTTAATTTATGGTGTTTCCACGACTTTAGAATACTGTAATTATACTGGGATCTACAAATAAGGTCTGAAAATTGTACATATAGCAAATATTTTTGAGACGATTAATGTGTGATAGTGAACAGTTATTACTATCCAGGCGTTTAATGCGGAGCAAATAGCTAGTGATTAGATTTCTAAAAACTTGGTTGCTAAGGCAAGAAGAAAAATGAGTTAAGAATTTTACATTAAATTTAAATTGATGTATCTTATCATAAATAGTAGTATTGAAAGAGTTACAATGTATATCAATGGTGATGTCAAGATAATTTACAGATCTGGAAGGGTGTGATTCATTCGGTATTAATTCAAGATTGGATGGATATATATTAAGTGTGGGTAAAGAATCGTGTGCAGTATGAAAACAAAGAAAAACATCATCAATGTATCGAAAAATAGAAATGTTACGAGTGAACAGAGTGGATTGTCTTTCGTAGAAGTAAAGATAAATATTGGCGAGCATGGAGCTACTAGTGGATCCTTGCGGTACTCCAATCGTTTGGAGGTATACAGCATTACCATGTACAAGATAGTTGGGAGAAAGAACAAAATGCAATAAATCATTAAAGGTAGACGAGTCATATTTAGTAAGAGTATTTAATTTGAATTGATCGAAGAGTTGTTTAATGACAGAAAATAAATCTTTGATGTCGATGTTATTAAAAAGATCTTTAAAATCTAATGTTTGGAATGAGTCAATGGCAGAAAAGGATTTCAGTTTTTGAATAAGTTCATAGCTGTTTCGGATAATGCAATGTGGCTCTTGGAAATAGCATGAAATAAAATGTTTAAGACTTTGAGAAGTTTTTTTATTAGCTTTTGATGCATAAGAGTTGTGTCCACTGGTAACTGTTCTAAATTTTACTGGGTCCTTGTGAAATTTTGGTATGATTACTAAATATGGAATGTTTAAATTTTGATGAGTATCAAAAAATTGTTTGTACTTGGAAATAAGTTTGCGTTTTAAATCATGTATGGTTGTTTTTTGCAATTTGAAGGTATTAATTTGATTTAAATTGGATAATAATGTTTTAATGTAGAAAAATTTGTAGAAAATAGCATAGTTTGATGAAGCTTTGTCTACATGCGTAAAAACTAGGAATTTCTGCATATGTGTAATACTTTGCTTTAATTTTGATAATTGAAAATTAGACTGTGGAATATGCGAATGTGATAGTTTAAGTTGAACATGGGATAAAATTTTAGATTTCCAGACACAAAAGGCTTCCATTGGTATAGAATGTGTAATGGACATTTTATATATGAATTTATCAATATCAAGAGAGAGAGTGTTAAGGATAGAATTAGGAGGATTTTTAGAAGGTAGTCTATATTTAGTTCCATATGACATAATGAGTTTTAAGGAAGGGTCGGTGATTATATCTAAGTTACCCGTTAGTACATGACCAAAATGGGTATTTATAAAAGGTTTCAATGCAGGTGAATGACAATTACAAAGATTATTTTTATCCATCGGAGTAGAGGACGATGGATCAGTAGATTTTGAAATCTGGTTATAGTTAAAAATAAGTCTTCCGAATGGGATATTATATTTATATGATTTAACTATATTAATGTTTTTTATTGTAAATTCAAGTGATAGGTGATGGAAAAGTTTGGTGAAGTTGAAAGAATCAATGATTCGGTTTGAAAAGTTAATAAAACAATAACAGTTAGAGGGAGGGATACCTGGTTGAACATTAGCAGGCATTAACCTACGTTTGATGTAATGCGCACGGGTGACAATTAAGTCAAAGAATAAGTGGGAGAAGTGAGAGCTTGACAAATTTAAATTAATGAAGACATTATAAACAGTGTTAAGAACCTTTTTCTTAATAGCAAAAATCCAGGTTTTACATTCAGTCATATTGAAGGATGTTTCATATAGATTTAAAAGCCTAATGATTTTAGTTTTAATGTAGAGAAAGTTTGAATTATTGCTAGTAGGTTTATTGACTTTACTACCTCTGTTAGTGCGTTTGGAATTTTGAGAATGACTAACACTGTTTGAAGTTTTGATGAGGCTGTATATTGATAAAAGTTGTGGTGTGTAGTCTGCGAATGTTTTTTAACAATATTTTGGTTAAAAAGAAGTTGATTCAGACCATAAGGGAATATACATTTGTGTTTGATTATATAATTGTTTTCAAAGAATAGTCGATGATGAAGATTTGGTATGATGTCTAGAATAGAGATAATAGTGTTTTCAAATCCATGTTTTTGAAAATGTTCAAATTCGATACAACATTCATTTTGCTTACCATTATAATTTTTGATATTATTGCGATGTAGATTAATTCTGAGATGTAGATGATTTTTAGTTTGTCTTATATAAGCAAGATTACAGATTTTGCAGGTGATTTTGTAGATGCAATTAAATACTTTACAAAAATTAAGAGTTTTCTGATTATCGATTTGTGTGGGATCAGCGACGGGACAAGTTTCGCAAGTTTTGGAGTTGCAAGAAGCAAAAGAAAGATTCTTGTGATAATCGTAGGAGGATAAAGAAGGATCAAAAGAGCAATGTTGGTCAAAGGTTTTCGATCCAAGTGTACCCCAACCAGTACACAAGTACCGAGCACTAGATTGGTGGGTTAGACCAACTTTCTTGCCAGGCGCTAAATCTAAAAGTGGAACTGGATTCATCTGAAATAGAGAAAGCACATGAAATGCATAGGAAATACTTTGATATTACACAACAATAACATAATTTATGTGGAGATATAAAGTTGAAAATTGAAAAATGGTTTGATCAATTGTAAAGAAACATTGTAAGAATTGAAAATAAAGCATTAGTAAAAGGATCATATAAATAAAAAGGGAATATCAATTTCATAAAAAAAAATAAAAAAAAAATATATATATATATATATATATACCTTTTTAATTATGATTTTTGTATACTCATCTTCCCCTCCCCCCTTTCCATTATAGTGATAAGTTACCTTCTATTTTTATCCTTAGTTTCGGTCTATAGTTACTTATTTGTAACAGATATGCTAGAGATGGTTTTTTTTGTACTTACCGTAGTTTATGCATAGTTTTCGTTTAAAAAATTTCAATTTTTAATTATTTATATATATATATATATATAATTAGTTGATTATCAGCAAATTTTGAAATCATAATAGGAAGTTGAGGGGGGGGGGGGCTCTGTGGGCTGAGCGATTGACATTTTATCTTGGAAAAGGTTCTTGTATTATGTGAATTTATATTGTCATTCGCACGTTTAATAAGTTTTTTTATTTCCTTGGTAAATAAATTAAAATAATTTAACATAAAAATGCTAAGACTGAATTAAATGTACAATATTTTGAAATGCATTACCTATTTAAGATACATATATACAAAACATTTCAAATGTGTTCACATTTCTAAATGTGTTAAACTTTTGTAACCATTTTATTAAATATGAAGTCATGGGGAGGACACCCTCCCCCTTGGATATTCGATATAACAAAGGCGAGCATCAGGCTAGATGATGTTGCACATTTTATCAAGTTTACCCCCCTCTCCTCAGAAAATGTTCTAAAGGCGACCATGCAAAAAAAAGTGGACTGAAAATTTGTGAGAAATCTAGAACATAAGCTTGGTTGAAAATCACTGTAGTTAACAATGTCCTTAAACAACATTGTATATTAATTATTTACAAATACTATACCATGAAAACTTAAATTATCTCATTTTTACTCTTATAATTTATACTTATTATGTATTACAAATACTATACCATGAAAACTTAAGTTATCTCATACTTACTCTTATAATTTAAACTCATCTCATAATTATTATGTTAAGAATCCGCTAGAAAATTATCAACCACTCTTATCTAACTAAGATTCTCGTGTGACAAGGTACTTTTAAAGGCAAATCAGATTTATTCTTTCTAAATCTTCCAAATACGCAAACGGATGCTTCGCCATATTAATGCCAATATAAACAACAAAGTCTACTTTGCAAACTACTGAAGTTTAATGGTAGTCATAATTATAGTATATTTTTCGTTTTTATATTTTTTAAAATTAGGTAAATGCTAGGTTATTCGTGAAGAATGGCTCACATTCTTTAGCATTACAAATAACAAATATTTTCTACGAATATTAATTAAAAGAATCACGTTTGACCTAAAATGGAGGATCCATTAACCTTACACTATCCACCCTCACCTACCCATCATTAATGAAACGTCAGGCCCCGCATCCAATTATTGATTATTTTAGAAAGGGTTGAAAATGGGGGATGCAATATACAGATCTTTCTACCACGTTAGTTTATCAACTAAGGAGGAGTTTAACAAATGGGAGGTTTTAATGTCATGCTTATTTTTATAAACCACGAAGGCTGGGTGATTTCAGCTTATAAAACATTAAAATACCCGTTTTTATGTGAAGAATACTTTGAAACGCGTCACTTTTAACAAGTAAATGCAACAATTTTCTAAATAATACATATATCTTCGCCAAATTATTTTAAAAATTAAAATAAATAAAATTATGTTTAAGTAATTTTTTAATTAGATTTTAAACAGGGGAGGCTCAGCTTATTAGCCTCAATGGACGCAACGCCACTGTATGTATTATTAGAATGTATTTAGTTGTCTAAAACTAAGCACTATTAGTTACACTACTCAGGTCAACAAATTGTTGTTAATACATATGTGAACAAACACACTTCTAAGTATAGCTTGCAGAAATAATTTATAATAAAAATATTAAGTAATAGAAATTAAATTGATCTTAATATGCTGGTTACATTGCCACTTTACTAATGCAATTTGTGAATTTCAATAAATAGGTTATTTCATATACTATACGTACGTATGATTTAAGAACGTGTAGTTATCGAAAACTAATAGCGTACGTTCACTATTTGGAGCATACTTTTCTTATTTGTCTTACTTATTTCAGCAAACGTATAACAGATAAATATATAGTTTTAATAAAACCATTAATGATATTCTTTATTTTTTTATCTTCTAATGGGTATTTGATAAGTTTTGGTCTTGTGCAGAACACGCCTGCAAATGAAGATTATAAACTTATAACATAATTTGAAAGTATATTTTCAATTATAAGCTTCGAACTCCTCAAACGTAATTACGTAATTTTACTTGTAATACATAACCTTTGTGTTTTTGGCCAATTTTCAAATAATTTATCTTACGTTTTAAATATGGTTTTGTTTAAATTTACGGAGATGGTTTAATTATTTATTTTATAGCTGTAGAAACATAAAATAATCAAAGACATATATCATGTATACTGTAAAACCAGGAGGCATCTTATGCAGGTTTTGACACACAGACTTGGGAAACAAAGCGCATGCTTTTAATAACCGTTTTATGACAGTCTTAGCCCAGAAAGTCATGACCTCAATAAATACACGTCACACAAATTACAGGGGTGGTTGGAGCAAAATATCCTAGGGCCATGACTTAAACTAAGCTTCATTAGAAACTAAAAAAGCCAATAATGAAAAGATGCGACATCGCACTGAGGAGCATCCAATGAGAGCAAGGAGATCACATCTGAAACCCTGGCAAAATAGTGCGGCTACAACGAGGAAAGTCAATAAAAATACAATTGAAGGAGGAATACAATTGAAAGGATTTCAAGAGAGAGTCGTGATTTAAAAAGAATGATATTCAAAAGGGAAAAAAAAAGAGTCGTGATTTAAAAAGAATGGTATTCAAGAGTGAAAAGAAAGAGTCGTGATTTTCAAGCAGCAAATTATTCAAAGAGAATCGTTATTCAATTGACTAGTGAGAATGTTATAGAAAAAGAGGAAGTCTGACTTCAACATTCAACAAAAACATCGGAAAAGACGACAATCATGATGAGCTACAGGCCCGGAATACAGAGGTATGTACAAGTTTTCAAGTATGTTAGGTCAATTTTTGATCTTTGGAATACGATTCAAAAGACCTGGTCTCACATGGTGTTTTTCTCCTCCTTAAGCATTTGTTAAAGTTGATGTAATTTTAATTATAATAATAATTAAAATCACTTCAGGTATGAATCAATAATAATTTATTTTAAAAGTTAACGATGTGGATTTTAATGTGCAGTGTGTTTTGATTTAATAATTATGATTAAGGAACTCATGCAGAGAGGTAATGGAGGATTTTGCGGCCACGGTAACAATGCACAAATGTCACTTTATTACGATTGATAATTTAATCCACAAGATTTATTTAAAAAGGTAAATCTCATTAAATGTTTTTTCACCTCATATACCAATTAAATTTTAGTTATCAGGAGTTTACAAATATGGTGTATGTATGTCTTAATAAATATAGACGTAACGAGTCAAATGCATTAATATCAACGATTATGAGCTTATTCATATGATAAAACAGTGTATATTGAAAATATTACATACAAATGTAAGTTGCTATTCTTAATGGATGTTTCTTATCTGAATATTATTTATGTAAAATATTTGAATATGGAATAATAAAAGGAAATTTATTGTGTGAATTCAATCATCAGTTTGTGTTTTCTTTTAATGCTTTAAAAATAATAAAATGCAATTTTTTGTCAACGCTACCATTGGTATTTCATATAATATTATATATATATATATATATATATATATATATATATATATATATATATATATATATATATATATATATAATATATATATATATATATATATATATATATATATATATATATATATATATATATATATATATATATATATATATATATATATATATATTATATACATGGTGTTGCCCTGAAGTGGCGACAAACTCAGAGGGGTGACATTAGACATCAAGAGGAACAAAAATTGCCATAGAACATGGTATCACAAACCACGTTTAGTCGGTGAAAATCACGAAAATACTTATGAAGTGTGTGACGTCGAGTGCGACAAAAAGCCAATAATAAGCAGAAAAACCATTTACTTGATAGCATGCTTATAACACAGCCTGTGCTGTACAAAATAAAGTACAATAATAAGTACAAAAATGTAAAATAAATAAGTACAAAAACCATTTCTTTGACAGAATGATTACAATACACCCCGTGCAGCACAGTTCAATGTCAAAAAGGAGACGGAGAGAAATGATTACAGGAGTGTTCGAAGTTGCCGCGAAGGTCATTGGACAGCTGACAGCGACGGAGTAACGATTGTCAGACGCGCTCAAAGATACCGGGTATGATGACAATGTCTGCCGCAGCAACGCTGATCCGTGCTATGAGATCCTCCAGTCTCTCCACAGGCGTCTGATACACGAGTGATTTAAGGTGTCCCCAAAAGAAGAAGGCCAAGGGATTGAGGCCCGGAGAACGTGGAGGCCAAGCAACAGGTCCGGCGGATCCAATCCATCTCCCAGGATATGAAGCATGGAGGTGGTTACGTACCACAATCAAAAAATGTACTGGTACATCATAATGCATGAACCACATGTTCTGCCGCACTGGGGCCAATACACCCTGTAGCAAATTCGGGAGGACGTGCTGCAGGAAAACAAGGTATGTTGCGCCATTGAGGCTTTCAGGAAGAAGGTACGGTCCCAACAGATTATCTCCGATGATCCCTACCGCGATGTTAACACTTGAACTTTCGTGGGGACAGTGTTGTGGGGACGACGTCTATTTTTGCGATTTTCACCGACTAAACATGGTTTGTGATATCATGTTCTATGGTAACTTTTGTTCCTCTTGATGTCTAATATCCCCCCTCTGAGTTTGTCGCCACTTCAAGGCAACACCCTGTATATATATATATATATATGTGTGTGTGTGTGTGTGTGTGTGTGTGTGTAAGTACTAAATATTCTCGGGAAAATATAATATTTCAACTTTAATTTTACATGAATTATTTCAGACAGTTAGAAAACATATTTAAATGTAAGATTTCAGCCTTGTACCGGCTTTAAATCCTTTTACGTTCCTCAATGTATACCGCAGTTTGGAAAATACCGCTTTATTGGAAAGCAGAAAAAATAAATGCACGCATTAAATAAAAGGTTTCAGATCGTGCACTTAAGCTTTCGAGCTGAATATTTTCTGATTTTATTTAACAGAAACCCTAAATTTATTTTTGCATTAGTGTGAAGAAAGCTTTTAACAAAGACAATCCAATCCCGAACAATATTTATAATGTCATTTCAACAGCAATCAGTTTGCCCAGGCATGTTTTCTCTGGAATTTAATTAAATGTAACTTGAGGACATACTATATCTGCCCGTAGTAACATTTGGCATTTTAACTCCACAAGTATGCAGTGAACTAAGACCTGTCAGGTTAATGAAAAGCTTGAATCAATAGCAATAAATTATTAACCTGAAATTAATTTTATTTCTAAAATATACTTCTCTATCTCACTCGAATCACCCGCCTATATAGTGCGTTCTTAATTGCGTTGCAATGCTACAATTTAACATAATGACACAATTTAACAATGATACAATTGACATGATACAATTTAACAATGATACAATTTGACATGATACAATTTTGTTGCAATAATACAGGCATTGTTGTCCATGGACGCTAATATCTGCAAAGGGGATCGAACTGTTTGAGATAGGGTATGTCAGATACCTGTCTTTTTGAGAGGTTCTTCGTTTGGAATGAACGCTGTCCCAGGCGTAAGCAAAAGGTTAAGCGCTCCAATAACTTTGTAAGGAAAGGTGGACGCCAATGCCAGCATAGGGGATCGAACTGTTTGGGATAGGGTATGTCAAATACCTGTCTTTTTGAGAGGTTCTTCGTTTGGAATAAACGCTGTCCCATGCGTAAGCAAAAGGTTAAGCGCTCCAATAACTTTGTAAGGAAAGGTGGACGCCAATGCCAGCAAAGGGGATCGAACTGTTTGGGATAGGGTACGTCAAATACCTGTCTTTTTGAGAGGTTCTACGTTTGGAATGAACGCTGTCCCAGGCGTAAGCAAAAGGTTAAGTGCTCCAATAACTTTGTAAGGAAAGGTGGACGCCAATGCCAACAAAGGGGATCGAACTGTTTGGGATAGGGTATGTCAAATACCTGTCTTTTAGAGAGGTTCTTTGTTTGGAATGAACGCTGTCCCAGGCGTAAGCAAAAGGTTAAGCGCCCCAATAACTTTGTAAGGAAAGGTGGACGCCAATGCAAGCAAAGGGGATCGAACTGTTTGGGATAGGGTATGTCAAATACCTGTCTTTTTGAGAGGTTCTTCGTTTGGAATGAACTCTGTCCCCTGCGTAAGCAAAAGGTTAAGCGCTCCAATAACTTTGTAAGGAAAGGTGGACGCCAATGCCAGCAAAGGGGATCGAACTGTTTGGGATAGGGTACGTCAAATACCTGTCTTTTTGAGAGGTTCTACGTTTGGAATGAACGCTGTCCCAGGCGTAAGCAAAAGGTTAAGTGCTCCAATAACTTTGTAAGGAAAGGTGGACGCCAATGCCAACAAAGGGGATCGAACTGTTTGGGATAGGGTATGTCAAATACCTGTCTTTTAGAGAGATTCTTTGTTTGGAATGAACGCTGTCCCAGGCGTAAGCAAAAGGTTAAGCGCTCCAATAACTTTGTAAGGAAAGGTGGACGCCAATGCAAGCAAAGGGGATCGAACTGTTTGGGATAGGGTATGTCAAATACCTGTCTTTTAGAGAGGTTCTTTGTTTGGAATTGAAGCTGTTCCACCCGTAAGTAAAAGGTTAAGGGCTTTTCTCGTAACTCAACATAATACAGCTTAATATTCTTAATATCTGTTTGTTTATTCTATCATACATCTGTCACGCACTTTTAGTGTGACGACGGAAAATACGTATAGTGGAATCACGGTGCCAAGCACCAACCATGTTATATGCAAAATGAAATTAATAAGATATTTGTAATTTTGTAATTAGTAAGAAGCAAATATGCTAAGCCGTGATAAAGCCGTGAATGCGATAAGCCTTGAAGTTCGTTGGCACAACCCGTAAATGTTAAACCAGGTTCTATTTCGAAGTTCTCTCGTCCAGGAATAGATTCCTGGATGACCTGTAGTGCAATAAATACAAAGTTGCAATAAACCCTTACATTGTAAGGCGTCCACACCTGAAAACACAGATGCACAATTTCTGGAGACAAGGATGTTAAATAACCACACAGGTTTAAATACAAATCACTTTCTTTATTCAATATTGTATTAAGATGTTAGAATAGATAATATGATATACTAAATCATTATCAGCAAGCACAACATTAAGTAGCTGTGACAGTGACACTGGACTCAGGAACCCTACTAATATATTTGCTGTCACGGAAATAATTCAATGATAATAAGTTAATCAACAATATAAATAAAGTGGCACAGCAACATTTATGTATATAATAAACGACATGATATAATATTTTAAGGTATGGTCTCAAAGCAACAGGAGAAAACTCGCACTCAGAGATAAGCAAATTAGAATTGATAATTAAACAAGTTGATATAATTTATGAACGGAAGTCAGAGATTACGCAATTTAAGAAGATTCTTTATATGTATGCTTCCGTAAGACAAGTGTAGATGCAGAGAGCAGTCAACTCTTACCTCCCCAGTCGGAGTTGCAGAAGGTCGGAATCACACATCCGCATCATATCGCAGGGAATTTGCCTTCATAGTTGCATTCCGTACCATTCCAACATCTTGACCCGGCACATAGACCTCGGGCCCCATCGTACCTTCCTCGTCGCAGCTTTCTCAGCTAGACGTCGGGCTCTCCATCGATGTTCTTCGGCGATGTAGGCGTCTTCGGCTTTTCTTCCCATGCCCACGAGAGGCCAGAAGTCGACTTGGGGCCGACTCCCGCACTCCGTGGTGGGCAACATTGAAAAATGGTCCAGGCCGACCTGAGAGCGTCGACAACTAGACAGGAAGAAAAAGCCACGAATATTCTTTGCAACAGCTTTTATGTAACAAGGCGGATTCAGGCCCCAGAATCATTCGGACCTGGCAGAAGACTTATTTACATCCTTTGACCAATCAAAAACTTCACAGACATAGCCTCTCCAGACCAGAGCGGAGTCCCGAAAATGAAATATGCTAATACATCAGACCCTCGCTGCAAGGTCTCAAATTCATCCAGAAGTTTCTCTCTAAAATATATTGTGCAGAAAATGCATGCCTTGCGCTAACCTTACCAGGCCTCGAGCAAGCCACCATCTGCTCTGCCCGGGAATAAAGACCTTGACTTTAACGGTCAAATAATAACGAAATTTCTCTCTGAATGCGGTTTTCACGGATTAATAAAATGGCTAAAAGCTTTCCTTTCAGTATAGAATATTCTGTATAATACATATTTCAAAGACAAGAGGGATAATAAAACAGGGTTTAAATGATGTAAAAATATAGAGTCTTGATAATTAATATATAATTTGCGATTTTTACAAGGGTTTGGCGAGATTATGAAATCTCGTCACAACACATCAGTATAATATCGACATACACATTAAACAAATGGGAGTATTGGGAACATTATAATTTTCGCTTGAACATTTTAGTTACCCTTACTCTATTTCGTTTGTACATTATCCTTCAATATTTCTTAAAATATTGCATATTAATTAAAATAAAAATTACTAAACAGAAAATTATTATAGAGTAACTATTAAAATCACAGTGAGAATATATCTGAATAGTTAGCCTAAGAATTCTCAACTTTTTTCTTTTGACTGTAAACTTTATTAAATATCTTTGTTTTTGAGGCACATTGCTTGGAACCAATAGTTTTTTATGCACACCTAATTCAACTTCTTAATAAGTCATTTTTAACCATTAACTGTAGGAAGTTTTACTTTATGCTTTATTAGTCAGAAAAAAATGTATATACTTTTTTTAGGTAGATGTCTTGACGTGAACCTCTAATATAAAACCTTATCTTTTTGTAAGTATTTTAAACATTTGCTTTTCTTAATTTATATATATATTTATTTTTACATTTATTTTTAATCATTTATCGCTTAGAATAGTATGTTACAAACTTATATTTTAGATATTGGTAAATTAATTAACCTTAAAATTTGCGTTTGTACATATGGTTTATTATAAAAAATATTTTTCAAGTAATAAATAAAACTAAATAAATTTTTTAAAATACAACATAGTGCATACTTCTTTTTTATTTTCTAATAACACAACATGATATAGAAGTTATAGCTCGATAAACCATTTCGTCTTCAGAAGAAAAGTTCCAGTTCTGTACCACATATTTAACACATGAAACTTCAAATTTTAAGCATTCATAAACTGCCAATGGCTTGAAAAAAATTGTAAAATGTAGTAATTCGACATATTTTAACCTTCAAATTCAGAAATGAAACTAAATTGGATGCAATTGTAAGAAAAATCAATTTGTTTAGAACACAATATGAAGACAATTATATGGCCATCATTCCTAAATTATAAATGTATCCTTTTAAAAGGATCCCACAAAACATTTATATCTACCTAAATTTAGCAATATAAGTTATACATTTATACTGCTAATTGGATGAACAAACTATTTTTATAAGCTAACAATCGACCACTTTATATATTAATGGTTCTAAATTGGTCCCGCAACGCTATTGTGTACCTATATATATTTATGCACAAAATGTTAATCTAAACATTGATTATTGTAAATTTTGCAAAGCTATTTTACACTTATTACTTCTGAATTCAAGCACCAAATAATATACCAAAGAAACTTATTTAAATTTATATACAAGTAATTATTTAAAAATAATGTTAAGAGCAATAATTTCTTGAACGAGCAATAATTTCTTGAACGAGCAATTAGTTAGTTAACTCATCTAATTTTTTGCTCACATATTCTCCCGTTAAACAATTCACTTACCTACTTCCGAATGCTTTTAAATCATTATAAATAGAAACCTTAACAATCGAAAGTAAAAATTTATGACTATACGTTAAATAAGCTTTCATCTCCTCCTAAAATAAAATATTAGATTTTTCTGCCTGTACTTTATGGAGCATTAAAGTTCTTATGTGTTCCGTTCACAGACGATAAAATTTTTATTAATCGGAAGCACTTTGTGTAAGATAAAGCTTCGTGATCTGCCCAAGTATGAATTGATATTGGTAGTTCAATAGAAATTATGGTGATAAGTTCACAATGAATATCAATAAAATTACGAAATTAATTTTTTGGTGTAAATAACATCTTTATTTGGAGTATCTTTGATTGAAATCGGAGCATTATGAAAAATGTGAGCAATTTATCGCCAATATCTCCGAACTTAATAGATAAAAATGTAAAATATTTTAAATGTTCTGTCGGGAATAAGATTACATTTATTTTATAAAATAATTTTAATATTTTATACTTTTGTGTTTGAAAAGGTTTTGAAAGATTTTGTCCGAGCAAGTTTTCAACTTACTTTCTTACTTTCATTCGATATATTTTCAGAACTATAAACTATAGACATAAACAATAAACGACAAAATTATAAAACTACTTATTATTCTAACAATAATTCCAAGACCTACTCAGAGGAATCACATTCATTAATTTGCTGTCATAATATGATTTAAAAGGATTATTTCGCTTTTGTTTTCGAAACCATTGCTATTTTTGATTTAGTACATTAGACCCTGTAGTAGTAAATCATACGATATTTTAGGATCATAGATATAACAAGTATCTTATTTATAAAGCACTATGCATAGATATTTAAAAAAATACACAATGGAATTTATTTATTTAACTTTTTTTCTACGATATATTTTTTTTAGCATTTTTGTATACATGAAAGAAAGACATTTCTAAAATTACTTATGTCTTTCTCTTATAGAAACTACTGATAGAAACAAGAATCCATTAAATTAATACGTTCTAGTCCTTATGTTTTACATAACCGATAACAATTAATCACCCTAATGGAACGCATTTATTATGGAAGTTATGGCAACTGAAATGTGTATGCATGTACTTTTATTTCACATATAAATCTTAAGTTCGAGTCGAGTTTGAAATGTTTAAAGTGCATTTCCAACAGCAGATATGTATCTAATATAGAGACCCTGTCATTAAAGATATTGAATGTAAATCTTCCTGTTATCCATTTGGAACCTAATTGTGAACATATGTCTCAGCACTTTAAGCACGTGTGTTTTAAAGAATCATTTGTAGGGTTGGCACAATGATGGTGGCCATTAATAACGCTCATGTTGAAAACTAGATAATGCTATGATTATCAGTTGATCGCGTAATAGTATGTATGCTTTTAAACTATGATGCATTTTTTTTGTTGTTATTGGAAATATATATAAGGAATAATGGTTCAATTTGAAGTTGTTTGGGAGGGAAATACATTTAAAAGCTCTTTTCTTCTTTAAAGTACCGTAGTGCTAAATTCCCCAGTTTCAAATAAAACATAGAGTATATTCGAATTATGTGAATACATTTTAAAATATACAACATAAGAATGTTCCATTTTATGTATATATATATATATATATATATATATATATATATATATATATATATTATAAAATACAATCTTAAAAATTTAAAAACTTTTACTGTTCCACGTTACGTGTTGTCTGGGATTCGGTCATTTTATCCCCACGGACACGTTCGATTGTTGTTTCGGGCGTGCAGTGTTTCTGGGAGTGTTTTTTAGAAGTCAAAGCTAGCTTCTAACCAGGAAAAGGGGTCACAATACCCCTTGATCTATCTGCAACCCGGTAAATGCAATCACTCTATATTTAAATTTTGTTATTTGTGTGTATATATATATATGTATATATATATATATACATATATATATATATATATATATATATATATACATATATATATATATATATACATATATATATATATATATGTATATATATATATATATATATATTTACATATATATATATATATATATACATATATATACATATATATATATATATATATATATATATATATATATATATATATATATATATATATATATATATATATATATATACATTTATATATATATATATATATATATATATATATATATATATATATATATATATATATATATATATATATATATATATATATATATATATATATATATATATATATATATATTTATATATATATATATATATATATATATATATATATATATACAGGGTGTCCCAAAAACATTGACCTCGGTTTTTATTCTTCAAATATTGATCTTAGACATATTACAAAGTTGCGTAAAAAAGGTACATAATTTTATGAAATCGATTAAAATTTTCAAGGTAATTAAATTTTGAGAATTACAAAATTTAAATTATCATACGGCCCCCGTACAAAAGCATTTCCAATGAGTAAAATGTGCCCCATACACTAATAAGGTGATGTAGAACATTTCAGCATTTTGTTATAAAAAGTCCCAGAGATATGAAAAGACAAAACTGCTGACTTAAACAACTTTTTGATGCATCGACATGAGTTCTCAGAAGGGAAAAATCATATCGGCAGACCGTGTTTCAGGAGTCATACACAAATTACGAAAGAAAACAACGATTACATAAAAAAATAATAATTTTGCTATTTATTTTTACAAAAGTATCTACATTTTGTAGAAATAAAAATTTTACACAAAGATTACAAAGCTTGTTCAAAATGTTTTTCATCCATGCCAAAGATCCGTTAAAGATAAGAGGCAGATATTATATACCTATGATGCATTTCTGCGTTGCGTCATTTGCACTCTTGCTGTAAACATTAACATTTTGATTTGTGATTAATCCCTCACCAACTTTGTTTAAACATAAAAACTTTTTATGATAAAATGCTGAAATTTTGTAAATCACCTTATTAGTGTATGGCACATTTTATTCATTGGAAATCTTTTTGTACGGGGGCCGTATAAAAATTTAAATTTTGTTTTTCTTCAAATTTATTCCCCTTTAATTTTTTATCCATTTCATAAATTTCTGTACCTTTTTTACGCAACTTTGTAATTTATTATATATGTCTAAGATCAATATTTAAGGAATAAAAGCGGAGGTTAATGTTTTTGGAATACCCTGTATACACAGGTTGGCATAAAATAACTTTTCCTGTTTGGAGGCATCTGCAGCTAAAATTAATTAACGAAATGAAACCAAATTTCAAACACAGACTGTGGAAGACATGGGGAGATGAATTCCGCAAAAAACGATTTAGTACCAAAAGTCACCGATAGGGGAGATTCTGTCGCTGTTTTCACATACGCACTGGAAAATTTGCATATCTAGATGATTATGCAAATTTTCTAGTACGTACGTGACAGCAGCGCCACTCATTCCTTTTAAAAGGGAAGAGCTGATGTTCAGTCAGTTAGAAGTTCTTTGAGTGACTGTTGATTTGTGCTTAATATGCCCCCTACTTTATCTCAACGTGCCTTACTTGTAATGCTGTTCTACACACGACAGTGTAATACCGTGGTGACTCTTAAGGAATTTAGAAGGTTTTATAACCTTCATAACGTTGTGTACGTTGATGCGTTCCAAACCTGCATAACACGGGCTGTTACAAACATCCAAACTGACAGTTTACACGCAGCAGTAGAGAACGTCACACGCCGTATGCAATATGTTGTGCACAGGGAAGGTCAGCATATAAAAAATGTTGCACGTGGTCCAAGGGACCCTAATGTTGATGAATAGAAGATTATTTTCTGTGAGTTTCATAAATACATTCATAACTGTATGGTATGATCATTTTTTATTACTAAAACATTATTGAAATTCTGCATACTACATTTTGCGTGTGTTCATTGTAATTATTCACTCGTTTTCGGTTCCGGGGCGCGGTAGCCCATTGGTTAGCGCGCTGGAGTTGCACTCGGTAGGCCCGGGTTCGATTCCAGCCACTGCCAAAACTGCCGCCGTGTTCATGCGGAGTACGATCACGTTAAACATGTGGGTCCGAAAGTCCTTCCGAGAGGTTGGTGGTAGGGGAAGGAGGGTACGGTCCCTGTGGATGCCTCCCCCACTGGGTTCCGGTCTGAATTGGGTGGCACTTCCCGACCGTCCAAACAGTTACCTTACACCTTTCTGGTAGGTCGGACGGTCTGGGTTTCAACAACAACAACTCGTTTTCGGTTCCGGCAGCGCCAAAATACCCGCTATCGGCGACTTTTGGTACTATTTTTTTGCCCTATGCCATATCTCCCCATGCCTTCCACAGTCTGTATTTGAAATTTGGTTTCATTTCGTTCATTAGTTTTAGCTGAAGATGCCTCCAAACAGGGAAAGTTATTTTATAGCCAGCCTGTATATATATATATATATATATATATATATATATAGAAATTTTTTATTTTTAAGGCAACAAGATCATTAAAAACCGCATATCTGTATCTTTAAAATCAACTGAATTATGATAAAGGAAATAATCTGACATATGCCACTTTTCCGTACCATATGAAAGGCTATTTCATCAGTGAAAATAGGTTCATAAGCAAATTGACGATGGACATTAATTGTTTAGATCAAAAATACGTTAATATGTGTCAAAAATTTTTATCACAAATGCATCTAAATAAAGCATTACACAGACAGAGATCATATAAAGCAGTGGTACTCACTACGCGGTTGGGGCACATAATTAAAATATGCACACATTGCTAGAAGACCACTGATACAAACGGATAAATTTCGTTACAAATACTAGAAATACAATTCACAAAGCATTCTCAAAATGTCTTCCTTCAACTCCAATACATATCTGAGCTCTTCTAATAATGCTTCTGTAAATATTTTGGAGTTCTTCACCACTAATATTATTGCAAGCATCAACTATCTTTTGTTTACCTTCTATTGTATTTAGTGGGCGAGTATTATAAACTAGTGTTTGAAGATGACCCCATAAGTAAAAATCGGGGGAGGGGGTTAAATCAGGGGATCTGCCGGGCCATTATGTGGCTCCTTTCAAGCAAATCCACTGTTTATGAAAATTTTCGTTGAGCCTGTTTGTCACATTTATAACCTAGTGTGTAGATGCGCTATATTGTATACAGGACCAATCAGTTTCCCATTCCAAAGTCAGCACCATACAGACACAGAAAACTTTCTCTGCTGATGTATTTCACGGACAAAAAATGATTTCGTATTATCCCAATAATGATCGTTGTGAGTATTGATTGCTCCATCTTCCATAAACAAACATTCATCAGTCCACAGAACATTCATCTGTCCACAATGTTCTTAACAATGTTGGAATTGATGTCTTGTTAGATTAACAACCAGTTGCAGAATGCTTCACGCCGGTCAAAATCGAAGGAATGAAGTGATTGAAGTCCATGAATACAAAATGGAAATCGTATTTTCCATCTGTTCTAGCAATTGACATTCTAGGTAGCTTGAAAGTTTCGCTTGCTTTTCGAATGGTTTTCCGTGGGTTGGAAGAAAAATAAGCGATGGTGTTAGTTTCTTGGTCCTCCGTGTACAAACGATTTCTTCCAGGGCCAGTTCTTGGATGAAATGAACAGTTAGTTCTTAATCTCCTCATCATCCGATAAACAAATGTACGTGAAATTTCAGGCAAGTTTGGATATCGCCGTCTAAAATCCCGAGCAGTTTCGGAGCATTTTTATTACACAGATCATAAATCATTGTTAATTCGAAAAGCTCGTTATTTGTTAAAAACACCATAATGCACAACCAGTTACGTGTTCTTAATTCGTCATTTCAGAACTAAACATGCTGACGATTCACTGAACGATTTCTAATCTTCTTTATTTTGGTATAATATTAAAATTAAAGTTTAGTTGTATTGAATAGAAATAATACTGGGAATAAATACGTAAATTAAAAAATAAATCGTCTGTATTTCATTATGCAGTTTTTTTAAATTATTTAACCATAAACATTTGAAACGGCTAAATTAGAGTTAAAGGAAAGAAAAAATCGTCTGTGAGTTAGTTCTATTCTTCTTTTTTTAAAAATGATGTTAAATTTCAAAAGCAAATACATACTTGCATTTGTTCACTTATTTATTTTAATTATTTCATATAAAAATATCATGTCTCAATGTGAAAAGCACCTAAGAATCCGTGATGGCATCGTGATCCTACGCGGAATTCGCAAAGGTGTATCCTATGTAACATCATCCAGTTTTATATTTTTTGTGATATGTCACAAATTTACATTTCTAATTTGATATATGGTTCCCATTCACAAAGTTCAATTTTCAATTGAATATAACTCGCTTAATTTTAAAGATACAGACATGCGGTTTTTTTAATGATCTTGTTGCATTAAAAATAAAAATTTTCTGATTGACACAATTTGTCTAAGGGGGGTCGTATAAAAATTTAAAAAGTGTAACTTTTTGAAAATTTATGGCAGGACTATTTCATTAATGTAGTCTTATTTTCTACCTTACTTTCAACATTTTTGCAATTTACATTTTACATTTATCTCCAACAGGTAATCGGAAATGATCGGATTGTCGTAATTGGAACTAGACTTCCGACGGATCTGCACGTTTTGGACATTCCATAGCACGAAAACACCAATTATAACTTGGCATATCTGTTTGTTCCTATATGTGCGTCTGTCTGAATGTGTGTGTGTGTGTGTCTGATCAATGTATGTATTCACTGTAATTCAAAAACCAATGTACGTACTTTCACAAAAAGCAAATCTCTTGTTATTCTCTATGGAATTAAATAGATCTCGGAACAATTTCGGAAAATGGAACCGACCTTTTATTACGAAATGGATCGCAAAAGCTGTCAACATCTGAAGTAAAAGACTAAGTGTGCATAAAAGTATGAATCAAATTATAGTTTTTTAACACTAATTTGAACCATTCTCGATATATTTTTATTTGAAATTTTGAGCAGTTGACGACGTATTACTCTGTAGTTCAAATATTACTTGTTGGAATTTCTAATTATATGGTAGTTAGATCGCATGTGTGTTTTCCTGCCACTAACTAAATTTTGATACGTTCGAGAAATAGAAGTGACATTTTTAATTTTTTTTTTGAAATGATCAAATTAAATCTTCAAAATCTGCTGGTATCAAATGCAATTTTTGACGACGAAACTAATAAAACCTCTCTAGAATGAATTATTCTCGAGATATTTAAAATTGTTTGGATTTTGAGGATCTGGTGACATCTTAAAAGACGTTAAGTTGACAAATGAAAAAGTATATGCATTAAAACTAAGCTCACATAAGTTTGTGCAATTAAACTCTAGTTTATGGAATATGAAAGAAAAAATTAACTGGAATCTGTTGGAAAAGGTATGTGACGACCACATAAAGATTTTTTCTTTCCCTATACTACATGGTAATGTATAGGGAAGTATTGAAATCGGGTGAAAATCGCAAGTCGTAATATTTGTATATCTGTCTATTTGTACAATGCATGTATCTATCCTGCCTCAAAAACTAATGGACCAAATTTTACAAAATTTGACAGGTATGTCACTTACAGATTACCTTGGAACTGATTAGATTTTGGTACAATTGAGAAAAGTAGGAATTTTTTTTTTTGCGAAATGGTCCGTAAAAATCACACAAATGTGAAGTAAAAGCTAAATATGTTCAAATATATCAATCAATTAAATACGCTCATTTAACACGTAATATTTGATGACAAAAATAATAAGAACAATCTCATTACTCTAGGACAAACCGTTCTTGAAATATCTCATTTTTGCCTTTCATTTTTGCCTCGCATAGTCTTTGAAAATACACCCAGTCACCAAATGTATATATCCACTCGCCAAATGAATACATCTAGCCGCCAAATGAATACATCTAGCCGCCAAATGAATATATCCAGTGTTCAAATTAATATATCCACTCGCCAAATGAATACATCCAGTCGCCAAATAAATGGATCCAGTCGCCAAATCAATATATCCAGCCGCCTCATGAATACATCCAGTCGCCAATGAATATATCCAGTGGCTAAATTAATACGTCCAGTCACCAAATGAATACACCCAGCCGCCAAATCAATATATCTAGTCGCCAAATGAATACACCCAGTCGCCAAATGTATATATCCAGTGGCCCAATCAATATATCCACTCGCCAAATGAATACATCCAGTCGCCAAATGAATATATCCAGTGGTCAAATCAATATATCCAGTCGCCAAAACAATAGATCCAGTCGCCAAATCAATAGATCCAGTGGCCAAATGAATACATACAGTCACCAAAGTGAAATGAAACTGTAAATTCAGAGAAATTTAAAATAATTATCCATGTTATTTTACGCAACTAAACTAAATGAATTATAAGATAAATGGAGATATAAATATGAGTCTGTGGAAAATCCATGTGCTGCCTACTTCACATTTTTCAGCTTCCCTAGCTTCTATAATAAGTAGCATTAACGCCGATATACGTCCTTGTTCATTTATATTCCTCAAATCATTCTTTAATTTCGAGAACAATCACTTCGCTTTTAGCACTGTGACACAGGATAAGTTAAAAATAATATTATTGAAGAATGCACTTTAGAAAAACTGACATTCATGTGATTGATTCACGATATAATGGATTTTACAATAACCTGATAAGCAAACTAGAAAATGGTTTTAAGTTTCTCAATATTACTTTTTAAGGATTTAACGTAAATCAGTTATTGCAATGCTCAGAAAGGTCGATTGAAAATTGTACTTTTTTTTAATGTGGCAAAGGCAAACACATTAGCAAACGCATTTAGTCATTAAAATCGCTTGTTAATGTTTAGTCGTGTGATCACTATATAAATTAAAAGATAGAAAATAATAATTTTAGGATGTATTTTAGAGGCTTCAAAATGGCAATCCTCTCCCAATTCACCATATCATCAATTCTTTCTTTTTTTATATTTTTTACAATTATTCATCGCTTATATGAAAATTGGCAATTTATACCTCACTATTGTGCAATAGGTGTTGATTTTTCAATGGTATTTTAAAGATTCATTTCTTTTTTTCCTGATTTAATTATATTTTTTTGCAGATACAGTATTCAGCTTGACATATGTCCATATTTTTTGATTATAAAACAGTTGATGTTGCATTAATGCTTGACGAGGCATTTTCTACAGAAACATTTACATCCATCAGCATCTTCGATTTGTCTCAAATTCATATATTACAATGCCAGTTTCACCCACAAGAAGATATAATGACTTTATTGAGAATTCATAATCAACTGGAGACGATTTTTGGATGTTGCTATCTCAGTTCTGCATTATTAAATTCGTTTATTAGAGTCAAGACATGTACAGTCGCGAAAAAAATACGCCCCACCCTCTTTTAATCGAGCATCATTCATCGTAAAGAAAATTGAATGATACCATTCGATTAGGAATAACATCCTCTACAATTTAATGTGCGTAAAAATTGCACAAGGGCCGTTTTCATATCGAAACGTGCACAAACTTTGAAATTTCCAATGGCAACACCCAATTTTGACGTCACCCCAAGTTCTAGCCCCCAAATTATTCCAAATTCAAATTTTCACGAGGTTTCTATCTTTATATCCGAAGATATTCAATATTTCGGAATGTGCAATTTTCGGGGATCAGCTCCATATTGAAAAGCGCAATTTGAAGGACGATGTTTCATTGATTGACCACAGTACTGTTGTAAATTATTGAACTATCCTCTTGACATTCAGCATTATGGTTTACCTCATAGCTAAAGGGTCGCAGGTTCGATTCCTGCATGGGAGGGTGAGCATTTTCATGGCTGGGTGTGGTGTTGTCTTGTGTGTGTGTGTGTGTGTGTTACTAAGACAGTGGACCTGTAATGGGTAGGATTCTGTGAGCCTCAAATTGGGCACGATTATTAGAGGTAAAAGCCGTACTGGGTACGTTGCTCAAAACAAATAGGGCATTCGTTCCAGGGTCAATGAAAGAAAGAAGAAGTAAAGAAGAATGAAATGGTTATTTTCAAATATTATTTTATAATGCTGTTTCAAAAACAATTTATGAGACTAACAAATATCTGCTTTGTAATACAGTTAAATAATCTAAAATACATTGAGAATAAAATTATTAAAATTATAGCATCATTTTACCTGGGAATAAGAGGTTCTTAGGCTGTTGTAATAACTAACGTTTCAAGCATCACTGATCATGAATCAAACATTTTTGAGGTGCCGTCTGTGTGTGTGTGTGTGTGTGTGAAAGTATGTGTGTGTGTGTGTGTGTGTGTGTGTGAAAGTATGTGTGTGTGTGTGTGTGTGAAAGTATGTGTGTGTGCGTGTGTATGTGTGTCAGTGAGTCTGGGGAGATATCTCTCGAACAAATGGAGCGATTCGAAAGAAATTTGGTACAAATATCACAATCCGTGAGTACTGGAAGCCTATTGTTTTTAAACGTAATCGAATGTTCAGAACCTTCCTAAATTTTCAAATGAAATTTTGAAAAAATCATCAAAAAATTAAAATATTTAACAAAGTTACGTAAGTAGATATTTATTATGTAATTTTTCATTAGAAAACGATTGACATAAACTTTAGAACCCTAGCATAAACCGTTCTCGAGATATTGCACATTTTTCAAATAAATTTATCAAAAAATCCCATAAATTAAAGAAAAATATTAACTGTTGAGAAACATGTTCACTTTTCATATGTAATATCAAGCGATAAATTTGGTGACATCATTCTCGTGGATTTAGCTCGTTCCATTCATGGGAAAAGATACTTTGAGTAATACTTTTGTATTTGAAAGCCAATAGTCATTTATCTGCTATAAGAATAACTTATTTCTCCGTCCATAACGCTTGGCGAGATTTTGGCGACGAATTTGGCGGAATGTCGCCAACTTGGCGACTTTTTGAATTGTTGTCAAATTAACGAAAGTCTCGCCAAATGGATAAAAGTGGCGCTAAATCAATGAAAATGACGACTAATTGTCAAAAATTCAATATCTTGGAAAGAATATTAGTATCTACTATAAGAAAAACCTATTTTTTACTGTAAAAGTAGTAAATTCATTGCATTATATAAGGAAAGTCATGTGTTGCCCACATCAGATTTTTAAATTTGCGAAATGCAAAGATATGGTAAAATTTGTGTAAGATTATGTTATCATTATAAGCATTTTGTTCAAATTTGATTGTAATCGGACTTCAAATTATAAGAGTAACTTTTGAGTTTAAATTTTACTTCCCGCGATTTTTTTAAACGGTTCTTTCTAAAGTAGGTCCCTAAATCTTGGTGTCACCAATACACCACAATGTCGTAGTTACGCCACTGAGTGGTAGTTTTCCTGACTAACAGACTTACGTATCAGTAGTACTGCATAATTTTTATTTCCAAGTGAAAGACAAATCTTACAGAAGTGGATTCCCTTATCTCCATTCTTTCTTAACTCCATTCATCGAAGTTTATCCGCGTTCATTGTCTTCACAGTACAAACTTGTGAAGTTTCCATCAATCAGAAATGCATAATCATATTATTAAAGTTGTTCCCATTTTCCTCCAGAATGTTTATATATTACATTAAGGTTATTGATTATTAACAATTTCTGAAAGCATAATGAGAATTTAAGTGCATCTTTCTGTATTGTTAAAATGCATTCAGTTTTCTGAACTATGCATTTGTTTGCGTAAAAGAACATAATGATGTAGTACACTTTCGAAGAACTTTAAGTACCACATGGGTTTCGAAGAGCAAATTTGTTAAAATTGAAGGAATATGGTTGAACTTCGAATCTTTTATGCATTGTTTGAAAGAAAATTTACTGATAGTTTTGTGAATGACATTGATAGTCTCATCAATTGTACTGACTGTATTATAACACAAACTAACTGCATACTTCAACGAATATGCTGTTTGGAACTACATTAACATCGCAAAAACTAGCGTAAGGGATCCAGTTACACTGGATAATGCTTTTCAGCACCAAATAAACCCAAACTATACTAACAAGAAAACGTGTTTTCATGCGCTTTTTAAAACCCATTTTAGTAAACTTTCGATTTTTGTGAACGCACACGACGACCTATGAAGTTTATCATACCAATGAGTCAATTTCACATATAAAGATAATTAAATTCAGACTGCTCAATTGAATTCAGACTAACCCAATACAGGGTCTTTCCGATGCTTGAATCGTCTACTGGTGATTCAAATATATATATAAATATATATATATATACACGCAGATTTATTATTTTATTTTTCTTTTACAGTATTCCAATCCCTTACAAAGTACAATACACTGGGAAAAATATTCCCTATATATGCTGGTTTAAAAAAATATTAAATTTAAAACAATTGTCGATTCAAAATGCCCTATATATGCACAATTTCCGCCTGCTATACATATCGGTAATGGCTAGCGATCATCACCAAGATTATTAAAATATACCTGTAAATTCCAAAGATAATTCTATGATCCCGGTCGGTAAAAAGTGGTAACCCACTGTGTTCTGATAGATATCCTGTGTTGTTCAATATGAGATTAGTTCACAGCTAACAATATATACTCAGATCGTTTAGGATGAAACAACACTCTCGTAATGAAATTTAATTTCATATTTACAACAATTAATTATCCACACTGTAATTCATCGCGGAAATGGTGGTACATCATTTAAGGAACACATTCTTTGGTTCAACTTTCAGGAATTGCTTGTAAATATATTTATTTATTTGCTAATGGCCTGGCAGATAATACATTCAAAAATTCGCCTATACCTCAGCCAGAATCATGAAACATTTGGTTGGTATAGGACGTTGCCGGCTCACCAGTGGGGGCGGAACACACTACGCCTTACTACATAATACCCATATCCGCAGGTAGGGCTCGAAACCACAACCCAGAAGCCGAGTGAGCACTAGGAAACGCTTGCCATGGCCACTCAGCCCCCGCATCGGCATTTGTAAATACACTGCTCACAACTGAAATCGCAACACCATAAAGTTGCAGGTGTAGCTTTATGTGAATGAGGCAATGGAAACAGCAAGGCGAGATATGCAAATGATCCCAGTTTCCTTACGCATGGTGACGTAACACCTTGCCGAGCAGCATAAAAGCGTCAGGTCAAGGAGAGGAGCGATATCACAGCTACATTGTAGCGTCATTTGTTTCAGGTTGTAAAAACCATCACATTAAGCCTAGAGTACGTCGACGTATCGCATATGTTCAGTTGTTGTCAAAGGAACGGCAACAAATCATTGTTTTACGTGTAGGTGGATTTGAGCCTTCGAAGGATGGCTGAGCTTTTGGGTCAATTTTGGTGAAAGAATATGGTTGCATTTAAAATTCCTCAAATAAATGCAAACACTAAAACCTATATAGTGCAAATTCATTTAAATTTTAATTCTAATTTAGATTATATGTTTAATTATATCAGTAAAATTGTCCATAAATCTATTATTTTTCCATAATTGAACAGCAAGTTTTTAATACAACATTAATTACTGAAGATTTTTTGTAATTCTCTTTCAATTTGCACCATTATATGTTTTCGGTGGAATTTAATTAAATACAACTTAAGGAATCAGTATATATGACTGTAATACTGCTTGGTAATTTAACTTCACAAGTCAGTAGTGAAATGGACATTGTTAGGTTAATGAAACGCGTGAATCAAGATAAATAAGTCGTTAGCAACACTTTTGTTTCCTCAGTGAAATGCGTTTGAATGTTTGTGTTATAACCAGAGACTCATTGATTATAAGATTGGAAAGCAAACATTAAGTTATGCATTTAAATTAATATTTTGATGAATTTAACTAGTGACCATAATGCTAGCTAACATATGAAGTTGTGTGAAAGTTATGTAACGCATAGTAGGGAATATATACTGTTACGATAAATCCTCTGTATTTGTGATTGAATACTTATAATTCAACAATGAGTTCAAAGATCTTATTATCTTAAGTTTTATTAAAGCGGCAATAAGTGCAAACAAAACAATATACAGTTAATCAGATACTTTGAAAATTCCCAAACAATTGCAGACATAAGAAAATAGCAATTAAAGGCTCAACATATTTATAAATTGAAGAACCGAATTACCCAAACACCGACTGTTTTATAATATAGAACATTCCTCTCATTACAAAACATTGCTCCCTTAATACCGAACATCCATATACAGGGTGTCCAAAAACATTGACCTCGGCTTTTATTCCTTAAATATTGATCTTAGATATGTATAATGAATTACAAAGTTGCGTAAAGAAAGGTACAGAATTTTATTAAATCGATTAAAATTTTCAAGGGAATTAAATTTTAAGGGGACGGTGGACGTTGAAATGAGCAAAAATCGACTAAAAAAGATTTTTTCTTTTTAATATATAACTTTATTTTACACATTTAACCTTTTGCTTACGGATGGGACAGCGTCTATCCCAAAGGAAGAACTTCCCCAAATGACAAGTATTTGACAGTACTTTGCACCTGCTGCAGCAGGTGCAATGTACTGTCATAAAACTTCCGAAAGTCCTTGTCCGAAGACCTTCCTCAAAAGACAAGTATTGACAAGTACATTGCACCTGCTGCAGCAGGTGCAATGTTTCTGTCACCGATTTCCATGGACGCCAATGCCTTCAAAGGGGAATCGAACTGTTTGGGACAGGGTATGTCAAATACCTGTCTTTTGAGGAAGTTTTTCGTTTGGGATGGACGCTGTCCCACCCGTAAGCAAAAGGTTCAATGCATTTTTTCGAAACGGAATTTTCAAAGGTTTTACATTTTTAAAATGCTCCATGCGCCTTAATTTTTGTTTGAGATGCATGACATTTGGCAAGAAGACACCTTTCCTACTTTTTAATGAAGCTGGGTATGCATCTTATAATTGAAATTTATTAAGGTAATTAAAAGTGAATAAGAACCTAATTAAATGATGAAAATTAAGTTTTAATGCAGAAAAATATTTTTAAAAAATTAACTTTTTAAAGGATTTAACAATGAATACCTAAATTTGTTCATAATATGTTTTTGAGTGATTATAATGTAAAATTAATCAAAAATGTGAACAAATGGCACGCAAGGAGCATTTTCAAATTTTCGTTAAAAAAATTAAATTAAAAAAAAATACAGAATTATAACAGAATTGAAGAAAAATAAATGGTATTTTATATAGCAATGTTAAAAGGAACATTTATAGAAATTTTCATGTTTCTAAGTCAATAAATAAATAAAAAAAATTTCAACGTCCACCGTCCCCTTAAGAAATACAAAATTTAAATTTTTATACGGTCCCCGTTGTTGTTGTTGAGACCCAGACCGACCGACATACCAGAAAGATGTAAGGTAACTGTTTGAACTTCCGGGAAGTGCCACCCAATTTAGATCCGAACCCAGTGGGGGAGGAATCCACAGGGACAGTATCCTCCTTCCCCTACCACCAACCTCTCGGAAGGACTTACGGACCCACATACTTAACGTGATCGTACTCCGCGTGAACACGGCAGCAGATTTGACAGTGGCGGGAATCGTACCCGGGCTTACCGAGTGCAATTCCCGCGCGCTAACAACTGGGCTACCGATACGGCCCCCGTACAAAACTATTTCCAATGAGTAAAATGTACCCCTTACACTAATAAGGTAACGTACAACATTTCAGCAGCTTATCATAAAACGTCCCAGAGATATGAAAAGACCAAACTGCTGACTTAAACCACTTTTCGATGCATCGACATGGGTTCTTAGATGGGAAAATCGTGTCGGCAGATCGCGTTTCGACCAAGCAGTATTCGAACCAATATAAGAACCCTCCACAAAATAAAGTTTTAGTTTATTTTGTGTACTTGTGTTTGCTACAAAATACTGTTTAATTGATATACGTATCATAAAAATTGTGTCATGAACATAACCACAAATTTCTCCCTTATAATTATCATTATGGACAATAGATTTTATTAAAATTTTCTCAGTAATCAAATTTTTCTCGTTAAAGTGAATGTCTAAAAAAGTATATTCTGTACTTTAATACTAATACATTATTTATTATAATTCCTATACTATTTAATACAATTTTCAAATTTTAAGTAGGTGTCTAGCACTAAAAAAATTCAAACATATTTAAACCTGATCAGATTGTTTAACTACCTTGTATAAGAAAATATAATTTTGTTTATGTTTTTCAATTAAGTATTCATAGAGACAGATAGAATCCACATCTAGCCATATCAGCTAAATTATATTTTATATCTATATAAACATTGAAAAAAAATAAGAAATATATTTAATAGATTTAAATAATACAACGAAGTATGTTTAAAGACGTTCAAAATGTCCAGATATTATTTAGCATACCATACTGTGGTTAAAGATGGACGGAGGAAGATGAGGTGTGACATTTTTTTCTTGATTCCAACGTCTGAAGAGGTATTTGATGTCAGTCTACTTCTTCTGTCGCTGGCTCTGCTCCAAAATTGCATTTTATCTATGACATATTATACATACTTTATCATATTTTTGAAAAGGATTGGAAATACGTTTCTAGTTTTGAGGCAATTCTAACTATATCATTAAGATTCACATTTTTATGAATTTTTAATAAATTGCTAAATGGATTATAATGAGTTGATATTGAAACATATATACTCATATATTTGTATCGCTATAAAAACTACCTTTTTAACACTTTACAACAAAGTTGAAAAGTGCTTATGACATTGTTCATTCTGTCTGTCTGTCTGTCTGTCTGTCCCTTAGCACGATAACTGCCGTAAAAATGACTTAATAAAAATGGAATTTTAGTATGTTGTTCAGACGGTCTGTAGAACCTATGGGAATATAAATGAATAATATCACCCAATTAGTTTTGGATTAAACCCGGGTTGAAAAAATGAAATACATTGAACCCTATGGGACCTAATTTTCAAACATTTTTCAAGCAGATTTAAAATTCACAAATTGTTTAAAAAATTTTAGGTAATATTCAAATTTTTCAATAAAAGATATAAAAAAATCAGCAAAATATATTCAGCATTATTTTAAATAAAAATTAATAATTACACCTCTTATATGAAGCGATCACGTGACCATGATATGAAAAGATCACGTGACCCACTTCAAAATAAAATATGGCATTCATCTTGTCTCAAAATCGTGATTTTTAAAGTTCTTTTTAATTCATATTGAGTGTTGTATTCGTCCGAAAACCGCTTTATGTTTGCTTAAAGTCTGTGCATTTACATACTAAAATAACGGAATGACATTATATTTGAGTTTAAATGATCATCCAAATTTGATTATTTCTACCACGAAGCCTATTTTTCACCTATGTAAAATGTTAACAGCAAAATATGTAGAACGAGTTGCATAAGGATTGTTGTATTTCTTTAACGCAAATTTATTTAGCTCATGGAGTCTGCACAGCTGATATGAATGGAATATTCACTGATTTTACAGCGAGAAGGACGATTTTTAAGCATTAAGCGATTAAGTTTTAAGCATAGAGTTTAATTACTTGTAGCTTCATGGTCTTAAGTTTTAAATAAAATAAATTATTTTAGTACTGTGATGAATGAAATGAATGGGAAAATGTTATAAATGAAATGCTGCTTTTATAGAGAGAACCAGGCGTGTTATTTTTTCTATGACGGCATTTGAATGAATGTCAGTTGTTTTCGATGAAGTTTTCAAATATAATAAATTATTGTATTATTATAATGATTTTAAAAATATTACCGAGGAATGTATCGCATTTTAGAGATGTTTAAACCAGGCAATTTATATTACAATGCGGTCATTTGAAAGAAGTTAATTTTTTTCGATGAAGGTTTCAGTTTTCAAATATAATAAATTAATGTAGTATTGTGATAAGTTTTAAAATATTACTTAGGAATGTATTGCATTTTAGAGATGTTTAAATGAAATTGCATTGTAGTTGGAAAGTGTTTCATAATCAATGCTTTAAGCATGATTGATCTTTCTTGTTAAATATATCCCGGACATTACATGATACAAAAACTAATGTCGAATAATAATGCAGTATAATGACATATACATACACAACCATGAGAATAACATATACAAACATGATAATAACATATAAAAGCATGATAATAACGCGTAGTGAGATATTTAAGAGACCAACATATACTATATTTGGTACTCTGATAACTCAGGTACAGTTGTAATACATCTTGTACATCCTTCGACATCCTTCCAAGACACATTCCCTTTTGTGTCAACATAAAATGGTATAATTTTCTGCACACTTATTAATTTATGAGATACATTTAAAAATGAATAAGCTTCACGGAAAAAAAAATCTGATGTGGGCAACACATGACTTTCCTTATATAATGTAATGAATTTACAACTTTTACAGTAAGAAAATAGGTTTTTCTTACAGTAGATACTAATATTCTTTCCAAGATATTGAATTTTCGACAATTAGTCGTCATTTTCATTGATTTAACATCATTTTTATCCATTTGGCGAGATTTTCATTAATTTGGCAACATTTCGAAAAAGTCGCCAAGTTGGCGACATTCCGCCAAATTCGTCGCCAAAATCTCGCCAAGCGTTATGCACTAAGAAAAAAGTTTTTCTTACAGCAGATAAATGACTATTGGCGTTCAAATACAAAAGTATTATTCAAAGTATATTTTTTCATAAATGGAACGTGCTAGATCCACGAGAATGATGTCACTCAATTTATCGCATGGTATTACATATGAAAAGTGAACATGTTTCTCAATAGGTATTTTTTTTATGTGACTTTTTCATAATTTTTTTTTAAAATGTACAATATCTCGAGAACGGTTCATGTTAGCGTTCTAAAATTTATGCCAATCGTTTTCTAATGAAAAATTACATAAGAAATGTCTATTTGCGTAACTTTATTAGCGGTTTTGATTTTTTGACGATTTTTTCAAAATTTCATTCGAAAATTTAGGGGGGTTCTGAACATTCGATTACGTATAAAAACAATAAGCTTCCAGTGTTTATAGATTGTGATTTTTGTACCAAATTTGGTTCGAATCGGTCCATTCGTTCGCCAGTTATCGTCTCCACAGACTCACTGACACACACACACACATACTTTCACACACACACACACACACACACACACACATACACACACACACACACACACATACACACACACAGACATCACTTCAAAAATGTTTGATTCGTGATCAGGGATGCTTGAAACGTGCTCTCCCGTCGAAAACTCGAATTCGAATTTTCGACCCCGTCACAATACTTTCCTTATACATTATGTATATAAGGAAAGTAAAAAACGGTGGATAAAATTAATTTTCTGTTTAACAGCAGCAATAGAAGAAATAGTGAAATAAATGTTTAGGAATCTTAGGTCGAATGTTGCTTTACAACATTAAGAAATTTTGTGCAAATTATAATAATATAAAATTGATTTTTTAACACTTTCCAACATAGTTGAAAAGTGTTTATGATGTGTTACATATGGGTATGTGAATGAATAACATCACCCAATTAGTATTGGATTGAACCCGGGCTGAAAAAATGAAATACTTTGATCCCTATCGGACCTACTTTTTAAAAAAAATTTTAAGCGAAGTTAAAATTCATAAATTGCTTCTAAAATTTTAGGAAATATTTGAATTATCCCATAAAATATATAAAAAATATTTCAGCAAAATATGTTCAATTATTTTAAATAAAAATTAAAATAATTATTACACCCATATAATATGCGGCCACACAATTTGTTACCATAAACCCCTGGGTTGGTCGTGTGGTCTGGGCCTTCAACCCATATAATATGAAAGGATTACGTGATCCACTCCGAAATAAAATATGGTATCCATCTTTTTTCTCAATGTCGGAATCCTGATTTTAATAGTTTTTTTTAAATTTATGATTAGTATTGTATCCGTCCTAAAACATCTTTAATTTTGCTTATTTTCTGCGCACCTATATTCGTCGCTAACGCAATTACAATATTTTTTAGTTTAAATGGTCATCAAACGTTGATCACTTCTACAAAGAAGCCTAATTTGATTGGATGCAGAATGTAAACAAGTAATTGTAAGATGAGTTGCATAAATATTGCTGAAATTTTTTACGCAAAATTATTATCTCTGGAATCTGGAATAAAATTGACATGAATGAAATATTCATTGCTTTTACGTAGAGAACCTACGATGATGTCATTTGAATAAAGTTCAGTTTTTTCCATGAAGTTTGAAGTTTACAAATATAATAAATTACCAACGAGCTTATTTAGACAGGGATACACTACTGGGCCGGTCACACTACTGGGGCCGGATACACTACCGGGGCCATAAGTTAAAGCTCTTCCGTGATGTGACGTCACATACAGTCAACTATTAGCATTACCACCTTAATTCTACAATCTCTCTATTTTCTATTGAATGAATCTAGTGATATTTAATTTTATTAACACTTTACAACAAAGTTGAAAAGTGTTTATGACTTTGTTCATTCTGTCTGTCTGTCTGTCTGTCTGTCCGTTAGCACGATAACTGCCGTAAAAATGACTTAATCAAAATGAAATTTTAGTATGTTGTTCAGACGGTCTGTAGGACCTATGGGAATATAAATGAATAATATCACTCAATTAGTTTTGGGTTGAACCCGGGTTGAAAAAATGAAATACATTGAGCCCTATGGGAACTAATTTTTCAAACATTTTTTAAGCGGATTTAAAATTCACAAATTGCTTCGAAAATTTTAGGTAATGTTCAAATTGTTCCATAAAATATATAAAAAAATTCAGCAAAATATATTCAGTAGTTTTTTAAATTAAAATTAAAATAATAATTACACCTCTTATTTGAAAAGATCACGTGACCATGATATGAAACGATCACATGACCCACTTCAAAATGATATATGGCATCCATCTTGTTTCAAAATCGTGATTTTTTTAAGTTCTTTTTAATTCATATTGAGTGTTGTTTCCGTCCTAAAACTACTTTATATTTGCTTAAATTCTGTGCATCTACATACTGAAACAACGCAATGACAATGTATTTGAGTTTAAATACTCATCTAAATTTGATTATTTCGACAACTAAGCCTATTTTTCACCTATGTAAAATGTAAACAGCAAAATATGTAGAATGAGTTGCATTAGAATTCCTGTATTTTTTAACACAAAATAATTTAGTCCATGGAGTCTGCATGGCTGATATGAATGAAATATTAATAGATTTTATAAAGAGAAGGACGATTTTTTTCGATGAAGTTTTAAGCATAGAGTTTAATTATTTGTAGCTCCATGGTCTTAAATAAAATGTTTAAATAAAATAAATTATTATAGTATTGTGATGAATGAAATGAATGGATGAATGAAATCCTGTTTTTTTAGAGAGATCCAGGCGTGTTATTTTTTCTATGACGTCATTTGAATTAATTTCAGTTGTTTTCGATGAAGTTTTCAAATATAATGAATTATCGTAGTATTATGATAATTCTAAAACTATTACCGAGGTATGTATAACATTTTAGAGATGTTTAAACCAGGCAATTTATATTTCAATGCCGTCATTTGAATGAAGTTCATTTTATTCGATGAAGGTTTAAGTTTTCAAATATAATAAATTAACGCAGTGTTGTGATAAGTTTCAAAATATTACCGAGGAATGTATTGCATTTTAGACTTGTTTAAATAAAATTGCATTGAAGTTGGAAATTGTTTCACAATCAATGCTTTAAGCATGATTGATCTTTCTTGTTTCTTATATCTTGATTTAATTTCATATATTTTGATTTCAGTTTTCACAATAACAAATAAATTGATTGGCTGTGACGTTTCTGGTAACCCGAACAGTGGCTTGCGCCGGATAATGTTGCCAGAATGCAAGCAGTATCCCTATGTATATAAGCTCGTTATAGATTACTACAGTACTGTGATAATTTAAAATATATCAGAGCTGAATGTATTGCGTTTTATATAACGTTTATATAAAATTGCATTTCATATAAAATTGCAGTTTTATAATCAATTCTGTATGAATAATCGATCTTTCTTGTTATTATATTTACTTGTAATACATAAACATGCATATTATTCGAATTGAATTAAAAATTCATATCTGTGAAGAAAAAAAATTAAAGATATTTTATATGATATTTTATATTAAATATATTTGAATATAATACGTCTATTAACTCATTTATATGTGTAGTGAAATCTACATTAGCTCCTGGCGTTCCAAGAAAAGTCCTGTCCGTGTTTGATTATTCACCACTTCTTACTACAAACCCTTGAATAGTAACATAACTGATAAACATATACATAGCCTTCAGAGTTGCAAAACCCAGAAAATCATAGTGAGTAACTCTGTTATTTGTTATATATTAATGTGGAAAATCCCTCTTTTTGCGTATTTCGAATGGGATAAGATTGGTGTATGCTGTGACGATGGTTTATTTTGTATGAATGGAATCACAAACGAAGTTATCGACGATGAAAAGTTTGAATGTAACGTTAGCAATCATTTCACCATGCGAGATGGTTACCAGCGAAACGGATAAGAAGATATTGAGGGTCTAGTACAGATGATCTAATCTTTTATTTTACTTTTCTATCAAATTTTTTTATAATACAGCTTAATGGGCACATATAATTAAAAAAATAGAAAAATTACACATTGGATTCTGTATGGACACTTTTTCTCGTATCATGTCTGCAACCCAACCCAACGAGATTATATAACCATTGTGACAAATTCAAGAACAGCACGTACCTTCGTAAAGTCCTTAGCAAATTTACAAAATTCAAGAAATTAATAGAACTCGCCAAGTTGGCAATATTTCGCCAAATTTAGCACTTAGATCTCCCAGTTCGTCGTCAAAGTCAAGTGATCCAGATATTCAAACAATACTTTCCTATTGGGTATTCGAATAATATGATGTCGCTTCCGTTTAAACCCGGTCATATTTCTATCAAAATATGCTTCCAGCGCCCTAAGATGTTTCACTTCATAAACCCTGGTTATTTTTTGAAAAATACCGGTTTACGGGAAAAATAATTTTAAAATTGGAAATTTAAATTTGGGGCAATAGATCTACAGACAGATGGAGAGTATGCTAAAAGCACTAATTATTAACCAGAACGGTTGTGAACTAAATGTTTGATTTCAGATTTTATCGAAATATATGTATCATCAGAATCACGATATTATTCTCTCTAAAAAGAAATTAAATCGAAAGTGCAACTCGATATAAACTTATACGAGTAACATTATATCAAGAAAGGATTGCAGTTCCTCTTATAAGATGTAATTTATCCACATTAGAAAGTAGATAGGAGTCAGAAGATTATCTGCTTCAAATCTTTCTTGATTTTTATATTTGGAAGTAGTCACATGTCAGTCTATTTCTCATGGATGAGCTGGCTTTTGTCCAAAATTATATTTTATCAACATTTATAAGGGTTTGAATAGTTTAAGATTTCATTTGTTTTAGTCCATTGGGATACATTATATTAAAATCATTTTCAGTGATTTTTAATTTATAACTAGTCTGAACATTCAACAGTCATCAGTTTTATAATTGCAAACATCGCTTAAGAGTATCGAAACGTAATATTTCTCATATTAACATATTCACATTGGGATACATTATATAGAAATCCTTTTCAGTGGTTTTTAATTTATGACTAGTCTGAACATTCTATAGTCATCAGTTTTATCCTTGTAAACATCACTTTAAAATGTCAAAACGTAATATTGCACTTTTTAACACATTCGCTGTTTGAACTTCATATCTTTGACGACAGCGCATAAGTGAGAAGATGCGCACATATTTTTAAAATCGATTTTATCACGACGTACTTGTATACGGAATAAAAACTACATGGTGGGTCTTTTCAGACGCTCTTGTGACTGACTTTGAAGAGATGATTTGAAGTGAGCGTGTTCTATTTACCTTAAAATTCTGTTCATATAATCACTCTAGTCTTCTTCATCGGGACGTCATAATACTATTCATTATACCATGGTAGATTAATAAATGTTAGCAGATTGTATGATATCATTGAAAATATAATTGATTCATATTACCAGTTGCCAAATATTTTAAATCCATCCAAAAAAGGAGAGTCATGATTTTTCATCATCACCATATATTCCTTTCCCACATTACATATTATGCAGAAAGTAAGAGTATAAATAGCTCTACTTAAACAATAAAACTATTCAAAGAAAATATGGGATTTCCCGGAAGTAGTTTATCATACTTTGGGAAATGAAGGAAGACGGAAGATGAGCAATGGCACATCTGTTTTTCTTTTTAATTTTCATATCTAAAAAGGAGTTGCAAGTTGGTCTATTTCATCCACAACTGGATCCTGTCCAAATCCATAACTTATCTACATTCGGAAAAGTTGAAGTGTTTTACCCCTTCTGGAACATTCATAAGCATATTTATGAGATTTATTATTTTACAATCTTCATAATGGGCATTTATGATGGGTATTTCAATGGGTATTACAATGGGTACTTCATAATGGGTATTTCAAATGCTGTATGTAGTAGAATTTTTATATAAACAAAATTTCCAATGTAAAAAATATAAAATTTTTATACATATTACTGAATTTAATAGCATTGCATATATTTTCCTTTGTATATAATAAAATATACATATCCAAACATATAATAAATGCATTGGAAAGTGGATTTACTTTTACTTTAAACACATTCACCCCATACAGAAATACGATCCTAGGTATATTCAATTGTGTCAAGATATCCTGCCAAGCAAATGTCAAGAACTGGTTTCGTGCAAAACCCTATTCAATTTTTAGCCACACTTCACCAGTTGTATCAGTATAATCTTTAATCTCAGACATCATTTGTTTTAATGTAATTTATAAAGAATATTTTTGAATCATATTAATGTTATAAAATGTATAGAAAATCAACTTCACTAGTAGTAACTAGTAGTCTTCACTAGTAGTCTTCACTATCAGTCTTCACTAGTAGTAACTAGCCCTTAAAGAAATCCATGCTAATATGTCCAAGTTCTACAAGAAATTTCGACAAGGTGGTAACATCGCGTGGATTCAAGTCAACTGTGACCAAGAAGGTCTTAATATTACGAACATATTTTAAGATTGCGAAATATTTTGTGGTCTTCCAGATCAAAATAATCAAGATGACAAAACATGAAGAAAATGATAAAGTTGTCTTTAAAAGGATACCTAAGATGAAACTGAGTACTATAAGGGTTTTAAGTCAAGTTTAAAATTGCCTTTTGGGTCTTGGATCAAAAACACAAATAGCTTTAAAATTAAAAGGAAAAAATATGGTTATATTACATATGCTTGTTTTGCATCGTTGTCTACATCAATATTGTTGTATTCATTGTAAAAAATTCCATTGTTTAAACCACGTATATACTCAAGACACACTGTCTAGTATTTAGTTGATATTTTACAACAAATTGTAAATATCTACTAGATTGAAATTTATGAGTCTTTCTTAATTTTAACATTAGTGTTTTTAATAATACAAATTTTCTTATGCTCCGAAAATGTAAAAAATCTACTAGGCTGACATAATAAAGAAATTTTCTGCAGAGTATTTTGTAGAGCACTGTGTTATACGAATACTAACTACGTGTGTGAATAGACATTGACCATTTACTGTGAAAGATAAAAATGTAAAAGTGTTTTGAACACTGATTTTTATTTTATTTTATCATAATTGCACATCTCCATTTTATCTTCCAATCTAGTGTCTAAATTTATATAACTATGATAAGAGATTAAACCTATTTTCGATAAAATATTAAACGAGAAAGACGACGACGTTTAAAGCTGAAAGTATTATTTTCATTTTAAAATTACTAAATTCGAACAGCCTTTTGAAATTGAGGGCTTAATTGAAAAGACACTTTAACCATCTTTTCATTCCAAAAATTTTTTCAACTTACAGTCATTATTAATTTTCTGTAAACATTCATATTTTATTTTTAGATAATGCTATCAGCTGATAATTAAGGAAAACACCTTTCTATCTAGATACAGTATTTTACACAAAGCTTCGAAATTTGAAGTTTTGATTCGTTCTTGCTTTATCCTGTTCACATTTCAGACACATATACAGAAAAACAGCTATAGACATCTTTCGAAAGGGCATCAAAATGTCTTCAGGATCTCTTACTATATTTGGTATAATTTTAAATTAAAAGTGTATCCAGAAAATAATATTACTTTCCTCATATACATAATGTATAAGGAAAGTATTGTGACGGAGTCGAAAATTCGAATCCGAGTTTTCGACGGGAGAGCACGTTTCAAGCATCTCTGATCACGAATCAAACATTTTTTAAGTGATGTCTGTGTGTGTGTGTGTGTGTGTGAAAGTATGTGTGTGTGTGTGTCAGTGAGCCTGTGGAGATGTTAACTGACGAACGAATGGACCGATTCGAACGAAATTTGGTACAAAAGTCACAATCCATAAACACTAGAAGCTTATTGTTTTTATACGCAATCGAATGTTCAGAACCTCCCTAAATTTTCGAATGAAATTTTGAAAAAATCGTCAAAAAATCAAAACCGACAATAAAGTTACGCAAATGGACATGTCTTATGTAATTTTTCATTATAAAACGATTGACATAAATTATAGAACGCTAACATGCACCGTTCTCGAGATATTGCACATTTTTCAAAAAAATTACCAAAAAGTTATATAAAATAAAAGAAAAATATTTCCTATCGAGAAACATGTTCACTTTTCATATGTAATACCATGCGATAAATGTGGTGACATCTGTCTCGTGGATCTAGCTCGTTCCACTCACGAAAAAGATACTTTTGTAATACTTTTGTATTTGAACTCCAATAGTCATTTATCTGCTGTAAGAATAACTTATTTTGCCGTCCATAACGCTTGGCGGGATTTCGGCGACGAATTTAACGAAATGTCGCCAACTTGGCGACATTTTTAATTGTTACCAAATTAACAAAAATCTCGCCAAATTGACAAAAATGACGCTAAATCAATGAAAATGACGACTAATAGAAGAAAATTCAATATCTTGGAAAGAATATAAATATCTACTATAAGAATAACATTTTTTTAAACTGTAAACGTAGTAAATTCATTGCTTTATATAAGGAAGGTCATGTGTTGCCGTCATCAGATTTTTTTACTATATAGGGTTCGGATAACTGTGTACTGTAGGTCTATCTATTGAAAAGTATCGATGCCTGGTCGAATGATAGAGCTCGCATGAGACTTAATTGACAAGGCCTGTCTACCGAAAAGACAGGGAAAGCATATGCTTGCCTTCAAAAGATTAAAATGGGCCCCCAAATTCGAATTCGAGTTTCGACGGGAGAGCACGTTTCAAGCATCCCTGATCACGAATCAAACAGTTTTGAAGTGATGTCTCTGTGTGTGTGTGTGTGTGTGTGTGTATGTGAAAGTATGTGTGTGTGTATGTGAAAGTATGTGTGTGTGTGTGTGTAAAAGTATATGTGTGTGTGAGTGTGTCAGTGAGTCTGTGGAGACGATAACTGACGAACGAATGGACTGATTCGAATGAAATTTGGTACAAAAACTACAATACATAAACACTGGAAGCTTATTGTTTTTATACGCAATCAAATGCTCAGAACTTCCCTAAATATTCGAGTGAAATTTTGAAACAATCGCCAAAAAATCAAAACCTCTAATATAGTTACGCAAATGGATATTTCTTAAGTAATGCTTCATTAGAAAACGATTGACATAAAGTTTAGAAAGCTAACATGAACCGCTCTCGAGATATTGCACATTTTTCATAAAAATTATCAAAAAATCATATAAAATAAAAAAATAATATTTCCTTTTGAGAAACATGTTCACTTTTCATATGTAATACCATGCTATAAATTTGTGACATCATTCTCGTGGATCTAGCTCGTTTCATTCATGAAAAAGATACTTTGGGTAATACTATTGTATTTGAACGACAATAGTCATTTATCTGCTGTGAGAATAACTTATTTCTCCGTCTATAATGCTTGGCGAGATTTTGGTGACAAATTCGGTGGGATGTCGCCTTCTTGTCGAATTTTTCAATGTTGCTAAATTAAAGAAAAACTTGCCAAATTGATAAAAATGACGCTAAATCAATGAAAATGACGACTCATTGATGAAAATTCAATATCTTGGAAAGAATATAAATATCTACTATAATAATAATCTATTTTTTTACTGTAAAAGTAGTAAATACATTGCATTATATAAGGAAAGTGCTGCCCACATCAGATTTTTTTAATGTAAATTATTTGTCAAATGATTAAGTTAAATAGTATTTTGCCCGTATAGGTAAAGAAAGAAGTATTTTGGTTGTCTGATCCAAAATATGTATTGTCCATATTTTTTTCATATTTAAATATGAAACTGTTCGCGGAAAAAAGTAGCATGGCAATTAATATTCAAGTTAGAATTAATTTCAAAAGTAAACATGGACCACCCATGATTAAATAATAAAATTGAGTATGGTCTAGGAATTTTGATACAGGCAACTAGTTTAAAATAATTAGGTTGTTGATGAGAACTGTTAGTTTACCAGAGCAATGCTGTAATCGAATTTTTCGAGCACTGATGAGTGCATGTAAAATTTCTTGAACCATGCTTATAAAATCAAAATGGGGCCCCAAATGTGGGTATGCTTCCCCGAATTTGATTGGTTAATCAGGCCTTACTAATTGCGCAAAGAATTTAGAAAATATAGGATTCGAACTCCACTGCAATGTAAAATAGACGAGAAAAATGCCAGCTACAAAGTTGTAGATCATTGTCTAATGAGATGGACTAGGCAGCAGGAACGAACGAAACACGTATGTGGCAGACCATAAATACCTGTCAAAAAGTCATATCAGTAGCTATAACGCGAAGATACTACCTGTAATGCTTATCGAGTTAGCAGAAATATTCTATTTCGAATTCAAATGTGTATTGTTGCTAATGGAGCTCATTTTGAACAGGCGGTGCAATAAATCCATATGCATAGAAGTGTTGTTCATTTGCACATTCTTGAATACACCAGCCATTCACAAATAACCATAATGTTGCGAATCGTAACCTCCAGAATCGTAGTTTGTATACACCGAATAAAAGGAGTCCAAGTTTCTGGATAACTAGCGTTTATTCACATGCACAAAATAAACAGGAAATATACAATCAAACAACACTTAAATGTTCCACTAATTTCACAGAATAAGCGATATTATTCTCAAAACGCTGACGAAAGTACTTTCACAAAACTGCTATTTCTATTCTCAAAACATTGGCAAAAATTACAGTCAGTGTAGCTCGTGTTATGAGCATTTGTCAACTCCGCAATTGCACTCCAGCGGAGTGATGAGTCCTTTTTATAGTTTTTCTATAGAAACTTCTGGAAATCAATCTGCAGAAATTTCCTTCGTAGAATTTTCGTTAGTTGGATAAGTTTGGGAAAGTTTTGAGAAATCGCCGAATGTCGCCAAATCGTCGATGCATCGCTAAATCTGTTAACCCTTCATCTGACTCGAAATTCAGCCAACCATAGTTTGATGTCAGGGAAAGAATTTTAGTACTGCTATCTTATGGAGAAAACACTGCGATGACACCGTTTGGTCTGCGAAAGAGACGGAAGAAGAGACGGGGGACGCCAGTGAGAGAATATTACACGTTCTCAACAATAATGTATCTAAAGGATGACTTATGTAAGTAGCATGGTCGATTTTTACCAATTAGACAATACTCTACAACTTTATAATTGACTTTTCTCCTTCTATCTCTCTTTCATGCAAAGTTCGATATCCTAGTTTCTTAAATTCTCAGCTAGGTACGCTTCGGTCACTGTTATTTGATTGGAAATAGTTACTTTAATATATATAGACTTAACCTGTAAACCTATGGACGTTTTCGAAAAACTTTATTGCTAGAACAGTGTTTCTCAACCTTTGTGAGATCGCGGCCCTGTAAAGACTCTTAATATAAGACGATGGTCCGATCCCAACAAATTTACTAGTAAAGACATTTCAAAAAAATTTTTAAGTTCATACATAAACTAGCATAAATATTAATAATTACTCATGCCATAATCATAAAGAGTATTATTGTATTTATGTATAACACGTTGACAAATATAAAATAACATTTAAAGAAATTGTCAATTACTGGACTAATGGAATCTTGTAGTATGTTGTAATTTCCTGAGGCCAACATCATTCAATTAATTTCTTCTGATTTTCACAGACATATCCCATTCTGATCATCAAAAATTTACAGTATTATTCAGTATAAAATTAATTATTGTATTATTAAATTCATTTTACTGTATTATTAAATTAATGTTAAGTTGATTAATTGGTTTAATAAAAAGAAAAAGGTATTGAAAAAATTATTTATCCATTGTAATTCACCATAAAAGTCAGCTGAGCAGTATTGTTCATATTAAAATTTCAATGTGACTGGGCCACTGACACTTGCTACATAGATGTTATTCAGGCGTTCTGGTTCTGATCTTTCGACACATTCGCGAATAATATTCTCCTTAGAATAATTTCACTAAAAAATATTTATTCATAAAAATACTTAGAGAACTAAAACGACAAATTCCAGGAGAATCTCTCGCAGTCCAGTATGGCGGTTGAGAAAAACTGGTTTATGTAGAAGCCCTGTATATACGCTGTTCAATCAAACGATAAAAATGTTACGCCAAATACAGTTGATTTGTATATTAAAGTGCCACAAACGAGCTAAATCCAGAAAATACTTTAATTGAAATTCCGTATCTCAATACAATATATTTCTATGAATATATTATGCTCTGTATTATAAGTAAAATAAAAATAATTTTATTTCTTTAATGCAATTTTATGAGTTTACAAATTTTAACCGCAATTTCACAGTTCCTCGAATTTCTGATGGAATTAACAAGGATTTAGTGGACTTTAACACAATATCTAACAAGGAGAGATTAGTGTTGAATGCTGCAAATTTAATCATACTTAAGTTATTGCTTGAATAAATCAATGAATATTAAGGGAATTAGAGATTAGAGGGATTGCGGGTGCCTCTCTGCGGTAGCATTAATGCCTAATTTATGTTTCCGTGTTGAAGATCTAATTTTAGAGATAGAACTTTCGGTGTATTTCATAGACCGAAGGGATCGTTCCAAGGGCTCGTTTTGCTAAAACGTTTTAAAGAACCTTGCTGCCTTAACCGGGAATAAAATCACGGATATTCGTGCTGGTCATCTGATGCTCTGCCGTTGAGTTACCGGAACGGAATTGCAAACTGTTGTCATGAGATGTAAACTCTGCATTCGATTCTCGGAGATGTTAGATTGACGTGTAGCATAGCAATCTGGTTAACATCCTTAATTTTATCTCAGGTTAGCCTCCTGATAGTACTATTATATTTTATGCTTAAAGTATTAGAAACGCACTCCCTATCCTCAAAAACTATCATAGATAGAATTTACTTACTGTAACATAGCGTTTGCGAACATGTAATGCAAAATCTGTTAGGACATACTGAAAGGATCCTTTTAGTTATGTTTATAACTTTCCAATTGGTGGGATCTCAATCATGTGTTTAACAACACGCCCCCGTTGCCCCGCCCACATCCTTGCCTCGGATCGTTCTCTCATCTCAAAACCATGTTCTGCTGAACACATCAATTTTCCAATTCTTTTTTCCTTTATTTCTAGTGAGAGATGTATCTTCTTATTCCAAATTATGCTACACGTATGGCTTGATTTGGAACTTGTCCTAATTCAGTAGAACATGCACCGCTACAATCCGCTGGATCCTTATCATGTTAATTCTCTTCTATTATGATTTCCCAACCTATTTATGATCGGATGTTAAAGGAAGCCATTTGGTTTCCTAGGGACTCCAAATTGATTCCCTTTAGATCTTCAGATAGTACTATTTTTTCCTAGATAAGTGGCGTGTGTGGCTTTTGGCTCCCGATTGAAAGTCGGTGTTCAATATGGAAGAGTCCACGTAGCTAGTACTAATCGTACTAGAGTCACTTTCAGATCTCCAACATCACTGCATGAACCTGCAGAATTAGTTCTTTCGGGCGCTATTGTAAAGAATCTACCTTTCCTTAGAACTTTCCTTTCCTAAACTCGATAAAAGTTGCTATTTATGATAATTCGCTAACTCGTCACAGAAGTAACCAAATTTGTCGCTAAGGCCAAGTGGTCCGGATGCTTTATATATATCGTCAGATACACACATACACACACATTCATTAAACAACTCTTCGATCAATTCAAATTAAATACTCTTACTAAATATGACTCGTCCACCTTCAATAATTTATTGCATTTTGTGCTTTTTCACAACTATCTTGTACATGGCAATGCTGTATACCTCCAAACGATTGGAGTACCGCAAGGATCCACTAGTAGCTCCATGCTCGCCAATATTTATCTTTACTTCTACGAAAGAAAATCCACTCTGTTCACTCGTAACATTTCTATTTTTCGATACATTGATGATGTTTTTCTTTGTTTTCATACTGCACACGATTCCTTACCCACACTTAATATATATCCATCCAATCTTGAATTAATACCGAATGAATCCCACCCTTCCAGATCTGTAAATTATCTTGATATCACCATTGATATACATGGTAACTCTTTCACTACTACTATTTATGATAAGAGACATCAATTTAAATTTAATGTAAAATTCTTCCCACATTTCTCTTCTTGTCTTAGCAACCAAGTTTTTAGAAATCTAATCACTAGCTATTTGCTCCGCATTAAACGCCTGGATAGTAATAAGTGTACACTAACACACATTAACCGTCTCAAAAATCTTTGCTTTATGTACAATTTCCCCCCCTTATTTGTAGATCGCAGTATAAGTACAGTATTCTAAAGTCGTGGAAACACCATAAAATAAACACCGCCCCGGCGTGCAAAAATAAAAATGTAAAAATATTAAAAAACAGTAATTTCGATTACACTAAAAACAAAAAATTTTTAAAAAAACCGCCTCGGCGGGTAAAGAAAAAAGTTTAAAACACTCTTAAAACCGTTAAGGCGGATATCTAAAAAGCTAATAAAACAAAAAACAGGCTACGGCTCCAAAAAACAGTGTTATCCATTCTTTCAAAGTTTTCGATAATCGTGGTCACATCTCGGTCAGTTTCTAAACTCTTGGGTTTATCTCTCCGAAAGTATGTACTGCCACTTCCACTTCCTCTGGTCTGGATTATTCCCACGTGGTAGTAAGCGAGGTAAGCGTTCAAATTGTAGCATGTGGTGGACTCATTTGAAGATTTTTCACGGTGACGACCTTTCGACATGTGAGTTGCTCTTTTTTGCAAATTCGTATATTTGTGCGCTATATTTTTCATGTTCATGTCTATGTGGTATTTTATATTTCATGTTTATGTGGTATTTTATATTCTATTATTGAATTTTATCCTATTTTTTTTTTTTTTCTGTTATTCCGTTGTTGGGCACAGATTGCATAATATTTTAACCACGTGTTTTTATGCAATCATAGAAACAACGGATTTTAGTATATCTGTCTAGAATGTGCCCCTGAAGACGTTTCTAGCAGATATACTATTCTTTAATATGTTTTCCTTGTCCTGGCCTCTCCGTGCTCTACTTTTTCGGCCCTTCCTCGTTGCTTTTTGCTTTTCACAACACGCTTTATTTTGCTCGCGGTTTGATACTGTGGTTACTGATTCACACTCTTGCACTTTAGTTTTTGTTATTTTAATATATATAATATATATATATATATATATATATATATATATATATTCAAATCCCTGTAGAAGCCTTTAAACCCTGGAGAGTCTTGATAGAGCAATACTTAAATCATTGTATATATAATCAGAAAATTAATAATTCATATAAACTTAATTCAATTAAAAATGATATTAAAGAAATACAAAATGATTTTGTCATTACACATGTCGATAAGGCAAGTGGTAACTACTCAATTATTTGTAAATATTATTATAAAAATACCCTTCAGTCACACTTACTTAATAATCAAATCTATAATTTACATAAAACTAACCTTAAAGTCTTATACAACAGAATATCAGCCAAATATAAGCAAATCCATCTAAAAAATAGTTGTAATAACATTCCATATATTGTTTTAGTACCCAAGTTTCATAAATCCCCTGTTGCTTTTTGAACCATTACCAGTGGGCATAATTCTTACATTACTAATGCTGGAAAATTATTATTAAAGATATTACATGAAGTATCCTTGTCAGATGAAATCTCAAATAATTGTCATATTGTAAAAAACAGTTTTGAATTAGTTAAGAAATTGAAAACTCTTACTAATATTCATAGTATTTATACCTTTGATTTCAAAGATTTGTTTAATAATATTAATATACATGATCTGTATAGAATTATTTTAGGAATTTTTGAAAAATATGATATCAACCTAAAATATTCAAATTTTCTTTTTAAAAAATTACTTAACTTCACCCTTTATGAGAATTATATTCAACATGGTGGTACTTTTTTTAAACAACAGGTTGCTATCCCACAAGGGGGGGGGGGGGGGGGGTGCCTCATCATTGTTAGCTAATCTGTATTTATTCTTCTATGAAAAAAACATTAATCCAAGCTTGCATAATATGCACATGTTTAGATATTTAGATGACATTTTATGTGTATCCCCAAATAATATCCCTATAGTATTAAACTTTTATCCAAAAAATTTACAATTAAATGCAAGTAATAATGACTCAAATGTTGCAAACTTTTTAGATTTAAATTTAAATTTACAAAAGTGTAATATGGTTATAAACTTGTATGATAAAAGACAGGATTTTAAATTTAATACATCAAAAATTCAACATTTTGACTCTTGTTTGCATATATCTGTATATAGAAATATTATAATAAACCAGGCTCTTAGAATCAATAAAATGTGTGATGAATATTATAAATTAGCGCAGTTTATGGAATTATTGAGTACAGCGACTAATAATGCATATCCCCCCAAGTTTGTTATTAAAATTATCAACTCAGTGTATCAACTTTCACTCGATAACATCCTAGAAAACATTCCCAATTATAGTGACTAACATACAGTAAAAAAAAAAAAAAAAAAAAAAAATTATATATAATTATTTATTAATTATATAAATAAATAAAAATGAAAAATAATAAACTAAGTCAAAAACATTAGAAAAATCAAAAAATCGGAAAACAAGATGCATTAACATTAATGTTTTGAATTTTATTTTCGCAAAAGAATGTAACTCTTGTCAGTATTGAAACTACGATTTGAGCGCCCTTATAATGGTGTATAGTGGCATTCTCGTTTATCCAGTTTTCCTATGAATTACTTGTTTAGTCAGAATTTTCATCTTTGATTCATATTCTTATTCAGGATTGCATATTTGGGAAGTTAATATTCTGAATTGCTTGTCCGGTCTCCAGCTTAGAATATTACCGTGAACGTTCGTACTGCCTCCCTGGTAGAATTTCGACTTGTTCATTCCGGTGCTTCTAGATTAAGCTGTTGAGGTTGATCGTGTATACACGTGGTGGAAGAAGAAGGGTTCATGCCGCATGGTAATACAATTTTTTTAATGTATCCTATTTTCATTTTTTCAATTTTTGTTGCCTGTAGTCTGAGTTTAAGCATTTATAGTGATGTGCTATTGCTTAATCTGAAACAGGCATTTGTTTGGGTTAATTAGAATTAAATACTCAGACCTGAAGATCAATTTAGTTCTGATTAATCATCGAATTTGGGACGGTGCTGTTCTTTTCTCTTATCGGCATTGTGGCCGTGAATTTGCTTCTATGATGATGTTAATATTACTTGAATTGTTTATTTATTTACTTTTTATTTTACATAATTCTTATTATTACATATTTCAAATATATATATATATATATATATATATATATATATATATATATATATATATATATATATATATATATATATATATATATATAGCGCGTGAGATAGATTTTTGTTTAGTTACACGTTTTGAGTGAAAAGAACCACAACTTCAATTTCACGATATATTAGGTCGGCAAATTGCGATGGAAAATAAAGTATTTTAAAATTCCAAATGTATTTGCAGTTTGTAATAATTAGAATATCATGCATTATCTTGTTCGGTAAAACTCAACTTTCGTCGAATTCGAACACTGAAATTTAAAATGAATCACATAACTCAGTTGTGCTGTTCGCATGAATTACTTAATGTATTTGGTCTAATCTGATTGCAGCACAGTGATATTTTAAATATTTTCCTTTCCAGTACAAATATGAGCAAGATAAACTTTTGACAATATTTTACGGCTTGAACATTTTTAGATCATTATTTCCCCTTGAATGGTATCTACAATTTGACGGCTCCAATATTTATAAATTTTCCAAATTATTCTTCATGAGTGAGATGAAGTTTCTTCTATTTGCTCTCAACAAGAAATGTATAACGTCCGTTATTTATAACAAACCATTTCTGACTTTGGCAAGTAGCCATGCCAAAGAGAAAAAAAATGAAGAAACACGCAATTCCTTTTAAGATGTGGAAATCCACGATAGAAATTTGTCAATTTTTTATCTTTTTGTCTTCTAAAATATGATGAACTGCTTCAGCTGAGATAATATTTATCTGGCTTCCATTTTATTTCCCAGCGCAAAATTAACCTGCAAGTGATATATTTGCATTGTCTTCTTATGCTTAACTTTATTTCTTGCACTCTTAAAGGATTAGCTCAAATAAGTTGCAATATTTTATCCAGTTGTTCCTATGGAATGAGAGGTTAAGATAAATGATACAAAGGACTTACTCGCAACTAAATCTCAATATAAGTGTTACTTTTTATCAGGATGTAATAACTTCATACTGTCATCATATTAATTTTACCTTATATGTAATATATAAAAGGAAAAGTTGCAATACACGCTTCTACTTAAATATCTTTAGAACCACATGACGAATTTTTTAATGAGTCTTTAGGCAATGAGGCTGTGTTACGTGAATATTATAATGCAAATTTAACACCCTAAAGTGAATTCCAAAATAACAAGAATTAAAAATCTGTATCTGCTTTTCATAACCACTTATAACTCAATTATTTTAACGGAATGACATGCAGTTTTAATCGACTTTCTTTTATAGTTGAATATGAATAGATTTATGGCAGCTAATTATTTAATTATGTATGTGGCGAATTAACATTTAATGTTGTGAATTTTTCTTTATGAACTTTGTGCACATGTTATTAATCTTCATTAAAGTGGTCGTGAATCGTAACATTTGTATATTGCTATCGTGGTCGCAAAACCCATCATTACCTTTTTTGCACAAGTTCCTTAACAAAATTATTAAATTAAAACACTACACATTAAAAACCACAAGTTTAACTTTTAAAATAAATTATAATTTATTCAGACTTCTAATATTCTAATAATTAAAATTACGCCAATTTTAACAAGTGCTTAAGAAACCCTTTCGGGACGATTGGCACGCCCGCGTGTCGGCTGTGAACTTGCATTCAAGGACGGACGGCACGCACTCGTGTCGGAGGAATCTTTACCGTAAACGGCGAGTGGCATGCATGCGTGTCTTCACGTGAAACGTTTTAATTTGTCTACTAGATAGCGTTAAATGTCCATGGAACTAACTTCAATGTATTTTGCAGATACATGACCTTGGCTAAGTAGGATCCAATGAATTATTTCTCCATTTGGAGCGGTGAAACATGATTTTGCAATATAAAGGGTCAGATCAATTCTCGAAGCATCAACAATTTTATAATTGAGCTCCGGGTTTTGTTTTTATTTCAGCGTTATGATTTCGTTGGTGAATCATAGGAATTTATGAGAGTATTTTTTTTGTTTGGGTTTTAGAGGTAGTGAAATTATTCGTTTATTTCGGATAAAAGATTGGGAGCAATTAACGAGTATTTTATATTCAGATTTGTATGAAAAATATACATCAGATAGAAAATAAATATTTCTTTTATTCCTGAGAAAAGTAGATTTCTCTGTTAAAAATGTGATTTTTAGTGAATTTTTTTCGAGAGTTAGGCTTAGCCGCAAAAAATTTGCCGTCCTTTGGGAACAGTTCGGAAGCGAAGCGCTCCGTCTTTTGAGCCGCGGCAGTTCCGGAATGCCGCCGTCCGGAAAGGGTTAAGAAATAGAAAAGCACAATGTGAGACAAAGTCTTTTGAATCTTATTCCTTAGGTCAAAAATTGACATAATATACATGAAGACTAGCACATGCTTCTGTATTTCGGGTCTGTAGTTCAGCCCGACTGTCATCTTTTCCGATTATTTTTCTGACATTTGGAGTCAGACTTCGTCTTCTTCTATAACATTCTCACTGCTTAATTGAAATCACGTCTCTCTCTCTCTGCTTTTGAATACTCATTGATATTGTATATACGTTGAATTTCCTCCTTGTAGCCCCATCATTTGGCGTGAGCTTCAAATACGCCCTCCTTGCTCTCATTAGATGTCCCTCAGTGTGATGTCGTATCTTTGCATTATTGGCTCTTTTAGTTTCCAATTAAGTCTTGGCCCTAAGGTATTTTGCCCCAACTACAACTGTAATTTGTGTGACGTGTATTTACAGGAGTCGTGACTTTCCGGGCCAAAACTGTTATAAAACTGTGACTGAAAGTCTTCGCTTTGTTTCATCGTAAACATCAAAAACTGCAAATAGTGCCTCCTAACGTACAACTTTGAAATTTTTGAAATACTCGTCTAAGCAAGATATATCCTGCATTACCTACTCTAATTTATCTGAACTTTTTTCAGACAATGATAATAGGTTTAAAAATGGTTGATATAAGCTTTATGTCCGTATACATACTCTCATATCACCACTAATAAAATTACACGTTTTTGCTTATTTGTGATGATAGCTTATAAATCTAAATCATTTCTATGGATTTCCATCCCTATGATCACTAGTTTGTTAAACTTATAGGAGAACAGGTGTATTGCTAAGATATTTAAGAGATTGTTATTTATAACGCCTTCGTTTTATTTCCCTATTATCCCTGTTAACGCTGGGAATTTATGTTATTGTTATATATAAAAGTTGAAAAACGTTCAAAAATCTTTTGCATTTGGGTGGATTTAGTGGACCGTAATAGTGCACTAGTGCAAACAAAATAGGACCGTAATAGTGCAAATAAAAGGCAAATGTAATGAAATTATACGTATTCATTTCATCCAGTCCAAATTTTGTTCAATTCTGGAAAATTCTTCAGTTCTTGATTATTCGATTTTTAGACGAATTAGCAGTGGGAAACTGCTGCAGATTTGTTTCAACCTACGTTTGAAATCACTCGTTTTCAGCAATGAAAAAGGTCAAAGTTAAATATTCTTAAACATTCGCTAACGCTCCCTTGAATAATTTCTTAATGTTGCCTGCTTACTCAAAAGTAAGCCCAAATATTCAGGAAATTGAAAAAAAAATAGCCAAATTCAAACGTTGCACTCAAATTTTATAAATTACATTTTCAATGTGAGCTACAAACATGTGTTGTTTGTTAATTGTAATGTGTTCAATGTCAGATATAATAATACTAAAACATTTGTAACTGAAAGTAATTGTGTCTTTAAATCTAAAATATGCCTGATTAATTAGGTCAAGGGATGACTTGAGTGACACTCTCGAGTTATAATAGCCTGAAGGTTTGTAGCATGATATATGAAGCTTGGCTACCACTGAATTAAATGCGTAATTAATTTACAAAACAGTCAAATATATCTCAATGCTGTAATCATAAAGCACATTTATATGCATCACGTAACCAACGAAATGATGACCAGCTAATATACACTCTATGAAATGTTCTTGAAACAAAGAGAATCTACAAAATTTGGGAAGTTCTATAACTCGTTAAAAGTCCCTTAGTTGCGATATTTCACGAGATTTGTTAACAAAGGTCATCGAATCTGTTGCCAAGGTCAAGCGGCTACGACCTTTAAATAATAACGTCGTTTGTCTGTAAATGCCGTTTTTCTTCAGGAACAGACAATAAAAAATGATTATATTTTATGTATTCGTTACAATAGACACCACACTATAAATTTTGTTGTATTGTTTTATTCAAATTTGGCTTTTATGTTCTATTTTTAATGAATTATAACGATTTAGTAAAACAACTATGTTTTGATATCCGAGGTACACAAAGAACACCTTAACATTTTTCGGGGTAGCAAGCACTCTTACAATATCATTAAGAACATTAAATATGAATTAAAGGCTCAAAACTACTGTACAAAAAGAAAAATTAACATTTCACTATAGAACATGCAAATTATTTTTAGATATTTTACATTTTACTCCAACAATGATAACATCAATGTTATTAGCATATCAATAATCTTGTGATGAACTTTCGTGTGATATTTTAATATCCTTCATAGAGTTTAGAATAACAAGCTGAATATAATTTTCTCATGCTAAAACATTTGTTTTCATTTCCGGATGCATTCATTACATCTTTTCTATATAATTTTTGTAATATATATAATAATATGTAAATGTATATGAATTATGACTGATATTTATACATATGTATCTTAATATTCCAAATGCAGTTTCATTGCCGTTGATTGAGAAGTTTAAAACTTATTTTACTTAGTTGAATGTTGTGGGATTTACATTTTATGCAATGAATGTAATATAACAAGAGAATTTGATTTGATTCTCAGATTACACAATGTTGAGCGGCTGCACATATTAGATTTCATGATTTACCTAGTAGGTATCAGTATTATGAATGAGATAAAATGGATTGATAGAATGATGTTAATAGATTTGTAGCGAAATATTATATGTGGTTGGAGTGTTTAAACATTGACTACACTTACGACTTTTTTGAAAAAAAAAACGTATTATATCTCGAGAACGATTTATTCTAAAGTCTGTCATTCGCTTTTTAATGAAAATCTATGTATTTAGGATTCTTTATAATCCTGATTTCTTTTCATAACTTTTTCAAAAAAATATATCAAAATTTCGGTTCGAAAGTTTAAACGCTTTTAAAAGCAACACGGTTCCAGCATTTACTGCTTTAAATAATCGCTACAAGTTATTTTTAAAAATATTCCATTCGTTCTGGAGATGTCGTGTCCATAGACTCAAAAACATACACACACAGGTACACATAACACCTCGAAAACATTTGATTTGGATTAAGGAATAATTGAAACGTATAAATACATCGAAATTTAGAATTCTAATTTTTGACTTTGTCATCATCCCTATATATTATACTCGAACAATGCATCTAAGGAGATCAGTAATTATTGCATTTATACAAAGATAGATAACACTAGTGTTTAATTCGTGAACTTTTTGCTTTTCGCTTTTTGCCATCTTTAGTAACTAAATTAGATGATTGAGAATGAAAACTCATCATTAACTTTCCTTTTCTAAGATTTTTAGCAACGAAAATGTTTAGCAACGAAACGTTTGCTAACGTACAAAAAGATAATAGTGCAACTGAAGTATTACTATACCATTTTTCACACATAGAGGATTTTATTGGCTTACTCAAGAAATAAAGAATAAAAATCAAGTTAATCCGATCAAAGCTCCAAAACTCATTGAGTTTATAAAATTATTTTTTAACACCACACTATAGAGTAAAAGAACGATAAATTAATTTGTGTCAATTTTTTAGAGTTTAATAGGCTGTAAAATGATGTTAAAATTATAAAATATGTAATTGATAAATTTTAACTTTTCATTCATGCATAGTATATTATATGGGGAAAATATTGCTACGGGGTCGAAAATTCAATTTCGAGTTTTCGACAGAAAAAAACATTTGAAGCATCTCTGTACTCGAATCGATAATTTTTGACATGATGTCTGCGTGCATGGTTGTGTGTGTTCGTGAGTCTATGGAAACGATATCTCACGAATAGAGCGTTTCGAACATTTAGAGCAAAAGTTACAATCAGTGAAGACTAGAAATCTATTGATTTTAAACGAATGTTCGTTACACCCCCCGCCCTCAAATTTACCAATGAAATTTCGAGAACATCTTCAAAAATTAGAATCTTCTATAATGTTCGTAAATAAACATGTCTTATGTAATTTTTATTAGAAATCGATTAGCATAAACTTTAGAACTCTACCATGAACCGTTCTTGAGGTATTGCACATTCTTCTGATAAATGTATAAAAAACATAAAATATATTGACTATTGTGAAATATGTTCAGTTTTCATATGTAATATTTATGTGATAAATTTATTAACATCATTCTAGCGGATCAAGTTTACTCCAGTCATGTATGAAGATACTATTTGAGTAACGGTTTTGTATTTTGAAGCCTAACAATTCATCAACAGTCACTTATTTATATATATATATATATATATATATATTGCTCTCCGTTTGTCTGTAACGCTTGGCAATAAATTTGGCGAACCTCGTGCCTAATTTGATGAAATATCGCCAACATAGCGATATTTCTCCCAGATTGACGAACATATCGTCAGAATTGTTAAAATGACAGAACACAAGTGAAGTTAACACAAATGACGCCAAATTAATGAATTAGTTATTCAAATATTTTAATATATATTGACTATATTGCTTATTACAGATGCGATAAATATAGATCATTATCAATTTAGAGTTTGAAATATAAGTTAATTGAGTACTTTGAAATAGTTTACATGTTGTTATCCGGAAAATCGCCAATGTGCAATTTAATATTAAAAACGTGGATCTTATACATTATGTTTATAAGAAATGCTCTTCTAGTATATACGAAATGCTCTTCTCTCCGTTTGTCTGTAACACTTGGTGATATATTTGGCAAACTTGGCGAATAATGAAGTAAAGTATCACCAACCTGGCGATATGTGGCCCCAGATTGACAAAAATTTCGTTACAATTGCAGAAACGCCCTAAATTAATGAAAATGAAGCGTAATTTATGAATTAATAATTAAAATATTTTAATATATATATACTATATCGCTTATTGAGGATGCTATCAATATTGATAATTGTTTATTTAGAGTTGCGTAAAATCTAAGTCAATTGGCTACAGAGTTGTTTTACATGTTATCATTCGGAAAAGAGCCAAATATACAATTCGACGTTAAAAACGTTGTGTACTGGATCTTACACTTCATTTTGTCTCTGTGAAAGAAAGAAATTAATTGCATTATAGAGTGAAAGTCATGTGCCACCCGTATCAAACTGTTTTAATTACTTGGATCTATGTGCAATTTATAATGCAATTATTTTCCTTGCAGAAAACATATTTATATAATGACCATTCTTTGTATTTCATTATATACCTACAGTCTGTATTCCGTCAATAGTCATTCCATTTTCATTGCTTGCAATCGGTTTTAAATTAACCTTCAGTCATTCCGAACGATTTACAGAATGCTACTTATTTTCTTCTTCCTGCTAAAATGGATCAATAAACGATTTAAGATGGAACAAACAACGAATATATAGATTTCCAATTCAGTTTTCTTTTTATTTTATTTTTACTTTGCTTTTTATTCACTCGCCTTACTTTTAATACATTCCTTCAATTTTTGACCTATTGATCTCTGCTATGCGCAATGTGTGTAAAGAGAATGCATGTCAACAAGATCAAAAATCTGACACCAGGATTCTGATAGATTTAAACGTTTCTACTATCTTTGAATATGAATCGGCGATTATTATTCTTTCAGTTACGTCTTTGTGTTGTGTTTGAGTATGTGGACTACTTGAACGTTTTACGTGGTATTTTAATTTGAAATTTGAGATATTTTAATTTAATTAATTTTGAATTTCATTTCTATTTTATTTTTACACTAATCGCCTTCGGCGACCAGCCTAATCGCTACCATTGAAAATTCTGACCGCGGCAAACTCGCTGGCGCCATAACCCCGTGAATTTAACAAAGTTTGGTTTAGATTAAAGACGTTAAAACTAATAATGAAATTTTAAGATGAAAAATAAAGTTCTAGGGGGTTTCAAGTTTATGTTCTTAAAATAACAATGATGAAGTAAAATAAATTCTTATCTTGATAAGGATTAACCGGACCAAAGAAACTGCTAACACAACAAAGTGGGAGGTTTGGGTTGAGTTGTAAGAAAAAATGACGTTTTTAACACTTTACAACAAAGTTGAAAAGTGTTTATGACTTTGTTCATTCTGTCTGTCTGTCTGTCTGTCTGTCTGTCTGTCCGTTAGCACGATAACTGCCGTAAAAATGAGTTTATCAAAATGAAATTTTAGTATGTTGTTCAGATGGTCTGTAGGACCTATGGGAATATAAATAAATAATATCACCCAATTAGTTTTTTATTGAACCCGGGTTGAAAAAATGAAATACATTGAACCCTATGGGACCTAATTTTTCAAACATTTTTTAAGTAAATTTAAAATTCACGAATTGCTTCGAAATTTTTAGGAAATATTCACATTATCCCATAGAATATATAAAAAAAAATTCAGTAAAATATGTTAAGTAGTTTTTTAATTAAAAAAATTATTTAATATAGGGAAAAAAACAAATTCAATTAAATTCTGACTTTGGGATATCTTCCAGAAAGAAAAGAGAGAGATATTATATAATAAATAAGATCAAATTAATTACTTTAAATATAGATCATACATTTTTTTCGAAATGGCCTGAAAATAATCCCCGTTCACTTCTATAAATCATTGGTGTAATATTGTTAAAAATTCTGATGTGGACAGCACATGTCTTTCACTGCAGACTCATATTCGTTCTCTTTATTTATTCAATGATAATTTGAGTTTATCTGCACAACATAAGTATTTTAAATGACATTGAATTTACACGTTAAACTTATATTTGGTTCTCATTTGATAGCTAGACTTATTGTCAAAGGTGGCGTAGCGAAAACGCGAAAAAACTAGAATATCTCAAGAACGGCTAGTCCTAGAGTAATGGGGTTAGTCTTATTCTTTTTGTTGTCAAAAATCACATATAAAATAGGAATTTAATTGATATAATTGAGCACACGTAGTCTTTTATTTTTATATATAACGATTTTTGCTGGCCATTTCGCAAAAATAGCCCGTTCCTTTTTCCCGAATCGTAGTAGAATAACCTACAAATGATTTATATACAAAATTTTGTTAAATTTGGTATATAAATCACTTGTAGGTTATTGAAATATTATACTCCAAATTTTGTTAAATTTGGTTCATTAGTTTTTAGCTAGAGTGGATAAAGGCAATTTCTGCGGCCATTTCGCAAAGAAGGCAGATTCTTTTATTATGAATCGTACTATAATCTAATGAACATCAGGATTTCCCACAAAAAACATACCTACCAAATTGTATGAAATTCGGTCCATTAGTTTTTCAATTAGAGTGGATGTAATATCCACACAGACACACAGAAACATACACAGATACACCCTTACACACACAGACGTCTTCCTAAAAGTAGTTTTTTCGTGTTCTAGAAGTCCCAAAACGTGTAGATACTTTGAAAATTCGAGTTCCGATCTTCGGCACGATTCCAATACTTTGAGTACATACACATACACATATATATTATCTGTGTATCTAAATTCCGTGCCTATGCAATTACAATAGTTGTGATTTTAAATGATCCCTAAACTTTTATTATTTCTTCAAGGAAGCCTAATTTTAACATATGCAGAATGCAAATATCTCAAGCGATTGTAAGATGAATTACATAAGAATTGCTGAATTTTTTTCACACAAATTTATTTAGCTCTGGAGTCTGGAATACAAGTTATATGAATGAAATATTCATTGATTTTGCATAAAGAATCAGATGATTTATATTTCGATACAGTTTTAAATATTTAAGTATAATAAATTACTGTAGTACTGTGATAATGTAAAATATATTACCACTGAATGAATCACATTTTAGAAATTTTTAAATGAAATTACATTTCAGTTGGAAAGTGTTTCATTATCAATGCTTATGCATGATTGATCTTTCTTGTTAAAAACATTAATAAACTCATTCAAGCACAACTAAGTGAAAGGTTTGGGTTGAGTTGTAAGAAAAAATGATGTTTTTAAAAAAATAATAAATGCATTTCAGGCAAAACAAAGTGAAAGGTTTGGGTTGAGTTGTAAGAAAATATGACGTTTTAAAAAATTAATAAATGCATTTCAAGTAAAATGGAATTTAAAATGAAAAGTAACTTATTTCGAAAATAATAATTGATTCCAATAAAATGGGTGAATAATTTATTCAAATAAAATAGATGGTTTGTTTTAGTTTAAAGTCGTACATTCAATTTTTGGCAGGCACAAATATCGAATGTTCTATTCGATTTCGCTAGGCGTATCTGACGCAACCTCGTCAGAACTAAGGCTCCTCTATATACGAGCTGACTCATCAAGCATATTGAAGCCCCCCGTAGCTGGAAACGCAATCCATTAGCATTAGATCTATTTGCATTTTCACTTTAGGAAGTATTATTGAAATAATTATGAGTGGTTGTTCTGCACCGAACTGCTCTAATCATTCTAGAAAGGATTTTAGGATATTTCGTTTTTCTAGAAACGAAGGAAGAAGAAAACAATGGCTAATAAACAATCGGCGCGTTAATTGGATACCCGGTACTGCAGCATACTTATACGAGGTAAGTTCTACAATATTCTAATTGAAACTTCTTTTTTTATATAGATTATTTATTTTAAACACTTATTTTATAATTTCTGTAACTGTAATATAGATTATTAATAATTTGTAGTTGATATAGTCTTATGTTAGAACACTTGGTTTGTATTGTAAACATCACCTTGAATGCATTATACTATCTTCCAAACCTTGAAGAAAATAGTTTCAAATTATATATATATATAATTTGAAGCTATATATATATATTAAAGATTTATTGCTGTTACACCAATATCTTTCAAGTTTTATAGACTTTGTTGTATTTTTAGATCATAATGACTCACAGAATTGGTGAATCCTACTATCAACAAACTGTCGCCAAGTGGAAAACTTGCCATGTTATAGTAATTATGCAAACATAAGCTAAAATGGTAAATAAATCGAAATACGTTTATCATAATAGCTACTTAATGATCAACTATTGTTTGAAAAGCCTTGATGAAAAAAAGCCGAGCTCAGTAGGGTTATTATTAGTATTTTCCTCTTTAAATACAAAGTAGTTAACAAACTTTCAAATATGTGAGGCAAACATTCATATATGTTATTAAAAAACTTTTATGATAAATGTATTTCGATTTATTTACCATTTTAGCTTATGTTTGCATAATTACTATAACATGGCAAGTTTTGCACTTGGCGACAGTTTGTTGATAGTAGAATTCCCCAATTCTGTGATTCATTATGATCTAAAAATACAACGAAGTGTATGAAACTTGAAAGATATTGGTGTAACAGGAATTTCTAGGTTTTGAAGACTGTATAATGCATTCAAGGTGATGTTTACATTACAAACGAAGAGTTGTCCTAAGATAAGATTATAACAACTAAACATTATTAATAATCCATATTATAGTTATAAGAATTATAAAATAAGTGTTTAAAATAAATACTTTATATAAAAAAAGAAGTTTCAATTAGAATATTGTAGAACTTACCTCGCACAAATATGCTCCAGTACCGGGTATCCAATTATCGTGCCGACTATTTATTAGCAATTGTTTTTCTCTTTTTTCGTTTCTATGAAAGCGAAATAGCCCAAAACCCTTTCTAGAATGACTAGAACAGTTCGGTACAGAACAAGCACCCATAATTATTTCAATGATATTTAATAAAGTGAAAATGCGAATAGAGCTAATGCTAATGGATTGCTCTTCCAGCTATGGTGGGCTTCAATATGCTTGATAAGTCAGCCTGTAGTAGAGGAGCTCTAGTCAGAACCTTGACGTCATAACCTCGCCCACCTCCTCTCCACCATATAAACACCGTACGTCTGCGCGCGTTTGTGGGTGAAAAATCGAACCCTCTTTTCGCAGTTTGGCCGAGAAATTGGAAATCATTATTTCCTTAAAATCCGGATCGTGCGGCTACTTTTTCTTATTTCTCGACCAGATTAGGCTTGTGAGAAAGAATGATCTTTGAACTTTCTAAAAATGTAAATTAGTCAAAATTGCCGTTACTTTTCCCGACACGAGGATTTAAAAACGAAAGTTCGTTTTTTGAGCCGAAAGTGACTTTTGTTTAAAAAAAAAATATTAGAATTTGACCCTGAGATTTAAAATTGATATATTTTTACTTGCAATTGTCTGCTCTTTCCGGTTGTATGATTTGTTTTTTTCTACGACGTCTGGATGGTGGAGAAAAAAGGAGAAAAATGGTAAACAACGGTCACAATCGAATAAAACATTAAATAACAAAAAAATAATTCAAATTTTAAAAATCGGTTTCAACGTGTCACCTTTCCAACCCTCCCCCGGGTCTTCGATTGCCAACGCGGTCTCTGAGTCTATAGTATATAAGACACACAGACATTGCCTTTTATTATATAGATATTAAGTTTTAATTCTATTTCATTTTTAAATATTTTAAATTTTAATTATATTTTACTTTTAAATATTTTAAATATTAACCATATTTTAATTTTAAATACTTTATACTCTTTTTAAATATTTTAAATAAATATTTATCCATATAATTGCCTTTTTTGCCACGAATATTATCGTAATCATTTCTGGTGGCAAAGTTGTTACCATACTTTTCGTATTATTATTTGGAAAATATTTGCATTCAGATATCTATTTCTCAGGATCTTCTATAGATAGATAATATAATGAGGACTGATATAGATTTAGAATAAATTCTATAGGGTTTGGAGTTTATTAAGGATTTCCACTCCCGGTTCATTTTCCATTTCCGTTCCAGTATTTTCCTTTTCCTTGAAACATAGATTTCACAAGATTGTCAAAGATAGGGCTTAGATGAAGAATTATATGTATTCAGGATCAAACTCTAGAGGAGATAGTGTTCTTTACTAAGAACTGTCATATATATATATATATATATATATATATATATATATATATATATATATATATATATATATATATATATATATATATATATATATATATATATATATATATATATATATATATATATATATATTTGAAATGTAATAATAAGAATTATGTAAAAATAAAAAAAATAAAAATACAATTCAAGTAATATTAACATCACCATAGAAGCAAATTCACGGCCATAATGCCGATAAGAGAAAAGAACAGAACCTTCCCAAATTCGATGATTAATCAGAAATAAATTCCTCTTCAGGTCTGAGTATTTAACTCTAATTAACCCAAACAAATGCCTGTTTCAGATTAAGCAATAGTACATTACTATAAATGCTTAAACTCAGACTACAGGCATCAAAAAATGAAAAAATGAAAAAAGGATACATTAAGAAAATTGTATTACCAAGCGGCATGAATCATTCTTCTTCTACCACGTGTATACACGATCAACCTCAACAACTTAATCTAGAAGCACCGGAATGAACAAGTCAAAATTCTACCAGGGAGGTAGTACGAACGTTCACGGAAATACTCCCAAACCCGTCGAAAAAGCAGTGTATATATATATATATATATATATATATATATATATATATATATATATATATATATATATATATATATATACACTGCTCAAAACAATTAGGGGGTATTATGATTATGGAAATAAACTACGGATGATAAGAAGTTTTGTTGGCAAATTATGATCCATAAGTGTTGTTAGCTATTAGAAAAGGAAATTATGCTTAGAACAAGAAATAATTAAATTTTATTCTTGTTTTTTTTGTCGGTTTTCTGTCACTCTTAATTGAATGCGGGTGTGAAGACAGATATTTTTGATACGTGACTTTTAAGTCAATTTATTATGAAAATAAAGAGTCCGGATTTAAAGTAACTTTTCAAAAATATCTTTCATTTCACCCTCTTTCAATTTAGAGTGAAACAAAATTTGAACTGAACTATAAAAGAGAAACTGAAAAATTAATAGTAATTGTAAAATTTAATGGATGGAATATGTTTTTAATAAATAATTAAGTAAAATAAGAAAGGTATCTGCAATAAGTAGTTATATTAAATGCTTATCTTTTAAGAACTTATGTTTTTTTATAGGCGGACACAAAAATGCGAAGAAGGTGAGTTATCTGTCGGCCGCATACGATTATGTGCATACTATTATAAGGATAATTTAAGTGCAATTGAATCCTTAACTTTCAAATAATTTTCACCACATCCTGATGAGTGACATTGAAATGGTGTGAAACAGCTCCAATTAACTACACCCTTTCCTCACCACTCACTCCTCCAGCAACACCCCTCACCACTTACTCCTCCAACAACACTCCTCACCACTTACTCCTCCAACAACACTCCTCACCACATACTCCTCCAACAATACTCCTCACCACTCACTTCTCCAACAACACTCCTCAAAACTCACTCCTCCAACAACACTCCTCACCACTCACTCCTCCAACAACACCCCTCACCACTCACTCCTCCAACAACACTCCTCACCACTCACTCTTCCAACAACACTCCTCACCAATTAATATATTTTCGGCATACATATATTTCTTAGGAATGGATTTAGATCGGGCTTTATGTGGTCTGATATGGATTCAGCACAGAATTCTACCAGGTTCATTTAGGATTTCCGTTGGAAAACTGGGTGGTTCTTGAGATGACACTTCTTGTGTTTCGAATACTTATATGACTGAATGGAAAAAGTATGGAAAAGTGAATAAAAATGCCTTATAGTTGCTTTAAAAATGAAATGTATATGTTACGGTCAATACGATTAATTGTTTATTATTAATAATAACCGGCTATTATTAATAGGAATTGAATAAACCGGTTAAAGTGAATGATTTATGAGAATTTATCACATGAACTGGTTGTTATTAATAATTACCAATGGAGTTTGGTCAATGTATTAATTTTAAACGCGTTTAGTTTGAGATTCCCATTTATTGTATTTGTCATGTAATTTGTTTCCAATTTTTTGTCGCCTTAAGGTGTTTGTGTGTAATGTAATTCGCTTGTTGTAATAAATAATGAATGTATCTTATAACAGTAATCATTAATAAAAAGCATTTTTTACATTGACCATATTTCACTGCTAACTAAACAGTCCATGTATGTAATATCATACACATCCTATCGCATGTCATAAAAATTACGTTAGAGTTGGGGTTTCAATAATTAATCACAATGACCAAACTTTATTGGTAATTATCAATATTTACCGGTAAATGTGATTAATATGCAATATTTATCACATTTACCAAACGGAGTGGTTATTATTAATAATAACCGGTTATTATTAATACTAACCGGATTTTTTACTTTAACCGTAACATATACATTGTTTGTCACTATATGAAGATTCCTTCATAAATTTCATGCTTGATAATTTTTTTTAGATTTTCCCATAAAAATATTTGAAAAATTGGAGGTGTTTACATTGTTTGAGCCTTTTGAAATTTCATTGTATTGAAATAGTCGTTCAAAATTTTGTTCAATTTATTATCAAGATATAGTGCTCCATACGGAAAAAACACCAATATCTCATATCTGGAGAACAACTTGTTAAAACCATGACTTATTTAATAAACTAAAATTTATTTTTTCAAGATTTATTACCGTTTTATATCAAGAGCGTGACATACATTGAGTATGTTAGAGCTCTATGTTAGATGTAATTCAAATTTATATACAAAATACTTTTCCGTAACCTTGTAAAAAGTAATTATGTTTAAGGCTTTTTCGATTGTTGAAAGATAATGTTGAAAAAAATTGAGATCCATCCTTCGGCCCGTAGGCCTCAAAAGTCAATATAAAATTTCATCGAATTTGGTCAATTTGTTTGAGAAGTATCATGCACGCAGAAAGGCATAGACAGACAAAGACACGAAAATGCAGATAGACAAACACACATATATTACTGTGAGACCAGAAATAGATCTCACACCAATTTTTGGGTGAGACAGTTTTATGTTCAATAGTTATGGTTTGCTGCAATAGAAGAGAAATGCTTCAGACGAAATGACGACAGTTTTTCAACGCGCTGACCCAAAGGTCAGCATAAACCATAAATTTAGGGGCGTCAAGACAGGTGGGTCAAAGTACTCTAAGGATAAGGTGAAGCAACGACATTGGGTAAAAGGTTGATCAATTGAGAAGATGCTTGCAACTTCGGCCTGAAGGCTACCAATAAGAACCACAGATGTGTTGAAGACTCAGGCCGTCTGAATCGTCCTAGAACTTGAGCAGCTATTTGGGCTGCCGGCCATAGAGGTGTTGAGACCCAGACCGTCCGACCTACCAGATAGGTGTAAGGTAACCGTTTGGACGGCAGGGGCCACAGAGGTGTGTTAGACCTCAGGTAAAAAGAGGCGGCAACCACGAGATGATATTACACAACTTCTACGAATATAAGAGTGAGTAGTTATGAAACAAGTGATGAAGTAGTTAAAAAAATCCGAAGCAAGAGGACTGATTGCCATGACGAGTCCCGAGTAATTTCCACCAGACCTTACAGTAGAGAGATGCAGTAGAGAAGTGTTACGCAAGTGCTGTAGAGTGTTCTGTAGATATTCCAAAAGAATGGCTAGATCAATTGCAGTACATTTAGCAGTATGAGTTGGATCCAAACACGTACAGTTACGGCCAGTATGATATGCTGATGCAAGAATTGTGGTCTATGACCAAAGCCGAAAGTCAAAGCATGTTCCCATTAAATATTGTTAATGGCCCTAAATACATTCTAGGCATTTTTAACTAATGGTCTCACATTGTCTTTCTCTGTCGCGAATAAGAGGAATTGTTGTAATTGAGTAATTAAGTGACCTATGTTGTTAATAAATGGTTTAAAATTGTGCAATTTATTTAGTAGTATGTTAATTAATATTCCTTTACAGAACTCGCACTAAAGATAAAATTGGAGGCTTATCAGGGGCACAACGCATAATTTAATACGTTCCCCGAATACAATAATTTATGGCCATGTTTAGATAAATCAATTTAATGTGCTTTTGAATAATTCTCAGATGATGGTTAAAGCAGAATTAGTAAATATTCAACGCAACTAAGAAAAAATAAACTTCAGAATTTTATTCTCAAAGGTGCGGTATTAATTCTAATCAACGCAGTAATCAATATTTAAAGTGGGTTGATAAAGTTTTCTTATATTTGTGCACCACAATGACTAACATAGGTTAACTCAGGAATGCGCAAGTCGTGTTGTTCCATCGAAATCTGAATGTCGGGTATTTAACGCCATCATAATTCCCATCCCTTACATATACTACATCTTGCTAGAAAAATAGCATTGTACGTAATCTTCTATATCCAGCTTTCTCTCCCATCAATAAGATTTTATTATTATTGTTAATATTTGTACCAACTATTCTACAAATCGTTCTGTTATATTATAGGCAAACAGGACTAAAATTCTACCCATTGAGTCTTTAGTCGATAGTCAATCCATTTTCGTTCCTTGCCATTGATTTTAAATTTACCTTCAGTTATTTCAAATGATTTACTGCGTTGTACTTGTTTCTATTCTCCTGTTGACATCGATCAATAAACGATTTAAAATGTTAAAACCAAGAAATATTGAATTGCAATCCATTCTTATCATTGGATTCTTCTTTTTAACAGTTTCAGTTGCTTTATTTTGCAGGCATTAAAATTGTTAAAAATTGGAATTAAAAAGCAACTATAACATAGTCAATATATTATGATATAAAAATACAAAAATGGGTGACTTCCAAGCTCTCAGTCCCTCTCTCAAATCAAACGGATTCTAAGAATTTTAGTAGTGCTATTAGTATTAAATATAGTCTAAATCATTCTATTATTTTATTGAAAAACATGATCGCACTTTCACAAAGTGGATCTCTTCTTAATCAATTATCAAATCATTCCGTTTAACGCTGTCGGTTTCAAATGACCTTTTGTCATTCACAATGGTTTACTTCCTTTTGTTTCGTTCTTGACATTGATTAAGAAACTATTTTAGAATAAAAAAATTGAATAAAAAAACAGTGACTTGAAATCCATATATTATTCTAATGGTTAGGCTTTGCTTATTAACAATATAGTTTTTTATTCAACAACAACTAAAACCATTATAAAGCTGGATTAAAAAGCAACTATCACATATACAATGTATTATGATGATATAAAAATAGGCAGCTTGCGCTCTCTCTCTGTATATTCTGTATATATATATATATATATATATATATATATATATATATATATATATATATATATATATATATATATCTGTCTCTCTCTATATATCTCTGTCTCTCTCTCTCTCTCTTTCTCTCAGTCTCTCTCCCTCTCTATATCTCTCATTAGCCATTTATTTATGATGTAGTAATTTAAATTTATTCAGTATATTAAGTATTTAGTTCTTTTAACGCATAAAGTTATCTATAATTAGTACACCCACATACTCACACATACTTATAAACAATCAACAATCAATATATTTAAGTTATTTACTTCTACTCGGGAAATTTTTACGATTTTTACTTGAACGAAATGATTTAACATACAAATTTACAAAAATTGTTCTTTAAATCCATAACATATTCAAATTAAAAACTTGATTAAACTAATCATTGTTTAAAACTCTTTATTGGTTATCATTATTGTTTATCATCATCGAAAATTCAGTGATTAACATTTTCTTTAATACGACCGATGCTTATCACTGTTTTTACAAACCCCAGTGTGTTTTTAAAAGTACCTATTATGTAAAGAAAAACTTTAAAAATCCCATAAGTAACGATGCCATAAGTAATCCCTGAATAAAAATTTCAATTAATTATAACAAATATTACGATTAATTGTTTTTTTGAATTCTAAATTACCGCCATGAAACGGAAAATTCCATTAGTCGAATAATCCGAAAATCGAAAAACAAAACGGAATCTACATAAACGAAATTTAATGCATTTTTAAATTTACAATTTGGTGTAATTTGGTGCTAAAGTAACTTAATGAATGATGTCAAGTTCCAAATTCTTTAAGCATAATTTAGTGATTTTAAAGATATCGAAAACTTAAATGAAGAGATTAATTTTTAACAGATGCTTTCCACATTGTTTTCCTCTGACAAAAATAATCTTACTTCCTTGTTGCATTTTAACAATTTAATAAAATGAATGATTCAATACAGCAAAGATTTATTTATTTATGCATTTTATGCAATCGGTTTCAAACATATTGTAAATGATAAACTTTCATTCTGGATGTTATAATTAGGCGTTAGTTTCTGAAGAATAATTGAGTGATAAAATAAAATTGAAAATAAATTAGAGACGTTTGCTTAATTGGTTTATTATAGCGGTTTATTGGAAATCAGCAATTCCATGGACGCCAATGCCTGCAAAGGGGGATAGAACTATTTGGGATAGGGTATGTCAGATACCTGTCTTTTTGGGAGGTTCTTCGTTGGGGATAGACGCTGTTCCACCCGTAAGCAAAAAGTTGAATGTATTTTTTTCGAAACGGAATTTTCAAAGCTTTTATATTTTTAAAATGCTCCATGCATCTTAATGTTTAAGTGATATGCATGAAATTTGGCAAGCAGACACCTTTCATATTTTTTAATGAAACTGGGTTTGCATTTTATAATTGGAATTTAAAGTGTAATTAAAAGTGAATAAGAACCTAATTAAATGATGAAAATTAAGTTTTAATGCAGAAAAATATTTTTAAAAAAAATTAACTTTCTAAGGGATTTAAAAATGAATACCCAAATTTCTTCATAATGTGTTTTTAAGTGATCATAATGTAAAATTAATCAAAAATGTGAATAAATAGTAGGCAAGGAGCATTTTCAAATTTTTGTCAAAAAAAAATTATTTAAAAAAAATATAAAAGTATAACAAAATTGAAAATAACGTTAATGGTATTTCATATAGTAATGTTAAGAGGAATATTTATACAAACTTTCATGTTTCTAAGTCAATAAATAAATAAAAAAATTCAACGTCCACCGTCCCCTTAAAAACCCAAGATTGTGGCACTGAACCAAAGCACTGAATCGTCTTACATGTTATATGGTTGAATATAAATTCAAAATTTTTATTTATTTTCCTATATTTTTGCTACACAGTAGACAGATGCCACAAAAAGATTGCTGCAAGATAAGAGATTTTTTTAAAGAACAGATCAACTGCGATTAGAGTCAAAGACAACTATTTTAGTAAAATGTTTCAGAAATTTCTGCGGTTTATGAAAATTTGGAGTATTCACGTAAATTTTTTTGCTTGAAAAAGATAGCTGAATCAAGACCTGGGAGACCTCTGTAGTCACATTATGATGAATTGCAATTTGCTTATTTATCCATTTATGTAGAATGATAAAGCAATACTATTTCATCTGGAGTTTGGTGTGTGTTATAACTTCATTCAGTAAAATGTGCTTCGTTTTAGTTTATTCATCAATGGCGAATTTGAAAAATGTGGCAATTTAAAGAAAAAAAGGCAATGATGAAACCAAATGTCGCAGTTAAATTAATTGCGAAATTAAAATTAAATGAAAGTATTAAACAAATAATATATCTGTGTTGAAGTCCGAAACAAACTATTTGGAATTGGATTGCTGTTCCAGTTGCACATATTCAAACATTTCCGTGATCTATTAACAGTACGAGAATATAAAATAACGGAAACAGTATACAATTCTACGTTCTATAAATAGAACAAGAAAGATCAATCATGCTTAAAGCATCAATTATGAAACACTTTCCAACTTCAATGCAATTTTATTTAAACATGTCTAAAACGCAATACATTCCTCAATAATATTTTAAAACTTATCACAACGCTACATTAATTTATTATATTTGAAAACTTAAACCTTCATCGAAAAAAATGAACTTCATTCAAATGACGGCATTGAAATATAAATTGCCTGGTTTAAACATTTCTAAAATGTGATACATTCCTCGGTAATAATTCTAGAACTATCATGATACTACGATAATTTATTATATTTGAAAACTTCATCGAAAACAACTGAAATTCATTCAAATGACGTCATAGAAAAATAACACGCCTGGCTTTCTCCATAAAAGCACCATTTCATTCATAAATAATTTCCCATTCATGTCATTCATCACAATACTATAATAATTTATTTATTTAAAAATTAAGACCATGGAGCTACAAGTAATTAAACTCTATGCGTAAAACTTCATCGAAAAAAATCGTCCTTCTCTTTGTAAAATCAATGACAATTTCATTCATATCAGCTATGCAGACTCCATGAACTAAACGATTTTGTGTTAAGGAAATACAGCAATTCTAATACAACTCATTCTACATATTTTGCTGTTTACATTTTACATAGGTGAAAAATAAGCTTCGTTGTAGAAATAATCAAATTTGGATGAATATTTAAACTCAAATTTATTGTAATTGCGTTGTTTCAGTATGTAGATGCACATAATTTAGGCAAAAATAAAGCGGTTTACAACACTCAATATGAATGAAAAAGACCTTTGAAAATCACGATTTTGAGACAAGATGGATGCCATATATTATTTTGAAGTAGATCCCGTGATCTTTTCATATCATGGTCACGTGATCGCTCCATATAAGAGGTGTTATTAATATTTTAATTTTTATTTAAAAAACTACTGAATATATTTCGCTGAATTTTTTTATATATTTTATGGAGCAGTTTGGATATTAACTAAAATTTTCGAAACAATTTTTGAATTTTAAATCCACTTAAAAAATGTTTGAAAAATTAGGTCCCATAGGGCTCAATGTATTTCATTTTTTCAACCCAGGTTCAATCCAAAACTAATTGGGTGATATTATTCATTTATATTCCCATAGGTCCTACAGACCGTCTGAACAACATACTAAATCTTTATTTTGATTTAGTCATTTTTACGGCAGTTATCGTGCTAACGGACAGACAGACAGAATGAACAAAGTCATAAACACTTTTCAACTTTGTTGTAAAGTGTTAAAAACCTGTAAATACAATCAAGATAAATTCTTACAGGATTTTCAACTTATCCCCTCTTTTAGCCATTTTTCGAAATATTTAGCACAAAAGGTTGCTAAGTTTTCAACTACTTCTAAAGGGCAACTATAAAATCCAACCATTTTTGCTACTATTCTAGCCATAAGTTTCATCCAAGTGTTTGAAACTCTGCTTACAGACAAACGTCCGATTAAAGGGGGTCAGCAATGTAAGAAAAATATATTAGCCCATAAACACTCATTTTATGTAAAACTGTTTTCTTACCAGGACGGAAAACTCTGCCAATCAATACACATTTTGGCATTGTATATCGGAAGGATTTAGTGATGGCTTCAAATTTATTCAGTACACCAAACTGTTGGAAATATATTTCATTCGAAACTTAGAATCTTCTATGGTAAATTCCAGTACACAAGAATTTAATAGTATTAATAAATAACCATTTGTAAGGGATAATTCATTCTACATATGGGAAATTCAGGGGAAGCAGCATGAATTCCTCAATTTATTTTAAGAGAATTATAATATTGATTTCCCATATATCTCAACCTTAGTTATCCAAAATATGCCTGAGAAATCGAAAGTCATTTTAAATTGTCATTTAATGCGATGAGAAACGGCAAATAGTCATAAATCATTCTCATCATTAATTGTTGTCGTTTGCATTGCTTTATCAATAGCAATTATGGAAATGAAATGTTAAGTACTTAGCATTTAAAACTAATACCTTAAATCATCGTTGATTATAAAGAAAAGCAATATCATGCAGCCCCTATTTACCAGTTGCAATTTTGTTGTTGATTTATACCCAAGGTAATTATAGAATAGACGAATACTTATTGCATGATAATTACACAGAATACTCGAATATGCGGAGTTCATTTCGATGTTAAGAGCTTATAAATCCGTCGCAAAAGCTCAGCGGTACAACATCAGCTGGCTAGTACGAAGATCCGCGTTTCGATTTCCGGTTAGGACAGCAAGGTTCTTTACAATAGCGCCCAAGCAATTCAACCGTGTAGGATAGTGCAAATATTCCGGAGGTCTGAAGACCCCAGACCGTGCGACTCACATATTGGGTTTAGAGTAGCTATCTGCACGGCCGGGAAAGGATACCTCCTGCATTCAGGAGGCACCCAAGGTCTACCATCCCACCAAACGAACTTTTATTTAGGTCTAAAAATATTACAATTTATAATAAATATTGTGATTAAACAGACAGTTTCACATTATATTTGAACTTGACAAGTACGTCCATTTTACAAAAATGGGAAAATGGTTATTGCGAATATAGATAAAAGGTCATTGAAAACTAATATTTAGAGTGAGGTATAATAACATAATAAAATATAGATTAAAATGAAAGAAAATAATAAAATTTTAAAAGTAAAATTTAGAAAATATATAAAAAGAAAATATATGAAAAGGAAAAATAAAATTTGGCGTATGAAAACAAAAACAGAAATTTAGAATAAAATTTAGAGAAGAAAAATAAGAAAAAATACAAATAAAAAGTGTCAAAAGAAAAAGAAAGATCCAAAAAAATAAGAACAGTTAACATAGCTTTTTTTTTTTTTTTTTTAAGAAAAAAAAAATAGAGGGAACACAATAAGTTCATATAAGTTAATAAGAATGAAATAAAGGGATTCATTGATCAAAATTAAATGAGAGCAGAATCTACTCATAAGCTTAGGTCACTTTATTAGAAATTTCCATGGAAACAAGAATACAGTTTTTAATTTTATCTACTGAAGAGGGATTTGAACGAACTTTGGAGAACCAAATTGGTTTATTAGAGGGGGGAGGTGTGAAAGCCCCAGGCCGTCCGGCTCGTCCAGAGGACTTGGAGCAACAAGACCAGAGGGGGAAGGTGTGCAGAGATGAAATTTTTTTAGAAAAAGGAAATTTTTTAGAAAAAGACGGAGGTCTGAAAGTGACGCTAGTACAAAGTGACGCTAGTACAAAGTGACGCTAGTACAACTAGCAGGGATTCTGTGGACTCTGGTATGTTGAGTGCTGATTTCAAAAAGGGAGGACAGCAATCAAGCAAGAAGCTAACCTGAGCTAAAAATAACAGGTTGTGGTCAGTGAGATTGTCACTTGCAAGCCAATTTGACATTAAAGTTTGTAGAATGCAGAATCCACTTCGATGACAAGAGCTTGCAATTATGCCCCAATAGCTCAACGGTAGAACGTCTGATGGCCAGTATGAAGATCCGTGGTTCGATTCCCGGTTGTGGCAGGAAGATTCTTTAGAAATACTTACCTGAAAAATAAAAAAAAACTTCCATAATAAGTAGCATGAAAATAAGAAGACATTCCCATTACAGATAACAGCAAACATGGACTTGCTTCACGCTTATTATGCGCTTGTCAGCTTGTGATAGACGACATTTGCATTGTCAATGTTTTATGAGTAAGAAAAAATATATATTTTATTTTATTTTTGGAAATCAGCTTAAGATTGAAAAACATTTTGTGCTATACCTACCAACAGCTACCTTTTGCTTTTGGATTATTTAATACACGATGTGCGGTGGATGATGTAAATCATGAAAGAAGTGCGACGGGAATGAAGCAAAAGTCAGTAACGGAAATGACAGCATATTGTTTGCCGACTTCTCTTTGACGATAAGAGCTTGCAATTATGCCCCAGTAGCTCAACAGTATAGCGTCGGCTGGCCGGTACAGGTTCAATTTCCGGTTGGAATAGCGAGGTTCTTTATAACGGCGTTAGAAAAAATCAACCTTTCAGATCATTGCGATGATGTCGGTGGTTTTAATGTGACCCTAGTACGATATATATGTATATATATGTATATATATATATATATATATATATATATATATATATATATATATATATATATATATATATATATATATATATATGTATATAGATGTATATATATATATATATATATAAATATATATACATATATATATATATATATATATATATATATGTATATATATGTATATATATATATATATATATATATATATACATATATATATATATATATATATATATATGTATATAAATGTATATATATATATATATATATGTTTATATATATATATATATATATATATATACTATTGACATAAAAAACGAGGATTAAGCTCAATGGAAGGGAAAACCAAATACAATGCATGCAATGGCAGAGGAGGATGGCGACTCCTCATTCCCGTTTAAAGCTGCTTTTCCAGCCCGGGCAAACGCTCACGGAACCAATGCATTGCAAAGGTTGATCCCCCATACGTGCCCAGTCAGAAGCACCCAAACATGGAGAAACAGACCACTGAGAATGGAAGTCAAGAAACGCACAACTAAGGAAGCACAAAACCTCCTATTATATAAATAACTATGCGCATGTGCAAGTCTTCAAGTGATATGCAGAAACTATCCCAATTCCGCAAAATCCCTTTTGAAAGAATTTGCTTCATTTTTATTGTTGAAAAAAGAATTATAATATTTCTTCAGGAATTTAACAGGGTAATTCTTTTTTAATGCCTCTAATATTATCCCCTTGTTACTTGATATGCAATCCTTTGCTAAAGTGTTGCATATTTGGTTTCTCTTGAAATGTCCCAAAAGTATATTTCTAAAAATAAATCTTGAGAGGTTCGTGTTCCAAGTGATGATATTGTTAATTTTTATGCCATAACTTTTTCTTTTGTCGTGTAGACTCGTATAAATTCCATTCCTTGTATTGTACTTAATGGTGATATCCAAGAAATTCACCGATCCATCCTCTGCACGTTTATTTTCAACCAATTCCAAGCCACTGGGGTAAAAATTGAATTCCAATCCTGCTGCATTTTCATAATATCCATACAGCACGTCATCAACATAACGAAAGTACGGTATCTCATATAATAGATGTGTTCCATGCTCATATTTAGTGAGATATATGTCAGCCAATATTGATGAACAACTTCCCCCCATTGGAATTCCTTTAATCTGTTTATAATAGCACTTTCCGTCAAAAAGTATATTTTCCCTCAAAACCAGATTGATAAGGTCCATATATTTTCGATATGTAATGTACTCTTTCAAATTATGTAACTCATGCAATTCCTTCAATATAAGGTAAAGTTGTGCAATATCAATATTATTGAAAAGATCGCGAAAATCATAACTTCTGAATCGCAATTCCTAGTCACAGAATTTAAGTCTTTTAATGATATCATGGCTGTTCTTGATAATAACAGTTCCCTGCTTTTGAAGGTTAATCATAACTTGCTTTAGGATATTTAAAAGTTTTAAGTTAGCAATGGTCAAATAAGTTCCGCATCCTACGGTGACAGTGCGGAATTTAACGGGTTCCTTATGCATCTTTGGTATAAGCACTAAGTAAGGGAACTTAACATTTTTAAGATCAATATCAATTCTTTTGTATAAGGCTTTGATCCGATTGGTCAAAGTTTTACTATTATGCGATACCGATGTATACATATCCTGATCAAGGTAACATTTCTGTAAATTTTCCATATAATATTTTTTACAGGTAAATGCGTAATTAGCCACGATTTTATCTGTATAAGTGATTACAAAGCTATCTCTGATGTTTTTGATGGATCTAGGTATGGATGATACTTTAGTATTTTTGTATCTCTTTTGATAGTGCAATTTGAAACCATTAATAAAATGATATTTCCATTCATCAAATGTCTGAACAGGAACACTGTATTTCACAGCTAAACGATAAATGAATTGATACAGATCGTTATGTAAATCATCATATACACGCTCAAATTCTTGTTCTCGAAACTTAGTTCCCAATTTGAAAATACATTTTAGTTGTTGGTCTTCAATAAAATTTAAATTTCCTGTAATAATATGTTTGTGATACGGGTCACTATATACACTGTTCTTGCAATTACACTCTTCCACGTCATACAACGAGGTATTCTTACATATATGACTATAGTTGTATATTTTTTGCCGTTAGTACAAACATAACGGTAATTCAATTTAACTGTAATAAAAGGGATTGGTAAAAATTTATTAATTCCATTCAAAATAGAAGTGAAAGGAATTCTGTCAAAAAACTTGTTTTTAAAAGTAGTCATAAAAAATTCCTTTGTAATAATCTTCTGTTTTTGAGGGTTCAATTCAATACGATGCTTACTGGCCTTTAACTTAATCATATCCAATACCATAGCCATAAATTTACAATTCTCCTCCGTATGTTCATGAGGGTCAGTAGAAGTATATTGCAACACATATTGCCATATTCGTGGCAGATATTTAAATCTTATTCCATAAATAACGTTTTTAATCCAACTTATATTAATTGTTGTGTCATTTTGAATTTCTCGATAAATCTTTGGATCTCTTCTACCGTACGTTTATAACTGATCTTTCTGTGTTTTTTCCCTCTATGCCAGCGATGGGTTTTGCTTTGAGAAAAAGTTCTTGACACTGGCTGTGTTTTATCATTACTGCAATATTCCAAATTGAAGGTCTCATTGTAAATTACCGTGTTGAGCCCATATGGGTAGGCTGTAATGTACTGTTTAATATGAGTACTCTCCCACCATAATCTTTCTTGAAGCCTGGGTACTATATCAAGTATCATATCAAAGTACTATACTCAAGTACTATATCAAAATATACAACTATAGTCATATATGTAAGAATACCTCGTTGTATGACGTGGAAGTGTGTAATTGCAAGAACAGTGTATATAGTGACCCGTATCACAAACATATTATTACAGGAAATTTAAATTTTATTGAAGACCAACAACTAAAATGTATTTTCAAATTGGGAACTAAGTTTCGAGAACAAGAATTTGAGCGTGTATATGATGATTTACATAACGATCTGTATCAATTCATTTATCGTTTAGCTGTGAAATACAGTGTTCCTGTTCAGACATTTGATGAATGGAAATATCATTTTATTAATGGTTTCAAATTGCACTATCAAAAGAGATACAAAAATACTAAAGTATCATCCATACCTAGATCCATCAAAAACATCAGAGATAGCTTTGTAATCACTTATACAGATAAAATCGTGGCTAATTACGCATTTACCTGTAAAAAATATTATATGGAAAATTTACAGAAATGTTACCTTGATCAGGATATGTATACATCGGTATCGCATAATAGTAAAACTTTGACCAATCGGATCAAAGCCTTATACAAAAGAATTGATATTGATCTTAAAAATGTTAAGTTCCCTTACTTAGTGCTTATACCAAAGATGCATAAGGAACCCGTTAAATTCCGCACTGTCACCGTAGGATGCGGAACTTATTTGACCATTGCTAACTTAAAACTTTTAAATATCCTAAAGCAAGTTATGATTAACCTTCAAAAGCAGGGAACTGTTATTATCAAGAACAGCCATGATATCATTAAAAGACTTAAATTCTGTGACTAGGAATTGCGATTCAGAAGTTATGATTTTCGCGATCTTTTCAATAATATTGATATTGCACAACTTTACCTTATATTGAAGGAATTGCATGAGTTACATAATTTGAAAGAGTACATTACATATCGAAAATATATGGACCTTATCAATCTGGTTTTGAGGGAAAATATACTTTTTGACGGAAAGTGCTATTATAAACAGATTAAAGGAATTCCAATGGGGGGAAGTTGTTCATCAATATTGGCTGACATATATCTCACTAAATATGAGCATGGAACACATCTATTATATGAGATACCGTACTTTCGTTATGTTGATGACGTGCTGTATGGATATTATGAAAATGCAGCAGGATTGGAATTCAATTTTTACCCCAGTGGCTTGGAATTGGTTGAAAATAAACGTGCAGAGGATGGATCGGTGAATTTCTTGGATATCACCATTAAGTACAATACAAGGAATGGAATTTATACGAGTCTACACGACAAAAGAAAAAGTTATGGCATAAAAATTAACAATATCATCACTTGGAACACGAACCTCTCAAGATTTATTTTTAGAAATATACTTTTGGGACATTTCAAGAGAAACCAAATATGCAACACTTTAGCAAAGGATTGCATATCAAGTAACAAGGGGATAATATTAGAGGCATTAAAAAAGAATTACCCTGTTAAATTCCTGAAGAAATATTATAATTCTTTTTTCAACAATAAAAATGAAGCAAATTCTTTCAAAAGGGATTTTGCGGAATTGGGATAGTTTCTGCATATCACTTGAAGACTTGCACATGCGCATAGTTATTTATATAATAGGAGGTTTTGTGCTTCCTTAGTTGTGCGTTTCTTGACTTCCATTCTCAGTGGTCTGTTTCTCCATGTTTGGGTGCTTCTGACTGGGCACGTATGGGGGATCAACCTTTGCAATGCATTGGTTCCGTGAGCGTTTGCCCGGGCTGGAAAAGCAGCTTTAAACGGGAATGAGGAGTCGCCATCCTCCTCTGCCATTGCATGCATTGTATTTGGTTTTCCCTTCCATTGAGCTTAATCCTCGTTTTTTATTTCAATAGTATATTTACTTCGGATTAAAGAGCAGCATTTGCGCCTATTCCTTGGTAATATTGGTTTACATCTTTGTGATTACGTATAGCACTTGTCGTATATTATGTATATATATATATATATATATATATATATATAAATTAGTAAATCCAAAGTTAGAATGTATGTAGTAACTCATAATACACAATTCCAAAATTTTCTACAAAATACAAAGAAATATAAGAAATTAAGACATAAAGAGGAAATAATAAAGCGTAATGCAGGTCATAAAGACAAAGACAATCAACAAATTTCAAAATTGAGGAATGCAAATAAGAAAACAAAAAAATCAAGCAAAAAAGCTTGCACATGGAAGAGATTTAGGCTTACGATACCTTCATTTCGAAAAAATTCTCTTCGGGTCCATATATCCCTTCGAAATGAACACAAAAATGCTTGTTTCTGAAACACAAGATAGATTTTATCTATAAACTTGTGTTATATGGACGACAAGCATATAGAATGGAACAATAAAGGAAACATAAATACCTCAAAACACACCTCATCAGCGCAACCATGACGAGCAAAATATGACTAGAGCAATGTTGCCATATGCCAAAAAGAAAAGATGTGATTTGCTGTTGCCAAAGAGAGTAATAAAAACAGTACTGAGCAAAGGCAATAAATTGAGTTATTCAACAGTTAAAGCTTCAAGATAAAAAGATGACAATATAATTTCAAGAGAATGAAGAAGTACGGCTAAAATAAGATAATAAGGGGAGAATAAGAGAATTTAGGCTAATCGAAACTTATTAACTATACTATTTACTAAATAAGCAGGATATTGATACATTTTACTGGTAATTTTGAGGTTATTAATGTGCAAAGCATGAAATTTTTTATCTGATAATCTATAAATTCTAAAAAGTTGATTAAGTATAATATTTCTAAACAATTGAATCGAGTTGCAGGAATTAAAAGGTAATAATTTATTAATATTAAATTTAAAAAAATCTTTTTTATCATATAAATTTGTAACTATCCCAAGAGCAGGTTCTATATATATATATATATATATATATATATATATATATATATATATATATATATATATATATATATATATATATATATATATATATATATATATATATATTTGTATATATATATATATGTGTATATATATATATATATATATATATATATATATATATATGTATAACATATACATATATATACATATATATATATATATATATATATATATATATATACATCATATTTATCAACTAATTTAATTCTTATGGATCCAAGCTTTAATTATCGTTTGGCAATATTTCTTAGAATACGGTCACAAATTTCACTAAACGTTTGTAATGTATTTTCCTTTATGATTTCTCATAAAAGCACGAATTAATTCGAAAGTAATTTGGAAAACCTCATTACTCGCCATAAGTTCATATTTATTTATTCACTGTTGCTGAGGCCATGGTTGCGGAGGGGTCCATTTCCAGTTAATGTGCATTTCGTGATCGGTAATCTTAAAGAGTCTGATGATTTATGATCATTTGACAGCCTTCCTACCTTGCTCTTAATTACTCTCCCCTTTATCGGAGAGGAAATATCGGAAGGCTCCATAATCGTAAAAATGTTGCTTCACAAATATTAATTCACGAGAATACATAAAACAGGGAAAATTTTAATCATTGAAATATTTGTATTTATTTATAACCTGGTTAATGAATGGGTATATATTTAATAAAAGCATGCGAGCATATTAACATAATTATGCTATATATAAGATTAATGTCGCAAAAACCGCATAATAAGGACATTTTGAAATCTTGTAATTACACTCACAATCCGGAACGTCGACACCTGGAGATATAGAAAGGTTAATATTTTATCATGGTTAACCTGAGTTTTTAGCAGGTTTAACCTTTATACGTTAATCTGGTTTGCACCTTTTAGTATTGTTCAGTCTCAATAGATTGTTCGGTGTCGAAGAACATTAAATAATGCAAAATTTATTTACCCAATTTTAGTCAATTCAGATCAGTATTTGGTTTACCGTTTTTCCAATACTTCTATGTTATCAAGTTCGCCTTCCGCGAAATATATAGAAAAGAAAAGATTATGTAAAGTAACAATTTCTTAAAAATAATATACCTCGAAATTAGATACTCGTAAATTTCATCTCTAGCTTCAATAACTTTGTTGATACATATCTGCACAATTTATCTTCACGTGTTACCACAGTCTGGCAAAGCTGTACTCACTTAAATTTCGAATCTCTACTGTGGTAAATGTAACGCTTTGCAATGTTCTATGAAATAGAAGCAGGATACCGATTATCACTTTCGATACTTCTTTCGCAACTCTACCTTCATTTCACTTTCGTTCAAAACGGAGAACCAGTAGCGTCGACAGGGGAGGGCAAGCGTCCCCTGGACGTGCCAGGTCACAGATATGAGTGTCAAATTAGTCGATGTAGTACGTCTGATACTTTATTCCCCCCTCTCAAAGAATGCATAGACGTAAAATATACTACACAAGTTTATGGAAATATATATTCTATGTATATATGTCTATGAGAAAAAGTTCTATAACCGCTAATACAAAAGACATATGTAATCCAGAGCGGTTAATAATATTTTTGTACAGTTTAAATATATTTTAAATAATTATAGCGGCGTCTCTCTCTCATAATTCTTATATCTCGTTAGCCAACGATGTCAAACGCTTCGATAGCTTCTGAATCGGATCCCTGGCCATACCATGTTTTGAAACAAGAAATTTACTCCAATTTACACATTAAACAGACAGAAAACCTTTATCTCAAAATGATGGAATGAAACCTGAGACGTGTTTTAATATATATTTTCTATATGCAATGTACCTGCAGCAGCAACAATTAATAGTAAATAATTATATATGAAGCAAATAGAAATATATTTTGATATATATCTTTTAAACTATTTCACAGTAAGAAAGGGAATTTGAATGTTGAATGGCTCATAGTTATGGTATATTTACTTTTCAAAAAATAAAGATTCAATAAAGCTTCTATAATGAACATGAATGTAACATCACATATTAAAATTTTACAAGCTTAATTAATCGATGCCGTTTTAATTAAGTAAAAGCAGGGAAAAAGACCAATAAAGTATTCACCTTATTTTTTATACATCATTATTTACGGATTATTGTTTCATAGTCATTGGCGTTAAACGATTCAGGCAATGATCAGAGAGTACGAAACTTCTTAAAGCAAGGATTTTTTTAGATTCTTCTGGTGACAGTAAAGTAACTTCGGATCGTGTAACAATAAAAAAATTTTTAGCCCGACCCATAGTTTAAAAATATAAAACGGTGGTTGGTTGTAAAACGACTTCTACTGCTATTGGATTCGGTGTTGCATTACTGCTACTTGAAAAAATTGATTTAAAATAATTAAAATAATTAAATATTTATATTTTAATTATTTATTTACTTTTAAGAATTGTGCGATCACTCATCATGTCTTTGTCTGCACAGTGCAGGCTTGAGCCACTGACCGTGAAACAATGGTTTAACAGATGGATGATCATTTGAGCACTTTCTTGCTTTTATGCAACACTTTGTTATATGGTAGAAGTCAATCCATTGTATTTAGTTATTTCATGAAATATAGAGTATTAGTTTACGTTATATCGTCTTAATCCATGATTTTCAGTACTCTAAATATCTCATTAAATTATTAATTTTTAATTACAAATTTCTCCTACCAAACCAGCAAAAGATAAATTTAAGATGCTTCACTTTACACAGTTCGATTCCTTAATTTTTCATATAATTGTTCATGAAGGTTTTATTTGCTTTTAATACTAGTAATTAAAGGCAATATCTTTAAACAAGAATTATTTTTTTAAATATGAGTTAAAATAAAATTTATAATAAAATAAAATTTTAAACTTCCATCTATAAAATATTTTGCTTCGAAAGAGAAAGTAATATGTAATATTTCCCCTTTTTCAGATTTTTATAAAAATTTTCTTTCTTTTTTTTTTTTGTAGAAGAAGATGTTGCAATCAATACATACTTGAACAACCTGAAATCGGTATTGGCTTTAATATAACGGAATTTATCGCAAAAAAATTTCCTGAAAAGAATTTTTCTCAAATTTTGATATCCACCTGTTTTGAGTGTTAAGCTAGGAAACAATTTAAAGAATTTTGTGTTATTTTTTATTTAATATTTACATTGTTCAAGATACAATATCGAAATATATTACTCTTTTTCAAAAATAGATATTGATTTGAAAAGAATGTTAGCAAATATTTATTTATATTATAATCAATGCTTATATTTTGAATTACTAATTGAATTTGAAGTGCACAACTGCTCATTTTACACAGTTGATTAATATGATGATGTGGAATAATAATAATGAAAGTTTTATAAACGCAAAGGGAGCAATTATAACGGTTTATAAGTTGTTCAATTTTGAGAGATGGTTCAAATGAATATATTTTTAAAAGTGTTTGGTGTATAAGAATGCTTTTCTATATCTAGATCATGTTACATGTCAGGGAAAACAGGATATAGAACAACATCATATTCATCGGAATAGTTAAGTGTTGAAAAAAGCTGTCTTAAAATACTAGAATTTTTTAAGAAAAATTGAGACGTGGCAAATTGGATACAAAGAGGATTCATTCGATTTACCTGGCAGGGTCAAAGGGTTTGCGCCAGATTTTAAAGAACTCTAATCCCTGCCAATATAACAAACCCTAGATCTCCGCCTGGCCAATTGATGATTTAACTGTTGAGCTTGGGATAAATATAAATTTTTCTATATTTGAAGCGGGCCCTAAAATACATAATACCAGTTCCACCCTTTTCTAAGAACCAGCATATTATGAGCAACTCAAAGAATGGAAATTGCATTTCTTAGCTGAATCCGAGGAAAACCATTATTTTCTATCTCCATAAACCAAATAATCAACTTCCTTTGTGTTTCATTACATCCGTTTTTATTGATATTTAGATACACAATAGGCAACGAAACGAAAATACGGACGTTACAGGAAAATATCGTATAATACATTAAACCCATTGCTCGGTCGCAGCAATTGAATACATTAGGTCTTGGATGTTACAAAACATGATTCCATTTGTATGATTTTTATTTAAATGCGAATAATTACAAAGATACTAATATAGAATGTTGATTTTGTGGTTGTCTTTGTTTGCATATAAGTAAAAAAATTGCTTAAGCTAACTCTTTACAATTCAACATAAAGTACATCCATATAATAAAAGGCAATGTCTGTCTGTCTGTCTTATACACTATAGGCTCAGCAGCATCGCTTCAAAGAGCTACAAAATTTGGCAATCGAAGTCCCGGGGGGTGGGAAGCGAACACGTAAAAACCGATTTTTAAAATTCGAATTATTATTCTTTTTGTTATTTAATGTTTTATGCGATTTCGACTAATTTTTTTCTTTTTTCCCCTTTTTTCTCCACCATCCAAATGTCGCAGAAAAAAACAAATCATTCAACCAGAAAGTGCAGACAATTGTGAGTAGATATATATCAATTTCAAATTTTACGGACAAATTCTAATATTTTTTAAAGATTTTAAAACAAAACTCACTTTCGGCTCAAAAAAACGAATTTTCCTTGTTGAATCCTCAACTAACTCCCAACTAATCCAAACTTTGTTAACTGCACGGGGTTGAGGACGCAGTAGCCCAGTGGTTAGCGCGCGGGAATTGCACTCAATAGGTCCGGGTTCGATTCCCGCCACTGCCAAAACTGCCGCCGTGTTAACGCGGAGTACGATCACGCTAAACATGTGGGTCCGTAGTAGTATCCATACACCCGTATGAGCGCACAGACTCTTTTTACACTAAAAAACATGATTTTATAGCTTATTTTATCTTTTTTTTATGAAAAAAAAGGTCTCTATCCATTTTAATATTAAAAACATGATTTTTATAGCTAAAAAGGTGTATTATATACCTTTTTTACATTAAGACCAAATTTTAACAGTGAATTACTGAACTTTTTTAGTTAAAAAGCTAGACATATAAAATAAATGCGTGAAAAAAGAGGACTTCCAAATGAATGGAAGTCCTCTAATATATGTACCCAGCGAACTTATTTTAGTTAAAAAGCCAGACATATTAAAAGTATGCAGTGAATTATTTAAAATAAATGCGTGAAAAAAGAGGACCTGAATGGAAGCCCCCTGTTTTTAAAGGGTGGGGTTGAGACCCTCCCATATATTTAATAGAAAAACTCAAAATGTTTAACTAAATCTAAACATTTTTTATAAAATTAAAAATAATTAAAAAAATATGAAATCATTATGAATATACAAAACACATGATAATTATAGTGGGGGGTGATGCCCTCCCCAATGAAAAATGATTAAGCTTTCTCTAATTCATATTCGTATTTATCATCAATCATACCCGAATACTTAAACATATATCTACCTTTATTGATTTTATATATTAATTCATCAGAAAGTTTTCCATGTTTATTCGCAAGGTAATACTCTTTTTTTCTTCAACTTCCACATCTAACTTTGCGATTACTGAATCTCCATATTTAGTTTTAATTTTTCTCAATGATATCAGATCATATTCCCCAGGATATAAATCATTTAATTTAAACGTTTAGGATATCCTCTCAGTCTATTGAACTCTTCCATTTATTAGTAAACATTTTTATAAATATACCCTGCTAATCGTAATAGAATAAGTTCTTTGAAATACCATATAAAACTCCTAATTCTTTGAAAACTTTCTGATAATAGTTTTTAGTATGATCATATTTATCATCTTTACAAAGATAAGTCAAATAGCCTTCAGAATTTGTGAAATTTAAAGCTCACTCATCCATTTATATAGAATTAACATTTTTATAATGTCCTAAAGCTCTAGTATTCATACCATCTTCTAAAATAAATCTTTTATCATCTTTTGCTGATAAAGCTATCTTGTTCACTTGAATTGAATGCAATTCATGTTTCTTACTTCTAATTAAATTCTATGTTCTATATTGATCTCTTTTATTTAATAAACAGTCTTTATAATCTTCAAATGATATTCTGTTTTTAACGGTACTAGTCTTAGTACCTTTAGACTTCTTAATCTCAAATTTTTTATGGTTTTCTTTATCTTCTTCATTATTATTATATACTTCAACACTCTGTTTTTCTAATCTTATTGAATACATTTTACTTCTTAAACCTACAAATTCTTCCATAATCACACCGCTATATTCATCTTTCATTTTACCTAAAACTTTTTTATTACATCTAGGTATATTATATGGATTATTTACTTGATAATCAGATGTATCGAAATAATCAATCATTGACTCCATATCCACATAAAAGTCATCTGTTTTAATATCACATATAAAACTATCTGTATCCATATAAAATAACTTAATATTATCCTTATATCTCGGTTTCATGACATTATAATGAAAATCATGCATTAAATGTTTAGATAAATCTAATATACTCATTCCAACATAAATCGGTTTATTAAAATATAGTTTTGTTTTTTTCATGTGAACAGCTACCAAATTTTCATCAAAAATAGTTCTACATTTGAAATTAGGTTTAGCAATTAATTTTTTAACTTGATCATAATTACAACATAATCTTACATCGATTCGTTTTCTTATATTTTCCATAGTTTTTCCAAATACTAAATTATTCATCAATTTATAAAAATCTTTCTCAAAATCATTAGCAGCTTTCTTTCTCATTTCAGTGTTTAAAACTATATATTTTTTCAACCAATTCGATTGTTTAAATTGTAATACTCTATGTACTCTTACAGCCTTTATACCCATTTTCAAATATTGTTTTAAACTTCTATAATGAACTACATATTTCTCTTTATCGTATAAAGTTGTTAATAACTTACCTTGTTTCGAATTTTCTGAATTTTTACTGGAGAAAATTTTGGAATTTGATAATTTAAATTACAAACATTATGAGCAGGACCCCTATATTTTCCAGTTATATGACAATGATCAATTACTTTTTCATCCTTTAAGATTTGTTTTTCACATATATGACAAATATTAGTTCTTTTATAATGATTTTCATCGAACTCTATCATTGATTTGATACTTTCATATTTTTTAGTTTTTTCTTTTATAAATTTTTCAATTTTAAGAGTATCCTCTTTTAACATACATACAAACTTTTTAAGTGTATCAGGTCCTCTATAAACAACAGGAGGTTTAAAGTATTCATTTTCATATTTGATATAATAACAAAATGCATCTGCTACATGTTTTTGATATTTCACAGTATATGATTTAGTTTGATCTTGCTCACGTGTATCAATTTTAGGTAAGAGATATTCAAAATCAGCATATATAGTATATGGTACTCTCATTTTTCTTTCATGATTTTTAAATTGAATAACTTCATCATTTTTAAGCATATTAATTGTGACAGCTTCTTTCTCTTTACAGTATTCCTCATGTATCTTTAATCTTTCCTCAGAATAAAAATGATTTAAACATCTATCACATAAAAATATTTGATTATTAGTCATTTGGGATCTGATCAAACTATTCATATTTTTAATCCAACAATAATGATCATTTTTTTCATCTTCAATATAAAACAAGTTTGCATGTTTTTCTAATTTATTGTTAGTTATTCTAAGTAGATAAATTGAACTATCATAACTATAAACATTTACAGATATATTATTTAGTTTTTCAAATTTCTTAATATTGTCTAATGAAACAGGAAAATCAATACCTTTAAATTTTAATTCATCTTTATATTGCTCATATTTTGACATTCTTTGAGGATCTTTTTTTACAGGATGAATTGCTGATAATATAGACCACATAAAACATTTATTATCTTTATTTTTTACATTTATTATCTTTATTTTTTACATTTATTATAGCTTGTTTGGATTTAATGTTTTCAGGTTAATCAATATAACTTGATCCTCTCAAGGGTTGATACTTATGTATTCTCAATTCCAAAAATTTAATTTCTTCAAGACTCCAACCAGATCCTTTTGATATAAAATCATCAGATTCATTTATTAAGTTGTCAATAACATAATCATAAAAAGTATGTAAATCATTAGATTTTAATATAATTTGATTATCAGTTTTGAATGTAAATTCTTGAATTTCTTCATTCGATTTATACAAACAAAACAATTTAAAATTTACCTTTTTACCATTAAATTCTTCCAGAATTTGCTTTATTTTTTTTATTACAACCTTTCTTTTCTCTTCTAAAAATTCTAGAGGGATTTTAATATTATTACAATTATTAATTCTATATGATCTTAATCTAGATATATAAGCAGTTTCATATTCCTTAATTTCTACATTACCTTTATCATTTAATAATGCTTTTTTATGTTTTCGACTTGATATGTGATTTTCTAAATGTTTATAATATATACCGCAAATAATACATTTTCTCTTTTGTTTTGATCTTTTAATCATTATGTCTTTCTTTATATATTTTTCTTTATCTTCAGGTTCGTCATATTTACCACATATACGACATTTTCTATCTTCTGTAAATAACTTTTCAAGATTTTCATCTAGTCACTTTTCTTCAGAAAAGAAAATGACAGATATAAAATCATTACTATTTTTATCAAATCTTAAACTGAAAGAATCAAAAATCTTTTTAATTTTTTTACGTTTTTCAGGTTTATCAATAAATATATTTTTCTTTTTTTCCAAATATTTTGATATATCCAAATATAATAAATCTACTAAAACAGGTTTATATTCACCTGTTTTTCTGATATATTTAATTAATAATCTAATTAAATTTTCCTTCTTACAACCTTTAGGTTGTTTAATATTCAATAGTTTTACTCCTTTTCTAAGTTCATTAATAGTCTTTGACTTTAAGGTGAGCTCCATTTATTAGAAAACATTTTTAGAAATATTTTTTCCATGCTTACTGTGATAAATACTTTTTAAATGTCTCTTTTTGTGTGTATAGATATATTGCATACCACATTCACATTCAAATTTTTTATATTTGATTATGGAATCACAACATTTACAATGACTTTGGATTATACATAATACATATATATTATTCAAATATTTCCATTTCTATGATATATATAAAACTCATTTACTGATTTCATAGTCAAACAGTGTATACACTTTTTTGTTAGCTCCATTTATTAGGAAACATTTTTTGAAATTCATTCCACATGTTTTCATATTTCTTTTTGACTTTATAACAAAGTCTTTGAACCTTTATATTATTTTCAATTTTAAAAATATCACAAATCTTTTTCATAAAATAATAATTAACGGATTTCTCATAATACATAAAATCTAAAAATTTTAAAAACTCAACTTCTTGAGAAATATTATACCTCCTTTTTAATCGATTAAAATAACTAATTCTACTTTTACTTCTTTGTTTCAAACTCTCATAATATATAATATAAAAATATTCATCATCTGAATACATAATTTCATCTTTAAATTTTGCACTACTTCATTCTCTGAAATATCAATCGATTCAACCATTTCAGCACCATCAAAAAAGTTAACATTCATTTATTTACTACGTATTAATAACAGTTTTATTCATATTTATCGGGGGGGGGGGGTGATAGATCCAACCCCGTTAAATCATCATGATTCCCAAGGATCACCATCTATCTTTAAACATTGTATAAATCAGATGTCCAACTATTAAAATCATCTGGATATCCTAACCATTTTACAAAATATTTATTTCCTTTCTTTTTTATGATTTTTTCATTTTTATATACATCATCTTTTTTTATTATATTTAACCATTTCATTTTCATAAAAAGTTCCTTCAATTTCTTTACTGTTTAAATATTTTAATCGATAAGTAATAGGATCTGTTTTTAATACTTCAGATACTATAAAAATATCTTCAGTAAATGTAGAATCATCTACTTTCCTGAATGTATTTTTAATTGTTGATATTCTAACTCTATCCCCTATCTTAAATTTAGGTTTTTTCATGATCTTTTTAGTATATAAATTTTTATAAACTTGAGATCCATTTTCGTCTCGACTAGCCTCACTGGGTGTCATTTTAATAGATCTATGATATGAATTGTTATAATTTTTAAGTAATTTGGGTAATACATCGATATATCTTTTCGTATTGTTAGCGTGCATATATTTTATAATTTTTTCTCTTATACTTCTATTAAATCTCTCAGCTATTACAGATTTTATTTCTTTATTATAAGTCGTAAACCAAAGTATTTTATTATCTTTGAATAATTTTTGTGTAACTTTTCCTGTAAATTCAGTACCTTCATCCGTTAATATAAATCTCGGTATTCTTTCTTTAAAAACTTGTTTGAAACCTTGTACGACTTCTTCAGATCTTCTTCTTTTTATAGGGAAAGCCCAACCATATTTATTAAAAGCATCTATAACTGTTAACAAATAATTAGTTCCATCGTTATATTTGCTAAAATTTTTTATAAATAACAAATCAGCGTCAAATTGATTATTGCTGTTTGGAACATAAACTCTCCTTCTTTTAAATTTATGAATGACAGGTTTACATCTAGTATATGCATCTTGTTCATGTAAAAATTCTTCAACATTAGGTATTCCTGTTTTCCATTTCAATTCTTGAATACCACAATAACCTGTTTCTGGATTATAATATGTCTCTTTTAACTCTTTAATCCTAAAAAAGTATTTTTTTTACTACCACAAATTGTACAAATACCTTTACCAACTGGTTTACTTTTTTAGAAGTAGTTTCATAATAATTTTTAGTTTCGGTTTTCTTTTTACACTTGACACAATACATATTAGGAGATATTCCTAACCCAAAAGTTTTTTTAGCTTTAATAATAGGTTTAATAATTCCTCTATCTAATCTTTCTCGAAATGTTGGATCTTGTATTGCATTCAAATCATCTATTAATTCTTGACCAGCAACATGCCTCTATTTTGTATCTTTTGTTTTACTATAAGAAATATCATGTTTTTTACATGCTTTATCAACTTTATTTATTCCAGGATCACCTCTTTTTAATATTTTTTCTAATTTTGTAAATGGACCACAATATTGATATCCTGGTAAATGCATTTCTGGAGGATTTATTTTATTTTGTAACCATCCAACAATATCACAACCTTTCATTTATTTAGGATGAATAAATTTATATCCATTCAATTGCATTTGTTTTACGTATTTTTCAACTGGATTAAATTTTAAACTTTTTATGAAGTCCTTTTCACGCATATAAATTTCTTCTTCTGTCATATCCTTAGCTTTAAACGAATTAATGAGTTCTTTATAAAAATTGTAACAATGTCTATATTCTTCCTTTCTTTCTTCAATTTTTAATGCTAGATCAATAGCTTCTACTATTCCAACTGATAAACTTAAAAAAGCAAGCGGTTGAAAGGCTATTGCTGATAAACTCGTTCCACTTAGAATAACCTTACTTACTGATAATGAAATACTTATCTTTTGATACAAATTTCTACTCTTTCTGTAAACATACAATCTTTTTTCTAAATATTCTTCCATTTCATTTATATAGGATCAATTTTTTTTTCTGTATCTTATTTTCGGATTCACTAAATCTAACATTAAAAAATCGTATTGTTTTTGAACACTTTTATTACATATTTGTTTGAATTCTTCAGTACTTAATTTACCATCTATCTCTCTTATATCCGTTGAATTTCTTTTGACTGTAGATTGAAAAATATAAAGTAATTACAGTTCTTTCTTATATTGATAGGAGTTGAATGATAAGACTGTGATAAATAAATAATGGATGCGTTTTTCTTTCTACCTCTGATAAATAATTCCTGAATGGTGTTTTGATCTTTCTCAGTCACACAATCATCGAAAATAACTAAATTCTTTAATGTAGGATTTAAATCATCTACTGTAATGAAATCATCTGAAGAAAAGAATACTTCTTTTTTGTATTTATCATATAATTCTAATAATGTTTTCTTATTCTTCTTACATTTCAAAATATCTTCTCTTTCTATATCTTCAAACAATGTATATATTTCTTGTAATTTAGAATATTTAGTTTCGTATAAATCTTTTGCACATATATATAGTGCATTAAAATTTAAAAAATCATAAATCATATTTAACAGTAAATTTGTTTTACCTGAACCTGAAGGCCCTGTTATAAGCAATCTAATTGGATGTTTCGGTAACAAAGGATGTTGATTAGGATCAGGTAACTCATCTGGTTCCGTGTAATCTTTAATTTTTATCATTTATATAACAGTAAAAAATAATTTACTGCAGTAAAAAATAAAATTAGCTGCAGTAAAAAATTAATATTACATAAATGAACGAATTAGAAAAAGAACGAAAACACAAGTTTATAAAGATGCAATTAAATTAGTAAAATTAGAAAAAGAAATAAGAAAGAATAGTGAAGATCAACTAAAAGAAAAATTAGGTATTCAAAAAACCTTAGAGGAATTTCATAAACCAGTCACTCAAGAAATTGAAAAATATGAAAAATCAAATAAAGAGGTTGTAAAAAGTATTCAAAATGTTGTAGAATATATTTCATTTCCATCTATAACAGAGCCTATTGAAGCTGTGAAAGAATTAGTAGAACGATCTATTACTTATGATATCGATCAAAATTTAAATTTAAAATATTTAAAAGAGGAAAAATTATACAGACCTTCAGTATTTTTAAACGATCAAGAAAAATTAGAGGAGATGTATGTAAAAGCTAAACATCTAAAAGAAGGATTATCAAAGAAAAGAGGCAACTTAAAAAGTACAATTTCTAGGGATAAAAATTTTTCAGTGGAGGAATTAAATCAGAAAAAGAACGAAATAGAAGAAATTAAAAATAAAGAAAATATGTTGCAAAATTATATAAATTGATTAAATCTGATTCAAAGTAGTGAAGATATAAAGGTTGGTAAAGGATTGGATGTATTATCAAATTTAACAGAAAAAATATGTAATGGTAGTAAATCAAAGAAATTGTATAATCAAGTAGTTTTATTGCTAGATATGTTATTAAAAAATAGAGAAATGACTTATAATGATGTACAACGATATCATAAACAATTTCTCTGTTAATAAATGAAAAAAAATAAAGTTTATTTGAGTGAAGATCAGAAAAATGAACTTAAATCAGCTCTTAGAAATAAAGAAGAAATAATATTACAAATAGATAAATCTAAAACTCCTAATCATGAGATGTATTTAACTAAAACTCAAATTAATCATATTGATGATGGAAAAAAAATTACTATCAGTAAAACGCAATTAGATAAAAATGGAGGATTTTTACCATTTCTAGCAGCACTTATATTCTCTTTAATAACCGCTGCTAAGTTTGCAGTTCCAGCATTAGCAACAGGTGCTTTATCTGGATTAGCTAGTTCAGCTGTGCAAAAAAAGGGATCTGGGAAAAAAAACGTGGAAAGGGAATATATCAACCTTGGGAATTAGTAACAAAATGATTGAAGAAAATATAAAAAAAGGAAGAGGATTTAGAGGTGTATTTACCTCTGATTTATTACCTAAAACAATAGGAAAATTTGAAAATGGAATCATTAATTTAGATGTATCAACAGGTCCTAGAACTCATTGGGTTTGTTATTATAATGATCCTAAATATAAATATGTGGTATATTTTGATCCGTTTGGTGAATATAACGATATACCTAAAAATATTAAATCATTTCTTATTACATCTAATAAAAAACCAAAACTAGGTCATGATGATAGTTTTTTACAGAATTCTACATCTGTGAAATGTGGTTTATTTTGTATGAAATATATAAGAGAAAGGAATAAAGGTATATCACCTAACCTAGGTAAGGAATAAAGGTAAACCTAGTGAGTATAATGAAAATTGTGTTCTGTATAAATGATAATATTAAAATCTGAAGGTCATGAGAAATCAGAGGAATTTACTGTAAATTTTATTACACCTCTAAAATTAAAAAAATTAGCTTTACAGTCGTTTTCTATGGAAGTCTCATGCTTTAATATAAGTGAGAATTATAGAAATAACATATTTATAATATATAAATTAGGCACAGATATAACAATTGTTATCTCAAATGGTAATTATACTATAAGAGGTTTAAATGAGTATATGATACAAATATTCGGTGAGGATCCACCTGTGAAATTTGGTATTATTGAAGCAAGACAAAGAATAGCTATTAAACTGAAAAAAGGTTAGGTAATTGATTTTACAAAAAGTAACTTTCATAAAATTATAGGCTTTTTAAAACCGACATATGGAAGTTATGATGAAGAAACAGATGTTGAAGGTGAACATGTAGCTCATATATCCAATGGAAATGATAATATTTATATTCACTGTGATGTTGTAAAAGGATCTTTAATAAATCAATCTAATTCAGAAGTCATTTACTCTTTCGTTATTAAAAATCCTCCTGGTAGTATAATTTCAAAAGAATTTAATAATTGAATATATTATCCTATTAAAACGGATCCTGTTGAAAGAATAAAAAATGAGGATTACTAATCAAAAAGGTGAATTAATTGATTTAAATAAAGGAGCTGTAGAATTTAATTTTATACCTATTTTTGAGGATAACTACGTTAAAAAAATATATCAATTGTTAGGTCAGGTTTTCTTCATAAATAAATGAATAAACATAGATTATATTGAAAAAGTAAAAAAATACAAATATTTTTAATGGTGAAAACTGAGCCTATTATTGAAGCACAGAATAAATTAAACGAAATATTTTCAATAAAAAAGAAAGGAGGCGGTTTAAAAATTCTTCCTAAATAAATGCAAAAGATTTATGATTTGAGTGATACTCATTATTATCATATTGATCATATTAAAAGTTATGAATTAAGAGAAATTCATCCAAAAGAACATAGTTCAGATGAGAATGCCACCTATGTTTTTCATATTAATGATACTAAAGCAAAAATTTTATATTCTAGAGGATATCTTGAACAAAAATTAAAAATTACAAAACATGATACATCATCCATTGGAAACGAAAATGTGAGTCTGGTAAATGGTGGAGGTTTTATCAAAATTTTAAAAGTACATATAGGAGATACCGAAATTGAATCAAATACACAGTCCAATTTTTCAATCATGAATCATGCTTTAAGATTAACTCATTATACTCCTGATTATACAACATCACAAGATCAAGATGAATTTTTTTATCTAGATACATCTGATTCAACTGACCGAAAAGAGTTAAAATATAATGGTACTTTAGAAGCTACTACTAAAATAACTGATTTTCTTAATAATTTGAAAATGTATAAAGATTATAACGAAGGATTCACAAAGAGATGGGAACTAACGAAAGATAGCAATGTCATTAAAATATGGACACCTTTAAAAGATATAATCGATTTCTTTAGAGAATATGAAAAGGTAATTTCTGGTTTTGAAGTGAAAATAGAAATTCAAGGAAATGAAAATAAGAATATGATATATACTGATATAGGAAATGTTAATTATAAGGTAGTAGTTGAAGGTTTAACCTTGCATTTACCTTATATAGAATTTAAAAATTCTGCAGAAAGTGTGTTTATGAAATCATTTCTATCTGATAAAGATATAAAGGTAAATTGGGAAAGATATAGATTTGGGATGGTAGGTCCCTATAAAAGCGATAGCGGATCTGTCACAGCAACTACAGCCTCAGATGAAGTTTTAGGTGTCTATGTTATTCCTCAGTACGTTGAAAGAGATAGTAATTATGAAAAAAATAATATGATACTTGATAATATAGATATGACTGAATGCTGGTTGATGATTAATAATAAACAAATTCCTCTTATGCGTTACAAAACGAATTTTACCGATAAAGATTATAATAGGGAGTATGAAGCTCTTTTACATGCAGGATTAAATGATATTAATACAGAAACAGGATGTTTGATAAATAAAAAGAATTTTGGAGATATGTTTACTATTTTTTATTTTGACTTATCAAATCATGAAAACTATACCGGTTTAAATAATTTAGATATTGAATTTAATTGGGAGAGATTAATGAATACTCAAAAAGAATATAAGTTTTATATTATTTTAAAAAAAAGAAAGATATGTTTTATAAATTTGAAATATAAAACTGTAACAATGGTTAAGAGTTTAAAATCATAAAATTAATGTTATAATAAATGAGAGCTTATTATCCACCTTATGATGATCAAATGAAAGAAGGGCCTATTGGACCTCCAGGTATAGGTCTTAAATTAATGGATGATGGAAATTATAATATGGAAAATATAATTTTAAAAATTGTGAAAATCCTATAGATGATTTAGATTTAACCACTAAAAGTTTCGTTTTGAATAAAATAGAGAATAATCATTTTGAATTGAGAAATCTTATAGAAACTAAATATGATAAGGATTTTTTATCCTTTACTGAAGAAACAGGTAAGAGAAAAAAAGAATTAGATGAAACAACTTTACATTCTTCAGAAGGAAAACCTTACGATGCAAAAGGAAAAAAGAATAGGAAATGTAGCAGATCCTAAAGATGATAAAAATGTTGTGAATAAAAGATATTTTGAAAAAAATACATTAATATTACAGAATGATAAATTTGATGCAAAAGAAAAAAAATAAGTAATGTAGCAGGCCCAGAATATGATAAAGATGCTGTCAATAAAATATATTTAGACAATAGAGATATCTGGATTACCGTAGAAGATCTTATTTTTACAGATGGAGAATTTACAAAAGTAAATTTCAACATGATGAGTTCTAAATTACTGGATCAAAAGATGCGATTAACTACAGATATATATATGAAAATTTCTATATATATAGCTATATATGATACAGTAGAAAGTAAATATATATATAATAAAAGTCCACTGATATCATTAGAAATCAATGGTAAGGTATTTTTAGAAGCTCATACAGATACAGTAACCTGTTTTGCTTATGGAAAACGTGATGATATCATCACATTATGGATAAAATCTGACAGTAAATCAAGCACTTTAAAACCTTATATGCATATTGAAAAAATCCCTTTCTAAAATACGTTCACCAATAAATGGATATCGATTGGAATGCATTTTCCAGAAATAATTTATCTGAAGATGTAATTAGAAATCTTAAAGATCATGTAAATTGGGATTTAATTTTTCAATATTCATCACTGTCTGATTCTTTTATTGAAGAATTTGCTCAACCTGATGATTGGCCTAAAATTTCTAGATATCAAAAATTATCAGAAGATTTTATAGAAAAATGTAAAGATAAAGTAGATTGGGAAGTCATTTCTCATTATCAAACTTTAAGTAACGAATTTATCATAAAATTTTCTAATCATTTAGATTTATATAAAGTATCAATGTTTCAAAATCTTACAGAAGATACCATGAGAGAATTAAAAGAAGATTTAAATTGGCTGTATATAACTAGACATCAAACATTTAGTGAAAATTTTATAGAAGAATTTATGCATAAATTAGATTTTTGTTATTTGATTAAATACAAATTTGATCTATTACCTGATCACTTTTTTAATGTTTATTGGAAAAAAATACAAGCTATACAGATGAGTGAATTAAATAAAAAGTTTGGTCATCATGAAATAGAACCTTACAGAGAAAAAATTATTGAAGAGATTTGTGAAGTTAAAAAAGTCTTGAGAGAATGTGCTTATCTTTTGAGACAATTAACTAACAAAGATGAAAAATAAATATTTTATAATAATGTTTCTAAATAAATGAATGTTATATATAATAATGGTATAAAAAAAACATTTATCTCTTTCTTAAATATAGAGAATCCTGCTGAAGTGAAATCCATTTTTTTATTAAATTATAATTCACTTGATGGTATAGAAAATTTAACTAATTTAAAAGAATTATATTGTGAGGGAAATAAATTAACGTCATTTGAAGGAATAGAAAATTTAATAAATTTAGAAAAATTATATTGTGGAGAAAATAAATTAACTTCACTTGAAGGAATAGAAAATTTAATAAATTTAGAAGAATTATATTGTATGACGTGTAGATTAACTTCACTTGAAGGAATAGAAAATTTAATAAATTTAGGAGAATTATATTGTGGAGAAAATAAATTAACTTCACTTGAAGGAATAGAAAATTTAATAAATTTAAAAGAATTAGATTGTAAAAAAAATAAATTAACTTTACTTGAAGGAATAGAAAATTTAATAAATATAGTATTATTAGATTGTAGAGAAAATGATTGAATTAATATTTTTGCCTAGAATATATAAAATATGGTATGATGAAGATAAAATAAATTTACCCCCTATTTTAAGAAGACGTCATAATAATGTATATAATGACTCTCAAAATGTACATAACACATATATTCAAAAATCTTTGAGAGAGACTATCATAAAATTATTAAATACAGAAATTACATATGATTTAGATGAATGCATTAAAGAATTAGGTATAAAAATTAAAAGACACTTACTGGAAGGAGAATTCCATAATATTAAATTTAGAGAGATATTAGTTGTTGTGTTTAATATAATTTTAAAAAATGAGAATAAAAACGAAATTATAAAAGATGGACTAAAAGAGGATGATGATAAATGTTTTGTTGGGAAAATAACTAGAATAATTAATGTACTAAATGGATTTGATCCTGATGTTTCTATTACAATATCTGATAATGAACAAAAAAATATTATAGCTGAAAAAATATTTAGAGAGTCAAAGTCTGATGAAGTATACAGAGAAAAACTTAAAAAAGAGATGGAAGAAAGAGGTTTTACAGATTAAGAATGGGTGAATTTATATTTATTAAAATGAGTTTAAAAAATAGCAAAATGGCCCATCTGGCTGGCGCCAGGGGGTGATCTGGAAGTCTGGTTCCAACAGCTGTCTTAGAATTCTAGAACCAGAGTTCCAGATCACCCTTGGACCAGGCCCACTGACCAAGGAAATGGACAATACAAACATATAACATACAGGACATAGATTCCACAAGATTCAACCTACCACTTATTATTTTTCGATGATTGCCACTCTTTTGGATCAACGACTAGAGTAGCTGACGTCATTTTTGGCAATAAACCATCAACCCGAATTGATTAACAAACCGGGGAGAGATTTGAACCGGGGACCTTTATATCAATAGCCCCGCGTGTTACCGTTTTGCCATGGGTACTCGATATATGAAGTACTATTCATTAATATAACCTTTACATTTGAAAAAACAACTTTAAACGAGTCATTTTTCAAGCAGAATACTTTAAAAGATCAATAGTTTTAATTTATCTGATCGAAAAATAGCGAAAATAATGTTTTTAAAACGTTATAAATATTTTTAAAATGAGAAATATATACTATCCGTTTGATGCTGTCATCTGTTTGATGCTGCCATCTAACGAAAAAAATCTGCAACAAGTTAAATAAATATTATTTTCTCTTCACACTATGAAGGACGTCATAGAGCGTTATCAAGACTACTTCTACTCAAGGTTGCACTTCCTGTCGACTCAGCGTGATGATAAAACAAATCAAGAGTCGCTTCTTAAATGGAAGAGTTCTGAACGAATATGAATTAGAGAAAGCTTAATCATTTTTCAGTGGGGGGGCGTCACCCCCCACTATAATTATCATATGTTTTGTATATTCATAATGATTTCATATTTTTATAATTCTTTTTAATTTTATAAAAAATGTTTAGATTTCGTTAAACATTTTGAGTTTTTCTATTAAATATATGGGAGGGCCCCACCCTTTAAAAACAGGGGGTTTCCATTCAGGTCCTCTTTTTTCACGCATTTATTTTAAATAATTCACTGCATACTTTTAATATGTTTAGCTTTTTAACTAAAAAAAGTTCGCTGGGTACATATATTAGAGGACTTCCATTCATTTGGAAGTCCTCTTTTTTCACGCATTTATTTTATATGTCTAGCTTTTTAACTAAAAAAGTTCAGTAATTCACTGTTAAAATTTGGTCCTAATGTAAAAAATCTGATGTGGGCAACACATGACTTTCCTTATATAATGTAATTAATTTACTACTTTTACAGAAAAAAAGTAGGTTTTTCTTATAGTAGATACTAATATTCTTTCCAAGATATTAAATTTTCGACAATTAGTCGTCAATTTTATCCATTTGGCGAGATTTTCGTTAATTTGGCATCATTTCAAAAAGTCGCTAAGTTGGCGACATTCCGCCAAATTCGTCGCCAAAATCTCGCCAAGCGTTATGCACTAAGAAATAAGTTATTCTTACAGCAGATAAATGACTATTGGCGTTCAAACACAAAAGTATTACTAAAAGTATATTTTTTCATGAATGGAATGAGCTAGTTCCACGAGAATGATGTAAACCAATTTATCGCATGGTATTACATATGAAAAGTGAACATGTTTCTCAATAGGAATTTTTTTTTATATGACATTTTGATAATTTTTTTTTAAATGAACAATATCTCGAGAACGGTTCATGTTAGCGTTCTAAAATTTATGTCAATCGTTTTCTAATGAAAAATTACATAAGAAATGTCTATTTGCGTAACTTTATTAGTGGTTTTGATTTTTTGACGATTTTTTCAAAATTCCATTCGAAAATTTAGGGGGTTCTTAACATTCGATTGCATATAAAAGCAACAGGCTTCCAGTGTTTACGGATTGTGATTTTTGTACCAAATTTGGTTCGAATCGGTCCATTTGTTCGACAGTTATCGTCTCCACAGACTCACTGACACACACACACATACTTTCACACACACACACACACACACACACATACACACCCACAGACATCACTTCAAAAATGTTTGATTCGTGATCAGGGATGCTTGAAACGTGCTCTCCCGTCGAAAACTCGAATTCGAATTTTCGACCCCGTCACAATACTTTCCTTATACATTATGTATATAAGGAAAGTAAAAAGGTATATATACACCTTTTTAGCTATAAAAATCATGTTTTTAATATTAAAATGTATAGAGAGCTTTTTTTTCATAAAAAAAGATAAAATAAGTTATAAAATCATGTTTTTTAGTGTAAAAAGAGTCTGTGCGCTCATACGGATGTATGGATACTACTGTTCGTAAGTCCGTCCGAGAGGTTGGTAGTAGGGGAAGTAGGGTACGGTCCCTGTGAATGCCTCCCCCACTGGGTTCCGGTCTAAAATGGGGGCCACTTCCTGATCGTCCAAATAGTTACCTTACACCTTTCTGGTAGGTCGCGCCAGCGAGTTTGCCACGGTCAGAGTTTTCAAGGATAGCGAACAGGCTAATAGCCGAAGGCGGCTAGTTTGTAATAATATAATATGGCTTCTTCTACATAATCGATAGTAAAGAATATGATGTAAAGTGCATGGTTAGAGTGACATGGCCAGCTACTGTGAATTAAATACATAATGAATTGTAGTGTCTGAAAATCAGAAACGCACACGTCCAAGTAAAATGTATTAAAGTTTTAATAAATTTTAGACATGCCATCCTGGAAAATAAAAGTTTTGTGACACACTAATAGTTTGAATTGGTGCATTTATATATATTAACGCTCTCATTACTGAGACATTCATATATTTATATTCATATGCATATTAGAATTACGCGCTATATTGCAGATAGCAGCAGTGGATCTTTTTCGCACTCGTCGGCATGAAATAGTCGATATCTAAACTGACAGCAAGGAAATTTGCTATGGGCCACACTATTGCGTAATTCCATAGGGCCAATTCAATGTCCTCGAAACTGAGCTTAGGCTATAACACTCGGTACTTTAACTAAAATTGAGCAAACACAACACTCTAATGTGAGTCGCTGGTGTAGAATTCCGATGTTCACAGAATTATAAGCAGATGGGTGCAGGGTGATCGAATAAAGGACGAACACTACGCTATTAGTCGTGTACGACAGGGTCCACAACAGTAGATGTACATGCAACAATGTATCTATTATGCAGACATCAAGAGCAACAGGAAGCACAAGTGCACTAGGAAGTTATCCATAACGCAATGGCAGCAGACAAGTCTCACGTCAAAAAGTGCATCAATTGTGGTACCTTCGATGCTTCCCTTAGAATAAACCGGACATATCTACATATAGTCGTTTTGGTTATTTGCACCACAGATAATACTAACTGATCTTCAGCATCCTAATCAACTACTGATCTCAAGCTTAAATTGCACTCAAACCATGCAAAATGAGACGGACTTCTTATCAGCGCTGAGTATTTGTACGACGCCACCGATGCAACATTAGTATGTAGTTGAGTAAAACCTGTATTTGTTCGCGGTGGCGACATTGGTTCAATTTTTACAATATTTAGATAAACTTCTCTCACTTTGAGATTCTGTGGGACTCTGCAAATGTTGTTCTCGGATGCATGGTATAGGAGCTGTGTGACAAATCGTCATAAGGCAACAGAAAACCGCAATGGCCATGTTAAGATAAAACCTGCCGCCTGTATGGTATGGGCCATTCCTAAAGTTGAGATAAAGGTAAAAGTGCAGCCAACAGAAGATTCTTTCAGACAGATTATAAAGCTTCAATGTATTGCAAAGCATTACCACCTCTTAGTTATAAGGCAATATTTTTATACTCTTTGTCAAAAATATCACTTCTTCCGCTATAGCCAATGTGTATGTAAGAAATCTTTACAGAAAATACACCATAAATAATACCCATATTTCCATCTGTAGACACACAGCAACGAACTACCGAAACCATAAATAATGTGAAATAATTTCCTTTATCCCAACATCTGAGAATATGCAGTTTTGTTTGGGTCACTATTAACCAAATGTGTGATACAGTCAATGTTTCATTTCGCTTTGGTATTGAATGGCTTTCAGATATACAATAGGCACTGAACGAAGCAATAAGTAAAAGGATTCCAGAAATGGTATCCTCTAATACTTTAAGTCCAGCGTCGGTTACCGTAGCTTAATGGATTAGGAGACAACGGATGATTAAAAGCTAAAGTATTCATATTATTTTCGCCTAAAATATTATACAGAATATCGCAAAATATTAGAGATGGGGTAAAAAACTGTGTATTCATTATTCTTAATTTTAATTTCAGTAACATAAATTGCACAGAATTAAAAATCATTGCATAATGCTGATTATTTTCCAGATTACTCGCTGTAAATTGTAATTGGTGAAACTCTTTCTGTCCACACACCCAATAGATTGATTTAAATTTTAATAATTTCAATATACAGCAAACTTCCAATAACTCGGCAAGTTCGACAGTTCAGCAATGCTAAATTACAAAATCCACCGGATTATCGGATGTCACACTAAAATGAGGTAAATAATTTGGGAAATTAATTAAAAACAAAATAATGAGAAATGAATATGATAATATTTATTTGCCATAAACGTTACACATATTGATTTATACTGTGAAATTTGGGAAAAAACATTCACATTAGCTTAAAAATTATAAGATTAACTTCGGTAATCAGAAATCTGTATTTAGAACCATTTAGTCTTTTACTGATGCAAATGTATCTCAATTCAGCCAAATAGACATAAATGTCCTTTAAAAAGGATGCCAAACCACTAGATGCCGGGATTAATGAAAATTTACTATATACAAGATGAGGAAGATTCGAAACCCTTTGCATGAATTTTAATGGAAGATAGGGAACCTTAAGCAATAATTTTTCGTATAAGAATAAACGTCTGAAGACTTTGCTCTTCGATTCTAGAAGAGTCTGTTGGTACATAAATGAAAGGCACATAATTTTATGTACAGCAATTGTACATTCTACAGCCGTTTTACTTTAGTTGACCAAAGGAGCGATAATGCATGCTTGATAGCATCGACTAACTGATTGCAGTGCATTTCCAAAGACGCTCGGCATTTCAAGAACACATGCAGCAATTTTTCCCATTCCATTCGCAGCCCCATGTGTTTGATACATGTCAGCCATCTGAACGTTCTTTATTTCTCTTTCTACAGACCGTCCGTTCGATCCGAAGATGTAAAATATCTGTTTGAACTGCCGGTAAAGTGTCGTCACCCAGTTCAGACCAGAACCCAATGGGCGTGGTAACTACAAGTATTGTACCATTCCTCCCGTAAACTATAAGCTTTCCGATGGACATTAGGATCTACCGATTTATCGTGCCTATATTCCGTGTTGGCATGGAAATTGTTTTGGATGGCGTCAAGTATCGAATATCTTTCATAGAATTGAAAATTCGTACAACCTATATAAAATTCATAGAACTTTCAATTTTTCCAAATTTCGAAACAAATTATAAAAATATGATTATGTTAAAAATAGAGGGTACCATGAAAATTCAAGGAAACATTTTTATGTGTTGTATCCCAAGTAGTTTAAGTATGCTGAAATCACAACTTCAACAACTTTTAGGAAAAATTTAGGTGTTATAGTATATGGTTATTCATCAATTCTCAGTGGTTTATCAATTTCTAAGAGAGGGAAAAATCAATGAGGAGGTATTTGAAGAGATTAGACACATGAAGGAGAAAATTTCTTTGTTAATACAACCTGATGGAGACTAATCCCATTGGTCCCTGGAGGTATTTTGCTACTCACACTCGAAATAATATTATTTGATTTGTAACAAAATTGCCATTTTATATGTTATTTTATTACATAAGAGCGCATAATATACAGACATATTTACAAAACGATAGCGTGGCTCAGTCTCCTTATATTGTATCTTATGATGTTAAATAAAAAATATCTTAAGAAATTAAATATGGCTACTTTTTTCAAACAAGCAAATCCATTGTAAAAATTTTAAAATATATAAATAGTATTTTACATTAAATATAGTTAACATTCTTAATCTAATTTTTTCTTTCCTTATATACATGATGTATAAGGAAAGTATTGTGACGGAGTCGAAAATTCGAATTCGGGAAAGGACGTTTCAAGCAACCCTGTTCACGAATCAAACATTTTTGAGGTGATGTATCTGTGTCTCTGTGTGTGACAGTATGTGTAAGTGTGTGTGAGTCAGAGAGCCTGTGGAGACGATATCTCACAAAAAAATGGAGCTATTCGAATGAAATTTGGTATAAAAATCACAATCCGTGAATACCGGAAGCTTATTGCTTTTAAAAGTAATTGGATTGTACAGAACTCGCCTAAATTTTCGAATGAAATTTTGAAAAAATCATCAAAAAATCAAAATCATTAATAAAGTTACAGAAATAGATATTTATTATGTAATTTTTCCTTACGAAACGATTGACATAAACTTTAGAACGCTAGCATGAACCGTTCTCGAGATATTGCATATTTTACAAATAAATTTATCTAAAAATCCCATAAATTAAAAAAAAATATTAACTCTTGAGAAACATGTTCACTTTCACATGTAATATCATGCGATAAATTAGGTGACATCATTCTCGTGGATCTAGCTTGTTCCATTCATGAGAAAAGATACTTTGAGTAATACTTTTGTATTTGAACGCCAATAGTCATTTATCTTCTATAAGAATAAATTATTTCTTCTCCATAACGCTTGGCGAGATTTTGGCGACGAATTTGGCGGAATGTCGCCAACTTGGTGACTTTTAAAATGTTGTCAAGTCAACTAAAATCTAGCCAAATGGATAAAAATGACGCTAAATCAATGAAAATGACGACAAATTCTCGAAAATTTAATATCTTGGAAAGAATATAATTATCTACCATAAGAAAACCTTTATTTTTGCTGTAAAAGTAGTAAATTTATTGCATTATATAAGGAAAGTCATGTGTTGCCCACATCAGATTTTTTAATGTTTATGTCTTTTTGCCCGTTTTAATATGTACGCATTTGGTAGGAATTTTTTTTTCATGTCCCTCTATGTATTAACTGAAATTTGCAATATTTTTGATCATTTTCTGGTAACATGTTGTAGGTGTATAGTTCCACTTCTTTTTAAAACACTGATCTTGTGAGACACAAAAATATAATTTGTTTGTGACTCGTACTCGATACTGGAGTTCTTTTGAATTACTCTCATGGAATTAAGATCTGTTCATAAAGTATGCATCTTCGTTTTTATGCTCATCCATATCTTAATCTCTCCCACACACTGAGAAGTTCCTAATAAGTCTGCCTATATTAAAACCCCACTGGAAATCAGTAAACTCAGTTATCCATACTTCATTTGTATTCTGTATATGATTTCTGTAAATCAGTTCTTTGATTCTGTGAATCCATTGAAGCACACAAGCATTTTATATATGATAGAATGTTCTATTTTCATTCTTTGAGAAATGGGTGTTGGATGTTCGAAAGTATGTAAATGTATGTAACTGGTTATATATTTAAAACTACTAAAATATTTTTTGAAAATGTAATTCAATAATAATGTTAAATATACTGCATTTCTGTTCATTTGATGTACAATATAAAATATCACATCATCCTATAAAATATCATCACATAAAATATATCATTTAGCCTTTAAAAATTAGAAATCAGAACATTAAAGTTGTGCATGTGCGTATTTAAATTTATTTATTTTGCTTTATTAAATTGCATAATTTGTTTTATTAAATTCTGATTTGACGGCAATAAAGTCGCGTCACCACATGTTGAAAGTAAATGTTCGAAACTAAAGGTTACTTGAAAAAAGTTCTCGATGAAGTGGGCATAGCCAAGAGATAAAATATAAGATTCAGAAAATGTAAACATATTTTAGTTGTAAAAATGCCCAAAGTTAATTTAGTTGTAAAAATGTTCAATACCCAAATTTCTTGTTTAGGAACAATGTTTTGCTCTATGGACATAAATTAATTTACAATATCTGCCCTATTCTTCGTCGAACGGATTTTTCAATTTATCGAACAAAATATTTTGTGTATTCGTGATTGTCTTTCAATCTGTGTACCCACTGTCTAAACGAATTACAATTTTGGTTGCCATCTCAATTGTATGAAAAAAGCTTGAAAGCAATAAGCTGTCTTTCTTACTGCCTTACTGTTGTAGTACAATACTTGTACAACATGTTGCACGTCCAATTACGAATGCCAAGAAAGATAATGAGCAATCTAAATGCAGCGGAGGAAACACATTGGAACACAATCATAGATAAACAGTGTTCATCCCCTTCTGCATCAACGACAAATGGGAGAAGTGGTATGAAACCAAAGGGGTAAATAAAAAAGTGCCCCAAAGTTTTGTTCCAAAAAGTTCAGCAAATCTGAATTGCGAAAACGACTTAGCAACATGTCTCTTGAGTTTGTGCAAAAAATATCTACTGTGAGCGCTAGAAGAAAGCGTGGTTCAGAAGTGTGATATGCAATAGAATCTTACAGCATAGTGATGGCGCGAATAAGTGTTGGAATGCCAGAAATAATAGGTATTTATGTATTTCACTTGTCACTAATTATCACGGAAGTCACACATTTAACGGTTATCTAATAATGAACAATTAGTTCGTACGAATCTATGTCGTAATAACGAGTTCTTGTAATTTAAACTAAAAGAACTATTTTGAGTTTCGGTAGATTAAAAGAAAGTGTCTAAATATATGTGTCAATTATATTATGTGTGTAAATATGTTTATTGATGAAATATTGTTAGCGCTAGATGTATTATAATAATGGATTTATGAATAGTCTTAATAATCCAGACATAAATAGATATCTTTGAACTTAAATATTAAATAAATTGGTCAATTTAGATGTGTTTATTTATATCTTGTGTATTTATCTCTCCGGCTTGAGAACCGGGAGTTTACATGCTTCACCCTTAGTGAAGGCATCAAAGGTAAGTCCTAGTATAGTAATTTTGATAAGGACAACTTTACCTTATGACAATTTTTATGTAAAATCCAAAATCATTCCTTCGATATCAAATGCCATAGTCTGTTCATTATAAATACAGTTTCCATTAAGCAGATGGAATTGCCTACACTGCTTCTTTTAGCAATGATATTGAATCAATGCCATATTTACACGTGCATAAAGCACATTCAACACCACATCAAAATGTAACAATAAAAAGAGGAGTTACGACGCGGATATCATCAAATACTTTGAGTCCAGTGCTCGGTTGCTGGAGATCAGTGGATTAAGAAATTCGTATCAAAGTCAAACAGAATTTCTATTCTTAGCTGTTTATAAGAAAGCAAATGCTAAAAGAAACACATAGAACTCATTTACTTATTTTTCGTTTGATATTAAATAACAATGAAGGACAATTTTATATGGTCCAGTTACGGAAAACTAAATATATTAAAATTCAATAAAATAAATCACCACATACCAGAAAAACCAACTGTAAGTAGTTCGATAATTCAAAATCAAATGTTTGGTGTGTCCCATATTGCTTAATATTACAATTTCTTAAAAAATTGTATTGGATGATTTTCCTTGAAATTAACAAGTATAATTTCTGGTTACCTAATAATAGTTACTCATCTTATTATTAGGATTAACGCCAAATATGTTTATGACTAAAAATAATTTGGTATCACGTCTAATTTCAACTAAATAATTTAAGGACACAGCGTTGTTAGAGGTCTTTTTCTTAAATTTCTTATAAGACGTACAAAGTATTAAAAATGCCAGAGCGCTTTCGAGCGTTAATACACTCTTCATCAGTGGCTACATGGAAAGTAAATATGGATCGTTCATATATAGACCAGTAATATAGCGAATTTGCATAAATAAATATAAAATTAGTAAATGGACAGACTATTATCCAAGAAATATACACATAAAGTATAAAATATATTTTAAACGGATTTAAAATGTAAGTATATCACGAGAAAAGTACAATTGTAAAATATTATTTTATTACAGGAAAAGTTTTATTTTTATTTATATCTTCCATGCGTCGATTTGTAATTTTGATCCCGTTCAAATTTTAAGTTAAGCTTGGCGACTCATTCTCGACTGTATACAATTAAAGTCTCTTCATATTTATCTTTGACGTCATTCTCATAAAGATCGGGCTTGACTGTCCTTTCGAATTTGCAATTTTCCTGTAATAAAGTAATATTTTTCAATTGTACTTTTCTCGTGATATACTTACATTTTACATCCGTTTAAAATATATTTTATATTTTCTGTATATATTTCTTGGATAATAGTCTGTTCATTTACTAATTTTATATTTATGCAAATTTGCTATATTACTGATCTATATGAACGATCCATATTTACTTTTCATGTAGCCACTGATAAAGAGCGTATTAAAGCTCGAAAGCGCTCTGGCATTTTAAATATTTTGAATGTCTTATAAGAAGTTTTAATAAAATATTTTTTGTGTCTAACAACGTTGTGTCCTTAATCTTATTTATATGTTTATGACGTTCAACATAACGCAAGAAGATTGAAATATCAAGATACGTTTGCACATAAGATACTTTATGGTAACTCATAATGGATATTTTCTCAAGGAATGAAATTGCCACTCTTTCGTGATTTTCTTCCATGCAATGCAAAGTTTTTGCACTTTACCTTAAAAACTTGTATATGTATCCAGTTTTATTTTGTTCAACAATCCTGTTGTTGCCTAATAATTACCTCTTCTGTAAAATATGAAGTAGAAAACTGATATAAATTGCCGTTTTTATTCTCGCATGAAGCATATGAAAATAAAGAAAGATATAGACACGGAACTCGCCTTACGGGAGTTCGTAAAGTTGGTATAGATTAGATTCCATGCAGATAATATCTCATAAATTTTTAAACTAAATTTTCAAGAATGTATTTCTATTTAAAATATTTATAACAGCTACGTATGGTAAAACTGAGTTTGCCTGTTTCCTTCAGGGTTCGTTAAATTGTGGCACAGAGTTTTCTTATAAAATTATACACAATATAGTTAAAGTAAATTAATGCAACCCCTTAAAGATTAATATACAAACAAAACCACCCTGAAAGATGTTCCGGTTCAGCGAAACGTGATACTCGCTATATTTTAAATCAAGAATATTAAATTAATAATTAACACATTGATTATTAATGAAAACTAAATTTGATTTTCAGAGAAATTGAATTCTTATTGACTCGGTGATATTCCCTCCAAAAAATTCAGGTTGGCAACATTGCATCAAAATTGTATCCAAGTTTAACAAATTGGCCAACAAGCAGAGACATCGGCTTCTTTTATATTAAAGTATTATAAACACTCTCTCATAACCCCATATACTAAAATGTTATCTGTCCGTTTATGACTCATTCTAAGCAAAAGTAAGTCTGAAAGTTTTGATGCAAATTTGCTTAATTAATTGCTAAATTTTAGACGCAAAACGTTATCAAACTTAGTGCAAAAACGCATTCAAGCTGTAACACATACCATATCCAAATGTAGGTATACGTATATACAAAGGAACTGCATAGAGTAAAAGATTAAAAATTACTATTTATGTGTTGCCTTCGGTTTTTCATCTTAATACTAGTGCAAATATTCGCAAAAAAATCTGATATTTTAAAATTATTCAAAAATTGGAAAACAAATATATTTCTATACATTTTGTTGTTGTTGTTGTTGTGACTTATCCCCCGTGGTGAGGAGCGCCTAGCACCACGTCCACTAGACCCCTGGTGCCATGGCAAAGGGGAGAATATGCAGCTTCGCTTTTATTGTGGATCCCAAAGGCCAGAAGTCTGACTTTGTCTCGACTACACAACATCCATGCCCGCTGGCGGGATTCGAATCCTCAATCCAGCGAACAGACGGAAACGCATGGCCCTGATAGCTCGACCACCGGATCGGCTCTATACATTTTAGAAAATATAATTGGACTTTTCTGAGAAATTAAGGTAAATGTTTAAATACTTAGATAATAGCTGCTGCAACACTGTTAGATCTCATAAAATATAATTACCATTTGTTTGGTAAAATATGGATTACTTCCCTTTTAAAACATGTGTGATTTAATTTTAGCTTTGTTTAGTCATAAATAACGCAAACTCTACAACAATTATTTCAAACATTTTGGAGCCATAACATAATATTAGTGCTTTTCTAATAATGAGAAATCTGAAAAATTATTTTTCTCCGGTGCAAGTTATTATTCTTTCACCATAAAAAATTGTATTGTTTATGTAACAAAAATATATATTATATATATTTTTCGCTTTATTGTTTCCTAAATCTTTATCGGAAAACAGTTTCAGGGGAACCAGTCTGCTTTAAACATCGTTCTGTTTGTTTGAAACATAACTTTTAAAAAATACAGAAGAACTCTCATTTATGAACAACTAACATAAAATGTTTATAGCTTGCTACTTCAAATCTCTGAATCCTCCCAACACAGTGACTTCGTAACGATTTTTTCGATTTCCAAATTGTAAGCAGTTATATATTTCTTTTTTTATATAAAGTAAAGGCAATTCTTTTTAAAAGTAGTGTAATTTAGTTTATTCCTTTCTGTGTACTGCTCAAATCCTTAACTCTTCAGAGCTTTTCGTGGTTAGGAAGTGAGTTATTTATCTCTTATGTGTTTTACCAATAATCCGTGTAACGTTGCACACGGGATCTGATTGGAGGCTGAGAACAGATGAATTTTGGAATTTTGTCTACTAGTAAACAATCTATAGTGTACTACTTAATTCCTCTTTTTGTGAATTGTTAACATCCTTTTCGAAATTTTTCAAGCTACTAATTTCAATTCCTAAAGGACATATTCAAAAAAAGACGTGGTTATGTTGAATGGATTTTAAATTAGCAGTTTTGTTTTTAAATTAGTTTCTCTGTTGATTTTTTTACGTCAGAAAGCAGAGGGTTGGAAGGGAAAATCTTTAATAGCTAAAATATATATAGATTAAATGTGCACTTTGAGTAAGCTATGAAAAAACTAGATAATATCACTGCTTACATAATCGACGAACGTCGGAGAACAATACAGAGTAAAATATATTCCCAAAACAAAGCGTATTATGTACAACTTGATATCAGTATTTAAAATGCTCAGCGAGTACTTAAATTTTAACACAGAGATTTTTGAGTCACTCAGCTTATAGGCAGGGTCTGACTTGCAAAATATGCAGACTGAGGTTCAGTTGACTTGGCTTCCCCTGATACCAAATGTTTAAAAATCGACTTCTGCTTGAAAGAGCAAATAAAGATTTGAAGAAAATATAAAATATTCCAAACCCCACTAAACCACAATTTGTAGATCATAATAGCGATATAAATTTCATTTAAAATCACAGTGCAACTTTTTACACGAATAATTTTGCTGATATTTCAGCCCTATAGTTATTTTAATCACTTTATGGGGCGTCAAGTTAATTTAATAACTTGGGGCCCCCTAATCTCGGGAGCCCATTAATATTTTGTATTTGAGGCCCCTTAATCTGGGGAGCCCATCAACATTTCAAATTTGAGGCCTCCTAATCTGGGGAGCCCATTGATATTTTAAACTTGAGGCCTCCTAATCTAGAGAGCCCATTAATATTTCAAATTTGAAGTCTCCTTATCTGGAGAGCCCATTAATATTTCAAATCTGTGGCTCCCTAATCTGGGACGCCCATTAATGTTTCAAACTTGAGGACCTCCTAATGTGGGGAGCCCATTGATATTTAAACTTGAGGCCTCCTAATCTAGAGAATCCATTGATATTTCAAACTTGAAGCTTCCTTATCTGGAGAGACCATTAATATTTCAAATTTGAGACCTCCTAATCTGGGGAGCCCATTACTATTTCAAATTTGAGGCTCCCTAATCTGAGGAGTCCATTAATGTTTCAAATTTGAGGCCTCCTAATATGGGGAGCAAATTAATATTTCAAGCTTGAGGCTTCCTAATCTGGAGGGTCCATTTATATTTCAAACTTGAGACTTCCTAATCTAGAGAGCCTATTAATATTACAAACTTGAAGCCTCCTAATCTGGAGAGCGCATTAATTTTTCAAATTTGAGGCCTTCTAATCTGGAGATCCCATTAATATTTCAAACTTGAGGCCTCCAATTCTAGGGAACCCATTAATATTTCAAATTTGAGGGCCTCCTAATATGGGGAGCCCATTGATATTTAAATTTGAGGCCTCCTAATCTAGAGAGCCCATTGATATTTCAAATTTGAAGCCTCCTTATCTGGAGAGCCCATTAATATTTCAAATTTGAGACCTCCTAATCTGGGGAGCCCATTACTATTTCAAATTTGAGGCTCCCTAATCTGGAGAGCCCATTAAGATTTTAAACTTGAGGTCTTCTATTCTGGGAAGCCCATTAATATTTCAAATTTGAGACCTCCAAATCTGAAGAAGCCCATTAATGTGTCAAATTTGAGGTTCCCTAATCTGGGGATCCCATTAATATTTCAAATTCGAGGCTTCCTAATCTAGGGTGCCTAGAACAAAGGCCCTGTCCCGTGTGTAAGGCAAGTTCTAATTGTTGAAATAAAATTGAAGGAACCATAGTAAAACTACATTTCTGAAATATAAATCAAAACTTTGATAAATCACCCTAATTTATGGAGTTCCTTAAAATTATGGGATTGCGTTTTTATGTGAAAAGTTTCGCACAGTTTAGTACACTTCAACAAGACAAAGCCAATAACTGAAATCGCACTAATAAAACTTGTCATGTTCTGAAATTTCATGAATCTATGTGGTCACCTACAAAATGAAATATACCACGTAGTTCGCTTAGAATTTCAGGAAGGCTGAGCCCAGATTGTAAGTGGCTACAATAGTTAGGTTCATAGTTATAGATTCCCCCAATAATACTAATTTCCAAAGTTTGAAATTGAAGAATGCATGGATGATTCACTTCGTAGAACATGCTAGAGATTCACAAAATTGTGGCACGAAACAATTTTTGTTGCTATTGCAATTAGGAGCTATTCTGTACTGAAGAAAAATTAAAACCACGACAGTGATTCATGAATGTAGGTATCTGAAATACCAGCGCGATTACTTTAACTTTGACCATAATGGGAAACAAACCCTATATATTTAATCTTTATTTGTAGTAATAATTGACTAATAATATATACTTTAACTAATAATATATTGACTAATAATATATACTTTATATTTGCAGTAATAATTGACAAAATTATAAATACCAAAAACTTTTCCCCTAGCGAACTAAAGTATTACTAATATCTGGCATCTTAAACTAACAAACAGTATTAAAGTTTCCAATCACATAGTATCAAGCTTCCTTACACTGTGAAATTATTACCTACCGATAAAATATGCACGGCTAACTACAAAGGTAACCATGGATAACTACAAGATCGAACTAATCACAAACTAGTCATCTTCTCTGGACGAATTCTATTATATAAGTTGCATTTCATTTTGCAACTATACTTTGTGTTCCATTCAAACTGCGAACTTTCGGGAGTTGTGCTATTTGAATGCAACTGAATGAATATTGAATTTCGTAGAATAGAATTAATAGAATACCGAAGGATGTGACCATCATAGAACAAACCGAACATATGTCTTTTGTTAGTCTCATATAGAATATTCATTATGCAATCTCAATACACAATGGAAGGGCTATTTTTTCAGTCTCTATAATTTAATAAAATCAGACTATAAAGTCAAATATCAACAAGAAAGATCAATCATGCATAAAGCATTGATTATGGAACACTTTTCAACTTAAATGCAATTTCATTTAAACATCTCTAAAATGTGATACATTCCTAGTTAATATTTTTAAAATTATCACAATACTATATTAATTTATTATATTTGAAAACTTAAAACTTCATCGAAAGCAACTGAAATTTATTCAAATGACGCCATCGAAATATAACACGCAAATATAAAAGCAGCACTTCATTGAGCTACATTTTCCCATTCATTTCATTCATCACGATACTATAACAATTTATTTTATTTAAAAACTTAAGACCATGGAGATACAAGTAATAAAACTCTATGCTTAAAACCTCATCGAAAAAAATCGTCCTTCTCTCTGTAAAATCAATGAATATTTCATTCATATCAGCTACGCAGATTTCATGAGCTAAATAATTTTGCGTTAAAAAAATGCAGCAATTCTTGTACAACTCATTCTACATATTTTGCTGTTTACATTTTATATCAGTGAAAAATAGGCTTCGTTGTAGAAATAATCAAATTTGGATGATCATTTAAACTCAAATATATTGTAATTGCGTTGTTTCAGTACGTAGATGCACAGAATTTAAGCACACATAAAGCGGTTTCAGGGCGGATACAACACTAAATATGAATTGAAAATAACTTTAAAAATCACGATTTTGACACTGACACAAGATGGATGCCCCGGCCACACAACTTGTTACCACAAACCCCCTGGGTTGGTCGTGTGGTCTGGGCCTTCAACAAGATGGATGCCATATTTTATTTTGAAGTGGGTCACGGCATCTCTTCATATAATAGTCACGTGATCGCTTCATATAAGATATGTAATTATAAATTTAATTTTTATTTCAAAAACTACTAAATATATTTTGCTGAATTTTTTATATATGTTATGGGATAGTTTGAATATGTCCTTAAATTTTCGAAGCAATTTGTGAATTTTAAATTCGCTTAAAAAATGTTTGAAAAATTAGGTCCCATAGGGTTCAATGTATTTTATTTTTTCAACCCGGATTCAATCCAAGACTAATTGGGTGATATTATGCATTCATTTATATTCCCATAGGTCCCACAGACCGTCTGAACAACATACTAAAATTTCATTCTGATTAAGTCATTTTTACGGCAGTTATCGTGCTAACGGACAGCCAGACAGACAGACAGACAGAATGAACAAAGTCATAAACACTTTTTAACTTTGTTGTAAAGTGTTAAATACACTAGTAAGACGTTGACCTACTTATCTTTATCATTCATTCATATTCCATAGGTATTAGTTCCACTTGCACCGCAAGCATGATTACAAAATAAATAATACATGCATTTTTCGCTAGTCGTACCCAAGTTTTTCTTTTAAAATATTTCGTAAAATTTCTATTAAAGTTTCTTCTTTCAGGTTGGCAATACATTTTTGACGCCGATCATTAGGATGCATTCGGATCATCTGTGTTATATATAATTTTGGCACCATAGACGTCTATAACCTAGTTCAAATTATGATTTCCCCCCACATGCAATATAATTTCACCATTGCTCTCAAAGAAGTTTGAAAACTAACAGCATATATTAGGTTTAGAGATTACTGCAGATATCAGTTATTACATGTTGGTGATTGTATAATGAGCACGAAACCGCTTCATAGACGCTGTTATGGACAACGGGAGTGTATTCTAAATCACGCCATAGATAACATTGATATTAGCAAAGTGCCGGCGTACTTCATAATATTGTTTTTATCATTTTATGTTAATATCTCGAACATTTGTAATTTGATGTAATTATTCTTGTTTACTTGAGCCGCTTAATAATTAATATGTTTAAGAGCTAACTGCTCACTTAGACACAACCCACGTTAAATAAACGGTTAAGTTATGCACCCAAAATGATTAAATTAATCAAAATACAGATGTAGAATTTTTTATTCCATCGCAGTACGTCTCTAATGCAAGTGTTATTTACTGTAGCCAAAGCAGTCTTATCTTTCATATCTTTTCAAGGAAATCTACGAAGGTATCCTATGCGTAAAGGCTTTCTATCCAAATATTTGCCTCGACATTAAAAATCCACAACTTTAGATCATATTTGCCTTTCCAAAGGAACAAATTTTAAATATAACATTCTGTTAAAATCGTGTCTTAAAATATATTTTAAAGATAAGGATAAGAATATTTCGTTCATAGGAAAAATATGACTTAGAGGCACATTCATTTTTACTACTACAGTTAATATTTATTCTACTATCCCTACTACACACATCATATGTTTAGAAAAAATATTAGAATATAATCAAATAACCCATTCTCATATTTAAAATTCTGTACGTTTTGTGCAACATTAAGTAGATATCAACCTGTCTTAAATGCTTTTTGTGATGCAAAAGAGTGGAGGAAAAAAAATCTCATAATTATTAATTGATTTCCATAAAATTAGAATTGTTTTAATAAATAAGCCACTGGTGTATTTGATTCAGTGATGGTACTAAATTTCTTTAGACGCGTTATTTGTCGAAAAAAAAATGAAAATTCATAAAACTAATTTGAAGAAATAAAATAAATTGAATAACGAGTTTATATGTTATTCTAATTTCCAAATTATATAGAAACCTTTTATTTATAAGACGCATTCCGTCCTCAACTCTTGAGTCTTTCTCATGAAATTGATTTTTATAAACAAATACAAATTATAAAAGATTTTTATTAGGTGTATAGACTGTTTAGATTTTACCTAAAGTACTCTGAAGCGCCAAATCATTATGAACACCCCCACCGTGTGCGAATGAGCTTGCCTGCATGTCGCGGAGGGCACGTGAGAAGGCGGGAATAGTATTTAACGGCTGCCGGTGATTCTGAGGCATAATTCTATCGCTCCCGTGTGTGTGTGTGTGATGGGTAAGGTTGCTGATATAAGCGAGTGCGATAGAGGGCAAATTGTGCTGGCTCGACAGCTCGGAACGAGTATTTGCGAAACTTCACGTCTCATCGAGTGTTCGCGAGATGTCGTAGTTAGGACCTGTGCAAAGTGGAAGAATGACGACTAAACCAGTAGTAGACGGCAAGGCATTGGACGCCACCGCATCATCAACGAAACTGTACTTTGGTGGCTGTCCCGCTTGGTGACGCAAAATTGGCGACAGTCAGTGGCTCAACTGACAGCCGATTACAATGCAGGTACCAGTAGAAGTGTAAAAGCCCAGACCACACGGCTGACCTGAAGGTGGTTTACAGTAGCTATTTGTGGTAGCACACAGTTCAACTCACTGTGCTGGATATGGGACTCCGCAGCATACGCCCTTCTCATGTGCCTCTGTTAACCAAGAGCCATCGTCATTTACGCCCCAGTGGGCCGGGGAACATCGTGACTGACCCATGGAACAGAGTTATCTGGTTGGATGAATCATGATATCTGGTTCATCGCGTCGATGGTCGCGTCAGAGTACTTCGTCTTCCAGATGAACAGTTTCTCGACATATGTACCGCGGGACATAAACAGGCCGGAGGTGGCGGTATTATGGTTTGTGGGACATTCTTATGGACGTCTCTGGGACGTCTTCTCATGGACGTCTGTGGTGGAACACACCATGAAAGCTGTAGACTATCTCAACAGCATTGCTGACCAGTTGCACAATTACATGGCATCAGTCTTTCCCAACGGGAATGCGGTCTTGCAGCAGCATAACGCTCCCTGGGACAAGGCCAGCATTGTACTACAGTGGTTCGAGGAGCATGCGGATGATTTTCAGTTCATGTCCTGGCCACCTAACTCGCCGGACACGGCAACTCAGAACTAAAACACCACCACCTCGGAATATCCGGAAGTTGCGGGACCGCTGTTATCTCATCTGGTATCATCTGTCTCCAGCTACCTACCAAGGACTTGTGGAATCCATGCCACGGCGGATTGCAGCTCTTTGCGTGCCATAGGTGGAGCAACACGATATTATGTGGGTGGTCATAATGTTTTGCCTCTTCAGTGTATATATTTGACATGATTATCAGAGTATTAGGCTAGTATCTTGCAGATAGTAGCCACAAAAGGCGTTTGCAATTATCTCGCAAATTCTAGTCACAAAACGTATTTGCTAGTATATCTCAGATACTAGTCACAAAAACCATTTCCTAGTATCTCGCAGATACGAGTCCCAAAAAGCATTTTTCAGCGTCTTGCAGGTACTAGCCACAGAAGATGTTTGCTAGTATCTCGCAGATACTAGTCACAAAAAACATCTGTTAGTATATCGCAGATACTAGTCACAAAAAGCCTTTACTGGAATCTCGCCGATAGTAGTCAAAAACACTTTGGTGGAAATTATCTGAACACTGTTAACAGTTCAGTTATGAATAAAGACAAACTCAAGGTAAATTTAAACTTGCTATCCTTCAATGTGAAAATGGTGACACCTGATCCAATCTGGATTGATATCGTACCTGTCAATCCATGCATATTGTTCCTGGAGTTACTAGAAGTTGCTTACAAATCTGTCATGCTGAGACCTTTCGTCATGGACCGCTGCGGTGCGAGTTTCTTATAAGAGTGCTAACTATCATTAAGATTATAATAACATTGTGCAAAAAATTGGCTCAAATACAATAATATGAATGCACCTGTAAATGTGGGATTGAATCCAGTCAGTTTTGTCGTGAAATCACTCGAAACTCCAGCAGGTTGGATTCTTCCTTCCTGGTATGAAGGGACATGATAATCTGACATGTTCGGCATGAATGACCTTACACCCAGTGAGATATAATATGATCAGTTGGATTGATACTTCCAATAAAATGTTGGGACCGGTCGTGTGTAGGCATCTTAACAAAATAAGAAAAGAGCATGCATGACTTAAGACGTTTGTATTTAGCTATATTTTTTGAACTGCACTAAAATTATTAATCAACCGAATACTATTAATGACATTCTTGATGAGTAACTACCAATAAAAACAATAAAGTTTTTTATATATTCTTTGCTTTGTTATGAAATGAATTTTACGAAATAAAAGAAAATGTCTGCTTGTGAAATCTGTAACGGAATATCTAAGCATCGTACGACCATGAAATTTGATACGCACGTACTTTAACTCTTAATTAGGTGCTACTGGGTATTATTTCTTTAATTTAAAATTATTTATTTTATAAACTTGATTTTCCTTTGCAAGGCGCCAAAAACTCAATGAAATGCGTGGAGAAAAATATCGCTCACATTTCATTTCACGCACGATGACAAGATTAAAAACAAGCGTATCGGTCGCGAAATTGGAAATTCCAGACGAATGACGTTTCATATTTCTTTTCCGGTGCAGCGGAATCGCCTGTTTTATGAGTGGTTGATAAGGTTCTCACCGCCTGTTATCATCACCTTACGGTTATCATCGACATTTTTATGGGAGGTTGATACAGTTACAATTGGGAATCGCATATGTTTTTTTGTTTTTGCGGAGAGTATGTTCGATTTGATTTGTGCAGTTGTCTGATCGAAACAATTTTAAATTGTGTTCAATTGTATTATTTAAGCAGAGGATGTATATTTAATTATTTACACGTTAAAAAGTGAACTCTTATTTAGAGCCAGAGAAACACAGGGGAATTCGTTCCAGTATAAAATATAAAAACCTTGTTATATGGTGACCTATGAACGTTGACTATATAAACCGGTTTTTCATGTCTTGCCTTTTGTTGGTACCGGTGCGTCATATCTAATGTATCATGAATAATGTGGATTTTTATTGACTTTATAAAACCAGTATATGTCTTATTGTCATAAATAAGCAGTAAGCTGGTACTTAACGGGTATTTTATATATTCAAAATCAGTGATAGAATATTTAAAGAAATAATATATTAGTTCTATCGCTTTACTATATTACAGCTATTCACATAATTTGATTGCATTATCAAACGCAGTCATAAAATCTAGGTTATTTGTACAAAGTCACAGTCTATCACAGTCTACATAGTCTAACACAGTCTACAAAGCCATAGGCTAACACAGTCTAAGTCACAGTCTACAAAGTCACAGTTAAAGTCTTCACAGTCTAATATTTTTACTTTCTTTTTATATAGTAGAATGTAAGATGAAAGTATTGTGACGGGATCGATATGATTCAACTCGATAAAGATATACGATTCAACTCGATATCAAAGACATATGATTCAACTCGAGTTCAAAAGATAGAAGAAAGATACAACATAAAATCTATTCCAGCGTCTTTTTTACTTGACGGTACGCTTTCATTGGATATTTAAATATGACTCCATACTTAGACCTAAATTTCTCGACACAATCTAATAGTGCTCAAAACAGAAATTAATAGTATTAGCAATAGCTAATGTGTAACAAAATTGGACATGTTGATATGAGGGTTGTTTGGGCATTTCACGGTAGTCGGAATGTCATTGCCAAAAGGGAATTTGGAAGTCATAATCCCTTAGGGACTTATAAGAGCCCATTGATGGTCGTAGAAATTGTATTTAGAAAAATGGGAAACAAAGTATTTTGTTACGCTACCCCCTCTCCCCCGGAATTGATTTTTCTGGTGACGTCACTGATAGTTATATGTGCATCATTCGCACTAATTTTCAAGTGCACATAGAAATTGAAAACTGTGACTAGCAGAATATGATATAGCTGTTTATACTTATGCTTTTTCAAATAAAATTTTCCTAAAATGAATAAAAATAAATTTTATACTACTTAATGTATTCTATTAAAAAATCAAAAACTATGTTTCCATAACTTTTAAAAATAAAATTATTTTGCCTAAAGTATTTCGAGATGATGTAACTCCCATACACATGATAATTAGTGGATGATGAAATTTTCCTATAAGGGACCACTGATCACAAAAAGTTTGCGAAAAACACTGTTGTAGAACAATGGAAATGAAGGATTATTTTTATCATTTGTCTTTCGTTATGTTATCGATTCATATATCAGTGTTAAAGGAAAGTGAAACAAATACTAGCTTTCACGTAAATCGCTGCAAACAAGCGTAAAGGATAATTTAAAACCTATAAGTTGTGAAAATGATGAATTGATTCCCGATGAAACGCTATCTTTTGTTGTGGCCCCCCTCCCCCTTCAAAAAGAAGTGCTTAGTTAAGTTGTCATCAGATTTTTGTAAAGTCTTAGAACAATCGAAAAAGTACTCATAAACTACAGATGATTGTCTGGAAATAATATATTTTTGAGACTAATGTATGAAGTGCTCAGCTGGTATCATAAAAATGTATTAAGGATATAGCTGGAAAAATGGGTAAGGTTTAAATAGGAAAGGACAAAAAGTAATAAATGATTTTATTTTCAACCCTAATATGTATACTAGCAAACAAATAGCAGTTTGCGATTTATCTATCGTATTTTTTCCCCACCTGCCTTCTTGAAAAGAAGAAAATCAAGAAATAGATTATTTTAAAAAGCAACGACTAATCCAAAATCTATTGGACATAATCACGTAATTTTTGGAGTCTTTGCTTATGTAATGAAATAGATAACGTATAAATTTTTCAAAAGTTATGTGATAAGTTCCCCAAAACAGGAAGATAAATAAATAAGTCCACTATAGATAGTTTTACCAGATGGAAGAATTCCTAAAGTTGTTTTCAAGCAATTATTGTTTCATCAGATTCATTTTTAACGTTTCAGCGTTAATTACTAAAAATACATTAATATGTGTGGATTCACCAAGGTAATATTTTGTGCCTCCATATGGAGATGCATTTGGCTCAAAGAGAGAATAATCGTTTAGCATGCGTTAACCCGGCTTCTATACACGCAGCGATGGAGGATATTTTTCTTAAGGGGTTATCCTTAAGAAAAATAAACCACTGGTTCGATCTGTGGCACGGACAAAATTGCTATCATGTATTGACAAAGCGAATATCAAATATACCTACACACCACAATATAAGGAATGTAAGTCACCGCGTATATACTTTACAGGTTTTTATTTGCGGAAATGTTCAAACTATTCGAACTAAAAAATCCCATCTTTTTCTAGGTTATTGCATAAATTATCGAAATGTAATATAGTTGATAGCGATACGGTAATTTGCTTATCAGTAAACTTAACCAAACATCAAAAACACACAAGTTGTTACTAATCCCCCGTGGTGAAGGAGCGTCTATGCACCAAGTCAACTAGACCTCTGGTCCCATGGCGAAGGGGTAAAATTGCAGCTTCACTTTTAGTGAGGCTCCTCAAGGGCGGAACTCTGATTTTGCCTCGACAACACAACATCCATGCCCGCTGGTGGGATTCGAACCCACAACCCGGCAATCCAGCGATCAGACGGAAGCGCGTGCCCCTGATCGCACGACCACCGGATCGGCAAAACACACAAATAAATACACACAGAAGCAGGCTACAAGGAAAACTTGTCCCAGGCAAGATTGCATTCATTGTTTTCACCTCGCTCTGCGCATATGATGTCAGTGGGAGAGGAAACGCGTGCATTTCGTTCTGATTTCGCTATTAGGATAGACCGAATGTGTTAACTGTGCGTATCATTCTACCCCACCGAAGGAGTTAAATATCCTTTGGCTTCACTGGGTAAGGTGTACTCAACACAATTCAATATATCTGCGCAAGTTGTTTACTTCTAGATATTGCAACCATGGAGTTAGAATGGAGGAGATAAAACTCCTATGGATGAAACTCTTAATGCCATAATGTTTTGAGAATTATATCTAGGTGTCGCTAGTGTTAGTAAAGTAGTTGCTATTGTTAGTTGACACTGTAGAAAGGCGTAGTATTTAGAAAATGTATTTTGATTATTTTTAAATTAAATGCTGCCTTATTATGAGTATAATTAACCAGTATTTTTGCATAGTTGTATGAAAGAGTACAGAATACAGGGAGATAAAAATTAATTGAAAGGTAAAATTATTTTGAATACTTGGGAATATTCTTTAATGCTTCAATTTTACTTTTCATTGCACTAATAATCTATTTTTACAAAATTGACAGTTTAAATAAATATTTTAGGTCCTTCGCCGTAGAAATGCATACAATACAGGACTACTTAACTTATCTCAGCGCCACCTGAATTATTGTCTCAAACGATATTGGCGTTTTCTTTATATGGAGATTTAACTCCTTACTTTTACCTTCATGATTGCAACTTTACAATTTGTAATCATGCGAAAACTTACTATGGTTTGGCAACTCCTCTCAAAGTCCTCCTTGGACATTAACTACACGAATGCCGAAATTATTTCCCACTCACGTCAGGCTGATAACTTTTTGGTTCATTACTAGGCTCTGGCAACTCAGCCTCATGTTTAAGATCACTGGCAGGCTACTTTCGATAAGCATTCAGGAAAATGTGTTTAGGATGTGTTTTCTTCAAAGTTTCATATTCAAACGCTTTGAAGTAAGTAATTTATTTTCTATGCTATAGTGTTGATAAAAATTGATAAAAATTTTAATATATATTTTTAAAATGTGCGTAAACCAATTTAGTATTAAAACTTCCAGGCAAATGTCAAAGAAACGTATCAATGTCCAATGTATAATAATGTAATGTCTTGTATTGTAATAATACCATATTAGTGCACCAATATGTAAACTAATATGGTATGATTACAATACAAAAATGTATTATTATATTTATACTAATTTTAACTATTGTGGGTTTAATGTATGTTTTGAATTTCTTAATTAGTATTATTGATAACTCTCTGTGATTATTTATTAATTAGATTGTTCAGAGAATTAATGTGGTAGATATATGGGATTATATTTTTAAGTAAGATTGAATATTTCTCGGCGGATCCCGATCGCACCCCCCTCCCCCTAAATTTATAAAATAGCTAAGGTTGGATATTTTAAACGTACTGTACCCCAAAAAACGCACCCGCTATCGAAAGTCGAATTGTGTTACGCGTATGTAGAATGGATAGCATTAAATGTTAATTGAAGTAATTTCTACGTGTATTATATGTAATATATTCAAGTTATTCAGTAATAGACTGGTTAAAAAAACAATTTTAAATTAATACTGTTAGGATATTTTCTCTAATCCTGGAAGTTAGGTTTACGGATTATTATCCTTCAGCAGAATTTTATGCTTCAGATTAAAAGTAAGCATTTTAGAGTTCGGGAATTAGAATGTCGTGTTCTAGGTTATTGAATCATAATGAGAAATAGGAAACGTATAATTTGTACATATATAGGAGGGAATCTTACACACACGAGCACAAACAGAAAGAAATACGAATGGATGAAGACACACAACCACAGAGAAAGAGAGAGAGAGAGACACATATACAGGGTGTCCCAAAAACATTGAAACGCGCTTTAATCCTTTACCTGTTGGAAATAAGTGGGCAATGTAAATTGCAAAAATGTTGAAAGTTAGGTAGGAAATAAGACTACGGTACTGAAATAGTCCTCCCATTAATTTTCAAAAAGTTACACTTTTTAAATTTTTATACGACCCCCTTAGAAAAATTTAGTCAATCAGAAAAATGTTTATTTTTAATGCGACAAGATCATTAAAAAAACGTATATCTGTATCTTTAAAATCAACTAAATTATGATAAAGGAAAAAATCTGACATATGCCATGTGAAAAGCTGTTTCATCAGTGAAAATAAGGATCATAAACACATTGACGATGGAAATTGTTTAGATCAAAAGTACATTAATAAGTGTCAAAATTTTTTATCACAAATGCATCTAAATAAAACATTACATAGACAGAGATCATACAAAGCAGTGGTAATCGCTTCGCGGTTGGGTATCCTATGTATTATCACCCAGTTTTATCTCTTTTGTGATATGTCACAAATTTACATTTCTAATTTGGTAAATGGTCCCCATTCACAATGTTCAATTTTTAATTAAATATATCTCGCTCAATTTTAAAGATTCAGAAATACGGTTTCTTAATGATCTTGTTGCATTAAAAATAAAAAATTTCTGATTGAGCAAATTTGTCAAAGGGGATTGTATAAAAATTTAAAAAGAGTAACTTTTTGAAAATTAATTTGAGGACTATTTCATTTATGTAGTCTTATTTCCAACCTTACTTTCAACATTTTTGCAATTTACATTGCCCACTTATCTCCAGCAGGCAAAGAATTAAAGCGCGTTTCAATCTTTTTGGGACACCTTGTATATATAAAAACAAGACACGCAGATACACTGAGAGACGCGCATAAAAGCAAACACATAGTGTATCCCGACAGAAAGACACACACACATAAATAGAAGCAAAAACACATGCACAGACAAAAAGTGACATGTACGTATAGAAACCAACACACAGGCACGAATGTAAAGATACATACACACATAGAAAAAATACACCTGAAAAAGTAAAGAAATACGTAAAGACACATACATAGGCAGAAAGAAACACATGCATATAAAGAGAGAGAGAATGAAAGGAGTAGATAAAAACTAGCATATACACACAGGCGCAAGCACATGCCTGTATAGACAAAATACACTGATGTGAATAAACACACAGTGTTAAAGGTATGAGAACAATCAAGCACAAACACGCAGAAACGGTGAGATGTCTCTAGAAAACAAGATCTATTCGTATATATAGAAACAAGCACGAACATGAGACGTGTACCTATAAATATAGAATACATATAGTACGTATACAATATACATACAATGTCCGTGATATAAGAATAATCAAACATAACCACGCATATATATAGTTCAACCGAGTATATAGAAAAGCCGACACAGAGAGACACTAGAGAAAAGGGTTTATTCGCATATTAGGATGATTTAAATATTGAATTATTTGATATCTCGAATTAATGAGTTTGTAACATTACAATATTTTCTCTATTCATATAATATGTGTTGTAGGCAAATAAAAACTATTTACAAAATATATTTAAATTGCGATTCGTGTTCTTGACTTCCCCAAAATGTAAAAATTCATCTAAAAATTATAGTCGAATTTTCGGCCCTATTTATGTTCTTTCTTTATGTTTACTGTATGTATTTATTGTAGGAAATTATTTACATTTATAACCCTTGCAGCGGTTTCTTGTCACTCCCATTATCTGCATACCTCAATTTAAAGCATCTGCCTTGAAAGTTTTGTCAAAATTTACAATTGTGTAATAAATATCACTATACTACACATTTCTATGAGAGAATGTGTTTCTGAATGTAACGTATTTAATTTGAAATAATGTATAACTAATGTGTATTTTATGCAAACATTTTTCTTCTCTTGTGTGCAACAAGATTTTAGAGAATGAGCATTTTATAGCACGCCAGTTAAATCATAATAAAATTTTCGTTTGCTGAAATCAGTCGAGAGGCTGAATGTCGAACTCAGTTTTAGTACAGCTATAAAACTCAGAATTAATATTTAAAATTTTCCGTAAGGGAGTCGTAACATCTGATAACAAGTGATGATAGACTTGTTTCTATACCAACAAAAGGTAATAAAGTGAAAATATAATTATTCAAACTCTAAGACTTACTCACCTGGCGATTACAAACAAAAGGTAATAATGTAAACATATAATTATTAAAACTATTAATGCTTACTCACAGGGCGATTGCAATCCAAAATTCCGAAAGTATAATACAACATACACTCATCTCCAAAAGTTAAGCATAGATGCTGTTTATGTGAAAATTTCAGGAAATCTGCATCGGAATGGAAGGAAACGCGGTATACGGGTGTAGTAGGGTTGTAGAAGAAGAAAATAATGCAAAACAAGGATAATGTCTAATTCTATTATCCAAAGAAAAGGGTTTAAAGAAAAAGAGTCACAATACGAGTGGCAACCTTAGTGAAACAGGATGATTAAAACAATATGATGCTGCAGTTTAATAAGGTGAGTGTGAACCCCGGGAAGTCACGCATGCTGCACAATGATTTCCCATACTTTCAATGAGGGTTTGGATGAGTTGTGTGCTCAAAGAGTTCCAAGACTCACGGAGAGCAGTTTTCAATCCCGGAACGGAGCTTGGTGGGTAGCGGAGATCTGCAAGATGTGACCCGAGCATATCCCCCACATGCTCTATTGGATTCAGATCATGAGATTTGACAGGCCACTGCATGTACTGGATATCTTCAGTTTGAAGGAAGTCATTTGGGGGGCAGATTGAGTTGAACTGGAGTAGTAACTGAAGGCTAAAGAAAAACCATGGAATTGGTTCGAAGTTAAACCAATATGAAATATGTCTTGTCGCATTGCCCTGAGATCAACCAATGATAGCCGTAAAAGCGTATCAGACCTCAGGCAAAAAGAGATGGCAATCGAAATGTTCTACAGATTCTAGATACACTTTAACGAGAGATCCAGAGACTACGAAGATAGAATGACTAGAGAATCAGATATGTAAAAATTACAGTTAGAGTAAGAAACCAGATTCAGAGATGTGAAAATAACGGTAACAGATCTGATGAGATCGAGAACAAATTCGGCGTAAGACGGAGCGATTGCCCTGTGCAGGAAGAGGCCGTGTGCAATACCAAGTTGTGTGAGTGTCGATGTGAAAGACAGTCGGCTGTGTGTCAAGTTCTAAAAACAACCAGAAGGTATGTGCAAGTCAGCTTATCGTAGGTCATAACCATTTTGATAAGAAAACTTACCTTGTCTCACATGTCCAATCTCCTACTTAATTATATATGGTAATTGCTGTAATTAATTTAGTAATAAATAAATTAAACTGGATGCAGATAGTTATGAGTAGTATTATGTTAATATATTCTGTTCTAGGAACTCGTACTAAAGATTAATGGTGGGTTATTCGTGGCACAACGCAAGTGATTTACAACCATACGATCAACGACTACGTTAATTATGAATAATTTAATACGTCTAAAATTGAATATAAAGTTTATTTTTATAAATGTTCACCACAGAAGTATATTTGTGATAAAAAAAAATTATAAATAACGTGAAATTAGCCATATTGATAGTTTGCTTATGCATAAAACTATTAACATAAAGTACAAAATGATATTATTGAAAGTATGTCCTTTGTGTGTTTTTTCCACAGCCACATACGGGGCCAAAATTATAATTTTGCAAGGATGTTTTTCAAAGTTTGCAGTACTGATTATCGCAAAAGTAAATTAGTTTAGAGTTTCTTCCAGCTGTTACCAAAAGCTGTCAAAATGAGTAAAATATACAAACAGAAAATTCCCCCAAAAGAAGAAATGGAGGAAATTAGAAATGACCTAATTTTTTTTTAAACTGCCACATTTGTAGGTACTGCTTTTAAAACTGTTTCATAAAAAGAAAATTCTGTAACACAGTTAATGGTCTCTGCGAATTATTTTAGACAACGTGTACAGTTTATAAATCACTCGTGATAATTAATTCGTTTATTTACTTTACAATAATGTTCCTAAGAATAGTTCAATTTTAACAGGTTTCCCTCTTATAGCACCAATTTGCCGCTAGAGATAATATTTAAAAGTTCAAAAATTGCTTTTTTACTATTTTCAGTTCAAATTGAACCTTTAGAAATTTATGTAAAATATTTTGAATAAAGATAATTATATTGTGATCATCCTGCAAATATAAATGTAATGGATATTGGTCTAAAACAAATTAAATGAAGTCAGCACATTTGATAATGAATTATGCTATAACAAACACTTTTAACAAAGCTTCTATATATGCGTATCAAAATCATAATACGAACATCAAATATAAAGAGGGTCACAATATTTTCAAGCAACTTACAACAGTGCAATTTCTAACGTAATTAAATGAAATCCTGCGTTTAATGCGATAATGGGTTTAATGCGGTAATGGGATGTATTTTTTAGTAATGCGATCCATTGTACCGTCAGTAACATAATAATATATTTTTTCTCTCCCAAACTAGGGGGTTCTGCTCCTTGTTCGCTGAAGCTCACCAATCCTCGGATTTGCTTCGCGATCTCCTTCATTCTGCCATAGTAGGAAAAAGGCGTCTCCTGTTCACCACTTCTTGGACTCACACGCCCGCTAACTATACCAAGTCTCTAATGCTTATCAACCCTTGAACCTCGTGTGTGCCATCACTTTCTTGTTCGCTGCCGCTCCCTAACGGCCTATATCTATTGCTTCGTGAGCTCTTTTGACCAAACTGCGAAACAGGCGTAATTCGCTCGTTGAAATTCCGCCCTTGTTTTTCCCGTTTTTCAAACTCCGGATCTTGTTCATGAGATCTTTCAACCTCGCCCGAGTACTTTATGTACTCCTTTCCGAAACAGGCTCTACATATAAGTAGTTGTCATAAAGAATTCATATAAGTTTATGTGTTTTTAACACTTTACAACAAAGTTGAAAAGTGTTTATGACTTTGTTCATTCTGTCTGTCTGTCTGTCTGTCCGTTAGCACGATAACTGCCGTAAAAATGACTTTATCAAAATGAAATTTTACTATGTTGTTCAGACGGTCTGTGGGACCTATGGGAATATAAATAAATAATATCACCCAATTAGTTTTTATTGAACCCGGGTTGAAAAAATGAAATACATTGAACCCTATGGGACCTAATTTTTCAAACATTTTTTAAGCAAATTTAAAATTCACAAATTGCTTCGAAATTTTTAGAAAATATTCACATTATCCCATGAAACACATAAAAAAATTTCAGTAAAATATATTAAGTAGTTTTTTAATTAAAAATTATTTAATATAGGGGAAAAACAAATTCAATTAAATTCTGACTTTTGGTGTATCCTCCAGAAAGAAAAAAGTGATATATCTTCTATATAATAAAAGGCAATGTCTGTGTGTGTGTGTGTGTCTTATACACTATACGTTTCGCGACCGCGCGTCGGAGAGTTACGAAATTTGGCAATCGGAGACCCTGGGGGGTGGGAAGGGGACACGTGAAAACCGATTTTCAAAATTCTAATTATTTTTTTATTTATTTAATGTTTTATGCGATTTCGACCTTTGTTTGATCTTTTTGCCCTTTTTTCTCCTCGATCCAGACATCGTAGAAAAAAAACAAATCACACCATCGGAAAGAGCAGAGAATTTCGAGTAAAAATATATCAATTTCAAATCTCCATTTCGATTTCTAATATTTTTTAAAGATTTTAAAACAAAAGTCACTTTTGGCTCAAGAAAACGATTTTTGGTTTTTAAATTCTCGCATCGTGAAAAGTACTCATAATTTCGACTAATAATTTACATTTTCAGAAAGGTCAAACATCTGGCATTCTTACAAGTCTAATCTGGTCCAGAAATAATGAAAATTGCCTTCAGGATCGCAATTTTAAAGACGTCATGATTTTAAATTTCTCGCCGTTCCGCTCGGCGTTCCGTTCGTTTCTCCCCCGCTGAAGCAGGGAAGGTGGTGGGTGGGGACGTCAAGGTGGAGGTGACGTCACGGTTCTGAATAGACCGCCTTTGCTCTATATAAATTATTATATTTATATTTTAAATGATGGGACGATCTGGATTTTTTAAATGTATATTTTAACTTTTGGATATTTTAAATGGATATTTTAATTTTATGGATATTTTAAATGATGGAACAATGAAACAATGGAATGAGGATGATGGAATTAAGCATATGGTCATTTTAAATTGCAAATTAGCGCGCGGGAAGTTAGCGGTAGGCCCGGGTTCGATTCCCGCCACTGCCAAAACTGCCGCCGTGTTTACGTGGAATACGATCACGTTAAATATGTGGGTCCGTAAGTCCTTCCGAGAGGTTGGTGGTAGGGGAAGGAGGATACGGCCCCTGTGGATGCCTCCCCCACTGGGTTCCCGTCTAAATTGGGTGAATATGTAGAAAGTTATGGAGATTGTCGCGGAGGGCGCGGCAGCCCAGTGGTTAGCGCGCGGGAATTGCACTCAGTAGGCCCGGGTTCGATTCCCGTAACTGCCAAAACTTACGCCACGTTCACGCAGAGTACGATCACGTTAAGCATGTGGGTTCGTGAGTCCTTCCGAGAGGTTGGTGGTAGGGGAAGGAGGGTACGGTCTAAATTGGGTGAATAAAAAGAGAGTTATGGAGATTGTCGCGGAGGGCGAAGTAGCCCAGTGGTTAGCGCGCGGGAATTGCACGCGGTAGGCCCGGGTTCGATTTCCGCCACTGACATGGAGTACGATCACGTTAAACATATGGGTCCGTATGTTTTTCCGAGAGGTTGGTGGTAGGGGAAGGAGGGTACGTTCCCTGTGGATGCCTCCCCCACTGGGGTCCGGTCTAAATTGGGTGGCACATCCTGGCCGTCCAACCAGTTACCAGGCCCGGGTTCGATTCCCAAAATTGCCGCCGTGTTTACGCGGAGTACGAGCACGTTAAACATGTGGGTCCGTGAGTCCTTCCGAGAAGTTGGTGGTAGGGGAAGGAGGGTACGGTCTAAATTGGATGAATAAAAAGAAAGTTATGGAGATTGTCGCGTAGGGCAAAGTAGCCCAATGGTTAGCGCGCGGAAATTGCACTCGGTAGGCCCGGGTTCGATTCCCAAAATTGCCGCCGTGTTTACGCGGAGTACGATCACGTTAAACATGTGGGTCTGTAAGTCCTTCCGAGAGGTTGGTGGTAGGGCAAGAAGGGTACGGTCCCTGTGGATGCTTCTCCCACTTGGTTCCGGTCTAAATTGGGTGAATAAAAAGAAAGTTATGAAGAATATCGCGGAGGGTGAAGTGCCCCAGTGGTTAGTGCGCGGGATTTGCACTTGGTAGGCCCGGGTTCGATTCCCAAAATTGCCGAATAAAAATAAAGTTATGGAGATTGTCGCAGATGGCACGGTAGCCCAGTGGTTAGCGCGCGGGAATTTCACTCGGTAGGCCCGGGTTCGATTCCCGCCATTGCCAAAACTGCAGCCGTGTTCACGCGGAGTACGATCACGTTAAACGTGTGGGACTGCAAGTCCTTCCGAGAGGTTTGTGGTAGGGGAAGGAGGGTACGGTCTCTTTGGATGCCTCCCCCATTGGGTTCCGGTCTAAATTGTGTGGCACTTCCTGGCCTTCCAAGCAGTTACCTTACACCTTTCTGGTAGTTACCTTACACCTTTATGGATATTTTAATTTATAGATATTTTAAATGGATATTTTAATTTTATGGCTATTTTAAATGATAGAACGATGGAACGAGGATGGTGGAATTAAGAGCCTAGCATATGGTCATTATAAATTTAAATTAGCGCGCGAGAATTGCACTCGGTAGGCCTGGGTTCGATTCCCGCCACTGATGCGGAGTACGATCACCTTAAACATATGGGTCGATAATTCCTTCCGAGAGGTTGGTGGCAGGGAAAGGAGGGTACGGTCTCTGTGGATGCCTCCCCCACTGGGTCCTGGTCCAAATTGGGTGAATAAAAAGAAAGTTATGGAGATTGTCGCGGAGGGCGCGGTAGCCCAGTGGTTAGCGTGCGGGAATTTCACTCGGTAGGCCCGGGTTCGATTCCCTCCACTGACAAAACTGCTGCCGTGTTCACGCGGAGTACGATCACGTTAAACATGTGGGTCCGTAAGTCCTTCCGAGAGGTTGGTGGTAGAGGAAGGAGGGTACGGACCCTGTGGATGACTTTCCCACTGGGTTCCGGTCTAAATTGGGTGAATAAAAAGAAGGTTATGGAGATTGTCGCGGAGGGCGCGGTAGCCCAGTGGTTGGCGCGCGGGAATTGCACTCGGTAGGCTCGGGTTCGATTGCCGCCACTGCCAAAACTGCTGCCATTTTCACGCGTAGTACGATCACGTTAAACATGTGGATCCGTAAGTCCTTCCGAGAGGTTGTTGGTAGAGGAAGGAGGGTACGGACCCTGTGGATGCCTCCCCTACTGGGTTCCGGTTTAAATTTTGTGAATAAAAATAATTTCGACTAATAATTTACATTTTTAGAAAGCTGAAATATCTGGCATTCTTACAAGTCTAATCTGGTCCAGAAATAATGAAAATTGCCTTCAGGATCGCAATTTTAAAGACGTCATGATTTTAAATTTCTCGGCGTTCCGTTCGTTTCTCCCCCGCTGAAGCAGGGAAGGTGGTGGGTGGGGACGTCAACGTGGAGGTGACGTAACGGTTCTGAATAGAGCGCCTTTGCTCTATATAAATTATTATATTTATATTTTAAATGATGGGACGATCTGGATTTTTTAAATGTATATTTTAACTTTTGGATATTTTAAATGGATATTTTAATTTTATGGATATTTTAAATGATGGAACAATGAAACAATGGAATGAGGATGATGGAATTAAGCATATGGTCATTTTAAATTGCAAATTAGCGCACGGGAAGTTAGCGGTAGGCCCGGGTTCGATTCCCGCCACTGCCAAAACTGCCGCCGTGTTTACGTGGAATACGATCACGTTAAATATGTGGGTCCGTAAGTCCTTCCGAGAGGTTGGTGGTAGGGGAAGGAGGATACGGCCCCTGTGGATGCCTCCCCCACTGGGTTCCCGTCTAAATTGGGTGAATATGTAGAAAGTTATGGAGATTGTCGCGGAGGGCGCGGCAGCCCAGTGGTTAGCGCGCGGGAATTGCACTCAGTAGGCCCGGGTTCGATTCCCGCCACTGCCAAAACTTACGCCACGTTCACGCAGAGTACGATCACGTTAAACATGTGGGTTCGTGTGTCCTTCCGAGAGGTTGGTGGTAGGGGAAGGAGGGTACGGTCTAAATTGGGTGAATAAAAAGAAAGTTATGGAGATTGTCGCGGAGGGCGAAGTAGCCCAGTGGTTAGCGCGCGGGAATTGCACGCGGTAGGCCCGGGTTCGATTTCCGCCACTGACATGGAGTACGATCACGTTAAACATATGGGTCCGTATGTTTTTCCGAGAGGTTGGTGGTAGGGGACGGAGGGTACGTTCCCTGTGGATGCCTCCCCCACTGGGTTCCGGTCTAAATTGGGTGGCACATCCTGGCCGTCCAACCAGTTACCAGGCCCGGGTTCGATTCCCAAAATTGCCGCCGTGTTTACGCGGAGTACGAGCACGTTAAACATGTGGGTCCGTGAGTCCTTCCGAGAAGTTGGTGGTAGGGGAAGGAGGGTACGGTCTAAATTGGATGAATAAAAAGAAAGTTATGGAGATTGTCGCGTAGGGCAAAGTAGCCCAATGGTTAGCGCGCGGAAATTGCACTCGGTAGGCCCGGGTTCGATTCCCAAAATTGCCGCCGTGTTTACGCGGAGTACGATCACGTTAAACATGTGGGTCTGTAAGTCCTTCCGAGAGGTTGGTGGTAGGGGAAGAAGGGTACGGTCCCTGTGGATGCTTCTCCCACTTGGTTCCGGTCTAAATTGGGTGAATAAAAAGAAAGTTATGAAGAATATCGCGGAGGGTGAAGTACCCCAGTGGTTAGTGCGCGGGATTTGCACTTGGTAGGCCCGGGTTCGATTCCCAAAATTGCCGAATAAAAATAAAGTTATGGAGATTGTCGCGGATGGCACGGTAGCCCAGTGGTTAGCGCGCGGGAATTTCACTCGGTAGGCCCGGGTTCGATTCCCGCCATTGCCAAAAGTGCAGCCGTGTTCACGCGGAGTACGATCACGTTAAACGTGTGGGACTGCAAGTCCTTCCGAGAAGTTTGTGGTAGGGGAAGGAGGGTACGGTCTCTTTGGATGCCTCCCCCATTGGGTTCCGGTCTAAATTGTGTGGCACTTCCTGGCCTTCCAAGCAGTTACCTTACACCTTTCTGGTAGGTCGCGCCAACGAGTTTGCCACGGTCAGAATTTTCAAGGGTAGCGAACAGGCTGGTCGCCAAAGGCGGCTAGTAAATAATAAAAGGCAATGTCTGTGTGTGTGTGTGTGTGTGTGTCTGTCTGTCTTATACACTATACGTTTCGCGACCGCGCGTCGGAGAGCTACGAAATTTGGCAATCGGAGACCCGGGGGGGAGGGAAGGGGACACATGAAAACCGATTTTTAAAATTTTAATTATTTTTTTATTTATTTAATGTTTTATGCGATTTCGACCGTTTTTTGCCCTTTTTGCCCTTTTTTCTCCACGATCCAAACATCGTAGAAAAAAATAAATTACACCATCGGAAAGAGCAGAGAATTTCGAGTAAAAATATATCAATTTCAAATCTGAATTTCGATTTCTAATATTTTTTAAAGATTTTAAAACAAAACTCACTTTTGGCTCAAAAAATCAATTTTTTGTTTTTAAATTCTCGCATCGTGAAAAGTACTCATAATTTCGACTAATAATTTACATTTTTAGAAAGCTGAAATATCTGGCATTCTTACAAGTCTAATCTGGTCCAGAAATAATGAAAATTGCCTTCAGGATCGCAATTTTAAAGACGTCATGATTTAAAATTTCTCGCCGTTCCGCTCGGCGTGACGCTTCGTTTCTCCCCCGCTGAAGCAGGGAAGGTGGTGGGTGGGGACGTCAAGGTGGAGGTGACGTCACGGTTCTTTATATGCATAGCGATGGGTGGGACAATAAGAAACCGAATTAGTTTTTACTTTCCGTTTCCCGCGCTTCCGATTTTAAATGAAATAAGAGCTTAACATATGCACTGTAGAAATTATTATATTTATATTTTAAATGATGGAACGATATGGATTTTTTAAATGGATATTTTAATTTTATGGATATTTTAAATGATTGAACGATGGATATTTTAATTTTATGGATATTTTAAATGATGGAACGATGGATATTTAAATTTTATGGATATTTTAAATAATGGAACAATGGAATGAGGATGATGGAATTAAGAGCTTAGAGAGCATATGGTCATTTTAAATTGTAAATTAGCGCGCTGGAAGTTAGCGGTAGGCCCGGGTACGTTTCCCGCCACTGCCAAAACTGCCGAAGTGTTCACGCGGAATACGATCACATTAAACATGTGGGCCCGTAAGTCCTTCCGAGAGGTTGGTGGTAGGGGAAGGAGGGTACGGTCCCTGTGGATGCCTCCTTCACAGGGTTCCCGTCTTAATTGGGTGAATATAAAGAAAGTTGCGGAGGGCGAGGCAGCCCAGTGGTTAGCGCTCAGGAATTGCACTCGGTAGGCCCGGGTTCGATTCCCGCCACTTCCAAAACTGCCGCCGTGTTCACGCGGAGTACGATCACGATAAACATGTGGGTCCGGAAGTCCTTCCGAGAGGTTGGTTGTAGGGGAAGGAGGGTACGGTCCCTGTGGATGCCTCCTTCACAGGTTTCCCGTCTAAATTGGGTGAATATAAAGAAAGTTGCGGAGGGCGAGGCAGCCCAGTGGTTAGCGCTCAGGAATTGCACTCGGTAGGCCCGGGTTCGATTCCCGCCACTTCCAAAACTGCCGCCGTGTTCACGCGGAGTACGATCACGATAAACATGTGGGTCCGGAAGTCCTTCCGAGAGGTTGGTGGTAGGGGAAGGAGGGTACGGTCCCTGTGGATGCCTCCCTCACAGGGTTCCCGTCTAAATTGGGTGAATATAAAGAAAGTTGCGGAGGGCGAGGCAGCCCAGTGGTTAGCGCTCAGGAATTGCACTCGGTAGGCCCGGGTTCGATTCCCGCCACTTCCAAAATTGCCGCCGTGTTCACGCGGAGTACGATCACGATAAACATGTGGGTCCGGAAGTCCTTCCGAGAGGTTGGTGGTAGGGGAAGGAGGGTACGGTCCCTGTGGATGCCTCTCCCACTGGGTTCCGTTCTAAATTGGGTAAATAAAAAGAATGTTATGGAGATAGTCGCTGGGGGCGAAGAAGCCCAGTGGTTAGCGCGCGGGAATTGCACTCAGTAGGCCCGGGTTCGATTCCCAAAATTGCCGCCGTGTTTACGCGGAGTACGAGCACGTTAAACATGTGGGTCCGTGAGTCCTTCCGAGAAGTTGGTGGTAGGGGAAGGAGGGTACGGTCTAAATTGGATGAATAAAATGAAAGTTATGGAGATTGTCGCGTAGGGCAAAGTAGCCCAATGGTTAGCGCGCGGAAATTGCACTCGGTAGGCCCGGGTTCGATTCCCAAAATTGCCGCCGTGTTTACGCGGAGTACGATCACGTTAAACATGCGGGTCTGTAAGTCCTTCCGAGAGGTTGGTGGTAGGGGAAGAAGGGTACGGTCCCTGTGGATGCTTCTCCCACTTGGTTCCGGTCTAAATTGGGTGAATAAAAAGAAAGTTATGAAGAATATCGCGGAGGGTGAAGTACCCCAGTGGTTAGTGCGCGGGATTTGCACTTGGTAGGCCCGGGTTCGATTCCCAAAATTGCCGAATAAAAATAAAGTTATGGAGATTGTCGCGGATGGCACGGTAGCCCAGTGGTTAGCGCGCGGGAATTTCACTCGGTAGGCCCGGGTTCGATTCCCGCCATTGCCAAAAGTGCAGCCGTGTTCACGCGGAGTACGATCACGTTAAACGTGTGGGACTGCAAGTCCTTCCGAGAAGTTTGTGGTAGGGGAAGGAGGGTACGGTCTCTTTGGATGCCTCCCCCATTGGGTTCCGGTCTAAATTGTGTGGCACTTCCTGGCCTTCCAAGCAGTTACCTTACACCTTTCTGGTAGGTCGCGCCAACGAGTTTGCCACGGTCAGAATTTTCAAGGGTAGCGAACAGGCTGGTCGCCAAAGGCGGCTAGTAAATAATAAAAGGCAATGTCTGTGTGTGTGTGTGTGTGTGTGTCTGTCTGTCTTATACACTATACGTTTCGCGACCGCGCGTCGGAGAGCTACGAAATTTGGCAATCGGAGACCCGGGGGGGAGGGAAGGGGACACATGAAAACCGATTTTTAAAATTTTAATTATTTTTTTATTTATTTAATGTTTTATGCGATTTCGACCGTTTTTTGCCCTTTTTGCCCTTTTTTCTCCACGATCCAAACATCGTAGAAAAAAATAAATTACACCATCGGAAAGAGCAGAGAATTTCGAGTAAAAATATATCAATTTCAAATCTGAATTTCGATTTCTAATATTTTTTAAAGATTTTAAAACAAAACTCACTTTTGGCTCAAAAAATCAATTTTTTGTTTTTAAATTCTCGCATCGTGAAAAGTACTCATAATTTCGACTAATAATTTACATTTTTAGAAAGCTGAAATATCTGGCATTCTTACAAGTCTAATCTGGTCCAGAAATAATGAAAATTGCCTTCAGGATCGCAATTTTAAAGACGTCATGATTTAAAATTTCTCGCCGTTCCGCTCGGCGTGACGCTTCGTTTCTCCCCCGCTGAAGCAGGGAAGGTGGTGGGTGGGGACGTCAAGGTGGAGGTGACGTCACGGTTCTTTATATGCATAGCGATGGGTGGGACAATAAGAAACCGAATTAGTTTTTACTTTCCGTTTCCCGCGCTTCCGATTTTAAATGAAATAAGAGCTTAACATATGCACTGTAGAAATTATTATATTTATATTTTAAATGATGGAACGATATGGATTTTTTAAATGGATATTTTAATTTTATGGATATTTTAAATGATTGAACGATGGATATTTTAATTTTATGGATATTTTAAATGATGGAACGATGGATATTTAAATTTTATGGATATTTTAAATAATGGAACAATGGAATGAGGATGATGGAATTAAGAGCTTAGAGAGCATATGGTCATTTTAAATTGTAAATTAGCGCGCTGGAAGTTAGCGGTAGGCCCGGGTACGTTTCCCGCCACTGCCAAAACTGCCGAAGTGTTCACGCGGAATACGATCACATTAAACATGTGGGCCCGTAAGTCCTTCCGAGAGGTTGGTGGTAGGGGAAGGAGGGTACGGTCCCTGTGGATGCCTCCTTCACAGGGTTCCCGTCTTAATTGGGTGAATATAAAGAAAGTTGCGGAGGGCGAGGCAGCCCAGTGGTTAGCGCTCAGGAATTGCACTCGGTAGGCCCGGGTTCGATTCCCGCCACTTCCAAAACTGCCGCCGTGTTCACGCGGAGTACGATCACGATAAACATGTGGGTCCGGAAGTCCTTCCGAGAGGTTGGTTGTAGGGGAAGGAGGGTACGGTCCCTGTGGATGCCTCCTTCACAGGTTTCCCGTCTAAATTGGGTGAATATAAAGAAAGTTGCGGAGGGCGAGGCAGCCCAGTGGTTAGCGCTCAGGAATTGCACTCGGTAGGCCCGGGTTCGATTCCCGCCACTTCCAAAACTGCCGCCGTGTTCACGCGGAGTACGATCACGATAAACATGTGGGTCCGGAAGTCCTTCCGAGAGGTTGGTGGTAGGGGAAGGAGGGTACGGTCCCTGTGGATGCCTCCCTCACAGGGTTCCCGTCTAAATTGGGTGAATATAAAGAAAGTTGCGGAGGGCGAGGCAGCCCAGTGGTTAGCGCTCAGGAATTGCACTCGGTAGGCCCGGGTTCGATTCCCGCCACTTCCAAAATTGCCGCCGTGTTCACGCGGAGTACGATCACGATAAACATGTGGGTCCGGAAGTCCTTCCGAGAGGTTGGTGGTAGGGGAAGGAGGGTACGGTCCCTGTGGATGCCTCTCCCACTGGGTTCCGTTCTAAATTGGGTAAATAAAAAGAATGTTATGGAGATAGTCGCTGGGGGCGAAGAAGCCCAGTGGTTAGCGCGCGGGAATTGCACTCAGTAGGCCCGGGTTCGATTCCCAAAATTGCCGCCGTGTTTACGCGGAGTACGAGCACGTTAAACATGTGGGTCCGTGAGTCCTTCCGAGAAGTTGGTGGTAGGGGAAGGAGGGTACGGTCTAAATTGGATGAATAAAAAGAAAGTTATGGAGATTGTCGCGTAGGGCAAAGTAGCCCAATGGTTAGCGCGCGGAAATTGCACTCGGTAGGCCCGGGTTCGATTCCCAAAATTGCCGCCGTGTTTACGCGGAGTACGATCACGTTAAACATGCGGGTCTGTAAGTCCTTCCGAGAGGTTGGTGGTAGGGGAAGAAGGGTACGGTCCCTGTGGATGCTTCTCCCACTTGGTTCCGGTCTAAATTGGGTGAATAAAAAGAAAGTTATGAAGAATATCGCGGAGGGTGAAGTACCCCAGTGGTTAGTGCGCGGGATTTGCACTTGGTAGGCCCGGGTTCGATTCCCAAAATTGCCGAATAAAAATAAAGTTATGGAGATTGTCGCGGATGGCACGGTAGCCCAGTGGTTAGCGCGCGGGAATTTCACTCGGTAGGCCCGGGTTCGATTCCCGCCATTGCCAAAACTGCAGCCGTGTTCACGCGGAGTACGATCACGTTAAACGTGTGGGACTGCAAGTCCTTCCGAGAAGTTTGTGGTAGGGGAAGGAGGGTACGGTCTCTTTGGATGCCTCCCCCATTGGGTTCCGGTTTAAATTGTGTGGCACTTCCTGGCCTTCCAAGCAGTTACCTTACACCTTTCTGGTAGGTCGCGCCAACGAGTTTGCCACGGTCAGAATTTTCAAGGGTAGCGAACAGGCTGGTCGCCAAAGGCGGCTAGTTATATAATAAATACCTTTCTAAGAGATTAATCATTTTGTATATGAGAGAGACTACCCATTATAAAATAAATTTGGTAGATAACATTTTTTCAATTTTTTTTTAATTTTATATAACTCTTCATGGTATACTTATTTGATGGCATTTTAATGCACTTTCCTACGTCGTAGAGAGTTAAAATTTGGTACACAGCTTAAATTTGTTGAACATTTTATTTTACAAAAATTTGGTGGATCTTTAAATATAGATCATACATTTTTTTTCGAAATGGCCTGCAAATAATCCCCATTCACTCAAATCATTTTTGTAATATTGTTGAAAATTCTGATGTGGGCAGCACATGTCTTTCCATGCAGACTCATATTCACATTCTCTTTATTTCTTCAATAATAATTTGAGTTTATCTGCACAAAATAACAGCCATAAGTATTTTAAATGACATTGAACTTGCACGTTAAACTTAAATTTGGTTCTCATTTGATAGCTGGACTTATTGCCAAAGGTAGCGTAGCGAAAATGCCAAAAACTAGGATATCTCAAGAACGGCTAGTCCTAGAGTTATGGGGTTAGTCTTATTCTTTTTGTTGTCAAAAATCACGTATAAAACAGGAATTTAATTGATATAATTGAGCACACGTAGTCTTTTATTTTTATATTTAACGATTTTTGCGGTCCATTTCGCAAAAATAGCCCGTTCATTTTCCCCGAATCGTACTAGAATAACCTACAAATTATATATACCAAATTTTGTTAAATTTGGTATATAAATCACTTGTAGGTTATTGAAATATTATACACCAAATTTTGTTAAATTTGTTCCATTAGTTTTTAGCTAGAGTGGATAAAGGCAGTTTCTGCCAGCCATTTCGCAAAGAAGACAGATTCTTTTATTACGAATCGTACTATAATCTAATGAACATCAGGATTTCCCACAAAAAACATACCTACCAAATTTTATGAAATTCGGTCTATTAGTTTTTCAATAGAGTGGATGTAATATCCTCACAGATACACAGAAACATATACAGATACACCCTTACACACACAGACGTCTTCCTAAAAATAGTTTTTCGTGTTCTAGAAGTACCAAAACGTGTAGAAATCCTTCGAAAATTCGAGTTCCGATCTTCGGCAGGATTCCAATACTTTGAATACACACACTCACACATATATTTTCTGTGTATCTGTGTATTATCTGTGCATCTAAATTCCGTGGCTATGCAATTACAAGAGTTGTGATTTTAAATGATCCCTAAACTTTAATTATTTCTTCAACCAAACCTAATTTTAACTTATGCAGAATGCAAATATCTCAAGCGATTGTAAGGTGAGTTGCATAAGAATTGCTGAATTTTTTTTCACACAAAATTATTTAGCTCTGGAGTCTTAGCTCTGAAATATTCATTGATTTTGCATAGAGAATCAGATGATTTATATTCCGATACAGTTTTAAATATTTAAGTATAATAAATTACAGTAGCACTGTGATAATGTAAAAGATATCACCACTGAATGTATCTCATTTAAGAAATTTTTAAATCAAATAGCATTTCAGTTGGAAAGTGTTTCATAATCAATGCTTATGCATGATTGATCTTTCTTGTTTTCATTAAAGGTCATTTTTGCCCATTTGGTGACATTTAAGTCCACAAGGCAATATCTCCACCTTCATTGCCAAATTATTGTTAAATTTGCCGTCAGACGTTACATATAGACGGGTAGAATGACTTTTGAACACTTTACAACAAAGTTGAAAAGTGTTTATGACTTTGTTCATTCTGTCTGTCTGTCAGTCCGTTAGCACGATAACTGCCGTAAAAATGACTTAATCAAAATGAAATTCTAGTATGTTGTTCAGACGGTCTGTAGGACCTATGGAAATATAAATGAATAATATCACCCAATTAGTTTTGGATTGAACCCTGGTTGAAAAAATGAAATACATTGAGTCCAATGGGACCTAATTCTTTAAACATTTTTAGGCGGATTTAAAATTCACAAATTGCTTCGAAAATTTTAGGTAATATTCAAATTATTCCATAAAATATATAAAAAAAATTCAGCGAAATATATTCAGTAGTTTTTTAAATAAAAATTAAAATAATATTTTACACCTCTTATATGAAACGATCACCTGACCATGATATGAAAATATCACATGACCCACTTCAAAATGATATATGGCATCCATCTTGTGTCAACATCGTGAAATTTTAAGTTCTTTTTAATTCATATTGAGTGTTGTATCCGTCCTAAAACTACTTCATTTTTGCTTGAATTCTGTGCATCTACATACTTAAACAACGCACACAATATATTTGAGTTTAAATGATTATCTAAATTTGATTACTTCTACAACGAAGCCTATGTTTCACTTATGTAAAATGTAAACATTAAACTATGTAGAATGAGTTGCTGTAGAAGAATTGCTGTATTTATTTAACACAAAATAATTTAGCCCATGGAGTCTGAATAGCTGATATGAATGAAATATTAATTATTTTATAAGGAGAAGGACGATTTTTTTATGAAGTTTTAAGCATAGAGTTTAAATTACTTGTAGCTCCATGGTCTTAATTTTTAAATAAAATAAATTATAGTATTGTGATGAATGAAATGAATGGGAGAAAGTTATGAATGAAATGCTGTTTTTATAGAGAGATCCAGGCGTGTTATTTTTCTATGACGTCATTTGAATTAATTTCAGTTGTTTTCGATGAAGTTTTCAAATATAATAAATTATCGTAGTATTATGATAGTTTTAAAAATATTACCGTGTAATGTATCGCATTTTAGAGATATTTAAACCAGGTAATTTATATTTCAAATCCGTCATTTGAATGAAGTTCATTTTTTTCAGTGAAGGTTTAAGTTTTCAAATATAATAAATTAATGTAAAATAATGTAGTATTGTGATAAGTATTAAAATATTACCGAGGAATGTATTGCATTTTAGACTTTTTTAAATAAAATTGCATTGAAGTTGGAAAGTGTTTCATAATCAATGCTTTAAGCATGATTGATCTTTCTTGTTAAATTAATAAAACATTTCTTTTACATTTTGCAAAAATTCCGACACATATATTTTTATTACTTTCCTTATATACATAAAGTATAAGGAAAGTATTGTGACGGGGTCGAAAATTCAAATACGAGTTTCCGACGGGAGAGCACGTTTCAAGCATACCTGATCATGAATCGAACATTTTTGAAGTGATGTCTGTGTGGGTGTGGGTGTGTGTGAAAGTATGTGTGTTTGTGAAAGTGTGTGTGTGTGTATGTATGTGTGTGTGTGTGTATGTATGTGTGTGTGTGTGTCAGTGAGACTGTAGATACGATAACTGACGAACGAATGGACGAATTCGAACGAAATATGGTACAAAAATCACAATCCGTAAACACTGGAAGCCTATTGTTTTTAAACGCAATCGAATGTTCAGAATCCCTATATTTTCGAGTGAAATTTTGAAAAAAATCGTCAGAAAATCAAAACCGCTAATAAAGTTACGCAAACAGGCGTAATATGTAATTTTTCATTAGAAAACAATTGACATAAATTTTAAGCGCTAACATGAACCGTTCTCGAGATATTGCGCATTTTTCAAAAAATTATCAAAAGTCATATAAAATAAAAAAAATATATTTCCCATTGAGAAACATGTTCACTTTTCATATGTAATACCATGCGATAAATCTGGTGACATCATTCTCGTGGATCTAGCTCGTTCCATTCATGAAAAAAGATACTTTGAGTAATACTTTTGTATTTGAACGCCAATAGCCATTTATCTACTTTAAGAATAACTTATTTCTTCGTCCATAATTCTTAGCGAGATTTTGACGACGGATTTGGTGGAATGTCGCTAACTTGGCGTTTTTTTAAATGTTGCTAAATTAACGAAAAACACGACAAATGAATAAAAATGACGCTGAATCAATGACGACTCATTGATGATGACGACATGGAAAATGGAACGAGACATTGACTAAAATTCAATATCTTGGAAATAATATAAATAACTACCATAAAAATCATCTATTCTTTTTTACTGTAAAAGTAGTAAATTCATTGCATTATATATGGAAAGTCATGTGCTGCCCACATCAGATTTTTTACAAAAAATACTCAAGTATTGGCGTTTAAAAATCTGAAATGGAATAACGTTAAAATAAATTTGATACTTATTTGAAGAGAGGAGTAGCGTGTAGGAGAGTTAAATAAAGATTTACCCCATCATAAAATAACATTTTCAAATATTTGACTTTCACTTGATACTCTTTCAGAAGTTCGGCATTTCCTGAGTAACAGGAAACTTTTCCAATATTTGCGAGAATATATAACTTCAATAGCTTGTTTAACTGTTATCAATTTTGAAATAACTATTTAGCCTGTTTGGGAAGCATATTTGCTGACCTTAAAACTAATACACACTATTCCTGTATTTGAAATACATTTATTCCAATGCATATTTATTATTTTGCACTGAAAAATGCATATATATTGCATAAGCAAACTCATAAACCTTACGTATTGCGGGGATAGATATCGTCGAAGATTTAAAATGAACAAAGTCAATAGCTTCAAATCATTACATATTTAAATATTTCCAGTCAAGCTTTTTAAGTAGTACAGAAAAATATGAAACTTTCATACATGCATTTTTACTCATTTTGTCAATTTTTTTCTCTTTTATTCTACATAATGTTGTTGAGAGTTTAAAGACCTGAAGAAAGGGGCTATTTTTCTTTAAAACAGATTGACATGTACTAAACTGTTTTAATATATTACTCAATTAATTTAAAAGTTTCAACTACTTTATCAAAGTGGCTTGACTCATTATTTATGAGTGGTAATCCCATTTTGCTATCTATGCTTTTATTAAAAAGTTGTATCAAGGAGTCTATCTCTTAGGACATACTATAGAAAAAGCCTAAGATGTTTACTGATGGGGATTCATCATTAGATTTCATAAGATGTGAGTTGTTCATTAAGTATTTCCACCGCCGGTTCTTTTTTCATCTCAGGTCCAAAACTTTTCATTTTCCGTAAAACATCTATTTTTCAACTTTGATTATAAAAAAAGCTTAGATGATAACTGATATTGATTCAGGAGTAGCTTGGGTAGCTCACTGAGAGTTTCCACTTTCGGTTTCTTTTCCATTTCTATTTTTTTTAAAAATTCTTCAAGCGTCAATTTTTCAGGATTGCCTATAAATAAAACTTAGATCATGACTAATACAAATTCAGCATTATATTTTGGCAGGGTGTAGGTGGTTGACTAAGAGTTTTTACTTCCAGTACTCGAGGTGTCACTTTCAATTCAAAAATTTCCTTTCAGCATCTAATTTTTAAGATCGTCTATAGATTAGATGACAACAGATATGAATTCGGTATCAAATTTTGTGTGTAAGGGTTTACTAAGGATTTTCGATCCCTGGTTTTACCCACTTCCTATTCACATATTCTCTTTGAAACATTTATTTTTCAGGATTGGCTACAAATAGATCTTAGAAATTATTAATATCGGTTCAGCATTAAATTCCAGAGGGGTTTAGGGCTTACTAAGGATTTAAAAATCTGGTATTTTCTCAGTTCTGGTTCCAAAATTATTATTTTCCTTCAGCCATCTTTTTCTCAGAATCGGATTTATAGATTGAGCTTATATGATGACTTATATGGATTCAATATTAAGTTTATGAGTAGGCTAAGAGATTAAATAAGGATATCAACTCCTGGTTCAAAAACGTTTCTTGAAATATCTTTTGGGAGAGGGTAGGGTATTTGTTAGATATTTACACTTCCGGTTCTGGAGATGTCATTTCCGGTTTTTATTAAAATTAGTATGATTGTATGAAATAAGTGGGCAAAAGAAAATGACAATCCTTAATTCCGTCGAATATAAAGTGTACACACCATTTGTCACCATATCTAGGGTTCTATATAAATTTCTTGTTTAATACATTTTCGCAATTAATCAAATCATTGCATTATCATTACCCATTTTTATTGCACATATTTTTGCTGCCAAATTATTCAATTGCAAATTGTTGTTGGACGTGTATTTAACTTTAAAGAACAATTTTTGAAAAATCGTGTTTAAGAAAAATCACTGTGCATATCCACCAAAATTTAATATTTAGAATTCAGATGTATAAAATATGTTTAAAGAATACTGTTTTGTAAAAATAGTGGATACCGTTAACCCCTTTATCATTAATGACTTCTTTTATAATTTTTTTTTCAAGTTACGAATATCAGAAATATACTTCATTCCAGTATTTCATAGGATAATCAAATTACGTATTATAAAACAAAAAAAAATTCAATGTGTAAATTTTCATTTAGATATGGCTAAAAATATTTGCTCTCACAATTTTGCAGTTATCTGTTAGAAAATTGCTACCTCAGAACAAACAACTTCATTTTGACCAAGATTACGAATGTGACTGAAGGATTTGTGCACAAAATACATTTAGTAAGAACTTGTTTGATTTCAACCCCAAAACATGTTCATGTGACAAAGTGGGCCACGTGTACTATATCCGCGGTAATATTCACTTAAATGCACTATGGAAGCTGTGTCAGGCTATATACTTATTTTCACCTTGATACATTCATTGTGCTTACATTGACTAGACCGTTTCCATAGTAACAGAATACATTTCGAAAATCAATTTTAATTACTTTTTTTATTAAAATATAAAATACTGTAGAATTTTTATCTTAATTATAGACACCGTTTGACTGGAACTCATACCATTGGTTTATTAAAGCAAAAGTGTATATGTAAATTATAAATAGCGTTTAATATATGGACTATAAAGGAGGTTTATATATCTTCCTATTCCTCTCTTCTTTCAAGTTAATTGCACCGCAAGTATAAATCCGTTTCATCTAAAATAATGCAAGTTCGACAGTGGCATCTGATAATTTATCTATAAATTTATTGTGCACTAACGGGTATTGCCGGAAAAGAAATCAATATATCTTTTCTAAACACGATACTGACAATTTTCCTTTAATTTTTGCTCTGTACTGCATACCAATTATCTATGAAATTGGAATACACTCTCATTGCTGATGACAGCATTCATAGACCGGTTTCACACTTATTCAGCGTTCATTAACATGAAATAGCCGATATCTGCAATTCTAGCTAGATATCGAGTTTCTTGTAAACTTTTTTTTATATATACCAACTATTCCATGCTGGCGAGAACATAGCGGAAATAAAATATGTTATCTACATCGAAAGTGCATTCAAAAATAATTAAAATACCCTCTAAGGCGAGTTCAGACTCTATATCTGTGAAAAGTTTAACTGGGAATGCACATAGGTGGTTAAGCGTAGGTGGCTCTTGAGCCATGTTTTATAAAACTGCAATCCTTTATAAATGCTATATAGTGAATTTGTTTTTGTTATTCTATTTAAGTGACAATTCCTTTCGGTTTTCGAATATTTTGCACATTACCTATTTTGTTATATTATGCAAACGCTCCAAATTTGTTGAAATTTAGACCGATGGATTTGAAATAGCAGTTGTCTTTTTAAATATTTCTGTTGCTTTTGATTTTTCTTTCTATCAGGAAGACACTAAGAAATATGAGCATTTCCACAATATACGATTTAACTGATGTGCTTTGCAGGTATTTATGTCTGAATTTTTCGCTAGATGGCGACCTAGAAACCACTATGAGATCAGTATAAAGGAAAATATATACACTTATTTTCTCGCAAAATAAAACATGTTAGATGTGCAGTTAGCGACTACGAATTCACAAGTTTTAACCATAAAACCCCTCAATAAATTTAAATTACAATAATAATTTGAAATTAATAAACATTTGGTAATTGAAAGACCAAGAACTACAAATCCCATGTCCCATGTTTTCCCTTCGTCCCATGTTTTCTTACTCAGCAAATATCCAGTACTGTTATACTTTTGCTTCACAAAAGGAAATATTCTATACATATCAAAAGCATTGTAAATGTGAATCCCTATTGAAGCAGGAACAAAACCAGAGCATTAAATAGATGTAAGAGAAATTGATTTGTGCGTGTTTTTTCTGCCCCTTGTATGTTGTTATTGATGCTAAATGGGTCACAAGAATTCGACTATTTAAGTGCCTGCAGCAATTTTGATACAGATAAACCAAATAATAGAAAGGGATATTTCTAATCTTTGAGGCTATAAAAATAAGTGCTATATACAAGAGTACAAGAGTGTATTATTTTATTCCTCTTAAATAGGCGAACTTGTCGCAAAACTTACATTCCTTTACAAGAGCATCTACATTGCTTATATATATATATATATATATATATATATATATATACTCGTATATATATATATATATATATATATATTAAAGACATTTTCACCCTTCGCTTTCAAGGCCCGGGTTCGATTCCAGCCACTGCCAAAACTGCCGCCGTGTTCATGCGGAGTACGATCACGTTAAACATGTGAGTCCGAAAGTCCTTCCGAGAGGTTGGTGGTAGGGGAAGGAGGGTACGGTCCCTGTGGATGCTTCCCCCACTGGGTTCCGGTCTAAATTGGGTGGCACTTCCCGACCGTCCAAACAGTTACCTTACACCTTTCTGGTAGGTCGGACGGTCTGGGTTTCAACAACAACCCTTCGCTTTCACTTTTACAATACGAGTACGAGTTATATGTTAGCTGATAATATACAATTAGCATATAAAACAAAACTACTAAATCAATAATATTACAAACTCGACAAAACAGCTGTACTTAATTACTTTAATTCAACACTGAGTAATTGTACATAAATAATGAAATTTGAAGAAAAACGTATGGCACTTTACTTCAATAAAATTTTCTTGTTACGGTTTGAGTACTTTTTCTACAGTCTTACTTAGAAAACTTTGCAACTTCAGAATGTGATCTCCAGACCGTGGCAGAGGTTTCAAACTACTGGAGATGTTACCCGACGGCCAGTACCAGGTCAACCAAGGGTAACAACATCTCGGCAAGACCGTTATTTGTTGATGACTGCGCGACATCAAAGGAACAGATCTGGAGAGAATCCACGATCTGGAGAGAACGTGGAACGCGTTTTCACCAGGGAAGCATCACGGAAAGATACCGTTTTACATTTGGGCAGTCATGGTCTGGGCAGGCATCATGATGGACGGCCGCACAGAATTTCACATTTTTGACACGAGGTCGGTTACCGGTCAATGACACAAATACGAAGTCCTTGAGCCTATTGTTCGATTGTTTCGGAGTGCCGTTGGTCCTGATTTCATATTCATGTTATATAATGCGCCTCTTCACCGTGCGGCGGCCTTGGTCGACGACTTCCTTCAAGCTGAAAATATTCAGCACATGCAGTAGCCTGCCAACTCTCTAGATCTGAAATCAATAGAGAATGTGTGGGATATGCACGGGAGACATCTTGCAGACCTCCGCAACCCACCAAGCTCCGTTTCGGATTGAAAACTGTTCTCCATGAGGCTTGGAATTCTCTGAGCACACAACTTATCCAAACTCTCATCGAAATTATGGGAAATCGTTGTGCAACATGCTAAGCTTCACGAGGATCCCACACACCTATATTAAACAACAGCAGTACATTGTTTTAAACATTCTGTTTCACTGAGGTTGACACTCGTATTTTGACCCTTTTCTTTGGAAAATAAAAGTCGTTATTATCCCTGTTTTGCATTGTTTTCTTCTTTTCTTCTTCTATAACCCTATTACACATGCATACCACGTTTCCTTCCATTCCGATGTAAATTTCTTGAAATGTTCATATAAACAGCAATTATGCTTAACATTTGTATATGATGTATATATATACATATATATATATATATATATATATATATATATATATATATATATATATAAACACACAAAGGGAGAGTGTGTATACAAATAACAAATACTCTGACCCTTCTGCAATATCTTCAAAGAAAGCATCAAACCAATTTCCAAAAGGTACTAGCAAGAGGGAGACATGGACATTTTGCAGAATTTAAATATAGTAAATCATAATAATAATGGATGGAGTAAAATTAGTGAAAATATGTTAAACGTTGTCAGAGGCACTTTTTAAGAGATATATTAAATTCCGTTCTATTACGATCGCATATACCACAAGGGTCAAATGTATGCAATCTCTGTTCAACGACGAAAGTAGAAACCACATATTATGAAAAATGAAACCAGAAGATAATATTGGAAATTTATCCAAATAATTTAAAAATAAATATATAGATAAAAATGTCTGCGACATACGCAGGAGAAGATATATACAAATCCTGCAAAACTTACCCGACCGATTAGGTATCCTAACTGCACGTGGAATTAAAAACGTATTAAAATGGTGAGTAAAGTTGACACGTAATGCGAAAAATGGTGGGAGAAACCAAGGAATAAAGCGTTACGTCAGTATATACACTGGGAGTTCAAATATATTTTTTGGTAAAGTTGTCACTACTGTTTACCAGCGAATCGAATACAATAATTTAAGCAAAATGTAGCGAAATTATATATAGAGCATAGTACTTTTGGACTATCGATGTGTGATTGCAAAAATTGTTTACTTGCAAAGCATTTAATTTTAAGTATGTAATTAATAATTCGATTTTTAAACAGCTGGTTATTTAGACAAGAAGAATTGTGTGGAAAGTATTTGACACTAACATTTTATTTATGTCGCTTGTCATAAATAGTGGCTTTTATTAAGTTATCTTGTGTAAAAACAGTAATATCTTGATAATTCACTTGTTTTAAAGATTGGTTTTTAATAAGTTTTAGTGGTACCTCAAAGCAATCAAGTGCCGCACTAGTGTTAAAAAATATTGAAGGAGCTTAATGTTGCTTTCACACAATCTCCCGGTCTTTGTTTTAACATCAGTAGCGTATCAGCATAACGTACAGCAGTAAGAAATCCCATCTCGAGACACTAGAAATGTAATGTGATAAGGCATAGCCCTTAAACATATATTTTGAGGCAAAACCCCCAACTCGACACCCGAGCTGATGCGGAGTTTTGTAGATTGAATCGATGCCCAGAAAATGAGACAAACACTACAAGAAATGTCCTTCCAAATATTGCGACTTAAATCCAATTGAACATATTTTGAAGACTATAAGAAGAGATATATTTTGAAGACTATAAGAAGAGATATATTTTGAAGACTATAAGAAGAGATATATTTTGAAGACTATAAGAAGATATATATTTTGAAGACTACACAACACGCAAACAAAGAGTGTTTTGCCACCTGTGGGACGTACTACGTGATTGGACCCGGAAGTTAAGGCAAAACGCATTTAGACACTTCTTTGCCTATATGTCTAATATTTTAGAAAATGCGTTTTTATATCACTAATGACTTATATTGCTTATATTGTTCCCAATTTATGCTTCATATTGATATTTCTTTTTTTACGTTTCATTTTGCTTATTTGCCTGCATATTCTAACATTTTTTTTGTCTGAATTTCCGGCCTTTAGTGATAAGACTTAATTTGCCAATTCTCCTAGAAATATACAAAATTGTGACATACCAAGTTTTTAAATGACGTTCAAGATATTGGCATTCCATACTGATGAGCACACAATAGGTGCGAAATAGATGCAAGGTTGGCGTTATATGTAAGGGTATCAGAATGTTCACTATAGGAAAAGATCTAGAAATTCATTCCAGAAATGTTTAAAACTGTAGAAACACATTCATAGAAATTTAAATTTTTACCCTGTTTAATATGTTAAATTTCCATGAAACGTCTTGTTTTGAGAATTGCCTTTGCTAATATTTTTTGTTAAACAAAAATTTGATTTATATATATTATATTCCATATTATAATATATATAATATTTTATAAATGTAGTGTTCGTAAAATCAATATTTGAAATTTGCAAAAGATGCATGTTTTGTTTATTCTTTAAAAAGCAAAAAATGTAAAACATAAATATTCAATTTCTTCTGAAAAATATTAGAACAGACACAAGAGGAAAAGTTTTAAATCATTAAAATGTATTTTTGCTTCTATTTGGGAAAAATGCATTAATCGATTGTATTAGGATGCATGAAAATATGAAATGAAAATAAAAACGGCAAACATAATCGAAATTTTAACCATGCATTTTTCTTTTAAGGCTAGTAATAGTTAAAATCATTTTTAGTGACATGTTAAGCCAACGTTGAAAAACGGAATATTGAAAATTTCTGTTTAATTTTTGCCTTTAAAATCACCAAGCAGAATAAGAACAAGGAAACTGCATCAAGGTTTCGAACACTTTTTCGATAATCGAAGAAAGTTACAAAAGCAATATATATAACAATTTACAAAATTAGATATTGAATACAAACAGCGAATGCCATCATTTATAAAGAATCATTATCAAGATATTTAATGTATTTTTAATAAAAAGTGGAAAAAATATATAAAAAAAGAAATAAACTCCTGACTGAATGTTCTGTAGATACTTTTATTAAATGAACACCCTTATTAATAAATTAGGGTATACTTAGGGTATAATTAATAAATTATAACAGACCGTTCTGGAGTTATTAGAAATTATATTTTTTTCTACAGGAAACATTAAATTTCTCAAATAAACCGAGCAAATATAACAAAAGTTGGAAATATTTTTCTAATCAATATATCTAAGAAATGTTGGGGGACCTTATACGAAGGGAAACCTTTAATTTTTCGAACATATTTTAGTAGAAAAATGTTATAAAAGTAAGATTAAGTTAACATTTTTTACAAAAGACATAATTGTAAAAGTAATTTCTTGTTTAGAAGCAATGGCATTACGTACAGAACGAAAACTAATCACTCTTGAGATGAAACCTTTTTAAAAGAAAATAGAAAAAAAAATAAAATAGAAAATAATTATAATCAAATAAAAATATTCACTATAATCAAATAAAATATTCACTATAATCAAATAGCGGAGTGTTGTGTACGTATATTTAAACCAATAGGGGGCCTCTGCCCCCTGTTCGCTACGCTCGCCTAATCCGGTAAGCACTGCTTCGCTAGCACTGCCGTAAACACTCCTTCTCCAGCACTGCCGTACCGCGTGGTATGCAGGCGTAATAGCCCGTTCCGCATCTTGTTAATTGGCATTCACCAGTCCTTGAGATTGTGATAAAGCAATCCCATATTTTTATACGTAACCCTGGGAGGAAAAGGGCAATTGTAATGTATTTGAAATGCATATAATGGTTTTGTATTATGTAATATAGCTATGCCTCTGCACCGACGAAATTGGGATTGTTGGCGCCTTTGGTTTGTATGCGCACTTGATATGCATTGTAAATATTCAGAGAAATTTCAGCAAAATGTCAAAGTTGAGCTACAAACCTCTGAAAATGTATAGCCCTGTCAGGTGTGGCTCGTGTCGGGGTCCGGTCCTTGGACCTCCCGGTTTGTAGAAAGCCCTCTGCTTCTTGAGTTTTAGTGGAGCGCATAAAAAATGAGGGTTGCTTCCAAAACCAATGGTGTGAAGCAAAATTGGACCGCCTTTTTTCATTGCGCTTGGGAAACAGCGAATAGGAAATGGGGGACTTCCTCCCTATTTTGTCGTTCCCCTCGTCTTAAAATTTCTGGAAGTTTTTAGAAAAATGTTAAAAGTTCAGACGCAATCTGATTTTCATTCGAGAAAGGTCTCCTGGTTTCCTTTTGAGCACTTGTGTGAGGAATGCATCCGTGCACAAGTGCTCGGATGCATTCCTCACACAAGTGTCCGTGCACAAATGCATGTTAGGCGGCACTGGACGGCACTTGTCGTACGGCAGTACATGCAAGTTTCACAGAACTGGCGCTTTTTTACCTGACCAGGGGTACCAGACTGTAGGGTAGCGCATATTTCCCAGAAACAGCCTTTCATTTTGTTGCAGCCACGGCAGTGCTTAGTCACAGCTATAAGAACGGTGTCGACTAATTAGCCTAATCTTTCTCTACGTAGGTACGTGAACGGAGTCTTGTAGAGGCATAAATCCCTGGCTCCTATGCAGCAGATGAACATGAACTGAGTGTCATCGAATGGATTCAGTGAGGTCCGTGGCAGATAATTTCTACTGAAACGTAATTGCTCTTGACTTTCTGGTAGCGCCTGTACGCAGGCTTTTATGAGCCGCTGGGCGTAAGCCAACGTTAAGAGGAGGAGAATTGAAGTGGATAATGTGCCCATCTCCGGATTAATCCTTGTCTGAACTTTCGTCACCTGTTTAACCTCAACCGAGCTGCTCAGACTGACAGTAATATTTGTGAAATGTCCAATACTCAACTAACTTTCAAATAATCTTGCCTCCCATTTCCAATGTGCAGAGGGATTGCTACCAGCACACATTTGAGTGCCATTTCTTTTGTAATAAAGGTATGGAAATTATATTTTATTTTAAATGTTTTATAAGTAATGTATAACAGTATTTTAATGTGATCTACAGTGTTTAAGGGTAACTTTAAGCTTCATGGGATATTTGCTCAATGAATTTTTGATTTTGTTTTCTTTAAAAGTAACTAAATGAAAGTTTTGGATAATTAAAAAAAAACGTACAGATTAATGTAAAATTAACCGTACACCCCGAGGTCAAGCTGGGTAATTGGGAAGTAATTGTAATGGTGTATATTTGTTTTTAGTGTTCATTGAGATTTCATGTGTTCTGTTAATAAATTGTTAAGTGGCCACAAAAAGGAAGTGATTCTTTAATTAGGGAATGCAATGTACTTAGGTCCAATCGGACCCCACTATACGTAACGCGGTTGAGCTGAGTGAAACTATTGGTGAGTAATATTAGTGTATTTATGTGTTCTATTTTTGTATTTATGTGTAAAATTCACCTCACCACAGAGATTGCTTTAGGAGCGTTTTCAATCCGGATAGCGCGCAAGACCGCCGACGTGTCCAATGCATACTGACGCTTCCAAAACCATAGGCCTCCACTCTTCATTCGCTGTCGCTCTTTAATCAGAGCTCATTAATGCACACGTTGGGACATCGCCCCTTTATTAGCTGAGGATCACCATCTCCCTTAACTCTTTTCACGTAAAATTTCAACCAGCTCGCTACGATCGCAGACCCCGAAATTCGCTACTTGAGTTTGGAGGTTTTCGTCTCCCACTTCCTGGCTCTTGCTGAGCCTGCATCACGAACTCTTTTAAGCGCCTTTCACGCCGCTTGCTATTAAGAACTTTTGCTTACTGCATTACGAACAAACACAAAATATTATAACTATGTTTTTGTCGTTTTTTCGTAATTCAGTGGGAAAATATCATGTTACGTGTTCAGTATAGAGAGATTTACAACAATGGGACATATATATATAATTATTGTGAAATGTAACAATGAAATCGTAATGTTCATTACGACAATACTTACGAAATGTACTGTTTGCTTGTAAGAATAACAGATAAAGCATATGATTGTCAACATTTCGAATTGTCCCAAGAGCACTAACTAACGTTGTAGCCATGTGTAGGATTAAATATTTATACTTTTAATGTTTTTAATACCTCAATAGCTCAGCCCTCTTCCATTTTGTAATGTTTCTGCCAAAACCAATCAGAGGGGAGCTGACAATCGGCTCGACCAGATAAATATTTCCCTATTGAGAAAAACATTCATTTTAGAAATGCATTAAAAATTGAATAACTATTTAATTAAATCGAAATTTCAAAAAATGAATTCGTCTTGCCAAAATTCTACAATGTAGGTAGGTGCCAACAAAAATTAAAAAATTCTCAAAAAGTCTTGCCGTTTAAAGTCAGTCCCAGACGCGAACTCGCAGCTTAAATACTCTTCCTTTGATTTTGACATTAAATATTTTCTAAACTAAATTTTAAATCGAAAAACGATTTATATCAGTGTGCTTCCTAGTATTTCTTTACAAATGTACCAAACTTTATATTTTTGTACGCAATAGATTTTGTGATACGTGGCAGAGAAACATGATGAACTCGAAATTTGACAAACAGCGGCGGCGGCCGCCGCCGAGCTCTGGGTGAGGTCATGGAGCGCCTAGCCAAAAATTGCCTGTATCTCCTGGATGACTATTGTGTAGCTTAATTTTACATTAATTGAAGTGCACCACAAGAGAGGGGCTAGCTTCGTCTATGGTTGAGGACAACCAGACAGGATGAATAATTTAGCATCAGTCTCTTTCCGATCACCAAAAAAAGGGGGCCACTTTTTACTTTCCTTATATACATAATGTATAAGGAAAGTATTGTGACGGGGTCGAAAATTCGAATTCGAGTTTTCGACGGGAGAGCACGTTTCAAGCATCCCTGATCACGAATCAAACATTTTTGGAGTGATGTCTGTGTGTGTGTGTGTGTGTGTGTGTGTGAAAGTATGTGTGTATGTGTGTGTGTCAGTGAGTCTGTGGAGACGATAACTGACGAACGAATGGACCGATTCGAACCAAATTTGGTACAAAAATCACAATCCATAAACACGGGAAGCCTATTGTTTTTATACGTAATCGAATGTTCAGAACCTCCCTAAATTTTCGAATGAAATTTTGAAAAAATCGTCAAAAAATCAAAACCGCTATTAAGTTACGCAAATAGACATTTCTTATGTAATTTTTCATTAGAAAACGATTGGCGTAAATTTTAGAAGGCTAACATGAACCGTTCTCGAGATATTGTACATTTTTCAAAAAAATTATGAAAAAGTCACATAAAAAAAAATTCCTATTGAGAAACATGTTCACTTTTCATATGTAATACCATGCGATAAATTGAGTGGCATCATTCTCGTGGATCTAGCTCGTTCCATTCATGAAAAAATATACTTTGAATAATACTTTTGTATTTGAACGCCAATAGTCATTTATCTGCTGTAAGAATAACTTTTTTCTTAGTGCATAACTCTTGGCGAGATTTTGGCGACGAATTTGGCGAAATGTCGCCAACTTGGTGACTTTTTGAAATGTTGCCAAATTAACGTAAATCTCGTCAAATGGATAAAAATGACGCTAAATCAATGAAAATGACGACTAATTGTCGAAAATTCAATATCTTGGAAAGAATATTAGTATCTACTATAAGAAAAACCTATTTTTTTACTGTAAAAGTAGTAAATTCATTACATTATATAAGGAAAGTCATGTGTTGCCCACATCAGATTTTTTTTTTTCGCCTTCAAGGCATCTTGAGTTTCCATGTGCCTGCCAAAAGCACGTCACTATCTTTCTTGGATCAAATCTGTTCTCACCTCTTCAGTAGAAATTTTGAGGTATACCATTTTGTATAAGATGCGTGTTATTGAATTCTATATTAAGATTATTCTGAAATCCTATTACAGTATTATCTCTTTTATTTTTTTAAAAATATTGTAGTAGCTAATAGTTATTGTTAAATATTATGTAATTGTGCTTAGATAATTAGATTATTAAGTTATTGAAGTATTTAGTTATTCAGAATGGACGAGGCTCTTGGCCGCTTGCGGTACTTCCATTGGTGGGGGTCGTAATCCGGCAAGTTGCAGATTTCCTCGTTTGGGATTTTATTGAGATTCTGGTAAAATTTATGAGCCAATTTTGCAATTTGATGATTAATTTTGAAGATTCCAAAGTTTTTGAGGATGACGTCGTTCCGTAGATATCTCGGGGCTTTTCTAATGGTTCTTAAAGTTTTGTTTTGAGTTATTTGGAGTTTATTAAGTATTTTGAAGTCGGCAAATCCCCAGACCGGGGCGGCGTAAAGGAGAATGGGTCGGAGTACAGTTTTGTATAGGAGAACATTGTTTTGATAGCTAGCAATGCGAGAGTGTGGAATTGAGGAAAGAAGTCTTTTTGCTGTGTAAAATTTTGAAATTGCTTTCTTAATGTGGGGTTTCCAGGTAAGCTTTGAGTCGAAGGTGACTCCAAGATATTTGGCATTATCAACATAGGGGATCGGGTTTTTGTTTATTATAATGGGGTTTGGTTTGGTTTTTTTCTTAATTTTAGAGAAGATTATGCACTTTGTCTTTTTTTCATTTATTTTAATTTTCCATGCCCGAAACCAATCGGAGATGATGTTTATATGATTTTGTAGCCGTGAGCGAATAACATACTTTTTGGAGCTGCTAGTGTATAGTGCAGTGTCGTCCGCATACATTGCTATGTACGTGTTTTTGGCGCGCGGGATGTCATTAATGTATAGGTTAAAAAGGGTCGGGGCCAATTGGGAGCCTTGTGGGACCCCTGAACGAAGTGGTTTGTGAGTGGAGTAGGAGTGTTTGTAGCGGACGGTAAAGGATCTATTTCGAAGGAATGAGTTTTCAAGATGAATGAGTGAGTCTGGTATGTTGAGCTGAATCATTTTGTATATTAAAGCATCATACCACACCTTATCAAAGGCCTTCGAAATATCAATAAGTAGAAAACCTGTTGAGAGGCCGATGTTCATTCCCTCAGAAATGAATTCAGTGACTCTCAACAGTTGGTGTGTTGTGGAATGTAGAGGGCGAAAGCCAAATTGTTCTGGTTTGATAATGTCGTTTTGTTCGATAAAATTTTTGATTCTAGTGTGAATAATTCGCTCCGCAAGTTTGCTGATAGAGTTTAAGAGGCTAATGGGTCTGAAATTTTGTGCTAGGGTGGGGTCTTCGCCTGGCTTCGGGATGCCGATGATGATAGCCGTTTTCCAATTGGTGGGGAAGTGCTGGTACTTTAGAATCACGTTGATGAGCAAGGTGATGAAGTAAATAATATTTGTTGGCAGGGATTTAATAGCTTTGTTATTTATTTTATCAATTCCTGGGGCTTTATTGTTTTTGAGGTTTTTGATTTCTGTCATAATTTCCTAGGGGGGGGCTGGTAGGATAACAAAGGAGGGGGTTGTGGTGAGGTGAATTTTACACTTAAATACAATAGAATTTAAACACATAAATACAATAAAGATACTCACCAAATAGTTCCACCAGGCTCAACCGCGTTAAAGTATAGTGGGGTCCAATTGGACCAAGTACATTGCGTTTACTAAAACAAAATAATCACTCCCTTTTTTGTGGCCAACTAACAATTTATTTATAGAACACATGAAATCTCAATTTAAACATTAAATAACAAAATACACAATTACAATGAGTTCCCAATTTACCTAAGCTTGACCTCGGGTGCACAGTTTATTTAGCATTAATTTGTATATTTTTTTTATTTACCCAAACTTGTAATTAATCACTTTTTTTTTAGAAAACACATTATAATTTCATTTTGAAAAATACCACATTTATCATAAGTTGCCCTTAGCACTGGGGATCAATTAAGTTTAAACATTCATATACACATTTTAAAATCAATATATAATTTTCATACCTTCATACATACGAACTCCACTGAGTGCTGTAGCTGACCTCTGCACGTTGGAATGGGTGGCACGATTAATTGAAGTTTGGTTCATTTATTTGAATAGTTCATGGAAAACACTACCATTCTGAGAAAACACGGTTGCGTATCATCAGGTGACGAAAACTTTTGCCAAGTATTATTTTGGAGATGGGCACACTGTCCACTTTCCTTCTCCTCCTCTTAATTTCGGCTTGATCCCAGTGGATCTTGTGAGATCTACGTACAGGCCTTTGCCTAAAGAGTGGAGATCAGATACTTTATTTGTAGAGATTGTCTGCTGCTTAGGAGCCCTGGATTGATGCTCCGCAAATATTCCGTACACACAGTATTACAGTTACCACGGCTTAAATGCAGCTAAAGGAGCAAAAGGTCCTACACCGCGCCGTTTTGGAGGCAGAGCTGTGTTGCACTGCAACCACAAAAACAATGACGAGAAGCTCCACTTCGTAGGTGGTCTGCTGCTTAGGAGCCCGTGATAGGTAGCCCTGCAAGACTCAGTCCACGCACTTTCGTAGTGAAGATTTGGCTGAAAATAGTCGAAACCGTTCTAAAATAGCTGTGACTAAGCCCTGTCACAACTGCAAATAAACAGAAAGCTGTTTCTGGAGAAATGTATATGCTACTCTAGAGTCTGTTACCCCTGGTTAGGTAACATGCGCCGGTTCAGTGAAACTTGTAGAAACTGCCGCACGACAAGTGCCGTCAAGTCCGCCTACTTCGTTGCACGGATGCGTTCCTCGCACAGGTGCTCAAAGGAACCCAGGAGACCTTTCTCCATCAAACATCAGATTGCGTTTGAACTTTTTTCAAATTTCTAAAACTTCCAGAATTTTAAAACAAGGGGAGCGACAAAAAACAGGGAGGAATTTCCCCCAATTCCTATTCGCTGCTTCCCAGGCGCAATAAAAATGGAGGTCCAAAAATGCTTCATACCATTGGTTTTTGAAGCGACGCTCATTTTTTATGCGCTCCACTAAAACACAAGAACCAGAGGGCATCCTACAACCGGGTGGTCCAAGGACCGAAACCCCGACGCGAGCCACACCTGACAGGGCTATAAATTTTCAAAGATTTGTAGCTCAACTTTGACATTTTGCTGCAATTAAATCTCTGAATATTTACAATCCATGACCTTACACTCCTCTGGATTTACAATCCAGAGGAGTAATTTTTAACAAATGTGCAATTACCCCCAAATTCCCAGGTATTTATTGTAATTTGTATAAAAAAATTACAGGGTTATCGTCTAACAGGATATAAATTTCTGACTTTTCTACGTAGAAAAAAAAGATAAGATTTTAGAAATGCATTATACTCTTTATTTGTGTTAATAAAAAATATATTTTATATCGGATAGCACAATTAATATACCTTATAAACTGTATGAAATGAGTTTTAAAATATTTACTAAATTTAGGGCATTTAGGATCACTTTTGTTTTAATTTCTTGTTAATTTTTTAAGGAGAGTAGCAATCTTGAATTATATATTCGTCATAGTATAATCTACAATGATTTTTTTTCATAAAAATATCTAATCATTTAATTCATGATGAAATATCTTAAAATTATTACCTTACCATCAGCTAGTTTCTTCATATGGTTGTAAACAAACAAAGTGAAAATAAAATAAAAAACCTATTAAGTAAAATATATTTCATTTTTTCCCTTTTAAAATTCCAACCATCTTCACTTTTGGCTTTTCCATAAATTAACAGCTTTCGAAACATTAAATTTACATTCAGCATTTTCATTGTTTTCACAAAAGTTTGGACCCAGTTCTGGAAGACTAGTTAAAACATTCACATTCTTCTCACTCAGTCTGCTTCATTTTTGAGTTATGATTCTATTTTGTGTTTTGAAAATTGTCTCACACAGCTGTTGAAAGATGAATAACCATTGCTATTTGAGCAAGTATTGAAAATCCAGGGTACATTGGCATATCATCTACTGTAGAGGACAAAATCAATTTGCAGAACTCATGTAATTTCATGCTAGGATTTCTACAATATAAAGACTACATTTGAAAAAAATCTCTTATAATCCCCTCTGTTACACCTAAGTATGTATTAGAAGGGGAAGAATTATAATGTTTCATTAACTTATTTAAACAGTCCAATCTAGAAGCATTTGAACACATTAGACAGCTAGGATTTAAAATCCGATCAAAATTAAAAAGTAAATGCATATTCTCTAAATTGAATCTATTTTTACAGCTTTCTACTAAATGATCAAAAAATTTTAGTTTAGCATTTTCACATTCTTTTTTAGAATTTGCACAAACGGATAATTTGATATCCTTAAAACAATCAGTTGTTTTAGTGGACGTTAAAAATTCGGACAAGTGCTTGTCACTTCTGGATCCCCTTTCATAATTACTAGCTGATTTATTGTTGAAAACAATTAATTTATAACTGTTGAAAAATCAATGTCATTACTTTGGAAGATTCGACTTCGGATTTCGAAGATTCTGTATTAGTCGACTATTTGAAGTACATATCTTAAGATGGAGAATACCGCAACAAGACCATAATCAGTACAATGTTTTAACAAACCTGGTCCTTTATCTGTAACATTGTATGAATATTTATTATCAACGATATCAGTTAATGCTATCACCATGGCAAGCATCAACAGCACGGCCAAGAGAAAGCCAACGAATCATAGTGATCTCTTTTAAGCTAATGGAAGGTTCATGAAATATTTCTTAAATTGCTTTTAGTTTTTCCGACATCATTGTAGATGTGTGGAAATAAACATTCAGTGAGCGCATAGTTCTTTGATAGTTCTGAACAGATCTATACAATTTGCAGCTTGCGATATGGCAATTGCTATACAGTGTACAAAGCAATGGTAGTGCAGAAGAGTTGGCGGCAAATATTGCAGTTTTTCCCCAAAACCATTATTCTTGTCCTTCATGACTGCTGCACCATCTGTAACAAGACCAAATAATTTGGCCATTTGCACAAGAAAAACGAGAGCCTGTGCTGATACTACGCTCTTTCGTCACCAATCATCTGGCTGCAGTATACTCCCGGTGTGCATCAATTTGATGTACTGTAGATGATGTTCTTACCAGAAGATCTTCTTACCGATGTCCTTACCATCTTCTAACTACATGCGTACATCAATTTGATGCACGTTTACCTTCCGGTAAAAAGTGCGTTGCGCAGAAGGATAAAAATCAACTTTTGTTATGGTGAATTTGTAACAATGTACGTTATGCCGGATAAAATAAGAAATTGTTTATTTTCAAGCTAAATCTGTTTAATATGCGATTCTAAAACATACTTTATTTTCTTTTTTGTTTACAAAATCAGTGCGGAAAAATAAGCATTACTTAATGTGTAAAGCGTATTTGTTTATTTTTTTAGCCTGAAATACGCGTATGAAAGCGTTAAAGCGATCTCTGCTTACCTCCTTCTAACTCTGCAACCATTACTGTCACATTATTTTATATTCAAATTTACTTTTGCTTAAACTTGATGCAGCAGTGAGCGCGACGGAACTTCGGAGGGTGACATCTGTCTGCCTCGCTGTCCCTGCGTTCATCTGCTCTGTTCTAATTTATACTTTTCTCCTTTCTCGAAAACACTTCGAGATAACTCAATTTTAAACCTATAATTTTTCTATACATGTTTTTGCTCCGAGGATTAATTTATTTTATATTTTAACTTAAGATCAAATCTGTTCTGCTCCAATAATGCCATGGTTTCAAATATTGGAACGAATCGGAGGGTTAAAGCAATTCCTGCTAGGAACTCCTCAAACTGGAACATCGCGATCAGAAAAAAATGTAAATTCATTTTCCAAGTATTATTTAAGAAGACAGCATTCCGCGCTAAGTAATGAAAATGAATTACTACTTTTATGCGATTAATGTGCGAGTTGTGCCAAGTGTTGAAGCGTTGAAAACCCAGACCACACGACAGACCCGAAGGCTTACTGTTGCTAAGTGTGTGGCCGGGAACTTTATTTTAGATTCGAGAAATTACGTTACATATTAAAATTGAATCACAACACAAGTAGTTACATTAAAGACAAGCAAAAGATTAGCAACGACAAAACAAAACATAAAACCAATACAATACAGTACAGTACAATACAATGCAATACAAGAGAGACAAAAGGCAGAAAATTGTAAAGAGGGGAAAACCCCGAAGGGAAAAAACCCTAACACAAAATACAAAAGGGAAAACAGAAAAAGAAAAGGGTCAAGGTAGGAAGACAAAATGGTTAAGACAAATTTTGAAAATCCAGAAATTAAAAAAAATAATAATAATAATTAAAAACAAAACATAGAAAGCCACAAAGAGGTTTACAACAACAACAGTACACAAAAATATATAAAAATACAAAAAATACACAAGGTCAAGGCTGGAAACATCCGAAGCAGGAAAAAAGTTAAATTCAACGTAATTAAATTTATTAAATAAAGGAAAATATCAAAGTTAAGAGTTTAGGCTAAAGAATGAACAAGAGTTACAAAGTTTGCAATGCGAAAACGCAAAAAGATTTGTAAATGAACAAAGTTAACAGTGTTAAAAGGATAAACAAGAAAAACCTTTTGATCATTCTGTCTGTCTGTCTGTCTGTCTGTTCGCACGATAACTGCCGTAAAAATGACTTTATCAAAATGAAACTTTAGAATGTTGTTGAGACTGTATGTGGGACATATCTGAAAGTAAATGAATAATATCATCCAATTAGTTTTGGATTGGACCCCGGTAGAAAAATGAAACACACTGAACCCTATGGGACCTAATTTTTCAAGCATTTTTTAAACGAATTTAAAATTCGCAAATTGCTTAAAAAACCTTAGGAAATATTCAAATTTCCAATAAAATATATAAAAAGAATTTCAGCAACATAGGTTTCGTAGTTTTTTAAATGAAAATTAAAATATTAATTACACTCATATTATATGAAATGATCACGTGACCTACTTCAAAATAAAATATGGCATCCATCTTTTATTAAAATCGTGATTTTTAAAGTTCTTTTTAATTTATATTTAGTGTTGCATCCGTCCTAAAACCGATGTTTTTTCTATGCATCTATATACTACGGCAACGCAATTTAATATTTTGGAGTTTAAATGATCTTCAAACTTTGATCATTTCTAGAGCGAAGCATAACTTTCACGCATGGAGAATGTAAACACACCAAGTTGCATAAAATATGGCATCCATCTAGTGTCTAAATCGTGATTTTTATTCTTTTTAATTTATATTTAGTGTTGTATTCGTCCTAAAACCACTTTATTTTTGCTTAATTTCTGTGTATCTTTATTCTGAAACAACGCAATTACAACATATTTCAGCTTACATGATCATTAAACTTTGATTATTTCTACAAAGAAGACTAATTTTAGCGTATGCATAATATAAACACATCAAGCTGTAAGATGAGTTGTATAAGAATTGCTGAATCTTTTAATGTAAAATTACTTAGCTCTGGAGTCTGGAATAAAGCTGATATGAATGAAATATTCATTGATTTTACATAGAGAAGAAGACGATTTTATAGCAGACTTCTTGGGTGAAGTTTTAAGCATAGAGTTAAAGTAAAATAAATTATTGTAGTATTGGGATGAAGGAAAGGAATGGAATAAAAGTGTATGAATCAAATATTTACCGCTTTTACATAGAGAGCCAGGTGATTTATATTTCAATGACGTTATTTGAATAAAGTTCATTAGTTTTCGATGAAGTTTTCAAATATAATATATTATTGTAATGTGATAATTTAAAAAAGATTACCTCTGAATGTATCGCATTTTAGAGGTGTTTAAATAAAATTGCATTGTAGTTGGAAAGTGTTTCATAATCAATGCTTTATGCATGATTGATCTTTCTTGTTCTTCTTGTTGTCGTCACATTATCTGTTCATAGGACTGCATACCAAGCTAGTTAACTGATTTTAATGATTTTTTTTTTATTTTTTCCTTATGATCCAATAGTGTGCCTTTCAAAATGAAGATTGAATGCGAGTTATTTTTTGAGTAATTAAGTCATGAACTATACATAAGTTGTGTAGGTCATTTGGCGACAGAAAGTAACCTAACAATAAAATTTAGCAATGTTTATATTTATTTCACAAGTATGCGTTAGAATGAATTTTGAAAACTTGAAGTAATGGAGTTAAATAGATTTTTCAGCTACATGGAGTTTATATACCTCCATTCTTAAAATGAAGCTTAATTTATTGTAATTTTTTTTGCATAAAGAAATTACAATTAATAATGGCGTTGTAATATGAATAATAGAATTAGAAGATGGAAATTTTTACCTTCAACAGTTTGGGCTGTAAATTTATCACTTAGGATGTTAGTCTCGATCAGATGATATAGATGATGAACAGAAACATAAGACAGAACCATAAGATAAAAAATAACATAAGATAAATAGAAACAAAAGACAGAACCATAAGATGAACAGTAACATAAGATAAACAGAAACAAAAGACAGAACCATAACATGAACAGTAACATAAGGCAGAACCATAAGATGAACAGAAATATAAAATAGAAACATAAGATGAACAGATACATAAAATAAAACCATAAGATGAACGGAAACATAAGATAGAAACATAAGATGAACAGAAACATAAGACAGAACCATAAGATGAACTGAAACATAAGATAGAACCATACGATGAACAGAAACATAAGATATTTACAATATATCAAGAGCGGAGCTGTAAAGCTCTGTGGTTAAGGAACGGGAATTGCACTCGGATTACCCGAATTCTATGCCCCAAACAATCCAAATTATCCCCGTGTCTACGCGAAGTACGAGCCTATTAAGTCTGTGTTTCTGAATGTGCATACGAGAGATTAGTGGCAGGGGAACAGAGTACGGTCCCTGTGGATGCCACACCACTGGGTTCTCAGTCCCTGTGGATGCCTGCCCCACTGGGTTTCGGTCTAAATTGGGTGGCACTTTCCGGCCGTCCAAACAGTTACCTTACTCCTTTCTGGTAGGTCGGAGGATCTGGGTCTCAACAACAACAACACCACTGGGTTCTGCTCTATATTGGTGGCTTTTCCCCAGCCATCCAACCTGTTACCTTACATCTTCTGATAGATCGCAACATCAACTTACTGCATTGCATACGGCACAGTATACAGGAGCTACAAAATGGGGTTAGAAGAAGTAAAGACGTACTGAGATGTTAACTCTATAACTCACACTTCACACATAAATGTTTTTAAACCTCGCTATAAATATCGATGAATTTCTTCAAGCAATGAAACTGAGTCCAATGAATATTCCAATGTCAGATTTATCATCCTACAGCGAAGTTTAGAATAACAAAAAATTGAAATAAGTTTATTTCTAAAAACAAGAACGTGCTCAATCTTTATTGTGTCTGTCTGTCTCTCATAGATGCTTATTCTTAACAGATCATAGGGCAATAAATTTAATGTTTCACAGGATTTACATTATTTCCTCACTGTTTAATACAGTAGAGATTTATGGCTAAAACTATATGTTTTTTAATGCCTTGGTAATAAATAAAATATGCTTCCCTAATAATGCTCCCTTGGCTCCCTATGCTTCCCTTGGTAATAAATAAGTTTTAAAATATGCTTCCCTAAATTATGTGATAGATTTTGATGAATATTTTCCATAAATGACTTTAGTAATGAGAAAATTTATGATTTATCTATTATTTGTTTATGCTTGCCCTTGGATTAAAGTGAATTAAAATGTCTTTTTTCTGACTGTAATAGCCATTTAGAACTCGAAAACGACATAAAATATTTACATATTTTTTCACTCGTTTCCTAAACTTATTGAAAGCAGGTTTATAGTTAAAATACTTCAAAATTTATGTCAAGTTTGTTTTATTTCACTAGTTCGAAATAATATGTTCCACGAATTTCAGGCATTTCTGAAGTCAATTTCTATGATTTACTGTCGTTATATATCTTTCATGAAGTTACTATATCTTTGTAACAAATCAATAGTCGCAGTTTTCTAAATGTTCAACAAATGACCGTTCACAGTAGATCAACAATCTTCTTCTTGCCAGTTTTTTGTGCTTTGTTTTGGCTGCAGTCCATGAGCGTGCATGTAGCCATTATTTCTCTTGAGTGAGAAATACGCCTTCTCGTTTATTGATGCTATGTCTCTGATGTACGCATAACTTCTAGATTTAGTTTAACATAAATACATCAATAAACGACATCAATAGACGAATTTTGTTTACATAATCAAAATAAATTATTTTGAGGCATTTAAAGTTATATGATTTGAACAAAATATGATAAGAGAGTAATGCTGTTTTCTAACACTCTGTGGTTTTGAAGAGTACACAGGGTTTCTTTAGAAATATAATAACAAATGTAATAAACTTAAGAACCATATATATTATAATAATGTACACATAGAAAATTATAACTAACATAAAATATGTAATTAATTGAAGCTAAATTCAATTTAGGGATTTACAATTTATCTGAGTTAGCTAGATGGTGCGAACTACAATTTTATCATAATTTAAACTCAAAATCATTTCAGCCATAGAAGTTCCAAATCTAGCTATTTTTACTTCCTCGCGCAATAAAGCATGGTATAGAGAAATTATTGCTTTCATGAAAATTTTCAATTTCGAGATTTGACGTCAATATATGTTTTGAGAGTTTTTAGAGAGATATCCATCTGTCTGTCTATAATCAGTTTTTAAAACACTATAGCTGCCACAAAAATACTAATGAATCACCCCGAAACTTTATATATGTTTTTATAATTTAAAAAGGTAGAGCTAGATAGACATTATTTTAAAATTCGACTGAGAATTTCGAAAATTATTCGATATTCTATATTTTCTTAACATGGCAGCATAGGACAACCTGCGACATAATTAGTCATAAAAGGGGTTATTTACAACGTAATGATCGCGGAACTTAACAGTTTCAATGTCAGCAGTAAAAAACAGCCATGATACAAATTTTTAGCTTCGTAAAGTCACTAAACCACAGTGGAGGAACACATTATACCATCCATCCCGAGGAATACACTGTTAAACATACTGCCAATCAAAATATTCATTCAATCCCTTTAAAATGAAGGTTAACATGCTGCTGCCCTTCAAGGGTTTTCATCATTTGGACCAACATAACAGATTTTTCAAAATGTTTTTGCAAAATTTGTAAAACAAACAAAAAAATATCTGATGTGGGCAACACATGACTTTCCTTATATAATGAAATGAATTTACTACTTTTAAAGTAAAATAAATAGGCTATTCTTCTAGTAGATACTAATATCCTTTCCAAGATATTGAATTTTCGACAATTAGTCGTCATTTTCATTGATTTAGAGTCAATTGATTTATCCATTTGGCGAGATTTTCGTTAATTTGGCAACATTTCAAAAAGTCGCCAAGTTGGCGGTATTCCGCCACCTTCGTCGCCAAAATCTCGCCAAGCGTTATGGACGAAGAAATAAGTTATATATATATATAACTTATTAGATATTGAATTTTCGACATATATTATATAACTATTATTATATATTTATATATTATATAACTTATTAGATATTGAATTTTCCACAATTAGTCGTTATTTTCATTGATTTAACGTCATTTTTATCTATTTGGCGAGATTTTCGTTAATTTGGCAACATTTCAAAAAGTCGCCAAGTTGGCGACATTCCGCCAATTTCGTCGCCAAAATCTCGCCAAGCGTTATGGACGAAGAAATAAGTTGTTCTTACAGCAGATAAATTGGCGTTCAAATGCAAAAGTATTACTCAAAGTATCTTTTTTCTTGAATGGAACGAGCTAGATCCACGAGAATGATGTCACCCAATTTATCGCGCGATATTATATATGAAAAGTGAACATGTTTCTCAATAGGAAATATTTTTTTTCTATTTTATATGACTTTTTGAAAATTTTTTTGAAAAATGTGCAATATATCGAGAACGGTTCATGTTAGCGTTCTAAAATTTATGTCAATCGTTTTCTAATGAAAAATTACATAAGAAATGTCTATTTGCGTAACTTTAATATTGGTTTTGATTTTTTGACGATTTTTTCAAAATTGCATTCGAAAATTTAGGGGGATTCTGAACATTCGATTGCGTATAAAAACAATAGGCTTCCAGTGTTTACAGATTGTGATTTTTGTACCAAATTTGGTTCGAATCGGTCCATTCGTTCGTCAGTTATCGTCTCCACAGACCCACTGACACACACACACATACTTTCACACACACACACACACACACAGACATCACTTCAAAAATGTTTGATTCGTGATCAGGGATGCTTGAAACGTGCTATCCCGTCGAAAATTCGAATTCGAATTTTCGACCCCGTCACAATACTTTCCTTATACATTATGTATATAAGGAAAGTAACAAGCCACTTTAAAAGGTATTATTGTATGAGAAAATCAAGTTGAACCTATTTTCTAAGAACGACGCATCATCGTAAAACATAATATATTTCGAAAATGTATTTGAATTCTATAAATACTGAATAGGTGTGATTTTGATTTTGTTTTCACCTGTATTTTGTATTCAGTAAATTTTAGGAATGAACGTTATGACGTTATTTAAGTTCACAAATACATGTGATAAAGATTGGCGAGAAAAGTCCAGGTACAAAGAGGCATATTTGAGGGCATGCATTCCAAAACATAAACAAATCTCAGCCTTTTTAGCATAAATAAACATTGTGCCATTATTTCTACAATAATATATAGTACGATTTACAAAGGATTATTGTTCTGTAATCAAACTTGCAACTCACTGATGATGACGAGTTAATGCGTTTTAAAAATTCCTGAATAAGATTCAATGATTTTTTCAATGATTTTTGTTGCGTGCCTGGATTTGCCGTGTGTGGATTTGGAAGCACATAAAATAAATTGAGATACACAATTAATCGATCGTTGATTTACTTAGAGAAAAGCATTACCAGCAAGATACTCATGCATTCAACCATTTGGCTTGCTTGTGGGCTGAACTTTCGAACACTTACTCCAACCAACAGCAAACTTGAAGATTGATTTATTTTTACAAAATCTTGGATAAGAGGGATTTTCAAGATGATGGTTTGAAAGTAAATATATCGGGGAATTTTGATGAATGCAGGTAGTAACACGCCATTATCTGCATGGAAAATGTTTGTCGCTATGCAACAGATTATGGTTCGGTTGCACGGGGTCGCGTCGTTAAACACTAAACGTAACGACACCTAAAGTATACCTATTTTTACCTTAACGCTCAAATGACCAGTTTTTAGATAAAAAGTTTATTTTTTCTGATTAAATGCAGGTAATGTTGATTTTAATAAGGAAATATTAAGCAAAGTAACATTAAGGTAATAGACTCCAGTCGGTTGGGATGTCGTAATACGCCATTGATCCGCAATGTAGGATCACATGCTTCTGAATGAATAAATGTCTTTGGCCCACGCAAGGCGCATCAGCTGCGATGCAACATCGGCATAGGCGTAATATCTCCTAAATAAGAGCTCTTAGATAATGCAATTTGGATATACGGTCTTTTCTAATTCAAGCTAATAAATATAGTCTTCAAAGCTAAGTTTTATCATAATTAGAAGCTGAAAAATGATCAAATTAGCCGAAAATTAGCCCAGGAAAAAGACAATTGGATTTCTCTGCATGATGAATTGAACGATTTAAAATGCAAATCAAATATGAAAATATAGCAGCATATTGAACTCATTTATAGATTTTACTTTACAACGATGGTTACCCATTGTTATAAAATGTCATCCGATATAACATGGTGTCAAATATGAACCAGATATGGAGAACATAATCACCTTCCCCAACCCCGCATGAATAAATTTCTGGCCAATTTCATGACTTAAGACATCAGTGTACCAAATTGCAAGTCGCTACTGCTGGTAGAAATGTGTAATTTTCATAGTCATATATATATATATATATATATATAAATATATATATATATATATATATATATATATATATATATATATATATATATATATATATGCATGCATATATATATATATATATATATATATATATATATATATATATATATATGCATGCATATATATATATATATATATATATATACACATATATATATATATATGCATATATATATATGTTTATATATATATATATATATATATATATACATATATATATATGCATGCATAATATATATATATATATATATATATACATATATATATATATGCATGCATATATATATATATATATGGATTTACTAATTTATATTTCTATGTATATATATATATATATATATTATATACAGGGTGATTATATAAACACTTTGCCGATATATGAGACCCTAGAGATCACACCATATAAGGAAACGGAAAGAAATTTTGGATGCAGGTATTTTAAGGTATGCGCTCATGAATGATGTGAAAAAACAACAGTTAGGGTTACAGGAACACAATTTCAAAAATATATGTATATATATATATATATATATACATATATATATATATGGATTTACTAATTTATATTTCTATGTATATATATATATATATATATTATATACAGGGTGATTATATAAACACTTTGCCGATATATGAGACCCTAGAGATCACACCATATAAGGAAACGGAAAGAAATTTTGGATGCAGGTATTTTAAGGTATGCGCTCATGAATGATGTGAAAAAACAACAGTTAGGGTTACAGGAACACAATTTCAAAAATATATGTATATATATATATATATATATACATATATATATATATGGATTTACTAATTTATATTTCTATGTATATATATATATATATATATTATATACAGGGTGATTATATAAACACTTTGCCGATATATGAGACCCTAGAGATCACACCGTTTAAGGAAACGGAAAGAAATTTTGGATGCAGGTATTTTAAGGTATGCGGTCATGAATGATGTGAAAAAACAACAGTTAGGGTTACAGGAACACAATTTCAAAAGTTTCAAATGGTAACACCATTTTTTTTTTGGAATGTGATCTTCACAGTGAAAAACCATAAATGACGTTGAAACGGTACCTACTGCAACACGATAAATGCCAGTGCTTGGTAAAAACTATAACAAAGTGAAAACAACCGATAAGGACAGACCAACGACAGAAAAGCAAAACATTTTATTGTATTTTACAAATATTCCACGTGCCCACCTTCAAACACGATGACACTTTTCATGCGACAGATGGTGAATAGCACTGAAGCACGTACCATGGAAAGAGGAATCTGTTGAGCATTAAGTTTGATGGCATCTTTCAAATCAAATAGTTTGATAAATCAAATAGATTGCCTGCTTACACTTTGGACTTCATGTATCCCCACAGCCAGAAATCCATTGGAGTGAGATCAGGGAATCTGGGTGTGGGCCACGGAAACATGAAATGCCGGGAGATAATTCTGTCACCAAACTGTTGTGTCAATAAAAGTTTCACAGAAGACCCCACATGTGGGGAGAGTCATCTTGCATCCACACGACGTCATTTAGGACATTTCGCTGTTGCAATTCGGCAAGGACGCAATTGGTCAACATTGCTTCATAGCGACCACTCGTTACCGTACACGTGCGTAGAACTGCGACAGTAACCTCTTCAGAAAAGTAAGGACCTATGATGAAGGTACATATTATCCCGCACCACACAGTCACTTTTGCTTGGTCTAACGAAAGTGAGAGCAGATGATGGGGATTTTGGTCTGCCCAGTGCAAGCAGTTCTTCGAATTCACGTTACCAAACAACGACAAATGTGCCTCGTCCGTCCACAGAATGCGTAAATGCCATCTGCTATCATCGTCATACCGGATGAGGAATTCATTAGCAAAAACTAAGCATAGTTGGTTATCACCTGCTTGCAACATCTGGACATGCTGGAATCAATACGGACATATGTGGAGAACAGAGTGCAGAATCTTGCGAACCGTAGAATTCAGCAAATCCAGCACGCGTGAAGCACCGCTTGCACTTGCAATACGACCTTCGCTTATCGTCTCATGCACTTCTGCAACAACCTCGACAGGAACGGAAGGTTGTTCAGGCCGAGATCGATCGTATGTGCAACCAGTTTCTTAAAATTTGCCTATCAAATCCCTTACAGCTTGAATAGAACACGGGACTCGTCTTAGCCGATGGTTTGTGCGGTCGACAAGCAATGCCTCTGCGGCATTTTGCTAATTCAGGTAATAGAGCTTTACCATTTCACCTTGTTGTTTCACTGTAAGAATCATGTTGGTCAAGTCAAAGTGCAAGAAAGCAAGTGGTACTCAAATCATTATGCCTTTTCTTTCTCCTACGGCGATGACGTCAGCCATGACGGTGTCTTACGCTGAACTTGGAAATCTGGATATCTTGGTCTCTTCTCCTTTCGAAGAAGATTCAGCAGGCAGGTTTTTCTGTCAAACATACGCTGTGGAATGTGATGTCAGTGGAACAGAAAATTCGTGTTCTGGTGAATGCCACAGTTGTTTTCACTTTTTCTTAGTCTCTGCTTAGCACCGTCGTTTTTCGTGCTGCAGGTACCATTTCAACGTCATTTATGGTTTTTCACCATGAAGATCATATTCCAATTAAAAAGGAGGTGTTGCCATTTGAAAATTTCGAAATTGTGTCACTGTGTCACTGTTGCTTTTTCACATCATTCTTGAGAGCATACCTTAAAATACCGGCATCCAAAATTTCTTTCCGTTTCCTTAAAAGGTATAATCGCTAGAGGCCAATATATCGGCAAAGTTTTTTTATAATCACCTTGTATATGTATATATATATATATATGTGTGTGTGTGTGTGTGTTAGTTATTTTATTTAAAAGTTAAATTCATTATTTATGGAATGCTAGCATGTGACGTTCTCGAAATGCCTTGCGTTTAAAATCTATACATGTACATTAAAACAAGAATTCCTCAATTTTATCAAATTAGTTTAAATTCTGTACATTTAACCGGAAATGAAACAATGCCACTATTTATTATCACTAAGAGCTGTTCTCGAATCATTTATTTTATTATTATATTATACTTCGCCATAAGAAACGTGATCTTTCCTGTAAGACTAAATAGATTTTCATGAAATTTGGCTTAGTAATTTCGATCGATTAGACCAATGCGATCGTCGATTTTCAAAGGTATCTGGTTGGTTAGTTTATGACTCACCGTGGAAGGAATTTGCCATTTTCTCGTTATCAGGTTTTGGCCAGGTATAAGATAGTATTGGACAGCTATAAGGTTTTGGTTTCTATTATTGTTTACCGATAGTATTAAATTTATTATTCCACAATGAAAGCCAATATTTTTCAATTCATGTATTCGAGAAGAACTATGAATGCAAATTGCTTTCGAATTCTTTATACGTTTATTGCAACCTTCATATAAAGACACGTCCGAAATCAAGCTTAATAATTCAGCATATATTTCAAACTGATAACGTAAAAAATATACGCTGGATTTTATCAACAAGAGACTAATTCAAAATAACATTTTTTTTCCATTTCATAAAGCACATGCATTTCTGTTTTCCGCTCTGGAAATCCTTTTTATGCAAACCTTTTATGTAAGTCTTTTAAAAACCTTCAATTTGTTGAGGGTTACTTGAAATTCAAAAGAAAAACAATCGCTTCATAAAAAAGTCAGTTGCATTTATCTTTAGAGGAATGCAGAAGAAAATTGCCTGTTACTCAGATAGTTGTTATCTTCTGAACTAATGCCTTTCTCTGCATAAAAAAGAATGAAAATGTTTTCTGACTGATTTGTTGCATTTTATCAAGTTCTTACACAGGGAATAATAAGTATGTATTGCGCATAATTTAAAAAAAATCTTCTGCTCTGTTTTTTAAAATGTATTTAAAATGCCGCAAAATAAATGCATAAAATAATGCGGAAGGAATATAGTTGGATAAAATAAAATGTTTATCGCTTGCTGGGTGTTTCAGCGTAGGATGCATACTTAAAATAAATCCTTGTTTTCCGTAAAATATTATATTTACAAATATGCATCAAGTCAATATGTTGAAAGCAATAACTATAAAATATTACAGTTTATCGTTACGAATTTTGTTTTGAAATATTACAGAATTGGAAAAAATATATTGAAATTTTAAGACATGACTGTTTTTCAAACCTGGAGCTTTTTCTCCCCATTAAACTTCCACATTATTTTATGCAATACATAATAATAAGGGTAATCAACTTTATATTCCTGTTTATGTGGTAACTAACCAATAGAAATTATAATTGAAATAATAATGAGTAGACAATTATTTTAATAAGGGGGCATAGGACATTCAAACAGTCAAAATTAATTGAAAATAGTGTTATTTAAAAAAAAATTAATTCCGACCAGGAGTATTACATATATTTGAAAATTTTATCCTAAATAGATATAATACCTTTCTTATTACAAAAACTTTATTGGAACCATATAACAATATATAAATTTTATATTGTTTTTTAAAATTTATACAATTTCAACAGGAATAAAGGTATATGTAATAGCCGCGCGTATGATATTTCAAATAGTATTATACTCATGGACTTCAATTTGATAATAACCTGTTTATAACTATTCAACTATTACATCTTTAATTTGTACATTCTTTTGGAAAACTTGAATTAAATTTAATATATTAAAGAATTAAACAAAATAAAATTTACATTTTTAATACAAAAAATATGAAAAAAAAATCTCATTAAAATAATATTGTATTTTGTTATGAAGAATTTTTTATCTACAAATTAGGTGTATGGATGAAACACGTATGAGCAAAAAAATGTTAAGTGATTGGTCAAATATATTTTAAAATATGTTTCGCGCAAGCGTTAAAATCACATATCTGAGAAAAACAGATTTAAAATTTAAAAATGCATTCAGTGTTGTTTAATATCTTATCTAGTACCTTAAAATACCCTTGGTGCATAAATAAAATATTCTTCTAACTTTTGAAGTTTGAAAATCAAAAGTTTTCTGCCATTCGGGCTTTTTGAGTTGTTTCAGGATCTATATGTTGTTTCAGACGCTCGAACATCAGCTTAGTGCATACGTATCTTGTCACTCTGATGAAGAACGTTTGCTATTTTTTTATTTATTTATAAGGAATTGTTTATCTCTAAATTGTGTATGTGGATAAAACAAGTCACAGCAAAAATTTTATTATTATTAGTTGAATATATTACTTTCCTTATATACATAATGTATAAGGAAAGTATTGTGACGGGGTCGAAAATTCGAATTCGAGTTTTCGACGGGAGAGCACGTTTCAAGCATCCCTGATCACGAATGAAACATTTTTGAAGTGATGTCTGTGTGTGTGTGTGTGTGTGTGTGTGTGTGTGTGTGTGTGTGTGTGAAAGTATGTGTGTGTGTGTGTGTGTGTGTCAGTGAGTCTGTGGAGACGATAACTGACGAACGAATGGACCGATTCGAACCAAATTTGGTACAAAAATCACAATCTGTAAACACTGGAAGCCTAATGTTTTCATACGTAATCGAATGTTCAGAACTCCCCTAAATTTTCGAATGAAATTTTGAAAAAATCGTCAAAAAATCAAAACCGCTAATAAAGTTACGCAAATAGACATTTCTTATGTAATTTTTCATTAGAAAACGATTGGCATAAATTTTAGAACAATAATATGAACCGTTCTCGAGATATTGTACATTTTTCAAAAAAATTATGAAAAAGTCGCATAAAAAAAAAAAAATTCCTATTGAGAAACATGTTCACTTTTCATATATAATACCATGCGATAAATAGAGTGACATCATTCTCGTGGATCTAGCTCGTTCCATTCATGAAAAAATATACTTTGATTAATACTTTTGTATTTGAACGCCAATAGTCATTTATCTGTTGTAAGAATAACTTTTTTCTTAGTGCATAACGCTTGGCGAGATTTTGGCGACGAATTTGGCGGAATGTCGCCAACTTGGCGACTTTTTTGAAATGTTGCCAAATTAATGAAAATCTCGCCAAATGGATAAAAATGATGCTAAATCAATGAAAATGACGACTAATTGTCGAAAATTCAATATCTTGGAAAGAATATTAGTATCTACTATAAGAAAATCCTATTTTTTTACTGTAAAAGTAGTAAATTCATTACATCATATAAGGAAAGTCATGTGTTGCCCACATCAGATTTTTTTAAAATATATCGGTCCAAGTAATAAAATCACATATTTGAGAAAAACAGCTTTAAAGTTTAAAAATGCATTTCGTGTTATTTAATATCTTATTTTGCACCTTAAAACGCACGTGATGCTTAAAAACACTCCTCCTTCTATTGAGGTTTGAAAATCAAAAGATTTCTGTCCTGTAGGGGCTTTTCAAGCTCTATGAGTCGTTTCAGAGGCTCGAACATTAGCTTCGTGCATACGTTTCTTGTCACTGTAATGAAAAACGTTTATTGAATTTTCATTTATTTATAACTGAATATGATATTATATACTGAATTTTTATTTTTTTATTTATCTATAAATTGTGTATATAGATAAAACAAATAGCAGTAAAAAATTGAAATGTGACTGGTTAGAGATATTTTAAAATATATTGCGGACAAATGCTAAAATCACATATCTGAGAAAAATAGCTACAGGGGAACTTCGATAAACAGAAACTCCAGTAACAAGATAAATATTTGAGGTATAGAAACACAATATACGCAACGTATATATCCAAAATATAGTCACTTTATATTTTTGTTGCACAGTCCGAATGGTTTTCCTGAGCACATTATTTTACGGTTTTTCCACTTTTCATACCTTTATAGCTGATGGAAATTTTACAAAAGGAAAGCAATACTTTATTCTTAACAGCCTTATCACTTTCTGCTCCCAGACGTGTACACACGGTTTGATAACCCAGTAGTTAAGGTACGGGGATTGCAGTCGGATGACTCAAGTTCGATATCCGGCTCAGCCCAATCTGTCTCCGTGATCACGCGGAGTACGGGAATGTTACATATGTACATTCAAAAGTTCTTCTGAGAGGTTTGTGGCAAGGGAAGGATGGCACGGTCCTTGTGGATAATGCCCATATTGGGTTCTGGTCTAAATTGGATGGCATTTACCGGTCGTCCAAACAGATACCTTACACTTCCGTGTAAGTCTGACAGTTTTGGACGACGATGAAGAATGAATGTACATGGGTGTTGCATTCCAGTGGTTAAGGCACAGGGATTGCACTCTGGTGACGATTAGCCGATCTGCCCAAACTGTCCCCATGTTCACGCGGGGTATGTGAACGTTAAATATGTGGGCCCATTAATCCTTCCAAGAAGTCGTCCAACGGTGGTTTTGAGCCGTTCTTTTATTTTGCTTGAAGGGCCTAGCTTAGACGTAGAATGAATACATTCGGATTGTTTTTACTTTTACTCAAAGAAACATTTCCTTGAATATGTTTCCTCATACTTTTACCAGAAAGGCACTTAAAAGTAAGTGTATCCATTAGTAAACAGAGAAAAGATTGTTTAGAAAAACTCCCTCAAAAAAAATTGCACATGAAGTTTGCACGAATAAATATGCAGCTAATTTCTAATTGAAATAAACAATAATTTTGTTATTCAAAGAAACATTTTCTTGAAAATGTATTTTCGTCACAATTTAACCGGAACCGATGTTTCAAAGCAAGTGTATTATCCACTAGTAAACAGCGAAAGATTATTCAAAAAAGCTCCCTCCAAATGAGTTGCACTCCCAAGAGTTTGCACGAATAAATATGCAAGTAATTTTTAATTGAAATAGATAAACAATATTTTAGTTCAGCGTTATTATTCTTAACTTGAAGTTTGCAAATCAATGGCGGAAAATAAGAAAACACTGTAAAAATAAATTGCAAAACTCAGTTACAAACACGTTGATGAACATGAACACTCTATAAGGTAAACAAACTTCGCTGAGCAGTTGAGTAGAGGTGAGTAGTTGCTGTTCTACTGCTGCGGAATTAATTAAATAAATGAATAAGACATGGGGGAGAAAGTATTAGAATTACATGACGGAACAGCAAAATGCAAACGTAAACGAGCAGTAGTGTCCCTTTAAAAATGGCCGCGATGGCTGTCATGAGTTTAATTTTCTGAAGTGAGTGTTGCATAAAATCTTATAACTTTAGAAACAATGCGAATATTTCTACAACAAGCATATCTACAGCAATACCCCATTCCGTTTATGCAACATTATATTAATAGTTTCTATGGTAATAATAATGAATATTGTTCAAAGTTAAAATCAATTTTATCTCAATTTGGTCGATGAAGGTTCGCATATTATGAATAACAGGACCGCAGAACGATAACATGCAGATATATAATGGTCATAGTAGTCTGAAGGACTTGTATGCCAGTAGTATATGGGGATGACTCTGGGACACCCAGAGTCAGCCCCATATACTACAAATTCCTATCATATTCAATGATTCCGGACAACCTCTTGATACCGAAAATGTATAAAATCATTAAAAAATGCATAAATTCATTCAAAATTGTGTATTTTTTTAAAAATCAAAAATCAAGAGAGTTTTAAGACTCTAAAATTTCATACCTTTTAACTTTAAAAATGAGTTATAGGTTGGCAGAGAAAGAAAGGTCAAGTCTACCATCTGAAAGAACCTGGTTCAAATCTCCATGTGTACTGTGAATATATGATCCGTACGTTATTTATTAGTATTAATTAGATTTAATTGGTATTAGTCTATAGTCTATATATAGTATATTAATTGTATTCCTTGTCTATTTCAGTCACGGCATAAAATATGGAGATTGAAAGAATGACTAGAAAATGAAGAGAATGGAGTTCCCCCCGCAGACCCTGAAAACCCCCTACGGTGAAGTTGTTTAAAAGCAGAGAATAGGGTCTGCGGGGAAGGGGGGTTTTGCTAAATTTTATAATATTTATTTTCTAACTTTTATTTAGACCTTAATTTAATTTATAATATTTATTTTCTAACTTTTATTTAGACCTTAATTTAATTTATAATATTTATTTACTAAATTTTATTTAACCTTTAAAGACCTTTTGGTTAAATATAATCCTACATAAAATATATCGTACTTAAATTTTCTATGTAAAGTGCTGCTATCTATACTTCAACTACATCAACTCCTCTTCATTCGTGACGGAATCCTTCCGACGTCATAGAGCGTAATCAAAGTAAACACATTTTCTTCCTCCCTTCGACTCGAACTGATAAACATATTGTTTTATTATCGCTAAGAGTATTCGGGGAGATTAATCATCTCTAACATATGTTTTGATTTTTTATTATTCATCAACATTATAGCTTCTTTAAATTCATCGACTAATAGTCTAGCTTTTTAATATATTTAGAGGATTTCTACAATGTGACAATGTGCACATTGTAGAATTATCCATATACTATTTATATAATTCAATTCATTTATTAATTCTATCTAATTTTACGTCCACCGTTTCATCATAAATTCTAATATATTTGGTAATTCATTTACCATTTCTTTATATTATAATAATCTAAAATTTTCTTAAGATTTTTCTTAATATATAATTCAGGGGGGGGGGAAGTCTTCCCCCCCTGAACTTGTACCATAATGTATAAAATATAGTACTTTTTTTAATTTTGTTTAGTTTTTCTATTAAAAATATGAGAATTTATGCCCCCCCAGCAGGGGGGTCATGATCTACAACAGCAGACCAATTATATAATTCTTTTTAACTCTGCAGAGTATTTTTATGATGATGGTGTAGGATAGACCATCATCTATTTTTATAATTTTTTTTAATTTAATTATATAAATCTTTAAAAACAGAGCATTTCATCTCTAATATAAGAGGTGATTTTTAAAAAATTTTGATCAAATTTTGATCATCAAATCATAGATTTGGTTTCAATAATATTCATATAACTCATTTTTTAAGTTAAAAGGTATGAAATTTTAGAGTCTTAAAACTCTCTTGATTTTTGATTTTGAAAAAAATACACAATTTTGAATGAATTTATGCATTTTTAATGATTTTATACATTTTCGGTATCAAGAGGTTGTCCGGAATCATTGAATATGATAGGAATTTGTAGAATATGGGGCTGACTCTGGGTGTCCCAGAGTCATCCCCATATACTACTTATGCCATCCAGTAATGAACTGCACCTTATCATTGGACTTTTCTTTTTCAACGGTCTTGTGATGATTGTTATTGTCACTTCGGAGGTTGGCTTCAGCCAGGGCTGGCGTCCAGGAGTGCAATGCCGCGTTACATTATGACATGCATGTTGACAACTGGGGTGTAATATATATATATATGGGGTATATATATATATATATATATATATATATATATATATATATATATGAGATAGCAGTACAAATAAAATAATAAAAATACAATGAACATTGGAAATATAATACGCTAAAGATTTTGTATTTCTTGATTTGCTTAAAAAATTCCCAAATATTCCAATTATCTATATCATAATGATATTTTCAACACTTCAGAAACTTTCCACAATCTTCAGACAAAATCAGACAAACTTCACTCGTGCAAGTGTATGCCCTGAAGGAGGGGTTCGAAACTAACTGTTCCGCATTTTGCTGCCATATTTCAGGGCAGAATTACTCGATAAATCGTCCCGTAAAGGAATTTTTCGCGTGTGCTATACTAACCAAATAGGTAGGCCTAGTCAGCTCTTATTACACTGAACTTGCACACATACATACCCACACCACAGATAGGAGTATCTTGATGCATATCTGACTATCAGAAGCATATTCTAGTTTTAATTTATAGTACTACGGGGCTCCGCCCCCTACTTGCTACGTACTCTTTCTCCAATCCCCGTAACTCGCTTACGCTCGTACAGCTCTTTCACGAGCTATTTCAAGCCAAACAAATGCTTATACCAAAAACGGTTTATTTTACCATGGTGCCTCTTCTTTATCTGCAAATATACCAAATTTCATACATTTGTTTGTTGTATTTTTGAGCTGCGAAACAGAGAAACTTCAAAGACGAGTTGATACGGAAGAACATTTCTCACTTCATAAGTGCATTAAAAGTAGAAGAACTCCTAAACTAAACCGAAATGATAGGGCTCCGTCATGCAAAAATTCCCCGATGTAGGTATATGCCTGTAAAAATCCATGGTTTTGCTATTGTAGGTCTGTCCAGGATGCAAACGCGCAGCGCATATATTTAATGTATTTGAATTCGACATTAAATATTTCTTAAACTAAAGTTTAAATCGAAAAACGGTTTTTTCAGCATATTTCCTAAATCTTTCTCTACAAGTGTACCAAATTTTATATTTTATATGCTATAGTTTTTGCGGTACAAAGCAGAGTACCTCGAGAAATCAGAAATTTATCACACAGCGGCGACGTCAGCTTCGTTTTTTTTAATAAAGAGAAAAATAAGATTCATACATATAGATTATAATGTTTTACAAAACTGAAAACTTAGTTGAAACTAAAGAGGTATCAGCTTCAAATAACACCATTAATTAAACCGCTATATGAATATAATAAATCATCCATATACAAACAAAACTGCGTCGTTGCTGTCAGAAGTCAAGAATGTGATAGGCGGCTTTGTTATATTTATTGCAACCTATTGTATTTTACATTTATAAATAGTAGAATTATTTACTGACTAATATTCTATCCATAAACACGAGTAAAATATTATTGATTTTCGTTTTAACTAAACCGAGGAAAAAAATTCATTAAAAACAAGAACAGAAAAAAAATATCTCAAACTCTCATTTTTTTCTTAAGTAAAAAAATATTTTTGATAAATAATACACCCAATTGCGGTTGATTCCTCCCACAAAAATGAGCGCACATAAGAAATTCCTGGTTGAAAACAGTTCATCATATTTAAAAAGTATAAAAAATAAAAACTGACAAATTCTTTTTGCGGATTTCTACTTCTTAAAAGGAATTTCGTGTTTTCATTTTTTTCCTTATGGCCGCCCGCCAAATGCACATTTTATTGCAGTTGTTTAATATCTTTCCTGTTTGTTATCTATTTATGACAAAAGAATGTATTTATTAGTTTCATATTGATCTAAAGTATACACTGTAAATATACTGTTAAAATGTTACAAGGTATACATTATGTATGGCCAGATTCAACATTCCTAATATTCTATTAACTAGAGGGCGATAATGGTATTGTTTTACAAGAAAGAATTGCTCGGCATTGTATGCGTTTTAAATAAGCGCTCGCTACTCAAGTTATACATTTACAGAATCGCCTCTTCAAATTACCTTAATTCGCTACGTGTTCGAAACCCTGGAAAGCAAACCAACAATAAATATATACATAAAAGAAACGATAGTTTCTGTAGGATAGAAGGCGTGCCTTAACCCCAACCGGGAGTACATCATGTGCAGTTGACGGCCATAGGCATCCTGTATAATAGATACAGTACATTTTCTTCCTAAACTGTCCCAAGATAATTCTTAGGTGGCAATTGGTTTTATTTTTCAACTAGCCCCTACTTTCGCTAAAAAATTAAGGTAGGGTATCGGCTCTTATAATTTCAAACTGGTGATCGAAGTTCAAATCCCATTAGCGTACTAAAAGAAGATATGGACATATAGTGATTATCCGTTGAAGAGCAGAATGTCAAAAACAAGCAGCCAATCAGAAAATATTTTTGACACCACGAGGTCAAAGTGAGAGTTTAGAGTGAGATGTTAATCCCGGATTTCTAACATTGGAAAATATGGGAAACTCCATCTACTCTGTAGGATATATATCTACGACGACGGCTGGTGGGAAAAAAATCAGCCAAAATTCATTTAAGGTATGTACAATTTAAATTTTCATGCGTTTGCTTGATAAATTAAGAAAAATAAAATAATATAATAACTCTATGTTTTAATATGCGACGAAAATATACACACAACGTTTCGCGAAACTGTAGAAATGTGCTAGTCGTCCTTTTTTGGATGTGGCGAAATAAGCATCAGATAAACTCGAAAAGGTAAATTTCGATGTATCTAAAAATCAAAAATAAATGGGAAGGATTGCTCCTACGGTTGCAATATAAGCATTGTGGGAAATAATATTCTCCACTCTTGCTGATAGTGTCAGAATGGAAAGTCTGTGAAAATATTCTCGGACGCTAAGGAACCGATTTTTGTCAAATTGGCTCAAATCTCGTTGAAAACTAAACTAAAGAACTAAAGAACTAAATCGACTTTTTAAAAAATCTCACGGAAGCATACCGCACCGGGTCCTGAAATACACTTCTTGTCTTGAAATACACTTCTTGTCTGAAATACACTTCTTGCCTGAAATATACTTTTTCCAAATCATGAAATCGTGTCGCTATACGGCGTTGACTTTTCCGTTATTGACGACAAACATACACACAGACCACTTCTTTTATTATGTAAGATTCATGTATCTGTATTTTCAAACCATACTGTCAGATCAAAAATGATAAAATTAGGCAGAGAGGCAGCTAGCAAAAACAGTAAGACAGGAAGAAATACCGAGATACACATGTGGAACGAAAAGGTAAGGGCGAAACAGTAGCAAAGCAATCCATAGAGGTAAACAAAGACTATGAGCGACAGAAAAAGAGAAACTCACAGAGTGAAAATGGAAGTTAAGGGGCCACAGTTAGTGTTTCAGTCACGCAGAAGGGGTTGGGATAAGAGAGTGATAAATTTAATAAAACAAAGTTATAGGCGAATAGCGACATATAAAAAAACATTTAAATTAATAGCAACAGACCCGGAAATGGAGGGTATAACGAGAGAGACAAATTGTAACGGGCAGAGGGACAAAATGGTAAGCGACAGAGATAGTGGAGGTTAGAGAACTTGTAAGAACAAGACAAATAAGACAAAAACAATATAATTGAAAAGTGATAGTTAAAAAACATGCATTGAAGGAGAGACAGACAACGATCACGATATTTCTAGGTTAAGTTCTGAAAAATTAAATATTTGTTAGGTTAATTAGTTGGCTTGTGAGTCTTGTGTTGGTGAACACAAAAAAGAATATTAAATAATCGTAGAAAAAATTGGCACCTTTAATTTTAAAATAAAACGAGAGATATTAGATAATCATTATATTTTCACTTATTTTATTTAATGCATATCAGATAAATATATCCATGTACAGATATTTTTACTTACCCTACAATGCATGGTAATGTATAGGGAGAGTAATGGAATAGTACCGAAAATCGCAACTCGAGTTTTCTTCGGAGCTACACGTTTCAAGTACCCTGGAAGACGAAAAACCTCCTTTTAGAGTGACAGCAGTGTGTCTTTCTGTGTGTATGTGTGTTTGTCTATGCAAAGTATGTATCCACTTTAGCTAAAAATATATCACCCACAAGTATCTTATCTACCGAATTTCACGAAATTTGGTATATAAGTCTCTTGTGGGTCACCTTGGTGCTAATTTGATTTTATTATGAATTGGAGCAATAAAACTGGCTTGTTCTACGAAATGGCCCACAAAAATTGCATGTATCCTTACAAGCTAGAATACTAATTGATCGAATTTTACAAAATTTAGTTGATAATTCACTTATGTGTGATCCTGGTACTGATTAGATTTAATATTAGTATTATGTGAAAAGGACCTGTTTTTTGTGTTGCAAAATAGCCCACAAAATTTCATGAAATCTAATAGTTATGGACTACGCATGCTCAAATGTATCAATTAAATGCTTGTTTCATTTTTGACGAGGAAAAGAGTAATATCAACCTCATAAGCCTAGGGTTCACCGTGCTCGACATAATTTGGTTTTTCAAATTTTTAACACATCGCCTTTTAAAATGCATCCAGTTGACAAATGCAAAAATTAAATTGACTTAGCATTACACATTTAGTATAGCTTAACATAATTATCCAAGTTATTTTGTGCAATTAAACACAATTTAAAGAATTGTGAAAGAAAGAAAAAAAACGAATGTGTGTCTCTAAGCAAAGTTATATGCCACACATATGATATTTTTAAATCGCCAATTATTTTATATACTTCTCATCAATTGCAAATTGATAACTGCAAATCTTTTGTAATTTACCAAATGTGCATAATTGTATACAGTCGTCTCCAACTACTTAAATTTCTCCTAGAAAATCATACCTTCTTTGGGAAACAAAGATCATATTTGATCAATTGGATCAAAGACGATCATATTTGACTTTATTTTGATAAATTAATAAATTACCCCTTCTCGTATTAATAGTTTTGAAGATGGACATACGAAAGTTTCTGAATGTTCAAAGTGTGTGTGTGTGTGGGGGGGGGGGGGGTGATTTACGTATAATTGATAAACGATGTGGATTTTCAGTATTATTAAACCGTGAAAATGTCTCATTTTTGTAGAAACGAGGGGTTCTATCTCTATTCGCTACGCTTGCCAATGATGTCATGATGCAGTAGGATTGCTTCTGTTTTATGGGAATTTACATTAATGCAAGTGTGACACATAAAAAAAACCCGGAAGACATCTAGTTAGTATTTAAATTTATCAATGCTATCATCTGGTCATCACACTATCCTCAATTAAAATTATTAATTTCGTTAAATTTATTTTATGAACATCAGTAGTCTTTATAAATTTTCCATTAAAATTTTGAACTCGCACCAGAGTGTCACGGAAACCGAAATGTGTTGAAATAAGAGTTAAGCACATTGCGCTCATAATTTGAAATGCATTTTAAACCCGCCATAAATTCTTTGTGCGAATTCCTAAAATATACGTGAATTAACATACTACAAAATTAACTTCCACAATTTTAAACTTTAAAATAAACATTATTTACTATACCTATAAAATTAAGGTTCACTTATATGTATTATATATATAAGACATATATATGTATATACACTTATATGTATTATATATATATATATGTGTGTGTGTGTGTTTGTGTAAAGGAGAAGACTAGGTGTGTGAGCTCAGGCTTACTATATTTGCATAAAATTATCTATTGGACTTTTATAACAGCACAGTAAGACACTTAAACTTGTGTGTATTAATAACCGGATAAATATAATTGATTTTTGCAATGCACGCGGTTTCAAATTTGAACAAATTGTTGGTTAACAGTTGAACATTATAACAATTAAAAATAAGACAATACTTGTTAATTGTATTTTAATAGAAACTAGATGCGGTGCTCGCAATTAGCGGTTGCTAAATACAAGAATCACTTTTTATAGCATTCAAAAGTTTAACAGATGAACTAAAAAATATAGGAAAGCGCCTGCTGCGAATGTGCAAAATACTCACCTGAGTTGAGAACGAAACAAAAACTGGAAAATATGAACTCATTAATTTAATTTCAGAAAATGGTCAATTAGAGTCACAAACATAATGTTTTCTGTTTTTTTTTTCAAGAGAGAGAGACTGCAGTGTGATAATGACAAATTTAAATTAAGACTCCTGAACTTTAGACCTGGTGATAATTTTAAAATGAAAGTAACTGAATAATTCTAAAATTATTGAAATACTCGTTAATCTTCGATTTTGAAAATTTGCATAAAAAATAATGACATTATCAAAAATTTGGCCCATAGAGCTTTTCTAAATTTTTTACCTTTCATTTGAGAAACATCGAAATCCAAGCGGAAATATTGCATTAGAGGAAAATTTTTCTCTAAAATATCTATTTCATCTTCAAAAGTTTTATCAAACATTTATAAAAATCTATTAAAATTTAAAAAATAAAACGCGATTTTCTATGCCAAATAGGGATTTGTAACATACGTGTAAATATTTCGAGGTTTTTGAAAATATTCAAAAATGTATTAAATATTTCGAATTTTTGACAATTTCCAATATGTTCCTGGTCTTTTAGCTACATTAAGAAACAACGAGGTTCTATGCTAAGTAACAACTTCAGAAAGTGGAGTAACATAAATGTATGATGACGTATATACATATAAATCCGATCACTGAACAATAGGATCGTTAATGACAATTATAGTTGCAAAACGTGCCTAAATAATTAAAATGCAGTTAAAACCAGGGAAAATAATTACAGTATGTATTCATTTACATATTTGGTAATGACAAGAGGTGTTCACAGTAAAACTCGTAATTATTGCGTTTGTTATAACCTTGGAGAAAGAGAAATATCTTAACTCTTTTAATATTTTAATTATTGAAATAACCGATAACAACAAAACAGTTCGTTTATATTTTAATGTTCTATTCGATGTGATGTCTTTGTGTTTGTTGAAGAATTAATAGAAACACATCGTTCTTACAACGTGGTAATAAGTTCTACTCGCCCCATCGCGGACACTAATTTCAAGTTCATATGAGACATAGCAGTCCAGGCTAAAATTAAATATATATATTTTTAATGATTTCAGTGTTTTAATAATCCAGTCCTTGACAATCTTTATGACGATATAGTCATCAACCAATTACAGGGAAGTTGAAAATTCGCTGCATTCAATAAATATTTGTCCGTACTGGCAATGGTAATTGTGGTGCTATAAAATAAAAAGAATGCAAAGCATATCTTAAATTTAACTCTTAAACATGGCCGATGATCATAAATCGTAAAAACTTTGCATTATGCCTCTAATAACCCATCATATAAATTTTAATACGAGTTCCTGGAATAGAATATATTAACATAATAGTACTTACAATTAACTGCACCCATTTTAACTTCAAAATAACATTATTTATTAAGAACATTCCATTCATTACTAACATAATTACAACAATTACTGTGACGCTAAGAAGAGAAGAAGTGAAGTTTAAGTTAAACTTATAATTGACATTAATTATTATTAAGCATTAAAGACATGGCCGTTGATACTCATAAAGTGGAATTAACATTAAACGTACATTGCTCGTTGTTGTGCCGCAATAAACCCTTCAATTATTTTTACCTTTTGTATAAGTCCTGAAAAGAATTATTAATTAATATAATGCTAAATTGATCACATCATTTAAACTTAAACAATACCATTTATTAACAACATCAATTTATCAATAACATCAATTTTCATTAATTATTTTTAGCGAGGGGACATATGCGACCAGAATTATTAGATTTACGATAGTGTCTAGAACCTGTGATAACCTGAGCACATACCTTCCAGTTTAGTCTTGGGCTTATCATCTCTCAAAGGCTTATACTGCCATAACTCTGTGGTGTGTGGCTCCTCCTCGTACTTTTAATGCACTCGCCATTTGATCTACCTCCATTACTTTGGAACCTCTACGGAACACTCTTCAAATCTGTTGGTTTTTTTATGCTTCTCTACCCGTGTTCTTCAGTCAAAAATCTTGATCGTTTTTCTTTTCATGTCTGATCTCCATCTCTGTTTCTCGTTGTCTGCATCTCTTATTTCCTCCACAACTGCTCTCATTTTCTTTCGTCTGTGGTTCCTTGGTTGTGTGGGGGGGAGGGGGTTAGCTCCGCCTTTCTTCTTTTTGGAGCTCATTGGTTCTTCTTAACCCAATGGCATCATTTCGCGTTTAGTATGGCCCAGCTCAGCCTCTCTGGTATTGCACCTCTAAATTTATAGTATTTTGATCTTAAAGTTCAAGTTGTCATAATCCCCGGCGCCAGACAGACTATAGCTTTGTTTGCCGTTCTAGGCATCATAAATACTCACACAAAATTGTCTCATCAAATGTGAGAACACTTTCTGGTCTCACATATCTTCCCACGGACAAAAAAAACAAAAAAATTCAACAACAATAGAGTTCGAGAAAAAGTTCCATTCACATGCCAGTTTTTAATTGGCATTTTTCACTTTTTGGGGGGGACAAAGTTCGTCCACAATTAGTTCAACAGTCTTGCGGTAACACAAAAGTTTTTTAGCACATATTATACACACTAAATAAACATAAGTTATGTACTCATGAACTCTACCAGGTCCAGCTTTCAATTGAAGTTAAATTAAATTTTGACTATTTAAAAATATTTTTAAACATATGCACATTCACTTTGAAATGTTACACACTACTATCTACTTTTATATTTTAACACCATTACACATGTTTTTTGTACAAATTACGCAGTATACTATTTTTTAAACACAATTCTCTTCATAATTCATTAATTTCCATAAATGATAACTTCATCACATATACAACATTTTTGCTTAACCTTGATACTGGTACATACTTATTATATAATCACATATTTTTTTTTAAATCAGCCATTGCAAATATATATACATTTCACAGAATGCTGTAACTCCCATTATAATTGCATGTGGGGTGACATCATCCCTTTAAAAAAAATTTTCTTACATTGCATGTAAACAAACAACAACACCCTTTGCACTTGATGACAGCAATTGATTGATCATTTTCAAAAAGATCATTAGAAGAACCCTTCTTTTTTTAAAGCTTCGATACAGGAAGTGCGTACCGGAAACTGCGTTCAAATCCCCTTTCCGAACTGCCTAGTCAAATAAAAGACTCGAAAACGATTACCTTTCTTTTAATCGTTTTTTTCAACAGCGATTAGCAGCTTGCATTCCCTCAACTGTACTCTTAGAACCATGACAATGCATTTGAAGACGTTAAGTTGCCCGCGTGGTCTACTGAACACAGAAGATTACGACTGTAAGGAGCGCACCAAAGGCTTGTAACCATGTATTGTAAACCTTTTATTTATTCCACTTGGCGTGTTATATAAACGTCGACTTATTCTTTAAAATATATTTCCTCCATATTTAATTATTTATCATCTGCTAATTAACTTTTGTGCTAGAATGCTTGTACATTATATTAGCATTGTATAGATATATTTTTTTTAACACAAATTAAATAGCCCCTTATGTAAATATTATTCAGTTGGTTCCTTTGGGGTGACTTTTATTAATATCAAAGTCATCTTTATGGTGCCTTCCATTACTGCCTGTATACCCTTTTATACTGACTTCCTTCAATACTTGAAAATCATTTTACTGTATTACTTTAATATTTAAATTTCACTTTTCCATTTGTTGTTAAGATTCTCTCTAATTCTCTCGATTTAAATTGTTCTTTCTATACCTTCCATATGACTTTATGAAATTAAAAAAAATTCGAATTTTTATTTTTTTTAATTTTTAAATTTTTAAATTTAATTTTAAACTTTTAACTTTTTTGATATATAATTTGTATAAATTTTATTTATTTTAACTCCTTGCTTAACACGTTCATAACTTTTACATTTTATATAAAATTATTTCATCTTTTTAAACAAACTCAAGACTTTATTTCTTGTCTGAAAACCCTTAATTTACTTAATTGAAAATTTTTATTTTATATTTTTAACAATTGAAATCCTTTCTATTTATTTATTTATATATCCTTTTTAAACGCGGATTTATTTACCCACCGTATCTATAAAATTTATCATATTTATGTATTTCATTTCTATTTTAATCCTTATGACTTTGAATACCTGACATTTATAACCATTTATAACGCTTGATTGTTTATCATTCTATCTCACACATTATTATCTAATTATTACTTATTTTGACATAAAATTTATACCATTTATGACTAATCTCTAATATTCTCACTTTCAGCTCATTACTTATTTTTTTATTTTATTTGAACCTGTCATTCAATTTTTAAGCCTCAAGACTCTTCTTTCAAAAGACACAACATTTCCCTGCCTTCTTTTGAAAACAAAATGACGCAATGCAATTTACATCCCATCTTGATACTCAACTCTATACTGAACAATGAAGCATTTGACTGGACTGCCTGCACGACATTGTCCTTGCCTGGATTTGGGTCCAGACCTTTCATCTCCCCAATTAGGTAACATATTTGATTTTACCTTTCATTTTCGTAGATTTTATTTGCATAAATTAATCTCTGCATAATTTTCTTATCACCTGCCATATTTTGACTTAACATTATATTATGATATAATATTACTTTTGAAACAGAACCATTTGTACAATTATTATCAATTTTTGTAAATTTCATACCATGTTCATTTTTAAACCATTCCATGATTATTCATTTTTTCCTTAGAAATTCATACCATTTTCATTCTTAAACAATTCTTTCATTATTGCTTTTTTTTTCTTAAATTCATATCATTATCCATTTTATCATTTTAAAAATATTTTCAATTCCAGATCATTTTTCCTTTAATTCATTTTTGATTTGTTATTCTCTTATCTCTCTCTCATTTCACAATTTTTCAAAAACCAACCACCAGCAAATTTTGAATTCTTAAAATTTCTGGATTTCTTGAAACAATTTTGACCAAGCTTTCTCTCCTTTTGTTCATGAATGTTTTCAATTTCATTTGTGATATAAATATGTATTTCATTTAGTAACTCTAATTTCTGCCTAACATACTCTTTATATTTGCTTTGACTTTCAATTCTTTCTGAATCTACTTTTAGAATGTCATTACCATCAATATCATTCTGATTACTATCCCCTATTATTTTATTATTTTCATTTTGAACATTCTTACAAACATTTGAATTTTGCATTTCTTGAAAATTATTATTTTGATTAACCAAAACATCCATTATTTTATTTTCAAGAGAATTTTGCTTATCATTATCAGGATTTTTATTTTCCTTTTCTTGAAAATTAACATATTGACTTTCATTTCCCAAAACATCCATTATTTTATTTTCAAGTGAATTTTGCTTATCATTGTCATGATTTTCATTTTCATTTTCTTGAAAATTAACATTTTGACTTTTATTTTCCAAAACATCCATTATTTCAACCTCATTTGAATTTTGAGTATTTTCATTAACATGATTTTGACTTTCATTTTGCAATACATCCATTATTTTAATTTCAAGTGATTTTTGAGTATTTTTATCATTACGATTTTGATTTTGACTTTGCATTCCTTCAAACCTTTTATTGTCATTTGCATTATGTACCCTTTGAATTTTAACATTTTCATTTTGCATAATTTTATGATCATTATTTTCAAAATTTTTATCACCTTTTTGATTTTGCATAATTTTGATATCCGTATTTTCGCTTCCATGCTGAATATTTTCATTCATATTTTGAACATTTTCAATATGCACACTTTGTACAGTATAACATTTATTTGATTGAATCTCAATTATTTCACCGTTACCGTTATATTTACTTTCACTTTGTACTTTTTGTGCTATATGACATTTTTTTGCTTGAATCTCATCGATTTCACTGTCCATATCATATTTTTCCATCAATTCTTCCGCACTTTGTACATTTTGTTCGATATAACATTGGTTAGCGTGAATTTCAATTGATTCATCTTTCATGTTATATTTATTTCTAATGGTCAATATATATTTTTTCCAAGTTCAATTACTCGAAAGGGTCCCTGAAATATATCATGAAACATATTGGGCTTATTTTTCTCTTTCAAAAATACGATATCTCCGATTTGCATTTCTTCATTAGTAATTGTTTTGAAATTTTTAATCACTCCTACTCGCATATTTTTATTAAACGTAATTTTAACCTTCTTTTGATTAGTAATTACAATATCAATTTTGTTACTTTTTATTACAGTTCGAATTGCACCAAATGGAAAGAGTAATTTTGCTTGTTTTGTGGGGATAAAGATAACTTCCTTATCCTGAATTTCCTGACTTATGTCGAATTGTTCTGCAGTCAACTGACCTAGTTGCAAAACTATCCTGCGTGTGAGCGTGACATAGACCTGGACGTCAAGATTTGACTCTTCATTAACGCATTCTTTTTCAGCAAAATCATTAACCTTTTCATTTTTAGGAAAATTGGCCTCATCGACCTGTGCAACTGTCATATAGCCATTGACTGTCATAATAACCATTTTTAATATTTTCATTAAATTCAAATATGCCTTTAACTTCATCATGTGTGACAATTGGCTTTTTCGCACTAGTCACAATTTTAAAATCATTCTCTGTATCAACATTTTTATTATTTTCATCATTTGAAAAATTATAGTCATTAACATGGCTACCTTCAATAATTTGTGTATCAATTTGCAAAACATTACAACTAGTTTCCTTAATTTCATCAAATTTTTATTATCGATCTGAGTCGATTTTGAGTTAATTTCATTTTTGTACACATCATTTAAATTTATTTTTGCATTGCACGCATCATTTTTATTTTTAATAACTCCTTTAACTCCTGTATTTTCCTTATTTGTAATGTTTTTACCTATATTATTTTCTACAAATGTATTTTCCTCAATTTTCTTTTTATTAATATTTGCCTCACTTTTTAGACTTTGAACAAAGTTTACATCGAATTTCACCCATACGGGCTGCGCCAACGAATCTACAATAGTATTAATAACTACATCTCTCGGGCATGGAACATGGATATATTTTTGCATGCTTTCTACAGTATATATTTTTTGATTGTCATTTTTATTTTCATATTCATTACGTTGCTTTGCTTTAACCTTGGGACCTGGACTTCGCGTGCGAACCTCCTTTTTATCATATTGCATTTTATTTGCGTTATCATTGTAACTCGATATCTTATTTTGCGTTTGCGATTTATCTCTTCTAGATTGGGACTTTGGTCTATTTTTAAATCCGTTACTGTTTTTATTTCTAAATCCGTTATTTTGATCATTTCTAAATTCACATCGTTTATTCCCATACTTATTTACTTCATAATTATTTTGTGCGTTTCGGTTGTGCCAACAGGTAGAAAAGTACTGCCCTCTTTTTCCGCATCCTATACAATATATCATTTCTTTTTATGAATTTTCATACCTTTCATATTTTAATTGCTGAGGTTCCAATTTTGAATTTTGTAAATGTCTTTCCATTTGATTATCATTAAATTTGCTGCCATTATTTTCATTGCGATAAACTGCATTAATTTCCGTACGGTCACAATCCTCCTCCATAATTTTCTCTAAACGTTCTGCATATTCTATTGCCTTGTCAAAATTTTGAATATTTAGTTTTTTAATTTCAAAAGCAAGATCTTGTCTAACAGCCTCTAAAAATTTAGATAACATTAAATTGTTTTTAACTTCGCACATCTCATTATTTTCGTAATTTCCCAAAAAATCATTTGTCGCATTTGAAATATTTAATGCCAGCTCAGCTACCTTCATACCTGGTGACATTTTAATTTTGTTCAAATTTGTTTGCTTTTGAAGCATTGTCAAAGATGTTTTAAATTGTTTGATCAGTATCTGTTTAATCTCTCCCATATTATTTGCAATCTGCAATTCCCTTTTTTTTGATAAAAATTCCAAAGCTTTCTCCTTTAATCTAGTTTTTAAAATTACAACGTTATTTTCTTCCGACCAGTCGGCCATTTTTGCGACATTTTGAAATTGTCCGATAAAAAATTCAATATCCTCGTCTTCCCTTCCATAAAAATTTGCCAATAAATTAATTAATCCAAAGTTCTCCATTTTAACTCATTGATTTTCAATATTTTCTTCTTTTCCGCCTTTCTTCTTTTTGGCGCTCATTGGTTCTTCTCAACCCAATGGCATCATTTCACATTTAGCAGGGCCCAGCTCAACCCCTCTGGTATTGCACTCCTAAATTTATAGTATTTTGACCTTAAAGTTCAAGTTGTCATAAACCCCGGCACAGCCAGACTATAGCTTTTTTTGCCGTTCTAGGCATCATAAATACTCACATAAAATTGTCTCATCAAATGTGAGAACACTTTCTGGTCTCACATATCTCCCCACGGATAATTAAGAAGTAGATTAGACATGTGAGACCAGGTAAGTTAAAAGTGCTTAAACTGAATATTTCCTTCTATAGTATTTGATAAGAACATATCTTCAAGTCTGTCTTTGGTCATCGACACACAACTTGCTATTGCATGCACATTGCCTTTTCGGCAAACTTTGCCTCCATTTTATGATGGCACACTAATGAGTCTCGTCTGAACGTTCACACACAAATCACTGCCAAATAGATACTCAAATAGGTCCAAATAGATACTCAAGTCCTCAGGACGAGTCGGACGGTCTGGGTCTTCAACACAAATCACTGTTTCGTTTCTCTCTCTGTTCTGCTTGCTTTATATTACACTGAATTTGATTGAATCTGATCTCACCTCTACTTCATCTCTTTGTCGTAATTTTAAATCTCTGACTACATTATTCTGAATGATCTACTACAGAACTCAACGTGTTACTGCTCTGAGTAATCTCTGAATCTGTAGAACCTTCTTTCGGTTGCGCCCTCTTTTGCCTGAGGTCTGAAACGCCTCCTCGGCTACCATTGGCCAACGCAACAACACATCTTCCATTTTTATTCTCGCTTGCCCCCTCTTTTGCATGAGGTCTGATACGCCTCTTCGGCTAGCATTGTCCGACGAAACAACACATCTTCCATTTTGATTTAACTTTGAACCAATCCCATAGTTTTTCCTTTAGCCTCCAGTAACTGTTCTGGCTCGCGCTAACCTGTATTTGAAGTTTCCTTATTTATGACCCTTGCGTACCTCTCGGGTCAGTGATGCAATACATTGGTGTCTTGTCTTCTGATGCCACTGTTTGGCCTGCTAGATATCATAAATCCACATATAAAGCTGTCTACATGATTCCTGGTCTCACAGTAATATTTTATGTAATATTTAGTTAGCGAAATTCTAACACCGTCTTGCACCTCTACAAGTTATTATTTGTCTGCATGTAAAATTTACAAACAGGTTCGTTCTGCCGTCTATTCGTAAATACTGTAAAACAATTATTCAAGAGTATTCTTAATACAGAAATAAAAACAGAAAGTTGCGGACTTTATTGGATTTTTACTTCTATTTAAATTATTTGTGACCGAGAGATAATATATTCAAATGTCATTGATTTCTCAAGCATGAATAAAAATCGCACATTTTATCATATTTTTAAAATAATTTAAAATGAAAGCTGGCATTCCTTTTAATGATTTCCATATCTTATTTTTATATTTTTAATATATAGCTGTTTGAAAAATGTCCATTTGATACATATCATGTTTGTTTTTCTTATGAAAAGATAAAAGGAGAGGTATTTATTGTTTTCATATAGACCTTAAATTTCATCCGTTATTATATAAATTGTTGAAATTTATAATTTCACTGATTGCGTAACTATATATATATATATATATATATTAGAAAAATGGATTAATAATTAATACCAAGTAATTAGTGACGAAACATTCAAACAATTAATTAATCGAAACAGCGAAAACACGGCCACGAAAAAGAAAAAAGAAATGAACAACATTAGGATTTATTTAGGGGTTAATTTAAATTAGATACCTTGTCAGTTCTGAGCATGCAACAGAAATTAACCCAAACAGATGCTTGTTTAGGATATGGCAATAGTTCATTACCATAAATACCATAGCCCATAATAAGCATAGAGGATAAAAATTGAAAAATTAAGAAATCAAGTTTTACCATGAACCATGATAAAACCATTATATATATATATAAATATATATATATATATATATATATATATAATTACTCGGAGTTGGTTATGTCTTTCAAAATTATATCTTGTCCACTTTAATTTTTATCTCGTTTTGAATTGAATAGTAATCGTAGTTACTACGGCGTTTCAAACTGTGAAAGCAAGATTTAAAAATATCAAGTTTTTATCTGCTATGTTTAGTTTTCGTTCCTGATGTTTTAAATCTCCCTTTGTTTAAGCGCCCCATGCAGCTAATTTTGATTACCGTTTCATACGTAAAATATAAAATAATACTCACACACAGGAACAATTTAGCTGTATGAAAGCATTCATCACATTAAAAAAATTCTGATAAAATTAACAAATTTCTTAAGAGGATTTCCATATCTAAAATGTAATTTTGTATTTCCATTCTTCTTTAGTTTCTTTTATTCGTCAAATTTAAATTATGTTACCCTTGTTTAATATTTTTTTTATTTCACGTTCATGGCGTATGCGAATAAAAAGTATATTGTTTCGTATATATGGAAAATCCCATTGGTAAATAAATATGTTGGTGAAATTCTGCAGAAGAACTGTGTTGTTTTGTCAAGGAGTTTTTATATAAATTATGTTTATTTGTGAATTGTATTCTCTCACCGTAAAAGTGCTCACATTATGTTTAAAAATATGTGTTTGGAAAGAATCAAATAATATGTTTCATAATACATATGTACTACAAGTATTTAGCATATAGTTAAAACTGCAGTTTCTTTATGTAAGTGAACTTGAAAAGTTTAGCATCATGACTCCATTGCAGATAAAAATATTCATCGTATTTTCTCTTGTTTTTCATGCAGTATTCAGCATGGGATAGTCCATACGTGTAATGGCAGCAATAACACTTCCTATGTGCCATAAGTTTGCAAACATCTATGCAGGACGAAAAGATGTAACTGGCATAACATTTCGTAAAATTCGAGGTCACGCTGCATGCCGTTGCAAACCATAAGCTCACGTAAAGCGTTGTTTTCAAAGTTGGATAGCGCTATGGTTAAAGTTTCAGAGTCCATTTCGACAATAAAAGCTTGCAATTTGGTCCAATGGAAGAGCGTCGTCCGGCCAGATCGGATATTCGAGGTTCGATTCTCGGTTGGGGCAGCAAGGTACTTTACAATAGCGTCCGAAAAAATCAGCCCTGTAGGTTAGTGTAAAGATATCAGAGGTTTGAAAGTGACCCTTGTACGACCAGTACGGATTCAATGAACTCTGGAGATTGCGCTCCGATTTCATATTCAGAGGTTACGACCAAACAGGATGCCAACCTGGGTAAAAATAGTAGTAGCAGTAGGCTAACCTGAGGAAAAAATAGCAGGAGGTAGTCAGTCAGATTGTCAGTTGCCTGTCAATCTGACATCAGAAGGTGAATAATACATTGTTCACTTCGGCGATAAGAGATTGCAATTTCTTCCAAGTAACTCAACGGTAGAGCGGCGGCTGGCCAGTTCTGAGATCCAGGTTTATATTCCCGGTTGTGACAGCAAAGTTCTTCACAAAGTGAAGTATGCATAAAAGGCATAATGTAGATTCATAGATGCTGTTATCTGCACACACTTTCCTGCTTTACTTCTCCTATTTAGAAGTTTATGTGGCTTTGGAATATTTATGTTCATCAATTTTATTATTCGTTGTAAGATATGCATTTTAAATACTTGGATTTGGAGTCATCGGTCAACTTTCACATGCATTCATATTTAGTATTATTACATTCAATGTATCTCAATCAATAACAGATTTCAAATATGGTGTAATACATAAAATGTGGTGTGTATTTTATAAGCGTTCTTTTTCGTAAGATTTTCTTTTAAACAAGTAGATTCAGTATAAGGCATAAAATAATAAATAACTACATAATAGGTAATTTTTGTAATGAATTACTTCTTTAAAGTTATCTATAATATTGAATTGTAGCTTTAAAGGGGATAAGATACAAAATGCAAAATATCTTATATATGCTACACATGACATGCCGTGATGAAATTGCCTCTGATAAATTGTGAAAGCATATATTTCCACTCATTTAAATCCACACTTCATTATCATTGACTTTAAATTAACATCACGTGATTAAAATTAGGTCATTTTGGCTTTTTATTGGCCGAATTCGAATTCGATTCTTAATACTCATTTAGAAGTGTAAAATGCCATTGCCTTTTGACATCATGCAAAATAAATTGAATTTCTGAACTAGATGCCCACAAACGGCTAAACCACAACAAATCGTCTTTTTTCCTCGGGAATAGAGCGTAGTAAATAGATTTAATGTATTTGCCACGTTGCAGAAAGAAAGCCAACCACTTCAACCATGATTCTTCTTTGATTTCACACAACGTTTCCATAAATGTATTCAGAAAACCATGCAAATTCTACGATGCATTTTATAAGCAACGATTTAAAATGAGTTATTTTGTTGTTGATAAATCCGTATAAGCTATTTTTTCAATTTGATTGAATTCACCTATAATGTATAACTTATACATATAATCATTCTAGTATTTGGTGTCGAACGAATATTTAATCACAATTATAATCAAACTATTTGGAGCTTACAATCAGTATAACATGATTAACTGTCATATGTTTTGCGATTTTTTCCTAAATATATTTTAAAAATTTTCACAATAACTTAACATTTTTCACAATACTTTTTCACAATATTTTAACAATATTCACAAAGTATGATAAACATACATAATTTCACTCGAAACGATTATTTGTTCTTCATATAACATGTACGCTGGAACACAAATAAGAGTATGTTATTACAGATACATTATATATCTTTAGATCTCACGACATGAAGTATAACCCCGGGCAAGTATAGTTTTGAGGGAAATCATATTTATTAATTGAAAATTTGAGTTACTTGATTTTGGCGACACATTTTCTGACTTCGGCGACACATTTTCTGCCTTTGGCGAGTTTAGGTATTTATTATCGGAAATACTTCGAGAAATTGCCATAGAGATTATATAAGTTGGTCATCGTTCTGTTAGAATAGTATACGAGTAAAAGTGAATATGAGTGATACGAGTAAAAATGAATTGTTGATGCACCAGTGTTTTTAGAATATAATCTTCTGTTTTGTTATTATGTTTCATTTCTGTATCTTAATTAAGCTTTTAACTACTGTTTTATTGTAACGGACGATTATTTTGTGATCTTGTTAGATAGCTAGTTATTAGTTGTATATTGTTCCAGTTTACATTTTGTGGTGCCTTAAATAAAACTAGTTAACCAGAATATCAAACTCAAACTTGTACCCTGAGAATACGCACATCCTTTCTCAGGATATACAGTAGCAATATATAAAATCGCACAGACATACAAACATAAATATCCTCAAAAGCTTTAGATTTTAGTTCAGGTAGACTCAAAACTTTTAAATATGTCGAATTACTGAATTCAGATGTCTGACTTCGTTACAGCACTATCCTTATACATTTAAATACATATATATATATATATTTGCATATTAATACTTAATAATAATTAATTTGCTAAAAAATAGTGTTGTAGCGCAGTTTTTATGATTGATAATAGCCAATTTTAAATAAAAGGCATTTTTGATTGATAGACAATTTTATAAAAATACATTATAATTCATAATAATTTTGTAGACTGTATATTTCATAATATACAACCTTTGAAGGTGCCCTTTCTGCTGCAACTACATATATCAATTCTCATGCAAAATTGGAGACCAAATAGTAAAATTTACAGAATTTCAAATTCAAAAGACCCAAAATGATCAATTTATACAGAATCACAAAGCTGAAAATCACTGGTGTGTACTTTTTTAATCATCTTGTTCTGCTCTAGTAAAATAGTTCTTAGCAAAATAGTTCTTTAAAAATAGAAGATTTATAAAATAAGGCTGTCGATAACTTTCTTGAGGCGTTTTTAGAATACTTTTGAAACTTCAAACTTGTCAGTTACGTGTATAAGACGAAATTTATATTTTCAGCCAAAGGGTTAGTAAATATTTTACAAATCGTATAAGGTGTATCAGTTGGAATATATATATATATATATATATATATATGTGTGTGTGTGTGTGTGTGTGATCGATTTGAAGGAGATATAATTTTGATATATATTCATATATCATCAAGTTAATGATTTGCTCATGATCAGCGAGTTCATTTTTTAATATAAGGTGAACGCTGATGCAAGATGTATGTTCCTCGCTTCAAAGTGATAAGAGTGAAATACAATCAATATGTATATGTGCTTTTAATTGTATCTTCAAAAATAGTCCGGCTGTAACACTCTCTGCCACAGAATTAACAAGCATTACTTTCCTTATATACATAGCATAATGTACAAGGAAACTTTTGTGACGGAGTCGAAAATCCGAATTCGAGTTTTCGACGGGAGAGCACGTTTCAAGCATCCCTGATCACGAATTGAACATTTTTGGGATGATGTGTGTGTGTGTGTGTCGTGTGTGTGTGTGCATCAATGAGACTGTGGAGACGATATCTCATGAACGAATATAGCGATTCGAATGAAATTTGGTACAACAATTAAAAGCCATGAATACTGGAAGCCTGTTGTTTTTAAGCGCAATCGAATGAACAGAACCCTCCTAAATTTTCGAGTGAAATTTTGAAATATCATCAAAAAATCAAAACCTTAAAAAAGTTACGCAAATAGATATTTCTTCTGTAATTTCTCCTTTGAAACCGAGTAAGAAACTTTAGAATGTTTGGAAGAACCGTTCTTGAGATATTGCACAGTTTTCAAATAAATTCATCAAAAAATCCAATAAATTAAAAAAAATTAACTGTTGAGAAACATGTTCACGTTTCATATGTAATATCATGCGATAAATTGTGATATCATTCTCGTGGAACTAGCTCGTTCCTTTCATAAGAAAAGGTACTTTGAGTAATGCTTTTGTATTTGAACGCCAATAGTCATTTATCTGCTATAAGAATAACTTGATTCTCCATCCATAAAGCTTGGCGGGATGTTGCGACAAATTTGGAGGAATATCGCCAACTTATGTTGCCAAATTAAGAGAAATCTCGCCAAACAGATAAAAATGACACTAAATCAAAAAAAATGATGACTAATTCACGAAAATTTATTATTTTGGAAATAATATAAGTATCTACTATAAGAATAACCTATTTTTTTACTGTATAAGTAGTAAATCCATTGCATTATATAAAAAATGTCATGTGCAGACCACATCCATTTTTTTACAATATGTTTACGTTGTAATAAAATCTGGAACAAATACACTGCAATATATTAGACCATAAATGCTATAAAACAGAACAACTCACAAAGTGAACATATACATATAAGAAAATATACATAAATAAACAAAGACAACGCTAAAAACGAATATATGAAAAATATTGTCGGTATCTATATGTCCCAAGGCAAATTTGGGACATTGCAAATTATGACGGAGTGTAACCTATAAAGACGGTCCCTGTACTTCTCCTGTAATGCATATACACTTCCCTAAGAAAACACCTGCAAAAGGATGAGCAAGCCATGTTTCTGGGAAATGTGGACAACGATTCCCCAGTTACAAAGGGGCGCAGCAGGGCGCTCTTGGGGAGAGCTGACCCTTGTCCGGTTCGGGTGCACGTGCACGCAAGGTCGTGAGAACCCGCGGTCCACCTGCCAGATATTAATTTTGGGGGTGGTCGCCATCCTCCTGTCAGCACAGCACCCAATAGCCGGACATTTTTGGGATATATCCAATGAAGATACCAGGGGCTTTGATTGGGGGGACCAATAACAAACCTGAGGCTTAATTGTGTAGGAGGAGACATTTTTCCGATGATCGAGAGAGTTTGAGAATTTTCAAAAAGAACGAAAATTGAGTTTAAGATTGCAGACAGAACGGAGATTTTTGGGTGTGTGCTCCGGAGAGAAAAGTTCTCCCAAAATAGGTCCGCAGCGATGACCGGTATTTCCGCGGTCGAAGTGCCCCGCTTCCAGTGACGGTCTTATGATATATTTGAAGGTACTGAACGCATGTCTCTTATACTATCAGTTCTGATGACGATTTGTTAATTAATATTTGCACTCTCTCGACATCTATAGCCAAATTACTTGAGTTAAATAATTAGAATGAATTTAATAGGGAACTTAAATGAGGGGGATTTGAATATGTATATTTTAAATGTTTATGATTTAAAAATGTTAAACACGTATGTCAGTGAATAATAAGTATGCTTTAGTAAGAGTGCTGATTGAATTAATTAAATATGTTCTTCTATTATTATTTTAATTTCCTTTTGTCAATAAATGATATTTTGTTAACGTTTTATATCATGTCCGTTGTCCTCATTTTCCGATAATTTGACTTTCATGTATTTTTATTCGACACGGCCAATGTCGGAGATTGTTTTAATAAACAATAACACTGATTTATGCGTTCTAACAGGACGTGTGGTTAAAACCCACATAACAAAAATGGTTCCGATGACCAGGATTCGAAATAAAAATAATTGTTAAAATAACTGAAAATTTTTTTTTTGTGAATAAATTAAAATTAATGCGCGCGATAGGAAAATTTAAAATAAAATGAACTTAAAATAAAATAAAATTAACTTAAAATAAAATGTAAAATAAAATTAACTTGAATTAAAATAAAATTATCTTGAAATAAATTTAAAATAAAAAAAAACTTAAACTTTAAAAGTAAACGTAACGTAAGGAAATGAGGACATTTAAGAAAATAGATGTTGTCACAAGTGTTATGCCATATGTATATGAAATGTGTATTTAAGAAATATTGTGTATATTTAAGAAAAAGAATTATAGGATTTAAATATATTGAGTTAGGGGAGAAAAATTGGAGAAAATTAATAATGGATGGTAATATTCTTTTGGGAGCTAAATTTTTGGGAGATAAGAATTGCGTAGGAGTATGATTTTATGTTTAAGATTTTTGAGTATCAATAATTGTATTTTATGTTGCATGAAAAGTGTTGTATTTATGTAAACGCGCATTGTTCGTAGAGATAGAAATTTTGGATTAGAAAATTTAAGGGAAAACTTAACAATTTTTTAAAATGACAGAAAGGGGTGATATGACGGTAACGCCTACAAGTAGGATTCCGGGGATTATTTCCTTGTTAGGAGAACTGAGCCGGAGCGACGAAAATGAGACCTCCATATTTTTCGAACAGATGGAATCTTTAAGTGACCTAACAAATTGGAACGATTTAGAGAAGCTAGCAATTGTTAAATCCCGTCTGCGCGGAAACGCAAGAAAATTCTACATCAGCTCAAAGGATCTGCGTAGCGAAACATCTTTCGACATTTTCAAGCAAAAATTCCTAGATTTTTTCACATCCGAACCTAATGTCACTACAAATCAAATTCTTTTTTCAACTGCTAAACAAACTAAGGGAGAAAATATAAAAGAATTAGCACATAGAATTACAACATTAACTTTAAACTACGTGGGTGAAACACAACTTAATGAACACACACACGCAATTATGGACAAACTCAGCCTAAGTAAATTTTTGGAGGCAGTTGAGCCCGAATATCGGAAAGAAATTATGAAAAATGACCCAAAAAGCTTTAAGGATGCGGTAAAAATTGCCCAAAACTTAGAAGCGGCCAATCTGACAACAACAGTTGAATTAAATAACATATCTCAGTACAGTGATATTCAAACATTTAAAAAGGAACAACAACAGTTTAATTCTAATTTACTGGAAAAAATAACAGAAGAAATAAATCATCTTAAAATTAGAGAAAAAAAAATGATTATCAGATAACGAACACATATTCATGCGATTTTTGTGGTAAATTTGGACACTTTATGCAGGATTGCTGGCATTATATTAGAGAAAGAAATAATCAAGCGCACATATCATTACAGACTATTCGGAAACCAACAGAACATTATGCACGGAGAAAGTTTTCCCCCACCCGCCACCAACAAGATTATGCGGAGAGGTTTCCCAATACGACATACAATGTACCCCCAGATAGATTTTACCCCTCACGTACGCAAGACTATAGGGAGGAAAAGCGAACTTATGGAAACGAATATGTTAATGAAGGAAGAATGGGTAGCCACAAATATACACATAGGAATGGCGAACGGAATTTTGAGGTTCCGCGTTACAAAAATGATTTTCAGAGACAAAACCAAGGTAAATTTAAATATATGGATAACTCGGACAGATACGCCAATGACAGGAATGATTTTAGACAGAAAACAAATTTTAACAAGCACGATTCTAGACGAAATACAAATTTTAACAGAAATTTAAACTAGAAGGGGAGATTGAGAATGATCGTCAACAAAGGCGTAGAATTAGGGTTCAGTCTCCGTTAAATAAAAATAAAATCCCTGTTAGTGATAGAAATTGCATAGAAAATAATTCAAGAGAGGTTCAGTGCATAGATAGAAATAATTCCAGAGAGGATAAAAATTTAAGGCATGTTACACAAATAAATATTGAGAACGAGGGACAAAATGTTGGAAAGTATGAAATTCAAATTGATAGAGAAAATTTTGGTAGTTACAGAACCCAAAATAGTGGAGAAAGAGAGGACTTTAAGGACAGGAAGGACAAAGTTGAACTTATCGCGTCAGTTGGAGATGAATTAAATACGGAATTACCCACGGTAGAAATTAAATTTCAAAACACGGAAACAAAAATTCGCTTAGACTCTGACACATCTTTTTCGGTTTGGCCTATTGATATTTTCAAAACAATTAAACAAGAAACTCAGAAATTACGTGAAAACAAAATAACGGACGTTTTGGTTGATGAGAGAGCTGATTGCAAAGACACACAGAATACAAATACAAATTATAACAATGAAGATATTCAAATTCCAAAGGAAAATAAAGTAACGGATGCTTTGATTAGCGAGAGGGTTGGTTTCAAAAATTCACAAAACACAAATACAAATTATGGCAATGAAGATATCAAAAGTTCAAATGAAAACAAAATAACGGACGTTTTGGTTAGAGAAAGGATTGATTTAGAAAATATTCAGAATACAAATAAAAGTCACAGTAATGAAAGTATTAGGAAATCAGATGAAAGCAAAATAATGAAAGTTAATAGAAATCAAAATGTTATGTTCCAAGAGGACCAAAATGAGAATGGAAAGGTTAATTGTAAAAAAAATCGAAAAGAAAATGCGAAATACAAGCTTCAGGACATTCAAATTACGAATGAAAATCACGATGTACAAATAATCCCAATTTCAAATGAGAGTAAAATAATGGATGTTATGGACAATGATAATGAAAATGTTGACTTTCAGAATTTGCAAAATCCAAATGATACCAGTAAAAATACACAGGATGAAAATTGTAATACAGATAGAGAGAAAAATCAAAATGATAGTGAGGTTAATGATATTCAAAAACTTTCAAGAATAGATGAAAATCAAAACAAAAAGTGGGTTAGGCAAAATGTACAGGTAGCAAATGAAATACAAGTTTGTAACACAAGTGAAATCGAAGATATTCAAGAGAGAAACGAAAGAAAACTCGGATCAGATTTTTTCACGAAACCAAAAATTTTTAGGAACGTAATAGTGTCCGATGATCGCTATTTGAAAAATTTTAAAATGAGAAAGAGGTAAAAAAAAATAATTATAACTCAAAACGAATTCTTTGGAAATTGATCTGGCAAGAAATAAATTATGAAATTGAAAAATGGATATGATGTCAAAATTGTAATGAAAAACAATCTCTTCCCGCCTTTTATTTAACGTGCTTGCGACAGATAAGAAAGAAAACACGCGACATTCACGAAATGTTAGCACAACACAGCACAAGCGAACCCCCCCCCCTCAAACGGTCACTGCAAAGTGTCAACACAAAAACTCTAGCGAAAGGACTTCTTTCTCCCTCTTAAACAGTCAGAAACGTGTACAACGGGACGAAAAACTGGTTTCCGGGAAGTCTTGGCAGAGAGCAAGCAGATTGCCAATCACGCAAAACATTTCGGTGGCGACAATTTCAGGGGCGCAAAGTTCCCCATGGCGACTCTAGGTCAGTGTGGAGACGGGTTCCACTCAAGGTCATTTTTCAGATAGAAACAAGGGGAGATGAAATCTCACAAAGGGGGTGAATTGCAAAGGGGGTGAAGTTCAGTCTACAAAGAAGTAGGGTACGCACAATATTCACAGGGGAGAACTGGTTTCGAATACAAATGAAAAACAAATGCAGGAGGACGATTTATCCTTGGTTAGAAGAGAATAAAAATTTAAAATAAATGTAGGAATAAATATACAAATTTTTTATATTTTAAACTCGGTATTGAAATAGTAAATAAAGAAAAATAAGGTTAGAAAAGAATAAAAATTTAAAATAAATGTAGGAATAGGTATACAAATTTTTTATATTTTAAACTCGATATTGAAATTGTAAATAAAGAAAAATAAGGTTAGGTAAGAATTTGAAGAGAAATATGGTTTAATCTTGGAAACACGACTACAACAAATTTTATATACAAATATATATATATATATAAAAAAAAAAAAAAAAAAATTGGGGCGAGAGAAAATATACATCAAAAATTGCACGAAAAGCGCGTAAAACGGGGCGCAAACTTTAAATAAATATTGAATTATAAATAAAAGAAATTTTAAATAAATATTGCATTATAAATAGAAGTAATTTGAAATAAATATTACATTAATTAGAAGAATGTTTAAATGAATATTGCATAAAATAGAATTAATTTTAAATAAATATTACATTAATTAGGAAATTTTAAATAAACATTGAATTATAAATTAGGAAATTTTAAATAAATATTACATTAATTCGGAAATTTTAAATAAATATTGAATTAAAAATAAAAGAAATTTTAAATAAATATTACATTAATTAGAAAATTTTAAATAAACATTGAATTATTAATTAGGGAATTTTAAATAAATGTTACATTAATTAGGAAAGTTTAAATTAACATGAAATTTTAAAATAATATTGGAGTGCAATTAAAGGGGATTTTAGTAATTTTAAATAACTAGTACATTATAAACAGATGGAATTCTAAATAATTATTACAAAAAATTAATTTAAGTAAGACCCTAACGGAAAACACTTTGCGACATTTTAAATATTATAAGCGAGTGATTTAGAAGAAAAACGGAATAAATAAATAAAATATATAGGAATGGATATGGTGAAAATTACTTTTATGGTAATAAAAAGAATTTAAATATAAGAATAAAGGGAAATTACATTAAAATCAATGAGTAAATAGTAAGGACACGAAATTTGGATAAAGTAAATAAATGTTTTAAAAATAAATAAATAAGTAAGGAATGAGAATAACATACAATTATCTTAACATAAGGGATAGCAATGAATAGGAATGGACGACAATGAGACATAGGTAAAAATTTAAAAATACTAACACAGTAATATAATAAATTTTGTTAAAGTTAAAAATTAAAACTTTAAGGAATATCTATACATTTCTGAGTGAAACTAGGGGAATGATCGACGTACTTATATTGCGCATTCAGCAAAACCGTGGTGAGGTTCCATGTTAATATTTAGCCATGCGCGATAAAGTAATTTTTCTCCTTTTTAAAAGCTAATGGATAAATAAAAACACTTACCCCTTTCATCGGCATACAGTACACCTTGGTAATCCAAAAAGAATTCTGCATATCACACTTAAAATTCCTTTTTACACATTACGTATAAAAATAAAAAAAACACTCAAACATGTAGATAACACACACCTTTATCTCTCACACGAGGCCGGTCGGCTAAACACACAGGATTTATTTTGCGGGGCCACAACTGTAAGGGCACGGGATCCTTTGAAAATCCGGAATTATCCGAATATCTGAGTCTTGCCAACCCTGGGAAAACTGGTTTCATGAAAAGGGCTTGTGTACTGACGTTGACGGGAAAAGTTTATTCTGTGCATAGGTACTCACGGGTTTATATGGGTAAAAAAAAAAAAGAAAAGAAAAAGATAGCTGACGGTTTACAAGGAAGAAATTAAAGTAAATACTTACTGCTTACGGAAGGTTTAATATAAAGAAGTTACGAATGTAGACCGTGAAAGAAATATAAGGGAGTTTAAAATGTAAGATAATTACGGATTTATGGCAGATAGTATTAAAGAGAACGACGGACGCAAATTGGTAAAATTTCCAAGGAGTTTGTGATAAAAAAAAAAGGATAAGAGAATTATGAATTTTATTTGTAAATGGTTTATTGAAAAGAAAATTTGCAAAATTTATGATAAGAATAAATGTAAGAGAAGTATGAAAATTTTTAGGAGATGGTCTATTAGATGAAAATTCTAAACGCTAAGGCGAGATTCGGAATACAGAATTTGGGATTATGTATATAAGGGATATATAAAGGAGAGTTAATTGATAATTTGAAAAAAAAATATGTTTATTGTGTTTGTACAAATTTTGAATTTATTAGGAAATGTAATATGGCATGGCAATTCGTGATAATATTGACAAAAATTTATTTGTTTGTTTTTCTTTGTATTTTCAATGAGATAGCATAATGTATTTGTAAATATTAGTAAATGGTGAGATGTTTAATCAGTGAGAAAATGTTGTGGGCAACTTAAATGTTGAAAGGAATGTGAGAAAGAGAAATAAAAAACAAAACAAAAAATGATAATAACGATAGGAGAAAGTACTGTATTTTGAAAATTGAATAATGGCGAATTAAGTAGGGAATTATTTTTTGTAAAAAAAAAATAAAAAAAAACTCAGGGACTTAATGTTTAATGGGTATTGTAAATTCCAGAGAGAGAATTTGTGTCATCAGACTGTATGTATATGTATGCATTGGTGTATCGATAAAGTGTGTGCCTCAACTAAGATTCGTCCATACATGAAAATCCAGTGATATGATACAGACAGTGATGTGTTGTTCTCACAAGAAAACTTTCTTTTTCCCACGTTTACTCCACAGCGAGAAGTGATGCAGTAACGTCATCCACATACAGAGTTCCAGACTTACAATTTTCTTTGCACTTCCATCACAGTGATACGATTATGCAGTGTCGTGCTTTCCACATAAAACTTTCAAAGTCCACGATTTTCACACCCCCATGATAGTGTGATAGACGATTATTCAGTGGCGTGATTTTCACATAAACTCTCAAAGATCACAGTTTTCACACCTCCATGACAGTGAGATAGACGATGCAGTGTCGTGCTTTATACGTAAACTTTCATTTTACCTATGCTTATTTCACAGCGAAACTACACAGTGATGTGCTCCATCTGCAGATCTCCAAGTTCGCGATTTTCTTTGCACTTTCCAGGACACTGAACTAGGAAACAGTGGCGTGATATTGAGACGCAGACCCTCTGCTACAATTCTTAGTAGAATAACTTTTTCACACTCCTTACAAACTTTTGAACTTTACGTTTATCATTGTTACCATGAACATTCTTTCAACTTTTGGGCAGCCAATTTATTGGACTTCGAATCTCTATAGAACTCAAACATGTCGGACAGAAAACATTTGATACTTCCTTTTTCCATGAGTTTAATGACATTGGTGTGCATTGTGACATTATTTTGTTATATATATATATATGTGTGTGTGTAAATGCGTTTACAGTTTTTTTAGGTGAATACTAGCCTGTGGCTCGGTTCTACTACGGAGAGGGGGGTGAATGTCCCAAGGCAAATTTGGGACATTGCAAATTATGACGGAGTGTAACCTATAAAGACGGTCCCTGTACTTCTCCTGTAATGCATATACACTTCCCTAAGAAAACACCTGCAAAAGGATGAGCAAGCCATGTTTCTGGGAAATGTGGACAACGATTCCCCAGTTACAAAGGGGCGCAGCAGGGCGCTCTTGGGGAGAGCTGACCCTTGTCCGGTTCGGGTGCACGTGCACGCAAGGTCGTGAGAACCCGCTGTCCACCTGCCAGATATTAATTTTGGGGGTGGTCGCCATCCTCCTGTCAGCACAGCACCCAATAGCCGGACATTTTTGGGATATATCCAATGAAGATACCAGGGGCTTTGATTGGGGGGACCAATAACAAACCTGAGGCTTAATTGTGTAGGAGGAGACATTTTTCCGATGATCGAGAGAGTTTGAGAATTTTCAAAAAGAACGAAAATTGAGTTTAAGATTGCAGACAGAACGGAGATTTTTGGGTGTGTGCTCCGGAGAGAAAAGTTCTCCCAAAATAGGTCCGCAGCGATGACCGGTATTTCCGCGGTCGAAGTGCCCCGCTTCCAGTGACGGTCTTATGATATATTTGAAGGTACTGAACGCATGTCTCTTATACTATCAGTTCTGATGACGATTTGTTAATTAATATTTGCACTCTCTCGACATCTATAGCCAAATTACTTGAGTTAAATAATTAGAATGAATTTAATAGGGAACTTAAATGAGGGGGATTTGAATATGTATATTTTAAATGTTTATGATTTAAAAATGTTAAACACGTATGTCAGTGAATAATAAGTATGCTTTAGTAAGAGTGCTGATTGAATTAATTAAATATGTTCTTCTATTATTATTTTAATTTCCTTTTGTCAATAAATGATATTTTGTTAACGTTTTATATCATGTCCGTTGTCCTCATTTTCCGATAATTTGACTTTCATGTATTTTTATTCGACACGGCCAATGTCGGAGATTGTTTTAATAAACAATAACACTGATTTATGCGTTCTAACAGGACGTGTGGTTAAAACCCACATAACACTATATAAATAAAATTGAAAATCTGTCTGTCTGTGTGTTTGTCCCAACATCACGGGAGAACGGCTGAACCGAATTTGATGAAATTTTGTGGGTAGCCTAGAAATAATCCCACTTAAAATTTAGTCTATGTTTTGAGTTTCTACGACCAATGATTCTCGAGATATTAGTAAAAAACGAAATTTTCGTTTGTCTCATCATCACGGGAAAACGGCTAAACCGAATTTAATGAAATTTTGTGGATAGCCTTAAAATAGCTACCCATAAATTTTGTCCAAGTTTCGAGTTTCTAAGACCAGGAGTTGTCGAGATATTAATGAAAAACGGAACTTTTTCTTAGGAGATCTACTTTCCAACTCCGTGGTTTATCCAAACGGAAAGGATGAAAATCGTTTGTTTGAAACGCCAAAATGAAACAAAACTTTATTTCCGAGTTTGGTGCAGGATTTTTGCATTAATTAGTCACTATAGGAAAACATAAATTGTTTGAAACATGAATTTAAAAGGAAAAATCTACCTCCATGGTTCATCTCTCACAAGCTTTTACTCATCGATGTAAAGTATAAAGAAATCAAAATGGCTATTTAATTTCGCATTTTATAAGGAAGATCCCATCTTATATCATGTTGCTCGGCAACGGAATGAAATTAAATGTGTTGTTAATATCTATTATTATTTTTTCTATTTGTATAATAAATAAATGGATGTAAAAATACATTTTATAAATGAACGGTTTGATTGTCCTTTTAATTATATATATTGCGGACTGCGTACATCACTTTCATTTATTTTAGCAAAGAGGTTTCAAGCTCATATATTGTGTTTAGCTAATAAACTCATATATTGTGTTTACTCAATAAATGCATTTTGCCGATTGTTGAAGCAGAAAAAGAGTAGAACGGGTGAATGTATCTTCTAATACAATTTTAGTTTTTACATTTAGTATATACAAACGGGATCAGGATATTTTATTCTTCAGATCTGCAAATTCAGAGCTACGAATTTAGAGGAATATCTCTCTAAATAACTTGGTAACATTTCTTAAACTTTACCAAATTAGTGGAAATGTCTTCAAATTGATAACAATGACCCAAATCAATGAAATTAAATTTGTTTTTTTAGAATAAAGTACTGAAATGATGTCTCTGTAATATTTGTCGGTCAGTTCATCCATCCTACTTAGTAACACATTTAAGGAATTTTTTTAATATCACCATAATGGTAAAAATATTTCTAAATCCATAAAAATATCATGAAATTGATAAATGAAATTAATTATGTTTTGTTAGGGGATAGTATTGTGATGATGTTTCCTCAATTTGTAGCAAAATGGGACTATCAGTTCTACAGTTCCACATGGCGATAAATTTGGCGATTTTTTAAGTTATCGCTAAATCGACGAAAATATCGCCAAACCTTCCATGGAGATTGCATTATTCAGATGATATGATTTTCATTAATGTATTTAAAGCAAATGATATCATGTCGCTTAGCAACGGATCCAATATGTTATGCGGCATACGATTTTTATTAAATCTTTTCCGATTTGAATAATAAAAATATGTATATAAAATAAATTTCATTGACATTGAATTTTTGACTGGATAATATCAATTACGGTCTTCAGTTTTAAACATCATTATTATTGATATTTTCGGGGACTGTTGATTCAGGGATTACTGATATTTTCAAATTATTATGGAATTGTTTTATTATGACGAAAATTGTCGAAACTCATATATAGTACGTTGTACGAGTAATCTTCTACAAATGCATGGGTATATCTTCTAATCTACGAGAATATAAGTAGTGCAGGTATATTGACATATATTTTGATATATATTGGCATATATAGGAATCAATTACGTCCTTCTGGTATTAAGATTACGGGGATTTTTGATACTTTCAATTCTTTACGTCATCTCTTATATTTTGACAAATATTTTTGAGACTCATATTGCAATACGGGTAAGCTTTTACTAACACACTGGCATATTTTCTAATCTGCGACAATATAAGTAGTACGGGGTTGTATATATTGATTCATTTCCTTTTTTTTCTAAATTTGCTTACAAAACGGGCCAGGATGTTTTATTCTTCAGATCTGCCCGTGAAGATAATTTTGCATAGTGAGAACAGATATTCTTGAACTTCTCTTTATGAGCAATAAATTTAATATTTTAACAGAATTTGCACATGATTACGAATTATAAATTTCTTTATATTATATACTCCGTTCGAAGAACGGGTATGCTGCTAGTTAAAAATATATTTTGAAATTTGAAATAAAAAATGCTGAATATTTTGACAAACATAGATTTTGCCCTAATACTTATATATATATATATATATATATATATATATATATATATATATATATATATATATATATATATATATACGTATATATATATATATATATATATACGTATATATATATATATATATATATATATATATATATATATATATATATATATGAGACAGTATTAGGGCAGATTCTATGCAGTAATATTTCCTGGATGTTAGTCAAAATATTCAGCATTATTTTTTTCAAATTTCTAAATCAATGTTTATTACCGCCAATAATTTTTAACCTACGATAAAAGACCCCAAAGAAAACTGTATGAACTACATATGGCTACTTTAATAACATTGCTTCATAAAATCACAGTATGCACCTTTAATTATCCTTCCCAAAGGTAGAATTACACTTCTATTGCGTATATCACCATCCATGCACGTGTTTTGCGCTTGAAACGTCCTCGTCAGAATGGAATATCCCATGAAATCAATCAGCATGGATTTAATATATAGTAGTTGATGATTCATCATCATGTAATAACCAATATCGGTAATTACATTTTGATGAGCCCATGATATGTACTTAACCAGCTGATGTTATCTGTAATGGGAACATAATCTTTACACTGTTAGTGCAACTGTTTTACATAGTTTAGAGTTTGTATTAGTATTACACCCATCATTTTTATTCAGCTGTGAAATTGTAAATGATTCGTAGTTTTGCAACCAAAGACACTAAAATGTAAGAAATTCTGACATTTATAATCATACGTTAATTTGGGCATACTTGGGACAAACATATGCGTTGCCAAAACATGGAGGCGATACATGTTATTATTAAATAGAATGTTCTTCAGTATGAATGGGTTTAATATTATACGTTGATTTTGTGGTATGAAATTATGACACATTTCACAGTTTTGCGATGATTTCACGTTTAATATATCAGTCAAAATTGTTTTAGAGACAACGTGGCATTCTAAATAGTTTACTGTTTGTATTTCAAATTCATCCAAATAACTTGACTTGGACTTTAGAATCGTATGGCGGTGAATTGAGACTACTGCCATATCAAAGTTAGTACAGCAGTAAATGAAAAATTAGAATGGAAAACAGGAAGAGAAGACGAGGAGTTGAATGTTTGTGTGAAATATTCGACGCGATTATCCTATTTTCAGAATAAAAAATGGAAGGTTCTCTAGGATTTATTGTAAACCTATTTCAAGGTGCATATGAAATCAAATATTGCCGGAATGCCTTGCATAAAGTCACTAGTCATCTGAACTTAAAATCAGGGAATTAGAGAAATGATAAAACTCTCATGGAGGAAAATCTTGAAAATACTATAATGATTTGACAAATATATCTAGGAGTTGCTAGTGCTAGTAAAGCAATATTTGTCCTCGCAAGACAGGAAATATTAATGTTTAGTATTTGTATTTTTGATTCTTTATAAATAAGGATCCCCAAATTATAAGAAGTAATGAGTATTTTGTTCTCATAAAACAAGAAAGCTTATTGTTTAGTATGTGTTGTAAAGGTGTCGGAATGAACACGCAGGCACCATTTGATAAAAACAACAAGTTTATTCTTAAACTGTAGATATCATAAAATAAACTCCTTTAACGTATATTACAAATAATAATTCAGAATGAACGTGGTCCACCTTCTTACCATCGTCTGCATCCACACAAGCCACTCTCCACGTACCAACTCGCACCATCTCGAACCATCTCTAATCCTCTTGTCGTGCTTCTCACTTCGTCTTTTTATAACCTGTTTGCCAGCACCCTCTACCGTCCGCAATCTGCGAGACTACTACTTAAATTTAGACTGTTCTTTCCCCAGGGAAGACATTGCATGAAAAATAAGAAGTCAAGATTAGAAATTGTTATTCCTTGCAATGTAGTAAATGTATTTTTTATTCTTTTTAAATGAGGATCCCCTAATTATAAGACGTAATGAGTATCTTGTTCACATAAAATATTAAAGCTTAATGTTTAGAATATATATTTTGATTCTATTTAAATAAGGATTCCCTTATTATAAAAAGTAATAAGTATTTTGTTCTCTTGAAACAGGAAAGCCTAATGTTGTTGTTGTTGTTGAGACCCAGACCGTCCGACCTACCAGAAAGGTGTAATGTTTAGTATATGCATTTTTGATTTTTTTAAAATGATTATCCCTTAATTATAATAAATAATGAGTATTTTGTTCTCATACAACAGGAACGCTTAATGTTTTGTATATGCATTTCTGATTTTTTAAAAATGAGTATTCCTTAATTATGAGAAATAATAAGTATTTTGTTCTCATAAAGCAGGAACGCTTAAAGTTTAGTATATGCATTTTTGACTTTTTTAAAAGAAGGATCCATTAATTTTAAGATTAATGAATATTTTGTTTTCATAAAACAAGAAAGCTTATTGTTTAATATGTGTAAAATTGTCGAAATGAACAAGCAGTCATCATTTGATAAAAATAATAAGTTTACTTTCAGTCCTAGCGTAATCGAAATGATCTTATTCTACTCATCGTAAAAAAATACGCATAAAACAAGAGTGTAATTGATGCATTTGAGCATACGTAGTCTTTTACTTTAGATTTTGATGACTTTTAAGACCCATTTCGCAGAAAGGCAGTTTTTTTATCTTCCGAATCGTACCAAAATGGAATCAGCATCAATGTGACTTGCAACTGACTTACCGATTAAATTTGACCCTCAACTGACCTATTAAATTTTTGAAATTTGGTCAATTATTTTTTGCTTTAGAGTTTATCCATGCATTGCGCACACAGACAGATGTGACGCTAAAAATAGTGTTTCCGTGTTGTAGAGATCCCAAAGCCTGCAGATCCTTCGAAAACTCGAGTTGAAAATTTCAATACGATTCCAATACTTTCTTTATCCGTTACCATGTATTGTACGGAAAGTAAAAATTATAGCACCGATTAGTTGTTAAAAATAGAATGAGAACTGATATAGTAACCCCTGAATAACTTCCAAAATTTAGTATTTCCTGGGCATATTTTATTCCAACATCCTGATTATATTATTATTTTTGTGGTTACTGACCATTAAAAATCATTTGAATATCAATAATTTTTATATGTTATAAAGTCAATGCTTTAATCTTTATTAAATTATATTTTACATTATTTGAAAAAGGAATTTTTTCTTTTAATAATAAAATTGTACAACTTGGAATCGTAAAAAAAAATCCTCCTCAGCTACAATATTCCATGATAAATATTAGGACGGAAATGTCACTAACTTTTAACAACAGACGAAGAATTCATGTTCAAAAATTTATTATTTCATTTTCTCATTGTTTTGTCTTCAAGGAAAACACCAGATATATATTACAGTTATAATAACTGTGTTCTTATCAGCCCCAAGATGTGTTTTTCGGCAATTTATTTCTTTTTGATTTCTTAGCGTTCGTTGGCAGATTTTTTGTTCCTCTGTAGATTTATACTCTGAGAAGTCAGAAACGGTGTTCTTAAAATTTAAACATTTTGACAGATTGCTAATACGATTATTGACCCTGGGAATTGAATATGATAAAGGAGGAACTGAGTTAAATTTGGTACTAAATTACCTGGTATTTGAATACATATCACAGCTTTTCAATCTTGATGTGCTTAACCAAATATTTTTGTGAATAAACAAGATTATTATTCATTTTTTACACTTATAATTATTCAAGTTCATGTCAGTGAGTACATCGAATTTATTATGCATTTAGCTTATTTATTTTAATGCATTTTATTTCATTTCCGTTTTCTTAACATTTTCCATCATATTTGAAAAGTAATTATGATTTTGGTCATTCTTCCTGTCTGTCTGTCTAACTTTTCACGCGATAACTGCCTTAAAAATGACTTAATCAAAATGGAATTTTAGTATGTTATTGAGACGGTCTGTGGAACATCTAGGAATAAAAATCTATAATATCACCCAATTAGTTTTGGATTTAATCCGGGTTGGAAAAATGAATACATTGAACCCTATGGGACTTAATTTTTCAAACATTTTTTATGCAAAGTTAAAAGTTACAAATTGCTTCGAATTATTTTGAAAATATTCAAATTATCACATAAAATGTGTACGAAAAATTTCATCAAAATAAGTTGGGTAGATTTTTAAATAGAAATTGAAATAATAATTACACCCATTATATATGAAGAGATCACGTGACTTATTGCAAAATAAAATATGGCTTCTATTGTTGTCGCTGTAATGTTTAAGATCGTTAGATGTTTAGCGATCGTACGATGTTTAAAGATCGTTTAAATTCATCTTTAGTGGGACATCCGTCATAAACCCGTTTTATTTTTGCGTATTGTCTGTGTATCTAAATTCTGTGCCTACACAATAGCAATATTTTTGATTTTAAATGATCCCTAAATTTTGATTATTTCTACAACGAAGCCAAATGTCAACGCATGCAGAATGTGAACAAATCAAACGATTGTAAGGTGAGTTGTATAAAAATTGCTGAATTTTTACTTTCCTTATATACATAATGTATAAGGAAAGTATTGTGACGGGGTCGAAAATTCGAATTCGAGTTTTCGACGGGAGACCACGTTTCAAGCATCCCTGATCACGAATCAAACATTTTTGAAGTGATGTTATGTGTGTGTGTGTGTGTGTGAAAGTATGTGTGTGTGTGTGTCAGTGGGCCTGTGGAGACGATAACTGATGAACGAATGGACCGATTTGAATCAAATTTGGTACAAAAATCACAATCCGTAAACACTGGAAGCCTATTGTTTTTATACGCAATCGAATGTTTAGAACCCCCTAAATTTTCGAATGAAATTTTGAAAAAATCGTCAAAAAATCAAAACCACTAATAAAGTTACGCAAATAGACGTTTCTTATGTAATTTTTCATTAGAAAACAATTGACATAAATTTTAGAACGCTAAGACGAGCCGTTTTTGAGATATTGTACATTTTTCAAAAAAAAATATCAAAAAGTCATATAAAATAAAAAAAAAATTCCTATTGATAAACATGTTCACTTTTCATATGTAATAGCATGCGATAAATTGGGTGACAACATTCTCGTGGATCTAGCTCGTTCCATTCATGAAAAAAGATACTCTGAGTAACACTTTTGTATTTGGACGCCAATAGTCATTTATCGGCTGTAAGAATAACTTATTTCTTAGTCCATAACGCTGGGCGAGATTTTGGCGACGAATTTGGCGGAATGTCGCCAACTTGGCGACTTTTTGAAATGTTGTCAAATTAACGAAAATCTCGCCAATGGATAAAAATGACGCTAAATCAATGAAAATGACGACTTTTTGTCGAAAATTCAATGTCTTGGAAAGAATATTCGTATCTACTATAAGAAAAACCTATTTTTTTACTGTAAAAGTAGTAAATTCATTACATTATATAAGGAAAATCATGTGTTGCCCACATCAGATTTTTTCAGGCAAAATCATTGTCTATAATATAAGGGATATGAAAGAAATATTCTTTAATTTTGCATAGAGGAGCAAACGTTTTATATTTCTATGACATCATTTGAATTAAGTTCATTTTGTGTAACTATCATTGTCTTGTTCGATAAATTTTAAGCTTTCAAGTATAATAAATTACTGTAGTACTGTGATAATTTAAAATATATCAGCGCTGAATGCCTCGAATTTTAGAGATGTTTAAATAAAATTGCATTTCAGTTGGAAAGTGCTTCATAATCAATGCTTTATGCATGATTGATCCTTTTTGATTTTTAAATAACGACTTTTATTCTGTCAGAGGCATGTATTGACATATTAATGATTGTGTACGTTGATGTTAAAGAAGAAGATAAAATATCAGCAGACGTAATTGAAGAGTTCGAGAAGTTGAAGTGACGCAGTTGGGATACTACAAGAATGACAGTGCAGCCAGAGTACGGAGAATGTTAATTGTGCATTGAGCGACTACCGTACGAGACGACATACCACACTGAGAGTTGATATTGTACGGCGTACACTGATGAAACACATACGAATGTACGAGCTGTGTATTAACGTCTAAAGACAGCCAGAAGAAATGTGCTCCACTACTACTATATGCAGGTCATTGAAACTTTTGATAACTAGATTTTAATGGTCTCGCATTTTCTCACTCCGGCACAATTAATGGTAATCATTGTTGTAATTGAGATATTAGTTGATCCATGTTGCTAATAAATTTTTATTTTAAAATTAAAATGGTGCAATCAATTTAGTAGTATGTTAATTAATATTATTTTACAGAACTCGCGCTAAAGATAAAATTGGAGGGTTATCAGCAGCACACTACGCAATGTGTAATAATGTTCTACAATGTACGATAATTTCGGCTATGTTCTAAGATTAAATAACTATTTTTCTTAAAAGTAACTTTAAAGTCTGTCATTTTAGTGCGCCGCACTGGGAAATATTGTTCGCTATAAAAAAATAATTATTTGGCAATATTAAAATCTGAAAATATCATTATTTTCTTCATATAGATTGTAAAACATTATATCCAGTTCTTCAATATTATATGCCTTTACATAAATAACTCTATGTCGATACGTACATTTATTAAAGCTGTATAGTGTCACAGCAACATACTCGCCTACTTTACTAAAAGGGTTTGAAATGTGTGTGAGATCAGTAGTCACCATATGCGGTTTGATGTTTGAAAATAAACAAAGGCGCATACATATAGTCACCAATTTTGACAGTCTAGGTCCTGAAAGTTATGACCCCAATAAATACACATCACCCAAATTGCAGGTGTGGTTGGGTCATAAAAAATATTCTAGAGCCAAGACATAAACCAAGCTTCATTCGCTATTGAAAGACCAATGAAGCATTGTTACGACCTCACGTTGAGGAATAGCCAAAGGACGCAATGGGCGTAATTCCAATAAATACACATCACCCAAATTGCAGGTGTAGTTGTGGCATAAAAAATTTCCTAGAGATAAGACTTAAACCAAACTTCATTTGATATTGAAAGTCCAGTGAAGCATTGTTACGCCCTCACACCGAGGAACAGCCAATAGACGCAACTGGCACTAAATACACATCACCCAAATAGCAGGTGTGATTGGGGGCATAAGAAATATCCTAGAGCCAAGCCGTAAACCAAGTTCCATTCTTTATTGAAAGACCAATGAAGCATTATTACGGTCTCACACTGAGGAATAGCCAAAAGGCGCAATTGTCGTAACCCCAATAAATACACATCACTCAAATTGCAGGAGTGGTTGGGGCATAAAAATAATCCTAGAGATAAGACTTAAACCTCGCTTCATTCGATATTGAAAGTCCAGTGAAGCATTGTTACGACCTCACACCGAGGAACAGCCAATGGACGCAACTGGCGTAACATGAATAAATACACATCACCCACATTGCAGGTGTGATTGGGGCATAAAAAATATCCTAGAACCAAGACCTAAACCAACCTTCATTCGATATTGAAAGACCAATGAAGCATTGTTACGACCACACACTGAGGAACAGCCAATGGACTCAACGGGCTTATCTCCACCTGAGCGAAAGATTTGCAGTGGAGAAAGGAATATCAACAAAGACAGTCACTGAATGTGTCATGACAGTCTAAGAATGCAGAGATATCAGAATGTTTCAGACAGTCGAAATCGCATGACAGCTGTAGTGATGCATCAGAATGTTGAAGTGAATTAGTTGTTAGGTATAAGAAACAATTCATGAGTTCTGTGTGAAAATGAAAACAACCATAGTCCCCCATCGAATGCCAATGTGGCAGTTAGTAATAACCAGCAGAGCAACAGACCAACAAAGCGAGGCAAAATTGCAAAGATATGGGCCGATCGTAATATATACTCATATTAGGTCGTTTTGCTAATTGGCTTAAGATAAAAGTACACTAGTATCACACGGGGGCTTTCTCCTAACTTTTGCTTACGGGTAGAACAGCGTCTATTCCAAACGACGAATATCTCAAAAAGACAGGTATTTAACATACCCTATCCCAAACAGTTCGATTCACCTTTGCAGGCATTGACGTCCATGGAAATCGCAGACAAAAACATTGCACCTTTTTCTGTCGGCGATTTCCATGGAATGTCAAATACCTGTCTTTTTGAAATGTTCTTCGTTTGGGATGGACGATGGCCCAGCCGTAAGCAAAAGGTTAAGCAGTTTTATAGTAACATTATGTAATTTTAATTACCATAATAATAGAAATGTTAATACATGCTAATTTAAAGTTAAATATGTGTATTATAATGAGTATTTTTTTATTTATTGATTATCCATAAATAGAGGGGGTAGCTCGCATAAAGAAGTAATGATGGGTATAGCTTCCATGTTAGCAATTATTAATAATATCAATTATTATGATTGAAAGTTAATACATAACTTAATTTAAATATCCTCAACTGATAATACATAATTTTATAAATTCACCACAAAGTGTTCTGGGTTTATTAAAACATATATTACCCCAAAAACATATAATTTTAAGATGTCCTATAGAGAAATATTTTAAGCGATAGCATAAAAGAGTCATTCAAATACTTTTCATCACATTAAAGGAAAAATATACAAGATAACTCATGATATTTCACAACAATTTAAATTTTTGTAGTTGCAGAGGCTTACTTTATGAGACATAAATCATGCATCTGGCAACAGAAATATCTTTTGCTTACTAAGGTAATTGCTCTTTGTTTTAATCTCATAGAAGGTTCTTTCTTCCATTGCTATACTTCGTGAGTCGTTTCATGATAATAAAAATTAATTTTACTTCCGGTATTTAAATCTTTATCTTTCATTACTTTGTCATTCTGCGAAATTAAAGATATTCTACAGTTTTCATGTTTGTGTGTTTATCAATTCGAAGGCCTGCAACTTTGAAACAGAAATGTATTCTGTTTTAATTTCCTAACGTTCTTTGAAAGTTAATTTTCGTATGATATATTCTTGGAGTTGCCGATAAATCTGCTCTTGATTTTAATTTTCAAACCATATGTTACTGAAGTATTTCGGACTTTTGACCAAAATCGATTAAATTCAGAAGTCTATTAATTATCGATACTCAGTTCAATAAATTTGCCATGTTTTAAATTCATCAGTTGTCTGAGATGCATTCAATTAAGTTGAATCACATATAATTACTTTAACTATTGAATTGAACCTTTTTCCTAAAAAATACGTATTTACACATTATGTATATACGTGAACATTATGAATTTCATATGTTACTGTTTTCAATATCGATTCATCTTTGTTTCAATTCTTATTTGATCCTTCTGCTTTCTGTATTTTATACAATGCGATTGGAAAAAATACCTTTCACAAAAGTTATATTATTGCATTTAAATAACTTTTGCAAATACTGAGAAAAATAAAAAACAATATCTGCGAGTTTAAATATTATAATTTATTACACCATCCGAAATAAATATTCACTGTTTACTACAACTCCTGAGAGACATATATCTAGGTGTCGATAATTCGAAATTGTGTGTGAAATGAAACATGTTAAAAATGGACGTACGACCTAGTTACCAGAAGTTACTTTTTATTCTATTGACACCTTAAACAAATGGTTTCATCCTTTGTTGAAATTCGAATCATTCCCTGCATGAGGTATTTATCAAACCGTTGTGCAACCTTTCAGTGTTGCTACCAATAAATCGATTTTGGATTCTGTTCATTTGGCACATTTCCAGCAAACTTTTGTGCATGAATCCAGTAAAGATTTTTTTTTCAACATTTAAATTTTATTCATTGCTCTTATAAGTGTTTTGTCTAATAAATTAAAGTTTTCAAATAGCATTCCAAAGTACAGTAGAGCGCCGATTATCTGAACCTGTCGGGACCGGTCCTAGTTCGGATAAGCAAAAGTTCAGATAATTGGACAGGCAACTTAAGGGATGTTCCTGACTATATTAAAACGGTTGAAATATATATATTTTTTATGCGTAACTGTTTTTTTAATACAGCAAATGTATGTTTTTATCAAATTTAGTAGTGGATATATAGATTAAAAAAAATATTGTGTTTGCACAATTTTCCTTCACACTTTATCCAGCCTTAGGACTGGCAGCTGTTAGTGCTGCCGTGTTTCAAAATTGTTTATTTTATCTTTTTAACTTTTTATGTCTTTTCATCTTTTAAATTTTTTTTTACTTGTTTATGATTTTCAATTTTTCTTTTTTTCTTTTTATCATTTTCTGAACTGCAGGGATTACAATTTAAGCAGAAAAGCTTGCGATTGTTTTTCGTTTCAAAGACGACATTCTTTTCAATGCTACCATATCACGAATTCTTCTTAAATACGTTAGTTGAATAGGATCAGAGTTCTTCTGTCGTTCGAGCCATTTCATAGCTGTTTCGAAACAGTCAAAGGCTTCATTATGTGATGGACGTGGGTCATTTTCTGAGCATTCGTGTTCATTTTCCTCAATTTCATTTTCATCTTGAATCTCATCCACAATCTCATCATCATTTTAAATCTGATATCCAGGATCATCTGCGTCACTATTTAACCACTCGTTAATTTCATTTTCTTCGTAACTTAGTATTCTTCCAATCTCCTTCATTGTTTTACATTCCTCATTTTCAATACCAGATTTTCCGTATCCATTATCAGTTTTTTCTTTTCTATTTAAAATTTTATTCCAAGACTTCTTTAATGTTGAGGATTTTACAAAATTCCAGGAATCAGCAGCCATCATACAACAATCTTTCAAATCAACTTTTTTGATATGTTGGAACCAGGCTCTTGTGTTTCTCCTAATAAAATGAGTTTTCTTAACATTTGCTTTCTATAAAGTCGTTTGAATGTCTCTATCACACTTTGATCCATTGGTTGTATTACACATGTAACATTAGGTGGCATGAACAATACCCGAAACTTTCCATTTTCACGTTCAAGTTCGTCTACACACGGATGTGAAGGTGAATTATCTAGAATCAATAGCACTCTACCTGTTTTCTTCAAATTTTTTTGATGCTCTTTAACTTTAGGAATGAAAGTTTTATCGTACTAAGCAATGAAAATTTCTGTAGTCATCCAAGCCTTTTTTTTTAGAAGTGTAAATAACTGGAAAAGTGTACACATTTTGGAAGGCTCGAGGTTTTTTTGATTTTCCTATCACAAACAATGGCAATTGACGGTTTCCTGTTGCATTTGTTCACACGAGAATCGTCAATCTTTCCTTACTTAATTTAGTCCCAGAAGCACTTTTTTCAATTCCGGATGCTAATGGTTTTCGTGGTAGAGATCTCCAAAAAAGTCCAGTCTCATCTGCATTGTAAATGAATTCTTCTTCGTATTTTTTCGATCAATAATTTCTTTAAATTCTTTTCCGAAATTCGTAGCGACCACTATAGATGCAGATTATTTTTCGCCATGTAATCCAATTTCTCGTATATCATGGCGCAACTCGAAATTTCGAAGCCACCCAGAACGTGTTTGAAATGTATTTTTTCCATTCAGTTTTTCATTGAAAAACAGTGTCTTCCCACACAATATGGATCCAGAAATTCGTTGACCAAATGAGCTTTTTTGTAAAAACCACATGTACAAAGTTTTATCAACTTTATCGTCGAAAGATCTTTTCATAAATTTTCGTTCTAAGCAGCCTTACTCACTTTCAAGTGCCGTTATAAAATTTATAATGGAATCTCCATTTTCTTAAATTTCTGATATCGTAGACTTTTCTACACCATACTCCAATGCTAATTTTGTTCCGACCTCGCCACTTTTAAGTCTCTTCAATATCTTTGTTTTTTTCCCTAACGAAAGAACAATTTTTTTTCACTTCTCAGATATCTTATTTTTACCTTAGTTCTAAATGAAATGAACCGGACTGTAACAGATCGCGAGTGCAATAATCAACTTTTCCAAGAAACCTGTCACTCAATGGAAAGTTCCGCTGCGAAGGGGACAAAGTAAGAGTCCACGGCGAAGGGGGGTGGGGTGGGGTAGGATAAACAGGAATTCTTGAAATTATTCCATAAAATATATAAAAAAAAATCAGCAAAATATATTCAGTAGTTTTTAAAATAAAATTAAAATAACAATTACACTTCTGATATGCAGCGATTAAGTGACCATGATATGAAAAGATCACGGGACTGTCACGTGGGTCACGTCGTGACCTACTTCAAAATGAAATATGGCATCCATCTTGTCCCAAAATCGTGATTTTTAAAGTTCTTTTTAATTCATATTGAGTGTTGTATCCGTCCTAAAACCGCTTTATTTTTGCTTAAATTCTGTGCATCTACATACTGAAACAACTCAATTACAATATATTTGAGTTCATCCAAATTTGACTATTTCTACTACGAAGCCTATTTTTCACTTATGTAAAATGTAAACAGCAAAATATGTGGAATGAGTTGTATGAGAATTGCTGTATTTCTTTAACGCAAAATTATTTAGCTCATGGAGTCTGCATAGCTGATATGAATGAAATACTCATTGATTTTACACAGAGAAGGATGATTTTTTTCGATGAAGTTTTAAGCATAGAATACTTGTAGCTCCATGGTCTTAAGTTTTTAAATAAAATAAATTATTTTAGTTCTGTGATGAATGAAATGAATGGGAATATGTTTACCAATGAAATGCTGCTTTTATAGAGAGAGCCAGGCGTGTTATTTTTTCTATGACGTCATTTGAATGAAGTTGTTTTCGATGAAGTTTTTAAATATAATAAGCTATCGTAGTATTATGATGATTTTAAAAATATTTCCGTGGAATGTATCGCATTTTAGAGATGTTTAAACCAGGCAATTTATATTTCAATGCCGTCATTTGAATGAAGTTCATTTTTATCGATGAAGGTTTAATTTTTCAAATATAATAAATTAATGTAGTATTGTGATAAGTTTTAAAATATTATCGAGGAATGTATTGCATTTTAGACTTGTTTAAATGAAATTGCATTGAAATTGGAAAGTGTTTCATAATCAATGCTTGAAGCATGATTGATCTTTCTTGTCGATGTATAAGTAGTACTTTATTACTACGTGATCATCTATTACGTGACAATGCTCTTATGTTATTCAGATAAGGCTCATTATGTGAATATTACGTGTGCGATTCCGTGTATCATGAAAATGCAGGAACAGTGGAATTTAATGCGGTTTGTTTATCAGTATCTGGGTTATATTTCCCAGTTTTCACCCATTTACTTTACCGATGAATAATAATAGACAGCGTACCAAGATACTACTTGAAAAGTCAATGAGTTCCGCTTCTAGAAGACAGGACATAAATATTCCAAAGATATCGATTACCATAATTGTTGTATTTGTGTACGCGTGTTTTTCAGATATTTTAAACCTTACTAAAAGTGGGAATAGAAAAATATTTTCCCACATAGTGTTTTTACTTTCCTTATATATTAATAATGTATAAGGAACGTATTGTGACGGGGTCGAAAATTCGAAATCGAGTTTTAGACGGAAGAGCACAATTCAAGCATCCCTTATCACGAATCGAACATTTTTGAAATAATGTTTGCGTGTGTGTGAGAGTATGTGTGTCTGTGTGTCAGTGAGTCTGTGGAGACGATAACTGACGAACGAATGGACCGATTCGAACGAAATTTCGTCAATGAAAAATTCGTCAAAAAGTCATATAAAATAAAAAAAATATTTCCTATTGAGAAACGTGTTCACTTTTGATATGTAATACCAAGCGATAAATTAAGTGACATCATTCTCGTGGATTTAGCTCGTTCCATTCATGAAAAAATATACTTTGAGTAATACTTTTGTATTTGAACGCCAATAGTCATTTATCTGCTGGAAGAATAACGTATTTCTTCGTTCATAACGCTTGGCGAGATTTTAGCGACAAATTTGGTAGAATGTCGCCAACTCGGCGACTTTTTTAAATGAATCAATGATGATTCATTGATGATGACGACATGGAAAATGACGACTCATTGACCGAAATTCAATATCTTGGAATGAATATAAATAACAACTATAAAAATAATCTATTTTTTTTACTGTAAAAGTAGCAAATACATAGCATTATATAAGGAAAGTAATGTGATGCCCACATCAGATTTTTATATTCGGGGTTAGGATGCTGAATTAGACGTACCACCATGCTTTATATGACTCCCAAATGACCAGGAAGAAACAGTAGTGGTTTATCAAGGATTGACAGAGGATGAAATAATAATTAAACAAGAAAGATCAATCATGCATAAGCATTGATTATGAAACACTTTCCAACTGAAATGTAATTTCATTTAAAAATTTCTAAAATGTGATTCATTCAGTGGTAATATCTTTTACATTATCACAGTACTACAGTAATTTATTATACTTAAATATTTAAAACTGTATCGAAATATAAATCATCTGATTCTTTATGCAAAATCAATGAATATTTCATTCATATAACTTGTATTCCAGACTCCAGAGCTAAATAATTTTGTGTGAAAAAAATTCAGCAATTCTTATGTAATTCATCTTACAATCGCTTGAGATATTTGCATTCTGCATATGTTAAAATTAGGCTTCCTTGAAGAAATAATAAAAGTTTAGGGATCATTTAAAATCACAACTATTGTAATTGCATAGGCACGGAATTTAGATACACAGATAATACACAGATAATATATATGTGTATGTGTATGTACTCAAAGTATTGGAATCGCGCCGAAGATCGGAACTCGAATTTTCAAAGGATCTACACGTTTTGGGACTTCTAGAACACGAAAAAACTACTTTTAGGAAGACGTCTGTGTGTGTAAGGGTGTATCTGTGTATGTTTCTGTGTGTCTGTGTGGATAATACATCCACTCTAATTGAAAAACTAATGGACCGAATTTCATACAATTTGGTAGGTATGTTTTTTGTGGGAAATCCTGATGTTCATTAGATTATAGTACGATTCGTAATAAAAGAATCTGCCTTCTTTGCGAAATGGCCGCAGAAATTGCCTTTATCCACTCTAGCTAAAAACTAATGAACCAAATTTAACAAAATTTGGTGTATAATATTTCAATAACCGACAAGTGATTTATATACCAAATTTAACAAAATTTTTTTAAAAAGTCATTTGTAGGTTATTCTAGTACGATTCGGGAAAAAGGAATGGGCTATTTTTGCGAAATGGCCAGCAAAAATCGTTATATATAAAAATAAAAGACTACGTGTGCTCAATTATATCAATTAAATTCCTATTTTATATGTGATTTTTGACAACAAAAAGAATAAGACTAACCCCATTACTCTAGGACTAGCCGTTCTTGAGATATTCTAGTTTTTTCGCGTTTTCGCTACGCCACCTTTGACAATAAGTCCAGCTATCAAATGAGAACCAAATTTAAGTTTAACGTGTAAATTCAATGTCATTTAAAATACTTATGTTGTGCAGATAAAATCAAATTATCATTGAATAAATAAAGAGAACGAATATGAGTCTGCAGAGAAAGACATGTGCTGTCCACATCAGAATTTTTAACAATATTACAACAATGATTTATAGAAGTGAACGGGGATTATTTTCAGGCCATTTCGAAAAAAATGTATGATCTATATTTAAAGATCCATCAAATTTTTGTCGAATAAAATGTTCAACAAATTTAAGCTGTGTACCAAATTTTAACTCTCTAGGACGTAGGGAAGTGCATTTAAAATGCCATCAAATAAATTTATCATGAAGAGTTATATAAAATTTAAAAAAAAAGAAAAATTGTTATCTACCAAATTTACTTTAAAATATGAAGCCACTCCCATATGCAAAACGTTTAAACAAATGGAGAGATACTTATGATATAATATCTCTTTCTTTTCTTTCTGGAAGATATCACAAAGTCAGAATTTAATTGAATTTGTTTTTTTCCCTATATTAAATATTTTTTTTAATTAAAAAACTACTTAACATATTTTACTGAATTTTTTTTTATATATTCTATGGGATAATGTGAATATTTCCTAAAAATTTCGAAGCAATTCGTGAGTTTTAAATTTACTTAAAAAATGTTTGAAAAATTAGGTCCGATAGGGTTCAATGTATTTCATTTCTTCAACCCGGGTTCAATAAAAAACTAATTGGGTGATATTATTTATTTATATTCCCATAGGTCCTACAGACCGACTGAACAACATACTAAAATTTCATTTTGATAAACTCATTTTTACGGCAATTATCGTGCTAACGGACAGACAGACAGACAGACAGACAGACAGACAGACAGACAGACAGACAGACAGACAGAATGAACAAAGTCATAAACACTTTTCAACTTTGTTGTAAAGTGTTAAAAAGAGTAATCTGGAAAATTTAATAGATTATGTTATAATATTTCATGTCCGGACTCCCCGTATAATCATGAATATCCTACCAACACTTATCCAGGGCTTTGTTGCAAACTTTTATTTAACTTGATCTTGTGTTTGTCTGTTCACACCTGTGATTCAAATCTTTGAGGCCGTAACTAATCAAGTTCCATTGCGGTCACATACAATAAGTGTATGTCGTTGTCTTTTACAGTGCATTAGAATTCGTTTTGTTTACAACCTTCTGGAGCCAGCCTGTCCTGTGTCCGCCACTGGAATGTACCTGTTTATGGGAATAACTCGGGAACTGGAGCAGCTAGAAAGTCCAAATTTAGAATGCCATTGTCTTTACAGAATATTCTTATTTTATGGATTTTGAACCTCATCGGAATTCTGTTTACAAATATCTGCATCAGTTTATTCCTCCCCCCTCCCCCTTCAATATTTTAAATCTAACATATTCATCAAACAACCTTGAAAATTGAAATCCAAATACAGATTTAAAGATCCAATATCAACAAACTGATAAAAATTCTATACATTTATTTTGAGGAGGAAGCTGGGGTGGGGGGAGGGGTAATTGGTAAGGAAATAAAGCACATATAAACAAATACACTAAGATATAACAAGAAAGATCAATCATGCGTAAAGCATTGATTATGAAACACTTTCCAACTTCAATGCAATTTTATTTAAACAAATATAAAATGCAATACATTCGTCTGTAATATTTTAAAACTTATCACAATACAACATTAATTTATATTTGAAAACTTAAAAATTCATCGAAAAAATGTACTTCATTCAAATGACGGCATTGAAATATAAATTGCCTGGTTTAAACATCTCTAAAATGCGACAGACACATTCCTCGGTAATATTTTTAAAACTATCATAATGCTACGATAATTTATTATATTTGAAAACTTCATCGAAAACAACTGAAATTTATTCAAATGACGTCATAGAAAAAATAACACGCCTGGATCTTTCTATAAAAACAGCATTTCATTCATAACATTTTTCCATTTATTTCATTCATCGAAATACAATAATAATTTATTTTATTTAAAAATTAAGACCATGGCGCTACAAGAAATTAAACCCTATCCTTCAAACTTCATCGAAAAAAATCGTCCTTTTCTTTGTAAAACCAATGAATATTTCATTCATATCAGCTATGCAGACTCCATGGGCTAAATAATTTTGTGTTAAAGAAATACAGCAATTCTAATACAACTCATTATACATATTTTGCTGTTTACATTTTGCATAAGTAAAAAATAGGCTTCGTTGTAGAAATAATCAAATTTAGATGATCGTTTAAACTCAAATATATTGTAATTACATTGTTTCAGTATGTAGATGCACAGAATTTAAGCAAAAATATAGTGGTTTTTGGACGGATACAACACTCAATATGAATTAAAAAGAACTTAAAAAATCACGATTTTGAGACAAGATGGATGCCATATATCATTTTGAAGTGGATCATATGATCTTTTCATATCATGGTCACGTGCTCGCTTCATATAAGAGGTGTAATGATTATTTTAATTTTTATTTAAAAAACTACTGAATATATTTCGCTGAATTATTTTTTATATATTTTATGGAACAATTTGAATATTACCTAAAATTTTCGAAGAAATTTGTGAATTTTTAATCCGCTTAAAAAATGTTTGAAAAATTAGGTCCTATAGGGCTCAATGTATTTCAATTTTTCAACCCGGGTTCAATCCAAAACTAATTGGGTGATATTATTCATTTATATTCCCATAGGTCCTGAACAACATACTAAAATTTTATTTTGATTAAGTCATTTTTATGGCAGTTATCTCCTAACGGACAGACAGACAGACAGACAGAATGAATAAAATCATAAACACTTTTCAACTTTGCTGTAAAGTGTTAAAAAACGACATATAAAATCATAGAGAAAAATGCTATATTTTCTTTCCCTGCCATACATGGTAATGCATAAGGAGATTGCTGGAATCATGTGGAAAATCGCAATTAGCATTTTTGACGCATTTACACGTTTCAAGCACCTTAGAACATGAAAACACTATTTTAGCGGGTGTCTGTCTTTGAAATGCATATTTCCATTGAAACTTGATTGATCAAAGTTTATAAAATAGGGTATGTTAGTAACGTACGGATTACCCAGAAACTGATTAGATTTTGGTAGGATTCTGGAAGAGGAACCTGCTTTTTTACGAAATGGCCAGCAGAAATCGTGTATTAACTCCAGGTGAAAAACTAATTGACCAAACTTTTTAAAGTTTGGCACGTAAGTCAATTGTGGGTTATCCTTGCACTGAATAGATTTCGGTATGATTCAGGAAAATAGAATCTGCTGGGTTTTTTTTGCAAAATTACCATCAAAATTCGTATGGTTTCACTCTATTTGAGAAACTAATTGACTAAATTTCACAAAATTTGATAAACAAGTCGCTTGTCATTTACCATGCTGCTGGTTCGATTTTGGTTCGATTCGAAAAACAAAATAATCTTCCCTTACTTGCGCAAAAATCGCCACGATCTAAACTAAACATTTATAACTTACAATAAATGTTAAATGGTAGGGAAAATATTGGAATCGTGTCGAAAATCGCAACTCGAGTTTTCAACGGAACTACATCTTTCGAGCACTCCAGAACCTGAAAAATATATTTTTAGCGTAAACTTCGCAAAATTTGGTAGATACGCTTTTGTGGATGACTCTGGTGCTGATTAGATTTTCGCACGGTTAAAAAAAACCTGCCTGTTTGCAAAATATCATGTATTAATTACATGCTTTTCATGCGTAATTTTTGAAGAAAAAAGTATAAGACCAATCCCATAACTCTAGAATTAACAGTTCGCGAGATAGATTAGTTTTTTTTTTTTCCCCGTAACGCTTTTTTTGAAAATACGTCCGGCGCAAATTCAGTCTAAGTATAATTTTTCATGATACTTTGTACAATTAAACTCACTTTAATAAATGAATCATAATGGAAATAAAGAGAGATTGCATTTGGGACATTGAGTCCTTATCTCATCTGGAGATTTAAAAAATAATTATGAAAATAACATTAAGGTATAATGATTTGATTACTAAATTCATTAAACAATTAGCAGTAAAACAAATAATTAAAAATAAATCAATACATTAAAAAAATGAAAGAGGACACAAAAGCGAATATAAGGGAACAGAGATAATTTTTCGTTACATGCTCGGAAATGCTCGAAAACTAACACATGTAGCCTATAAGTACCATCTGGCCTGACGATTAAACCTTTTAAGGGTTATTATATGTACTGTTACTAAGTAAATATGAATAGTTGATATGATAATTACATTTTTAATAATTAATGTATTTTTAAAGACACTTTTAAACATTAGTATACACAATCTGTTAAAAATAAGTGTGCACCACCTTTAAAAAAATTCCCTCTTTGATAACATCCTGCCCTCCTGGAGACAAATAAATCAAATTATAAATTCATAAATATACCAAATGCAAAAATCCTTATATGTTTTTCATTGAAGTATAAGTTTTAATTGTTTTTATTAACATACACGTGGGACAAAAGAGCACATGGCTGAATAGTCTTCTTCACTAAAGCACATTTCTTATTTTCTGTTCTTATATTTCATAACATTCGTATGACATTTTTTGTGATCATATTATTTTAACATTGCGAAAATGTATTAATTTTGTAGAAATTGTGTTCCAACCCTAATCTATCTATTAAATTTCACTTGTTGTTGTTGAAATTCAGACCGTCCGGCCTACCAGAAAGGTGTATGGTAACAGTTTGGACGACCGGGGAGAGCCACACAATTTAGACCGGAACCCAATGGGGGAGGCATTCACAGTGATTGTACCCTCCTTCCCCTACCACCAACATCTTGGAAGAACTTACGAACCCACATGTTTAACGTCATCGTACTCCGCGTAAAGTTCACTTGTAATTTTATTAAAATGTTCTGTAAGGAATTGCTTCTAATTAAATTACCAACTTTCCATGCGGAAGCTTTGATATCTCCTAAATAAAATATTTGATATCCCCTAAATAGAGTTATAATATCAAAAGGGAAAACTCAGTAGAGGGTGGCATCAGCCATTGAAAAAACAACCAAAAACATATCACCACGGGCAAGTAAATAGCACCTCCTCACCCTCGCCCACGAAGACGAGGGAAGCAGGTTCAGAAATCTTAGAATAAAATGCCTTAAGCAGTAATAAGTGATTTAAAATAAAACAGTAAGAAAGAATATGAGCTGTTAAATTCTTGGTAAAAAATGAACGAATTTAGAGGAAAAAAAGTAGACAAACCCTTGTAAAGGAATAAAGATAAAAATCTTCGTAGCCAGAGAAGTATTATTTATGCATATCTCTGACTTTCAAATTATCTCATATATTGACTTTAAAATTAGCTCTTGTCTTTCAATTTGATTGTGTCGTTCTTAATTTGGTTAATTATTGATACTTCAATTTATCTGATAATGTTAGCTCATATAGATTCTGAAACCGCGTTTTCCTTCTATCTGTACTATATTATTGTTTTGCATAATCACAATCATTATTGATTTTAGTTTGATTGATAAAATTAACTTGCGATTACTTCCATCTGTTATATTCTTCTTAATTACTATCTAATTTCCTACTATTTATTTCAATTTTTTAGCTTTCTCCCTTATAAGACTGTCTTTATTTTTTCTCCCTATATATATTCACTTTTTCATCAATAATTTTGCGGTTGATATTTCTTCTTTCTTATTAATTTTACATTCCATATCAATTCATTAAAACGTCATTCTTAAGATTTCATAACCAACTTTCAAAGTACTCTTTTGTTAGGGCGAGAGTATACTTTATTGGACCATATCGATGTGTTTCGTAGTTTTTTTCCAATGGCTCATACCACTCTCTAGCAAATTTTCTCTTTGCGTGATCTATCTCTATTTGAATTTATCTTTTCTACCTTGTCGTAGTTCATTCTTCGCGATTGTTAAGAGGTCATACTATTATTTTGCCCTGAAGAAAGAGACTAATAACAAAGATTACGATAAGAACAACTGTAGTATAATTGACATATATCTTCTTTCTTCAAGGAAGTATTGGAAGTTTTATTTTTACAAGCAGCAGTTTTATTTATTACGATTTATTATGTCAATAGAATCAATTTTATAATTGCAAGACAGATATAATTTCAAATAAGAATCCATTTAATGTGTTGTTTTATGAGATAAAACTTAATGAATGCTCTGTAATATGTGAATAAATAATAATATGTGTGTGTAGGGAAAGTTATGTGACGCCCACAATAGGTATTTCCTCTTTACTGAGAAAATAAAAAATAGAGCAAAATGGCAATAATTTTAACAATATGGATTCATTTTCAGTTTAAGAATTCAATGTTTCCATTTTTCATTACTTTTGTTTCTTCTCTATAAAAACAGAAAGATATTTCATTTACAATGTTTCTGTTCTTATCGGCGCCCAAGAGGTGTAATTTCGACAGTTGAATTTATCTCATTTTGATTTCTTATGTTCTTTTGTAGTTTTTCTTTCTCTGAAGAATTATTCTTTGCGAAGACTCAAAATTGTTTTTTAAAACAACGTTTTATTTCATTTCTTTAAGCAAGGGTTACTAATGAAATTTTCGTCTCTGAGGAAATATATATAAATGGATTGTTATATATATATATATATATATATATATATGCTTTAGAAACGAGCTATTATATACTAGTAATATTTATACTCTACAAAATCATGCCAATGTCTAAGTGAACTGGGGCACAACGAAAAATGCTGCGCAAATAAAGTTAAGTTCGCAGATATATGTTTAAAAATTTTTGAATTCCCCTCTTGATTGAATACAAGTCCAGACCTAAATACCCAAATAAAAGCTAGACACTACCATCCAATCAGAAAAATGCTAAACGACTTAGTTAATAAGGCAGTGTTACTTAATGTAACGAAAGAGAATTAAAATGAGAAAAAATACCTGTAAAATAAAATTCAGAAAGATTTTGGACCCGCATTTTCTAGCTCCCATTTGTGCTTTCACGTTCAAGGTCGTTTTCATTGAAGCAGGAAAGCCAAATTTTCCAAAAAAAGTACCTTTGCTTAGTTAATCTAGTTAGATACAACAGTCTTTTGTCTTTCAGGACGAATAATGCCACTGTCTTGAAACCTCTCATTGACAAATACCTTTATGATGCAATCTTGTGACAGATATATTTTGCCTTCCATATACACGTTTCGTTCATTCCTAACGTCAATTCCTACTCTTTAGGTAATGTCTTGAACCTACTCATTGACAAAGGCTTTGATGGTACAATTTTTTATAAACATTTTTATCTCCCATATACACGTTTCATTCATTCCTGATGTCAATTTCTACTCATTAGATAAAGTCTTTAACCTATTCACTGCAATAGCCTTGATGATACAATTTCGTAGCAGATACATTTTCCTTCCATATACATGTTTCGTCCATTCCTGATGTCAGTTACTACTCATTAGATAATGTCTTGAGGCTTCTCATTGACAAATGCATGGATGATGCAATTTCGTGACATATATATTTTACCTCCCATATACACATTTAGTTCATTCCTGATGTCAATTTCTACTCATTAAATAATATCTTGAACCTATCAATTGATAAAAGATTTGATGATGCAATTCCGTGACAGATATTTTTTGCCTTCTATATACACGTTTCGTTCATTCCTGGTGTCAATTTCTACTCATAATGTCTTGAACCTTCTCATTGACAACTGTCCTGATGATTCAATTTCGTGACAGATATTTTTGCCTTCTATATATGTGGCACGAAAATTAGTAAAAGTTACGCTTTTAGTTATTAAATTCATTATTTTAAATCACATTAACATTGCCGTAAATTTATATATAGTGGAATTAACATTTAAACGTACATCGCTCGTTGTTGTGCCGCAATAACCCTCCAATTATTTTTACCGTTTGTGTAAGTCCTGAAAAGAATTATTAATTAATGTCAAAAGATTAGACTATTTAAAACTTAAACAATATAATTTATTAACCACATCAATTTATCATCAACAACAATTTATCATTTATATAATTTCTCAATTATTATCAATTTTCATTTAACTATTTTAGCTAGTAGTCCAGTCCGTAGATACATTGTACCTTGCAAAAGGTGGAGTAGAAGATTTTTTTTTGCATTTGTATATATTGATGCCAACATGAAAAAACCAAGTTATCCAACATGGCCGACCCCGGGAGAAATTTTGGCGGCCAAAAAACCACGAAATTTTATGACTTTTTTTGGTTTTTTCAAAATATCTCAGAAACAATCGACTTTTGCGATTCTTTCTCAATATAAAATTTAAATATAATTAAATTTCCTACAATTGTTATTATTACAACTATTTTATAGCAACTATTTTATAGTAAGCGCACTACAACTTCTTAAAATCTGACATTTTTTCTCAACGTAGTAAAAAAACGCATTAACACCAGTTGCCCACCTGACCCCGCAGTCACAATTCTCCCCCTCACATTTCGCAGAGGACTCGATCAGACCCCAATAACAGCACATGTTCATATTGTACAACTGCAACATATATTATACTTCACAATACATTTTATTCTGATGTTCTACCTACACAGAAGCGATATTTGAATGTGAATGAATAAATATGGGAGTGATAATAAACGAAATAATAATAAAGCATTAATAAGCAAAAATTCATGACGTGTGTGTTGTAATTCAACTAATTTTCTAGGTATAATACATCAACATAATGAATAATAATACCAATGCACCAAATTAAATTTAAATAATCTCCACAAATGCCCAAACTTGTTTAAAGTACAAAAACAAATAATTATCTTCAAAAACACAAATTGCAGAAATTCAACATTTATATACAAATTACAAGAAGATTCATACAGGTTTGAAACAATTAAAGAAAGGAAATTAATAAGTAAAATTGAAGACATACATATTTATCTTCTTCGAAGACGTTTTGAAGATGTGTGTTCTTCTTCGGGTTCAGCAACCGTCGGAGGTGGAAGGAAGTTGTCATCCTCAAGTTGTTCATCCACGTGTTGCAGTGGTTTCAAGAGCTGGTGGAGTCATCTTCCTCTTCAGTATCATCCAAAGATGAAATTGGTACGACATTGTCACACCCCATGTCACTGCAGTGCTTGCACTTGCTGGAGCATTTCAAACCTGCCTTGCGACAAGAGCAGGGTCCACTACACCCTTTCTTGCAAGCGCATGACACATCACTCTTCAGAAGATTCTCAGATGCTGAATTTCTTTTTGTGTCAACAGGCAATATATCTTCCATGCTGCACGCCCAACCCCATTCCTCCGGGTTGGTGCCATTGCCTAACCAGCTTTGAACTTGGTAGTAGCACCTGTAGGAATGGTAGCGTGCAGCATCGCACGTAGGTGGTAGTCGTGCGAGATTTATTTTTCTGTTGGAGACTGATTTTGCAAACAGATTAAATCGCAAAGTGTTCAAGGATTGGTCAAAATGGATGTCGCCTGTGTATAATGTTTTCAGAATTTCTTCTCCAGCTGCAACTATATCATCGTGACTGCTGAGTGGATCCATGAATGTTTTAGTAACTTTCTTCACTTCAGGCGATTTGTTAACAATCTTGCACAATTTAATTTTGCCTTGACTAAAGATGGCTTATGTGGAATCACATCCACTAAATGCATGGATGAACAGGATATTGCCTGGGTCGAACTTAAATGATATAGTTGAAAATAACACATTGCCAGCATTCCCTCTCCTAGGCTTAAGAAAGAATAAGTTGCTGAATGACTGGCCTAACCCTGTCATCAGAACTAGCAGATCGATATCCTCCCCAACTACGATCACATTTTTAAGTTCTTTTGCCTTCGAAATGGCAGTGTGGACGATCAGTAAGTCAGCGTCCTCTTGAGCATGCTTGACTTCAATATCACACTCTTCAAAATTAGCTTTCAGAAGTTCGATCAGACGACTCTTGTTTTGATTATTTACCAAAAATTTTTCTTGGGAGACTTGGTTGATCGCATTCGCTTTAAAGATTACTTTAGGGGAATGGTGCATCCTCATACGCCGCAATCGCTCAGATCTTTTGGTGCCAGTACGTGCAGGATACCCATCGAATATAACCACAACTCGCGATCCAGAATGTCTCTTAAGAAATGAAGAATAATGCTTAGTTATATTAGCAAAGGAAGTATTTTGAGGCCAAATAACTTTGTGTCGGAGGCATCCTCCATCTATAACAGCAAACTGTTTCTTCTCTGCAATTTCTTTGCAATCGACTGGGGTGAAAGCCATGTATAATGAAGACTTTGTACCTTTCCGTATGCCTTCTTCGAAGAAAAGTTATATCGGGTAGGGTGCAAGTTCATAAGTAAAACACATTTTTAAGTCTTCATCAGACTGTTTCGAAAGACACATTCTTTGGAAAAGTGTCAGCGGATCAATAGCAATTACTGTGAGGGTTCCTGCTTTAATACTGCTGACAACCGATTCAAGGGTTACAACTTTTTCTTTCCTCTTGAAGGTCACATTTTTAAAATTTCCATGAGCAACCATTGTCATGTTTCATAATGTACATCACAGAATTGTTCAATTTCATCACAAACATTTTGCATGAATATCATTGCCAAAGTCCATTTTGCTAAAACACCGTCTGAAAATCCTCTCCCACGTGTGACTCCTCCACAGGCTTTCATATTCCTCATAAGTGTCTATTCAATGGTCTGGTCAGAAGAAATTCCACATCAGTACTTATTGAAGCGTCTTATGGTGAATTTCCTTTTTGTGGAGAAGTCGTGAAATTCAGTTGGGTCCATTAATTGTTCTAGTTTCAACATGTCTTGAAGGTAGAGATGCGCACTTTTGGCGTATAAGAAATGGCCAGCTGCATGGAAAAACGATAGTGCTTTTTGAATGGAGTCAAAATGAAGCTTCCAGTTGCTTATACGCTCAGCCTCGGTGAACTGTTTGAGGAGTGTTATCATACGAAAATATTGAACCCATAATTTTGCTGTGGGTCCCTTACATTCGAGCACACACAAGGCTTGTCTAAATTTTGCAGCAATACCCATTAGACAGGCTTTATTGGTGCAGGTAGTGAGTAATATGGCTTATTTCGTTTTCAGCTATGAAGCAGCCGCCATTCCTCAAGGCCACCCCCAACTGGCGACGTTTCCCCTCTCCCTCCCCATCCTCCGACACCTTTTTATGCATCCAATATTTTACACATCAACAATATAAGCAAAATAAGTGTTGCGCATTTGAAGGAGAAGTAAATAGAAATTAAGAGTAAAATAAAACCAATTTTTATTTTGAGTTTTATCAAATTGAGAAAAAAATGTTAACTTTCAAAAATCTGTAGCGCACTTAGTATTCGTGTTATAAAAAAGTTGTAATTGTGAAAATTGTAGGAAATTTAATTATCTTTAAATTTTTCATTGGGAAAGTATCGCAAAAGTCGATCGTTTCTGAGATATTTCGAAAAAATAAAAAAAGTCGTAAAATTTCATAGTTTTTTGGCTGCCAAAATTTCTCCCGAGGTCGGCCATGTTGGATAACTTGGTTTTTACATGTTGGCAGCAATAGATTCAAATACAAAAAATAAAATCTTCTACTCCACCTTTTGCAAGGCAAGCCCCTTTTTCCATACCTATTGACTGTACTATAGGGGAGATACGACCAGAAGTATTAATATTTTACGAAGGTGTCTAGGACCGGTAACATCAGAGCACATACCTTGCAGTTTAGACTTGGGCTCATCATCTCGCTTGCATCGGTCTTAGTGCTGAAGTACGGCCATAACTCTATGGTGTGTGGCTCCTACTCGTACTTTTCACTTCGACTGATTCTTTATATCTGCAACTGCTAAGTCATGTTCGCTTCGCTCCTTTTGTCAAACTCTTTTCAACAACACTTCGTAGGAAACTTCTCGCAACCACATATTTCGTGTCCAACTTACTTCTGCAACATTTTGTATCCGAGTTACTTCTGCAACATTTCGTATCAAAGTGACTTCTCAACATTTCGTATCTGAGTTACTTCTGCAACATTTCGTATCAAAGTGACTTGTGGTTCCTTCGACGGGGGGGGGGGGGGTAGCTCCGCCCTACTTCTCCTTGGCGCTCATTGGTTCTTCTGAACACAATGGCATCACATGACATTTATCGAGGCCCCTCTTAGCCCCTTTGGCCTGGGACACCCAAATTTATTGTATTTGACCTAAAAGTTCACGTTGTTGTAAACTCCGGCGCCAGCTAGACTAAAACCTTTGTTAGCCGTTCTATGCACCATAAATATTGAAATAAAAATGTCTCATGTGAGGACATATTCTGGCCTCACAATATACACGTTTCGTTCATTCCTGATGTCAATTTCTACTCATTAGATAATATCTTGAACCTTCTCATTGGCAAAGGCCTTATTGATACAATTTAGTGACATATATTTTGCCTTCCATATACACGTTTCGTTCATTCCTGGTGTTAATTTCTGCTCATTAGATAATGACTTGAATCTATTCATTGACAAAAGCCATGATGATACAACTCCGTGACAGATATTTTTTGCCTTCCATATACACGTTTCGTTCATTCCTGATGTCAATTTCTACTCATAATGTCTTGAACCTTCTCATTGACAACTGCCCTGATGATTCAATTTCGTGACAGATATTTTTGCCTTTTATATACACGTTTCGTTCATTCCTGATGTCAATTTCTACTCATTAGATAATATCTTGAACCTTCTCATTGACAAAGGCCTTATTGATACAATTTCGTGACAGATATTTTTGCCTTCTATATACACGTTTCGTCCATTCCTGATGTTAATTTCTTCTTATTAGATAACTAGCAGCATACCCGTTCTTCGTACGGAGTATATAATATAAAGAAATTTATAATTCGCAATCATGTGCAAATTCTGTTAAAATATTAAATTTATTGCTCATAAAGAGAAGTTTAAGAATATCTGTTCTCACTATGCAAAAGTTTCTTCACGGGCAGATCTGACCGGCCACACAGAAAGCTAACATTAGCCTATGGGTTGGTCGTGTGGTCTGGGTTTTCAACGGGCAGATCTGAAGAATAAAACATCCTGGCCCCTTTTGTAAGCAAATTTACAAAAAAAAAGGAATTGAATCAATATATGCAACCCCGTACTACTTATATTGTCGCAGATTAGAAAATATGCCAGTGTGTTAGTAGAAGCTTACCGTATTGCAATATGTGTCTCAAAAATATTTGCCAAAATAAAAGAGATGACATAAAAAATTGAAAGTATCAAAAATCCCCGTAATCTTAATACCAGAAGGTCGTAATTGATTCGAATATATGCCAATATATATCAAAATATATGCCAATATACCTGTACTACTTATATTCTCGTAGATCGGGAAGATATACCTATGCATTTATAGAAGAATACTCGTCCAACGTACTATATATGAGTTTCAACAATTTTCGTCATAATAAAACAATTCCATAATAATTTGATAATATCAGTAATCCCTGAATCAACAGTCCCCGAAAATATCAATAATAATGATGTTTAAACCTGAAGACCGCAATTGATATTATCCAGTCAAAAATTCAATGTCAATGAAATTTATTTAATATACATATTTCTACTATTCAAATCGGAAAAGATTTAATAAAAATCATATGCCGCATAACATATTGGATCCGTTGCTAAGCGACATGATATCAATTGCTTTAAATAAATTGATGGAAATCATATCATCTGAATAATGCAATCTCCATGGAAGGTTTGGCGACATTTTCGTCAATTTAGCTATAACTTAAAAAGTCGCCAAATTTATCGCCAAGTGGGACTGTAGAACTGATAATCCCATTATGCGACAAATTGACGAAACATCATCACAATACTATCCCCTAACAAAACACAATTAATGCCATTTATTAAGCGCGATTTTATCAATTTCATGATATTTTTATGGATTTAGAAATATTTTTACCTATTTGGTGATATTAAAAAAATTCCTTAAATGCGTTACTAAGTAGGATGGATGGACTGACCGACAAATGCTACGGAAACATCATTTCAGTACTTTATTCTAATAAAACAAATTTAATTTCATTGATTTGGGTCATTTTTATCAGTTTGGAGACATTTCCACTAATTTGGTAAAGTTTAAGAAAAGTTACTAAGTTATTTAGAGATATTCCTCTAAATTCGTAGCTCTGAATTTGCAGATCTGAAGAATAAAATATCCTGATCCCGTTTGTATATACTAAATGAAAACAGTAAAATTGTATTAGAAGATACATACACCCGTTCTACTCTTTTTCTGCTTCAACAATCGGCTAAATGAATTTATTGGGTAAACACAATATATGAGTTTATTAGCTAAACACAATATATGAGCTTGAAACCTCTTTGCTAAAATAAATGAAAGTGATATACGCAGTCCGCGATATATATAGTTAAAAGAACAATCAAACCGTTCATTTATAAAATATATTTTTACATCCATTTATTTATTATACAAATAAAAAAATAATAATAGATATTAACAACACATTTAATTTCATTCCGTTGTCGAGGAACATGATATAAGATAGAATCTTCCTCATAAAATGCGAAATTAAATAGCCATTTTGATTTCTTTATACTTTTCATCGTTGAGTAAAAGTTTGTGAAAGATGAACCATGGACGTAGATTTTTCCATTTAAATTCATGTTTCAAACAATTCATGTTTTCCTATAGTGACTAATTAATGCAAAAATCCTGCACCAAACTCGGAAATAAAGTTTTATTTCATTTTGGCGTTTAAAACAAACGATTTTCATCCTTTCCGTTTGGATAAACCACGGAGTTGGAGAGTAGATCTCCTAAAAAAAAGTTCCGTTTTTCATTAATATCTCGACAACCCCTGGTCTAAGAAGCTCGAAACTTAGACAAAATTTATGGGGGTCTATTTCAAGGCTACCCACAAAATTTCATTAAATTCGATTTAGCCGTTTTCCCGTGATGATGAGACAAACGAAAATTTTGTTTTGTACTAATATTTCGAGAACCACTGGTCGTAGAAACTCAAAACACGGACTAAATTTTAAGTGGGGCTATTTCTAGGCTATCCACAAAATTTCATTAAATTCGGTTCAGCCGTTCTCCCGTGATGATGGGACAAACAGACAGACAGACAGACAGATTTTCAATTTTATTTATATAGATAACTTGAATCTATTCATTGGCAAAAGCCTTGATGATACAACTCCGTGACAGATATTTTTTGCCTTCCATATACACGTTTCGTTTATTCCTGAAAACCAATTTCTACTCATTAGATAATGTTTTGAATCTACCTATTGACAAAGGCATTGATGATACAACTCCATGACAGACATTTTAGCCTTCCATATACACGTTTCGTTCATTCCTGATACCAATTCCTACTCATTAAATAATTCTTTAAATTTGTAATTATTGTTCTTCGCCTATCTCGATTCGTTGCTGTATTTCTTATCCATACTTTTAAAATTCTCCGCTACAAGTGCTGCAATCACTTTTATTCTATACGGCATGGTTACATTACTAATGATAGGCCCCAGGTGTGTAATCATAAACCTTTCCTTGGAAAGTTACGGCAGTGTTTAAGAACTTTTCCAGAACTCTATATAAATATATAATGCAATCTTAATATCATTATTCAATAAGAATATATTTCTGAATACGTTACGAAATCTTAATTAAATAAATTAGTAGTCTTTGATATATCACTTTGCAAGTATTCGCAATAGATTTTATTGAAGTACAAACAAAGCATGCATTCTAAACCAATGTTGTACTACCGTTATAGATTAGATTTTGCTTCAAATAACTGATTGCAATGTCTGACAGACGTATACGCTGCGGAGTGAAAATTATTTGATGAATTACATACATACTAGTGTTTGTGATAAGTGGATAGAATGTCGAATTTAAATGAATGGCTTAAGCAGTAGAAATACACCGATGATCAAATATATTGATACGCATTAATCACTGAGCTTGCCACATTTAACGTCCATTACGCTAAAATTAATTTCTTGCTGAAATAATGTGAACCAAAATGTGAAGCATGAACAAAAGAAAACTGGATTTTCTTCTTTTAATAATTTTAGCGCACAAAAGTAACAATCAACTGATATTATCCTTATATAACTATTTATAATGACGATGTTGATATTTGTACTTTTTTAATAAAATTACACATAGGAATAAGGGTACTGCAATAAAGGCTTCTATATACGTCACAATAGCCATATATATTTTAATGCTTCCAAAAGGTTCTTTAATTTATATATGTATTTATATTAAAGTTTCTTTAATATATATATATATATATACCGGATGGTCAGAATTAAAACACCCCTACTCTGAGCTCTCTATACATCGAACTACTCAGTATAAAGGCTCCAAAATTGTTGAACCATCTATTCAGGAGATGGGGAAAGGGATTGCGCGAAAAGAAAATTATTCTAGAAACACCGATAGGTGGCGCTGTACAACAGAAAATAAGCTGAAAAGACACAAAATAATCACAAAAAAAAAACACATGCGATATGGAATTTTTCCTTTTTAATTTCTTTTGCTGATATGAAAAAAAAGAAGATAAAAAAGGGAAGAAACTTAAACTGTCATTGTAACTGCAATTTCGCACTGTAAGCACAAAAATTTGCATAAACCTTTGGTTTGCAGCTACTATGTTCTGGCCATAAAAGGGAATAAAACTGGAAAATTTTCATTCTTATCAGCGATGGATGTCACACTGCCAGAACGCGCTTTGCTTGTGAAGCTGTTTTATGAAAACAAATGACATGCTACAACTGCACTTCGAGAGTTTCGTCGACTTAAGAATTTGCGCAAAGGACAAAAGCTTCCACAAGCTCTCAGGAGAATGATCGCTCGATTCGAGAAAACTGGACATCTTGGAGTTCAGCCGGGTCGAGGGCGCAAATCGACTCGTTCAAATGTCGTGGAAGTTGTTGCCACCGCCATTGTTGAACAATCAATGAATAACGTTATACACAGCATTCCCTGCATCAATAAGGTCCTTGTGATATGAATGTTTGGTACGTTCGAATAAAATGTGTTACAAATGTGTAATTTGTGTCTTATCAGCATATTTTCTGTTGTACAGCGCCACCTATCGGTGTTTCTGGAACTAATTTTTTTCGCGTAATCACTTTCCCCATGTCTTGAATAGTATGTTCAACAATTTTGGAGCCTTTACACTGAGTAGTTCGATCTATAGAGAGCTCAGAGTAGGGGTGTTTTAATTCTGACCATCTGGTATATATATATATATATATATATATATATAGAAAAATTGAAATATGCAAATTGAAAAAAACTTGTAAAAAGGAAGGAAGGCTCGGCAAAAAGCTTACATTATGGCGGTAAGGGGTTGTGACCTTACTCCCCAGTTCAACGAGCTCGTCAAAAACGCCGCGGCATTTTCACTCCTGGTCGCCAGCCCTGGCCCAAGCCAACCTCCGGAGTGACTTTGAAATCATCACGAGACCTGGATAGAGAAGTGCACGAGAGTCATATCACCTCAAATAAAGCCAACTGAATTGCCGACTCAAATGAAATGTAGTGCCAGCTGCGGTCCTGTGATCACAGTGCGGTCCTGTCATATGGAGGGTTCGATGATTTTGTCTCTAATGGAACTCAAAAAAGACTTAAGTCTTACACCATATGCAAAATTGGTTCTGTATAAATTATCAATATTTTTAAGCATAAAGGAAATTGGATATTTATTAAAAAATGCTTGTTTTAAAAATTCTTGATCAAATTTGATACGTAAATGTTCCTCATTGATAGTTCTTTTTATTCTGATTAAACCTCCCAAGAATACATTGCGAAACACATTCAAATGTATGTTGGAGTTCCAATGTATAATTCCAATAATGGGTTATTTAAATTGTTTTCTTTTATCATAGATGGTGAAGATGAGAGGGATTTGACAATAGTTGATATTCAAATCCAAAAATTCGACCTCGTTGTTATTTTTAAGAGGGTTTTGATAATTTATACAGAACCAATTTTGCATATGGTGTAAGACTTAAGTCTTTTTTGAGTTCCATTAGAGACAAAATCATCGAACCCTCCATATGACAGGACCGCACTGTGATCACAGGACCGCAGCTGGCACTACATTTCATTTGAGTCGGCAATTCAGTTGGCTTTATTTGAGGTGATATGACTCTCGTGCACTTCTCTATGCAGGTCTCGTGATGATTTCAAAGTCACTCCGGAGGTTGGCTTGGGCCAGGGCTGGCGACCAGGAGTGAAAATGCCGCGGCGTTTTTGACGAGCTCGTTGAACTGGGGAGTAAGGTCACAACCCCTTACCGCCATAATGTAAGCTTTTTGCCGAGCCTTCCTTCCTTTTTACAAGTTTTTTTCAATTTGCATATTTTAATTTTTCTATATATATAGTGTTTGGTACCCTCATGCTGCCTAGCGCAAAAGTTACTAAAACATTTTTATTTCCGATTTTTCCATTTCTATATATTTATATTTTATATATATATAAATGAGGTGTAACGTAGCCATTTATTGCCATTGTTGTAGCAAATATCTGGCAGACAAATCCCCATACTACAGGGGGAAGTTTACATCTGATTAAAATTATGTAAGTACCGCTGTTGCATTAAATACTAACAATGTAACTTGTGTTTCTTCTACATTTACAAACTTCTTATTACACAATCCTCTTGTATCATATGCCATGTCATTTCCAACTAATTCTTGGATGCTCTACAAGTTTCTAATTCAGTTTTTTTCCGTACATGTCATAGTTTCCATCGTAGGAGTACTAGGTTCCACATTTTGCCAGTGTGAGCGCTGCGATCACTTTCATCTGATAGTGCATGGTTATTTTAATATACCGATATCTAACTTTCATAGCTATAACTGTTTTTGTTAAAAAGTTTTTCAACTACATTCTGACTTTAGGAATATCTTTGTACATATATCATTAAACAAATTCAAGTAAGTGTATTAAACATGACAAACTGTTCGTAACGCCAATTTATTTAATACATTGTGTTTCGAATTACATGCAAGATACAAATTGAAAGCATAACAGCAAGAAATGACATTTCAATATTTCCATGATTATTATAATCCACATGAACGCTACTTTTTTCCAAATACATTCATCTAGCTTCTCAAGTGCATTACAAATACATTCATTTTACATTCTCAAGTATTTCATTGTTGTTTTGAGAATTTATTGCTAGTATTCTTCTAACAATGAAAAGCGTTGTAAAAATGGCGCTGTTTGAAGGCAGATAAATTTATTACTCGCACAATAGCATCGAATTTGTTGATTCAACTGCAACCAAGTTCTAAAAAAGCTATTTTTTCTTTCAAATTAAAGCTAGTAGCTAGGCTTTTAATATATCTTTTGTGCTCTGGAAATGTAAATGGCATTTTTTTAACTTGTTTTCAGCAGAACTATCCTTTGAGAAATGATGCGAGATTTTATACAAGGCAAGAAGATTTAAAATTGTATTGCACAGCCGGTTACATTATTCTTTTATTATAAGATATGTACTTGCAAAGTATTTTATTGGTATATCCGTCAAATTAAGTTCATCGTTAATCCCATCGTTTTAAGTATCTTTCCAATTAGTGCCATCGTTAGGAGCTAAGTAATGATATTAAAGTGGTTTTACATGAAACATATTTTAGGAAAGTGGCAACGTTCCGCGCCGACAAGATGCGGTTCGCCGCCGTCGTCATGTTCAAATCCATTGCCAGCGTATATGACAAAACCCGATTTTCAGGGGTCTTTATCTGACCCCCCCCCCCCCCCCTCAAGATAAGTATTATTATTAGCCCATTTTATGTTTGTAATCTGACCACAAAACCGACAAAACAAAATAAATAAAAATACTATTAGTGCAGTAGCATCCGAGAAAAAAAACTTGGTCCGGCATTTTTATATTCAATGTTGATGGACCTGCTGGCGTAACTACTGAGTCAATTTTGATAAACAATGACTCCTGGTCGCGGTGTTCCAGTTCGAGGAGTTCCTAGCAGGAATTGCTTAAACCTCCGATTTGTGTTTATATTTGAAACCATGACATCATTTGAGCAGAAAAATTTGATCTTAAGATAGATCCCCTTGAGCAAAAAGGTATGAAAAATATCAAGATCATTTTAAAATTAAGGTATCTGGAACAATTTTCAAGATAGAAGCCAAGCCAAGACGATATGTTTTGGGACGCTTGAGCGTCAGCACTTATCCCCCACATCGAAAATAGAAAAATATCCAATTTTTTAATGTTCACATAATTGATGATATGTCATCATTCCTGTTGCAGGATATATTTGCAAAGGTTTTGTCCGATGTTGCTGGACGATGATGTTTGGTCAACTGCCTAGAAGAGTTAAGAAAGGGGCGAGGCGAAGGGAAAGCTCTGACTTGGTAGAATATATCATTAGTCCAATTAAGAAAAAAAAATTCAAAACGACAAAAAAGCATAAGAATACAAATAATTTAAAATTTAAAAATGAAGGAAAATTGGAATTAAAAATGGATTGCAAGCGGGCTGGCGTTAGAAACAGCTAGCTAATAAGCAATCATACTAAGTCAGTGGGTTTTGATCTAATGGCGAACAGGCGCAGCTGTGGCGCCATCTATCGTCGCAGAGGGACACAAAACTCGATTTCTTCCAGACGACCGCTCTCATTGCTTGCTTGAATTCTTCTTGCAAACATTGTTTGCTTGAATTCTTCTTGCAAACATTGTTTGCTTGAATTCTTCTTGCAGAAATTTTTAGTGTAGCGTCGAATCTGCTCTTCTACGCAAGATACTTTGAAGTCAAGGTGAATGACTTCGTTTTGTACAAATCGAGGAGCATTCACAATGCATCGTAATGCTTTTGTGTTAGAATACTTGCAATTTCTCAATATGCGTTTTCGCAGCCGATCCTCAGAGCGGACAGACATTCAGAAACGCAGCTGAAATGATTTGGTTGTAAACAATAAGCTTATTATGGGTGGAGAGGTGGGGTTTTCTACCGAGAAGTGGGATAAGAGCAGAATAAGATTTATTTGCGCATTTCAGCTTATCAGTAATATGCTCTGGAAATAGCATATGGGCGTCCTTCTTGACGCCCAAATATTTTACAGAGTGGCAGAATGGAATGGTTCGTTAAAAATATTGAAGGTGAAATTATAACTAAGTTCTCGGTAGTTGGGTTTGAATATACACACTGCACTCTTGGAGGCGTTAATTTTGATTCTCTAGGTCACTAGCCAGTGCTCAAAGCTATGTTTCATGTAACTTTGTAGTGCATTGGTAACGTTGTGTGGTGAGCAAGAGATAGACGCCAAGACGCTTCCTAACGGAGTACCTGGGTCCAAAGTATCCTTATCTCCACCTCAAAAATTAGAAAATACCCATGGAATGGTTTTTCAGATGATGGATGTAGTTTGCTTATGTACTCCAGTTGACGGGTACTGGATGGAAGTCAGTGACGGAATGATGCTCTCCGTCTTTATCTTGGGATGTGGTTGAAAGGGGCGGGGCCAGAGGTGAGCAGGCCAATAGAAAATTCGGAAGATTGTTGCATGAAAGCAAGGTCAGAAGTCAGAAGTATTTACTTTAACGTCAATACGGTATAAACAACAGAAACAAGTACCATTAATTTTAAGTTAAATCAGTTTGGAAAACAATTTTTACGTTTTAAAAGATTAGCATCAAAGTTTATACAGAATACAGAACTATGATTTGCGTGCGTGCGTACGCAATGTGGGTTGTTGAATGGAGTGCCGAGTCGATAAGACCTAAACCTCCGGTATGGTAAACTCTTGTATGATATTCTTGAAATTCATGAGCTGCACAGAAATGATAGAAATGCAAAGAGGAGCAAAGCTAGTGCTGCCATCAATGTGAGAGTGGCGGCAAGAAAAAGGGGGTAGAGAGCAGGAGCGAACAAGGATTAAGATACAATGTTAGATTTAAAGCTCCAGTTTGATAAATATTCAATTTTAATAACAAATTTTTAATTTTAAAAGGTTCAGATAAAATATGGGGCAGGAAATGGAAGGCATAAGGAATTATAAAGCCTAAGGGGGTTCGAAGAGGACAGCTCGCGGACGCTTTCTTTGCCGACGAGGGTCGTAGTCAGTTATTGTAAATAGTAACTCATTTTGGATGGTAGGAACGTTTTGAAAGAAGTTTGAAGAGATATTCTTGATGGTTTGTTTGATTGTTGGAATATTAAAGTCATTTCTTATTACGTCGTTTCGCAGATACCTTGGAGCTCTTCTGATGGTTCTAAGTATGCGGTTTTGTTCAATTTGGATATTGTTCAGACTGGACTTACTGGCAAAGCCCCAGACAGGGCAAGCGTAGAGTAGGAGGGGGATGATAATAGTTTTAAAAAGTAAGATTTTATTTTTGAGGTCTAAATGTTTTGAATAGAGGAGGTGGTTCATGGCGCCGGCAAGTTTTTTGGCTTTTGTGGTGACATGGCTGATGTGATCATTAAAGGTGAGGCGGCTGTCAAGGTGCACTCCTAAATATTTTGCAGAACGGCCGAAGCAGACTGGCTGAGCGTGGATTTCGATTGGAGGGGGTGGGAATCTTTTCCAGGAGAAAAAGATGGCCTGCGATTTAACGGGGTTAATTTTGATCTTCCATTGGTTATAGTAGGTCTCAAGTATGTCTATATGATTTTGGAGGTTAGCATGAAGATAATTTACGTTCCGATGTGCGGAGATGATACATGTATCATCTGCGTACATACAGAGGGTGGAATGGGGTGCGCGGGGGGTATCATTAACGAAAATATTAAAAAGAAGGGGGGCAAGAATAGAGCCTTGAGGGACACCTGCTTTGATAGGATTTTTAGAAGAAAGGGTGTTTAGGATCCGTACGTGGAAATTACGGTACTGGAGGTATGAGTTTATGATTTGAATAAGGTGAGGGGGGGCATTTATTTTGATGAGTTTATAGATGAGTCCTTTATGCCACGTACGGTCAAAGGCTTTCTCAACGTCGAGAAGAATGGCTCCAGCTGATTGTTTTTTGTGGAAGGCGTCAGAGACAAATTCAGCAACACGCAACAGCTGGTGGGTGGTTGAATGGGCAGGGCGGAAACCAAATTGCTCGGGAATGATAATATTGTTAGAGTCAATGAATTTGAAAAGGCGGTTGTGAATAACTCGCTCAGCCAGTTTGCTAAGGGAGGAAAGCAATGAAATGGGCCGGTAGGCAGAGGGGTTTGAGGGGTCGCCGCCATGTTTAAGAATAGGTATGATAATCGCGGTTTTCCATTGGTCGGGGAAGTGGTGTAAGAAAAGTATGGCATTTATGATGTGTACGAGGTAAAAGAGGATATTTAGGGGAATAAATTTTAAGGCTTTATTAGTGATTCTGTCTAGTCCGGGTGTTTTTTTGTTTTTAAAGCTTTTAATGATATCGAAAAGTTCAGTCGGGGTGGTAGGGGTGATGCGGTCCAAGAGCGGGAGGGGGGGTTCATGAAATTTTCAACTTGGCGGGTTATCTGGGCCTGAAAATGGGTGTTATTAGTAGAATTATTAGGTTTGAACTGGTTTTTGTAGGTTTTAGCAAGTATGTCGGCTTTTTGAAGGTTTGAGAATGCCATTCCTGTGGCGGTGCGGAGGGGGGGGGATCTGGCCAAAAGGTTTCTTAACACGCTTTATTTCTCTCCAAATGGTTCTGTCTTCGGGGGAAAGGGATTCAATGAAATAAATGTTTCCAGCTTTGCTGTTTGAAAATTTTGATGTCCGCTCTAAGTTTGCGGTTTAAAGAATTTAGGTGGGTTTTAATTTGGGTGTTTCTGGTAGATTGCCATAGCCTGCGAGTGAAGTTTCTTGTTTTAATTTGGCTAATAATGTGGGGTGGAAGTGGGTTGTAGCGGGGGGCAGGGCGGGTGGATGTAGCATCCGAGAGGGCCCGTTGAATTTCAAGAGTTACGTTACTTACAGCTGAATCAAGGTCAGCCGGGCTTTTAATTTGAGGATTTAAAAGGGTGGACAATTTGAGTGATTTTTTGAAGTTTTTCCAGTTGGTGAAGGTTGGGAGATTGGAAACTGGGAGGAGGGTATTTAAATTTAGGGAAAGAAGGACAGGGAGGTGGTCAGAGATTAGTTCATTTAAGGTGTCAGTGGTGTGAGGGTAGTGAATATTCTTTAAAAGGGCAAAATCAATGGTGGAGGGGGCAGCCGAGAGAGAGTAGTGGGTGGGGCTAGAAGGTACGGCAATATGGATATTATTGGTCGAGGGCTTTTCTGTGTTCTAATAAGAAATACACACTTTTTAAAAAATACTGGAAGATATAAAATTTGATTATACATTTGATTTCGGTTATCAAATATGGAAAAAAACATAATTTTTCGTCCGTTTTCTTCAGTGCTGACGGATCTACAGCCAAAACTATTGAACAAATTTCAATAAATGATGCCTTATTTTGAGTATTCTAGTGGGAGGTATATTCTTTTTTTCTAAACTTGAACATAAGATTTTAGGAATTTCAAAAAGTAAAAACACGTGAGTGAAGAGTACTTGATGGTAAAATAAAATTCCCAATGCGGCAATATAATTGTTGCGTGATCATGTCGTTAAATATTTCTACATAAAGTATTGAAATCTCACAAAAACACCACTTTACGGTGAAAAACTTTCGCCAAGTACTAGAAACAAAAGCCTCCTTACAAAAAAGTAGGGAAATCTCAAAATGATTTGCGCCAAGTTTCCGCTTAAATGGAAATGTACTTTTAGGTGTAAGGTACAATACAGAGCGATTCTAAACCTCCTTAAAATCAAACGCAATTATTTTTAATAGCAGGCGATATAAGAGCATTGACTACGACTAAAAAAAAATCACGGATGCTTACATGAAAGGTTAGAATCCTTCCTCCGGGTACTGACCTAAAAGTACATTTGCAATCCTACGGGAACTTATTGGAAACCATGTGGAAAATTTTCTAATTGAATGTTTTTGCATTTTGCACTTGATTCGGAAATTTACCATAAATTTCTATTTTTGTGAGAAATTAATATTAATGAGAAAAATCACTTTTCCTGTCGGTCTATCTATCGCATTTGGCAACAGATTTGGTTATATATAGCCAACTTTGTGGATTTTGAACGATATCGCGAACTTTGATAATAACTTTAACCTCAATAAGAATAATATTTATTTCGTAATCCTTGCTGCTGTGTGGAAATTAATAATTTGTTATTTTTTAATTCAAAATATATAGTATCAATGTTTGTGGGTTATGCTGTTGTGGGTTATACACTGTTGTGGGTTTGCAATAGTTTATAATTTAGATTTTGGTACCTAGATGATTACCTAGGGATTCGTGAAATAATAGAGTTTTGTGGTTTAGTACTAATACGAGATTGATACGGAGAGGTTCATTGTCATCATGTTTATTTGTTTAAATATTTCTTATCTTTTACACAAAGTATTTTGAATCTTTGATGTGTTTGATGTTATGATATAAAGCGAAAATGTGTACATTTGATGTTATGAAATAGAGCGATTTTTATATTATAGATAATTGTAATGAAATAATAAAAAGATTAAATAAATATAAGTAATTAAGAATTGAGAGTTCAAGGGCCGCAGGATCAATAGAGAAATATTGCTTTTGTGGCTGACTCATTACAAGGCAGTATGACTCATTGAGGAGGGGGGGAGTGTTGGGAAATGAGGTAGCCTTGGATATGAACTTTGGACCGATGACGCAATAAAGTAGTTTTATCGTATGGCCTTTGAACCGATGACGAAATGAGGTAGTTTTATCGTATGACCTTTGACCAATGACGTCATGAGGTCATTTCATTGTATGAAATTTGAACTGATGACATCATCTTTGGAGCGATAAGAACTTTGACTGTATCAGTCGGGAATCTGTGACGTACTTGCAATATTTATCAGTCGCGACATACGTTAAGTGAATTTTCGGAGTTGCTGCCCCTAGCTGATGATTGGGGAACGAAGGGTAATGAAGATTTCAGTGGTGCCATAAATCGGACTTTTTTAAATATCTTCCATTCAGAATTTAAAATGATATATCGCAGGGAATCGAACCCACAACCTGCAGATTACGAACTCAGCGCGCGAGCCAACATGGTTATGATGAGACAGTTTAACTTTCTCAAGGGAGGGTGTCTTTCCTGATAAACGATTTTTTGAATTTAGGTTGCTTTCTCTCATTATAATGAATGAATTATCTGATGGATGTGAATAGGAAAAATTGGGAAATATGAAACAGAATTATTAAAATATGTTTTCAAAATTAAAAATATTTTGTAAAATGATATCTGATTTTTAATATTTCTGAATAAGTTTTATCGAATGATCGGATAAGTAGGCCTTCTCTCATTTTAATGAATTAATTATTTGATGGATGCGAATAAGAAAAAATGCGAAATATGAAACATAATTATTAAAATGTATTTTTAAAATTACAAATATTTTGTAAAATGATATCTGATTTTTAATATTTCTGAATAAGTTTTATCGAATGATCGGATAAGTAGGCCTTCTCTCATTTTAATGAATTAATTATTTGATGGATGCGAATAAGAAAAAATGCGAAATATGAAACAGAATTATTAAAATGTATTTTTAAAATTACAAATATTTTGTAAAATGATATCTGATTTTTAATATTTCTGAATAAATTTCAGCGAATGGTCGGCGAAGTAGAAGTTCGTTTTCGATATTCCAAAGGGTTTAAGACTCTAAAATTTCACTATTTTAGTGAATTGTTTGGTACTAGGCAAATATTTGTGATATTAGAGGTACGTTTTTAATGTTACAGAGGGTCTAAGGTCCATTTTTCTTTTAAAATTATGATATTTGAATGAAATTAATCAAACTGCATGATAATTAACGAATTTTTGGGAGCTAATCAATATTCGAATAAAATTTACCTTATGAAACGATACATAGTGGATGATTGTGAAATTAGAGGTACGTTTTAGTGTTACAAAGAAGGGATAAGACCCCCCCCCCATTTTTTGCTTTAGAATGTGAAGCGAATGCTCCGTGAATTGCGAATTAGAGGTATGTTTTTAATGTTATACGCGGTCAAAGATAGATTTTTCTATTAAAATTATGATATTTCAATGACATTTCGTAATTGAACGATACTTTATGCCCGATAAGTACATTGGGCTTCGAACTTAGGTGTTTACAAACACTTCCATCTCATTGACCTTCAAGAATCTGCTGTTGTAATGACTAAAATGTATTTAGTTATTATTTCAATTTAATTTTTTCTTTGGTCGAGGGAGCATTAAATTAGTGTAATATGAGATCCTTAATAAAAAGGGATAATAATAATTTTAATAAATATTTAAGTTTAACAAAACAATATATCATCGTTACAGTAGTTTTTGCATTTTAATGTTCTAAATTTTAGGAATTATGTTTATTTATAGATTGATACCTGTAAACAGATGTGACCAATACGATAACGTACTATACACTATTACGAGGCCAAATTAAGTTTAATGAGTAAACCCTAATTTAATGACCAGTCGACCAAATAATAAATTAAATTAAAACAATAACTAAATATATTTTTATCACCACAGCTGTTTTAAAAATGTATTACATGTATGCTTTAAATAATCAGACATACTTCATAAAAGTAACGTGAAATTCAATACAAGTATTATTTCCTCAATAGCATAAAAACTGTGGATCAACAACGGACGAGTTCGTGGAAAATGACACTTTTAAATTAAGGGAAGTACTAGGATTTTAGCATCTATTGTGCTTAGTGAATATAAATGACATTTTTTAGGCTACCACGGAAGATCGATAAAGAAATGGTGCAAGATTATTGGTTAAATATAAAAGTTTGAGCATACAGTAAATTGAATTAATTAGCCGAATACCCGTTGAAAATGAACGGTCTCAAAATGAGCAAGCCTTGAATAATGTACATTTTTGAATAATTTGCGTTTCATATTTATTCGGCAAATCGAATGTTTTGGTATGCAGAACCCTTTAAAGAAGAAAATATTGGAAAAATTAAATTACTCATTTCTTCCTTTCGAACTATCTACCCGTACACTAATTTAAATTCTATATTTCATCCTGAAGCATGCTACTTTATCATTTTTCCTTTCGAACGTTTTTCTGTGGACCACGCAAATAAAAGAATATTTTAGAAAAACTTTTTTCGTCTTGGGTTTTTTATCAGACGATTGGCCTATATACCAAATATCAAGCCTCTATCTCATTAAAGAATCGTATCTCATTTTTTCGGGAAATTTGACATATTGGTTCGTGGTATCCCCTAAAGTGGCAAATATTGGAAATGTGAAATTGCACACTTTCTTCCTTTCAAACTATCTAACAGTACACCAAATTTGAAGTCTCTATCCCATCGCAAAGTATGTTTTTCTATCACTTCACCTTTCGAAAGTTTTTCTGTGTAGTACCCCTTTAAATAAACATTTTTACAAAGTCGTATTCATCTTGGGGTTTTTTTATCATATGATCAGTCTATATAGTAAATATCAAGCCTCTATTACATTGTAAATTAGGCATACTTCATTGGTTCGTCAAATCGAATATTTAGTGAGCGCCACCCCCTACAATAGTAAATGTTGGAAAACTGAAATTACACACTTTCTTCCTATCCAACTATTTACCCGTTCACCAAATTTGAAGTCTGTATCTCATCGCGAAGCATGCATGGGATCATTTTTCATTGAGATTACCATAGGAATTAATGCTAGGATAATCTTAAAATCTGAATCATTCGAGTTCTAAGCATGATAATTTCTAAATACTATGTATATCTCTAGATTCTTACATAATAACTATACATACACGAAATGTGCAGACATCGGAAATGGAAGAACGTGTCTTGTAGCGATTTGTAAATACTTTTTCCACACGTAACACGTACGCTAGCAATGCGTCCGAAGTGGTTCTTTGTCAAAATGCAGTGTGGGAATTTCTGGATGAGACACATATGCATCCCTTCTTCGTGTAGAAGGTTCAAGCTTTGAATGAAAATCTATCCCAATGGAAGAGAAGGGGGGAGGTGAATGCTCTAAATGAGCACTGCTTATCTGGAATTTTCTGCATTGGTGTTATTCAGTGATGAGGTCTTTTTCACCCGGGAAAGCATTTTCAACAGTCACAAGAAGCATACTTAGACTCAAGAAAATCCAAACATCACTGACACTTTAAAACGCCCGCACAGATTTGCCGTAAACATCTGGGCAAGTTTTCTTGGTGATTATCTGGTCGGATCTTAATTCTTACTAGAACGACTGACAAGTGCGGCGTGCCGTATGTTCTGGAGTAAGATCTTTCAGATCTGTAGCAGGGCGTTCTGCTCATAACACAGAATTACATGAGGTTTATACATGATGGGGCCTGGCATACTTCTCCACCTAGGTCTGATAATTCCTAAATTCCGCATATCCGGTGAGGTAGATTGGACGTGGTGGACCTGTGGCTTGGCCTCCACGCTCTCCGTTCCTCAATCCACTGGACTTCTTCTTGGGGCATCTGTGAACTCCTTGGGACATATCGACTCGATAATCGTTGTTACTGCGGACAAGATCAGCACCACATCATGAGTTTGCGAGGGTGTACGGCAGTATTTCATTCGCCGGTGTCGGCTCTGCAATGACGCCCTCGGTCGTCACTTTGAGTAGGTACTTCGAGTATTCCACTGATGCGAATGGAAATGCGAAGCTTCTAAATTAGTCTAGTCTATTTTATTCACTGTTGATGGATCAACGTGGATATGTAACTTTAGTCATTCAGGCACTATGAGTAGAAAGCTGTCCTCCATTGCAAATATTCTTCGTTTTGATGTGCACTATGACCCTTCGTTCATTGTTGAAAGAATGTACGATCACCCTGTATGTAACGAGGAAGAAAAAATTGTGATAAAGATAATTACTCTACTCTCATATTTTGAGGGATTAAGACGTATTGAGAATCTTGAATGCGACTCAATTTTTTCCAAATCATGTCCCTCTGTGAGTCTGTGAGAAGATATTTTAAATAAATTCATCAGATTGAATTAACTTTGATACCACTTCTTCAATAAATTAACATTAGAGATCAATTGATTTGGGGGTAGTATGATGGTCGTGATCGTATCGAAGTGAAATGTTTCAAAATGATCTCGACGAAGCGAAAATTGTTGGAACGTTTGTTTATACAAATTGAAAAATTAAAATGTAACTAGTTCTATTTAAAATGCTACAGAATCATTCTTATATGTATGTTTTCATTTTGATATAAATTACATCATTTATAGAATGCTGAGTAATCTGCAAAGTTTGAATAAATTAATTATTTAAATAAATATTTTTAGTAAATAATTTATTAGTTTGAAATTAAATGCCAAAACATATGAACTTTTTTTGCTTTTTGTTTAACGTGTAAACCCTCCCGTTTTTGCTGCTGCATGAAGCACGCCATGAATAATTATACTCTCTATTGTAACGGAGATTCATTATTGGGTAGGTCAACATACACTCATATTTAAATTTAATCTATTTATTAATTACACTTACGCTGCATGAGAGCATACTGTAATAATTAAGTACTCCTAAGGATTTGGAAATTTATAATTCCAGATTACAGTTGTTTTACATTTATTAATTACCTAAATTTACCTTCGTAATCACATTATAAAAATATTACGAAATGTGCACACTACCTCATCATATTTCATTTGTACATAGTGTGTTGGACACCGATGCTATTTCACACTTTTTTACTTCCGGCCACTTCCATGCACTAGGTGAATCGGGCGGTCTAGGTCTTCAACATTCTTTAACTGGGCTTAAGCTTATTCAGTCACTTATTATAGACATATTGTTTCTGTACCTTTCACCATCTCATCGAATTTGCATCTTTTTTGGCCTCTTTTTTATTTCAAAATTTTTTAAGCAACTTCATCTACTCAACCCGCTTTGCTGTAGGTTAAGGACTGGCTATGCATGACTCCCCTGTCAAGCCTTAGTTGGCTCGTAAGCACATTACATGCGTAACTTGGAATTTGTCCATGAGGAGTATCCGCTTTGGCAGCTATTCCACGTGACTGTCATTACGTTGTAAATATTACCAAGTTGTAATGTCATTTTATATAGTCAGATAGGCGGCACCGTTGTAATTTAACTGAACTCGTTCATTGTTGAGTACAATAACATTAAACACAGGTATCACAACCACTCTCTATGCATTCATGTCCATACTCTAAATGCATACATATTATGATGTATCGTTCTTGAAATATTACACGTATTCCCTTTGAAATGAAAAATAAAATAAATCATATAATATTAATAAATAATTCATTGCTATTCGTGGTAAATATTTTGCAAGATGAAACAATGAAAATAACATGCAACAATTTCATAAATAGCACCATTCACGAGAAAGCCACTTTTTTAATATACATCCATCTTGCTTTTCACTCCATTGCTGCGTAAAGAGCCTTTCATTGTTTCAACAATGCTTTATTTGCATACTTCAAGTAATCAGAATTATTAAAATAACAGAGTTGACATAAATTTATTTCCCCCACACTAGCATTGAATTGTTGATTTGACTGTAATCGAGTTTGTGAAAAACGGCTTTTTCGAAATAAAGGTAGTACCTGGCTTATAACGTATCTTTTGTGCTCTGAGAATATTAATGACTTTTTCTATACATTGTTATTCTCTACCACAATCGTTAAAGGATTCGTTGTTTCTTTTAAGAATGAAGATCCGAACATAACATATATTTTATGCTACTTTTCACTGAAATTAACAGCTCGAAATAATTATTTGGCAATGTATTACTTTGGAAAGTTTTAAGTTTTCCATGCCATTGTTCAGACATAAATCAGGATAATTTTGTATGAAAATTAATATATCTGCTAGTTCTAAATAAAATATTAAAATGGTGTAATACAGTGGTCATGTGTAGAATACCGTTTTATAGAATACCGTAGAATACCGTAGAATACAATATTTGAACACATGATATCATTTGTGCGAAAGCGTATTTGTATATAGAAACACGTTCATTTATTTGGAAAAAAATTAAAAACTTTTATTGGAAGTTATTAGAAGAAATCTATATCTTATCTTTAAATTTTCAACTTTCATATTTCGAATCGCTTGCTTTGAGCAAAACAAGATTGAACATTCGTCTGGTATAAACATTACATCAGTATTTGCTAATTAATTAAGACATTCATTTAAGAGAAATTTAATGAAATATGACCAAAATATAAATAGTCTACATCTGGACTGATAGAGCATGCTGAATTTTCTTATTTATTGATTGTGGCATAGGTGTTCCAAGACATGATGGTTAACTTCAACTTATACCTTGCATTTTGCTTCGCCATACCGGCCCAATGCCAAATTGCATGATATAGCATACCATTAAGATTCGTATTGCGATCTCGACTGATTGGTATTAAGGGGCCCATCAACAGCCATTGATATATCGGGAATATTTTTGAATCAGAGGTGGCACCCTCTTTGTTTGGTATACCCTTCCTACCTAAGTTATTCCGACTCTATAGTCCAGCAGGGCAATGTTCGGTCCCATTTGACTCAAAACATCCAAGAACACTTCTTCGCAAGCCAGATACCGCATATTTCCTGGTCTGCACTTTCACCAGACATGTCCGAGATCGAACATATCTGGGGCATGTAGTTAAGCAACTGGTCTGCAAAGCGGATCCACTACAGAGAACACTGGACTCATATAAAAACAGTCTGACAGGCTGTTCATCAAGACATTGACCCTTTCATTTAAAGTCACGCTGTATAAAATCCGTTATTGCTTCTCTAAAAATCTTACAAAATCGTAAAGTTCGTGTATAGCTCTGCAAACAGTTATCTACTATATCATGAGTTATCTGTGAGATCATTTAAATAGCGTGATTCTCCCTTGATGTTGAAATTTTCACAAACAGTAGTGTCTAATTGTTTTCATAAACCATTTTTCCGGTGCCTTTTTCAAGTGAAATTCTATAATTTTAGATAATGAAAAACGTTCGTAGGAACTTACGTAAATTTAAACATACTTCAGTAGCTGATCCCACTGCTAACGAGAACGCAAAATAATCTTGAAATGACAGTCACTGACTACAATCGATAATTTAGTATTGTGCTTGTTAAACTTGTATCAAATAGCCACTACTGCTCTCGTAGCAGAAAATTTCAGGATTCGATTTCACTTTGAATATAACTCTATGCAAAATGCATTGCCATAATTCTTATTTTTCATTGAAAATAAATAGCATGAATAAATAGCAAAATTTCTTTGTTTCGTATACAGTACAACAATATATAACAAAAAATCTGATGTGGGCAACACATGACTTTCCTTATATAATGTAATGAATTTACTACTTTCACAGTAAAAAAATAGGCTTTCCTTATAGTAGATACTAGTATTCTTTCCAAGACATTGAATTTTCGACAATTAGTCGTCATTTTCATTGATTTAGCGTCATTTTTATCCATTTGGCGAGATTTTCGTTAATTTGGCAACATTTCAAAAAGTCGCCAAGTTGGCGACATTCCGCCAAATTCGTTGCCAAAATATTGCCAAGCATTATGCACTAAGAAATAAGTTATTCTTACAGCAGATAAATGACTATTGGCGTTCAAATACAAAAGTATTACTCAGAGTATCTTTTTTCATGAATGGAACGAGCTAGATCCACGAGAATGATGTCACCCAATTTATCGCATGGTATTACATATGAAAAGTTAACATGTTTCTCAATAAGAAATATTTTATTTTTATTTTACATGACTTTTTGATATTTTTTTTGAAAAATGTACAATATCTCGGGAACGGTTCGTGTTAGCGTTCTAAAATTTATGTCAATCGTTTTCTTATGAAAAATTATATAAGAAATGTCTATTTGCGTAACTTTATTAGTGGTTTTGATTTTTGACGACTTTTTCAAAATTTCATTCGCAAATTTAGGGGGGGTTTGAACATTCGATTGCGTATAAAAACAATAGGTTTCCAGTGTTTACGGATTGTGATTTTTGTACCAAATTTGGTTCAAATCGGTCCATTCATTCGTCAGTTATCGTCTCCACAGACCCACTGACACACACACACACACACACACACACACACACACACACACACGCACACACACACACACTCACACACACACACACACATAGACATCACTTCAAAAATGTTTGATTCGTGATCAGGGATGCTTGAAACACTGCTCTCCCGTCGAAAACTCGAATTCGAATTTTCGAGCCCGTCACAATACTTTCCTTATACATTATGTATATAAGGAAAGTAACAGACCAATAAATTAACTTTAAAAATACAAAATTTTTTATTTTTTTTGTTTGTATTTATTGTTTAATTTTTAGGCATAAGTGAATTTTAAAACCCACGTAAATTAGTTTACGATGCAAAACTTAATATATTTTCAATACTGTTTATTAAGTTATTATTTAGAGAACGTAATAGATTGTTTAGCGGCTGACTGTCAAACCCAGAAGTTTGATACGTGAAAAATGAATCCTAATTCAAGGAATTTCAGACATATTTTGCATTGTAAGTTGTAGTACATAAGCGATTTAATATGTTTTAATAAATAATGAGTTTATGCATTCAGAGGCTATTTGTTTAAAAACATATAATCCATTTGTGTGAGAAGTTGTTTGTTCTAAGAAATCTGTTGGTGTTAGGATATATTATTTTATTTTTCAACTCTGTATATAGCACGTATTGACGCATATTATATTACAAACATAAAATTTAGAATAAATGAAATTTAAAAAATATGGTGAACGCCTTGTAACTTTACTTTCCATATATAGTATAATGTAAAATAAAAGTATTGTGAGGAGGGTCGGAAATTAAAATTGGAGTTCTCGATAGAAGAGCACATTTGAAGCATCCCTGAACACGAATTGGGCGTTTTTGAAGTGATGTCTGGATGTGTGCGTGGAGACGATATCTTACTAAAGACAGGAGCGACTTGAACGAAATATGGTACATAAATTACAATCGGGGAATACTAGAAGCCTATTATTTGTAAACGCAATGGAATGCTCAGAAATTTAAAAAAACCATTAAAAAGTTAAAACGTTCAATATAGCTATATAAATAGTTGTTTCTGATTAGAATAGTAATTAAATTGTAATTTTTTATTAGAAATCGATTGACACAAACTTTAAAACACTAGCATGAACCGTTCTTAAGATATTGCATAAAATTAAAAAAAAAGTAATTATGAAATGTGTTCACTTTTCTCATCTAATATTATGCGATAAATTTGTTATCAATATTTTCGTGGATATAGATCGTTCCATTCACTGGAGAAGATACTTTGAGTGATAACTTTGGAGTTGGACGCCATTAGTCATTTATCTACCATAAAAATAACATATTTCTTCATCCCTTACGTTTGGCAAAGCTTTGGCAACGAATTTGTCGAAATATCGCCAATTTAGTGACTCTTCTATATTATACTATTTATTTTGTCAATTGTTACCAAATTGACAAAAATGTCGCCACATCGTTAAAAATTGATAGAAATGACGACTAATTGGTAAACATTAAATATCTTGGAAAGAACATTAGAATCCAGTATAAAAATAACCTATTTCTCCATCCGTCCGTAATGCTTAGAAAAATATATGGCGGGATGTCGCTAACTTGGCGATTTTTTAATGTTGCCAAATTGACGAAAATGTCGTCAAATTAATATCACCAAATTGATAAAAATGTCGCTAAATGGGAGGCAATGTTTTTCAAATTTTTAATTCTGTCATTAGACGGGCATACCTTCTAGTATATAAGAATTGCTCTTCTCTCCGTTTGTTTGTAATACTTACGATGCATTTGGCGAATTTAATGAATAATCTAGCGAAATATTGCAAATTTGGCGATATTTTGCACCAGTTTGACGAAAATATCTTCTAAATTCCAAAAATGTTGCCTAATTGATGGATTTTTTATTGAAATATTTTAATATATATGTAATTTTTATGCTTGTTGAGGGTGCTATCAATATTGATAATAATTAATTTAAAGTTGGATGAAATATAAGTTAGGGCACGAACTAGTTTTATATCTTGTCATCCAGAAAAGCTCCAAATGTACAATTCAACGTTAAAAACGCTGTACCCAGATCTAATATCGCCATTTTTTCACTGTGAAAGAAGTAAATTCATTGCATTATACAAGAAAAGGCATCTGCTGCCCATATCAGTTTTTTAAATAAGTACGAAGAAAGTTCTGTGCGAAAAATATGTATTTTACTTCCCCTGCAATACATGAGAAATATGGAAAGCAATGGGATCATGTCGAAAATCGCAACTCGGGGTTTCGAAGGATCTACAAACTTGAGGACCTCTAGAATACGAAAAAACTATTTTTTGCGTGATTTCTGTATGTGTATCTGTCTGTCTGTCTGTCTATGCAATGTGTGTATCCACTTTAATTGAAAAACTAATTGACCAAATTTCATAAAATTTCGTAAGTTATTTATGGGTGACCCTGGTGCTGATTAGATTTTGATATAATTCAGGATAAAAGAACCCGCCTTTTTTTGTGAAGAGGCCAGCAAAAATCGCATGATTCCACTCTGGCTCAAAAGCTAATTTTCGAAATTTCCCAAAATTTGGCAGATAAGTCACTTGTAGGGTACTTTGGTGCTTGGTGGTACGTTTTCTGAAAACAGAACTTGTGTTTTTCCGCCAAAATGGCCCACAAAATGAGACCAATCCTATTACTCTAGGTCCAGTCGTTCTCGAGATATTTTAGTTTTATAGCATTTTTACTACGCCGCCTTTGTAAATACAGTTACCAAATGAAAACGAAAATTGAATTCAAAGTACAAATTTTGTGGCATTTCAAATAATGATGCATGCTATTTTTTACCATTAAACTCAAATGAATTATTAAAGAAATAAAGAGAACATTAATTTCAGTCTGCAGAGAAAATCATGCTCTGCACACATCAGATTTTTTCTTAGATCAGACTTTTTCATATAAAATGAACTATGAATATTTAAATCAATCTTTTTTTTACAAATATACTGACATTTAATATTTATTTTCTTCACTAAAAGGGAAAAAGCATTCCTGGACTCTAAAATTGATGAGATTAAAAAAAAATTGAAAACCGAAGGTAAACATAATTTGACAAAAAGTTTTTTTAAATATTTCATTTAGATAAGGAAAGCAAATATATTCATTTTGATTAACTTTATTTATTGTAAAATTACCATTTGCTACGCAAGCAATTTATTTCACGTGCTCTTTATTTCGCGTATCCATTTTAAATACATTTACATCATCGTATTTTTTAGATAAACAGACTATAATATATATTATTAACTCTAAAATCAAAGACAAATAAATAAGTGGTTAAAAAGGCATTTATTGAAATCGCCTTATTCTGACGTACACAATCACATAGCTAAAGAGCTTTCTGATATTATAATGACCTTCCATATTTGGTTGTCTTTGATTTTAGAGTTTATTGGTTGAGGTGTTTGCCATGCTGTTTCTATATATAATACTAACTTTGATCTAAAGCATTAATTAGAAAATTGAACTGCAATTAATAATTGCTAATAATAGCTCTTGACTTTACAAACAATTGGTTTAATATCAAGAACGAATTCATTTCTAATAAATAAAGTCAAACATGTTTTTTCCATGTGAAAAAAATCTAATTTATGGAATTCATGACTGACGTTACAGATTAACAAATTTGGGTTTCTTGGGGCACGTTTGCAAAGTTCATGTTAACAAAATATATATAAAGAGATTTAATTAATTTAAATAAAATAATACACATATAATTATTTATTTTAATATTTTTCATTTTGATTTTAATCTTTACTTTGAGAATATTAGGGTTTAATTTTTGATTGATTTTCATGAGGGTCAATAAACCTATTAATTTTGTAAATGGAAATAATGGTGTCAAAATTATTTTCAATTGCTTGATTTTGACAGATATTTTTATCAAAGCCTTGGAGAAACTGGGGCATCATTGACTAAATAATCAATTCGTGGTCAACAATTATTAATAATTTTAATACCATTAATATCTGAAAGTAGGATTTTATGCCCCATTATGGTATGTTATTGTACTGCAAGGAAAATAATGCCCAAATTGCAAATGTTTAATTTAAACACAAAATATGGAAAGTTTTTCTTTCTACATTTTAGTTTAAATTAAAAATTACAATTTCAAAAACTGAAATGCGTTTGCTGTGCTACATAAAATAAATATTAGTTTCAAATGTAAATTTACACAAAAAGCCGAATGCAAATATTTTTAAAATTTTAGAAATTATTTTAATATATTTGGCAACTACATCTCATAAAATAAAAGCCATATATGTGACATATTTGCAACTTTTGATAACAGTACATGTTTATTAAACCTTGCAGTTCACTGTCATGATTCATCTGTATAAATTCTGTGTTTGACAGACACGTTGCAGAACATCTTATTTCGTTCCTTAGATTTGAACTTTATCATATAAATTTTCAAATTCTTAACCACCACAAAACTTAAAAAAATATTTTTATTATAATTTTAAACACGTTCACTGTAACAGACATCGGTTAGAACATAAAAAGCCCTGTCTACGCTCAGTATAAAATAACTTTCTTATAAATAGAATCATTTAGTTCCTTATCATATCTAGATAGATCAGATAGCATAGCGTGCCTTCGTTTCTCCATGAATAGTTCATGTATTCGTACCCTCCAGATAAGGTTTCTTTGTTGCGTCCGAAGAATATCATTTATTACAATATATTAATAAATATAGTGAATAAATAACGTATTTTGGACTCAACCGACTTTTGAAATATTATTTTTTGTTTTAACCAATCAGACGTGGATAGACACTAATTCCTTTCCGTTGTCTTAACATACAAATGGCTCAAATCAAAAAGTCACGTTATCTGCACTACTATTATTAAGATCCGAATAATTTTAGCAACGCTAAACATATATTTTCTCAAAAGAAATATTTTTATAGATCACGTGAAATAAATTTTCCCCATGACGAAACATAAAAAAAGCCATTCATAAAACTTAACCAATTAAACCATCAAAGTAATCTATTTATTTTTTTACCTGAACAATGAAAACTTACAATTTTGAATGCAAAAAGAATTGCATAAAAATTAAATTTAATCCAATGCGTACAAAAAGGAAAATTTAATTTCTGTAGGATGAATTTTATCCGTATACTATTTAGGTATCTTGAATTTTGTGATAAAAAATGCATGCTTGTTCATATGTAGAAATTTAACTTTTGGTGAATTACGTTTCATGAAAAATAAGCCTAAATTCTTATACTATTTTATGATAAATTACATTAGATAGTTTGTAAAGATAAAATAAACAAGGGACAAGCCACTATGCATAAAAATCGTGTTATCAAAAAAAAAATTCTGTTTGTTGTACAAAATTGGAAACGATAGTTTGATATAATCTAAGAAGTAATTAATAGTTTTAATAGAATTATTTTAATTGATCTCCCTGAAATTCATAAAAACTTAACTTTCCTTTCTTAAAAACAGATTCGTCCTAGAGTAATAGATTTGATCTTATTCATTTCGTCGTTAAGGGGACGGTAGACGTTGATTTTTTTTTATTTATTTATTGACTTTGAAACATAAAAATCTGTATGAAATATTCCTCTTAACATAACTACATAAAATACCATTAATTTTTTTTTCAATTTTGTTATAATTTTGTATTTATTTTAAATTTTAATTTTTTTTTTTAATTTGAAAATGCTCCCTGCGTGCCATTTGTTCACATTTTTGATTAATTTTGCCTTATGATCACTCAAAAACACATTATGAACAAATTTGGGTATTTACTTTCAAATCCCTAAGAAAGTCAATTTTTTAAATAAAAATTCTGCATGGAAACTTAATTGTCATGTATTGCATTTTAGACTTGTTTAAATAAAATTGCATTGAAGTTGGAAAGTGTTTCATAATCAATGCTTTAAGCATGATTGATCTTTCTTGTATTATATTTCGTCTTATAAATTTCTGAGCTAGAGAGGATACATACATTGAACACACACATGCAGAGAGACAAACACACACAGACAGGCACATAAACAGATAGACAGACTGACAGACAGACAGGCAGACAGACAGATATACAGACAGACAGATATACAGACAAATAGACAAACAGACGGACAAACAAACATACAGATAGACAGACAAACATATAGAGATACAAGCTCCAATAGACATATAAACAGACAGACATACCCACAGATAAACATACATGGAGACAGACAGATAAACAGGCATACAGACAGACAGATATACAGACAGTCAGACAGATAGATGTAACGTTTAAATAGGTGTCCGAAGAGTGTAAATATATCGACAATTCGAGTTCCGGTTTTCAACCCTGTTAAAATACTTCTCCTTTACATTACCATGTAATATAAGGAAATTAATATATACTCGTAATTTAATATTTTCAATACAAACTTACCAATTGCATGAAAATCGATTATAGCGTAACATATTTATATCCGTACTCGTTGGGAGTATTAGAATATGTTTATACACTTGCATAAACCACAATAGATCGCAGATTTATCATCAGACGCTTGTAATTGCGCAGGCCGTTCAAATACGCAGAGAAACCAGGAAATTAGCGACAGCTGGTTTTCCGCACCTGAGACATACCCTATACATATCTGATAGATGGTGTGATTGTCGTTTCATTACCGACAATACAGTCGTACAATAAGAGAACCAACCGTACGTGGGAATTTCATCTAATGCGGGACGCTCTTAATGTTTAAATTTATTCTCTCCTACTAGTGAATAGAAAAGTACTGTTCTCCCAAAGCTTTCGAATTCCAGATTTTAACTTAAGGAACCTAGATACATTATGATAACATTATTTTGTTCTTTGCTGCTAAGTTGAGAATCACGTCCGTCGTTCCAAATGCCTTAGATCTAACATAGATCACTATATTTTACGTTAGCATCCGACAATAAAGGAAAGCTTGTAAAAAAAATCAAAAACTGTTCATTTCGATATGGAAATAAGTGAATTTTTTCACAGACGCCCCAAAATTTGCACGTCTTGGATCCTTTGATTATTTTGTACGGAGCCACAATGAAAATTCCCAGAACAATGGTAATAGTATAGTTAAAATGTAACTACGATATACAACTTTAGTTCTTAAGAGTGTCAATATGCTCTAGAACCTTTATCAGGAAAAGTCTTTGTGTGTACAAGTGAGGTCAGTCTATAGTAAAGTCATCAGAGAGAATTAAAATCATCACTGTTCCTTAGCGGGTAATTTATGAATAAAGCGGGTTTGAATATTGAACACACACGGCAACAAAACGAGATAGATGAGAAAAGTCTATTGCAAAGTTGTGGAGACTACTAAGTAGGATACGACACAATTATTTATTTGACATAATAAGGTTATTGACGAATGTCAATTCTAGCCAGGAATTCTAAAATAAACAATACTTGCATGCATAAGAAGCCTTCTCAAAATGCCCTCCTCCCCGTCACTGAAAATTCACATTTGAATTCCAGATAGAATATTACAGCGTGTGATACATTGGTATGAATTGCAGGTGCCAGAGTCTTACAGACCCTGATTATACGACTTTTTGACATATATTTATTGCCTACCATGTAAGAGTTTCTACCCATTAGACGATGCTTCTTCTTCTTCGAGCAAGACCGTCCGACCTACCCGAAGGTCTATGGTACCTGTTTGGACGGCCGGGAAGTGCCACCCAATTTAAACCGAAACCCAGAAGGCAGCAATCGCAGGAACCGTAACCACCTTCCCCTGCCCCCATTAGACAATGGTGTACAACTGTGTGATATGAATTACTTATCCATCTCACATTCATGCCGAGTTCGTTGTCCTTTTAAATTCTCCGCTAAGGGCGGCGCAGTCGCTTTTATTCAATTGGATATGGTTACTTTGCGATAGATAGATCTATGTTTTAAACTCATGGATATTTCCACATAAATTTATTTGGAGTGCTAAAGAACTTTTCTAGCAACCCTGCGTAAAAACTATTAAAATAGCATGTGCCAGCATAGTTCAGCTGGTAACATTTTTTCAGCGATTGGAACAAAATATTCAAATGTTGTAAAATGCGTATTTATAGAAATTAAAAAAAAAAATTTAAATGTCTAAATTACAAACGGAAGGTCATATAAAAATTTACTGTTACAACCTGATATTTATAATGATGCAAGTGCACCTATATGATATAGACTACGAATGTGTGAGGCATTCATTAGGAATCTCAATGTTAAGATTATTCATCGAGAATGTAATAACCCCAATGTTACATACTCAATGACGATCTCTGTTCTATCGTCACATATACAATGATAATCTCTGTTCTATCCAGATACACATAACTAATTGCAATCGGATGTAATATATAAACCAGTTGTGAACTCATATGCAGAACAAACTTGCAGGCGATTTTATTTTTATGGGCTTATGCAGTTTAAAAATATAAATAATTTATACAAATTATTTTATTTATACAAATTAAGTGTTTTCAACCTTTTTATGTAATATATAAATGACAGCTTATACGATACTAGTCTATATAATGCATATACTAGTCTAGTCTATACGATACTAGTCTATATAATGTTGATATTCAGATCAACTTTTAGTGCATTGGTGTCACATTTAGTGACAACTGGCCATTTCATCTGAGCGAAGCGTGTATAGAAAAATATAGTTTTATATATACCGGCTTTGAATAAAATTATAAGTTTGTAATTTTTTAAGAGACTTTCCTATATAACATTTTATTATGCTTATACATATTTATATCTTTCTCTATTTTAATTTCGCTAGGTACAATTAAAAAATAAGTTCTGGAAAAAATACTTTACAAAGAACCCAGTTCAAACACTGACTTATTGTACGTTCCAAAATAAATTTTTTAAACGGCAACGTGAATAAAAATTTAAAAATTTGTTCTGAAATGAAGATATATTTCTTACAATTTGAGTTGTTGATACTTCTTTTATACGGGATGGATAATCAATATTTTAAATTGAAAATAATTATCTATGAATTAGCGTCACTGTATTAACTATGTAACAGAGATTGTAACGTAAAAGACACTTTAATGAGGCAAACTGAGATAAAAATCATTTTTTACTTTACCAATTGAACTAATTTAAAAGTAAGTATTTATGTTAAACCGACAGACAGAAATGACAGCATTTATAACGATGTAGTGATTAAATAATGGAAGGTAGAAGATATTTTTCCTAATTTTAAATAAAGTATGTTGGACGAGTAAAAATATTTAAGCTACTGAAAATGTCTTGTTTGAAATCAGTATATATTTTCAAATAGAAAATAGTAATCATTAATTATATCAACCGAAGATAAAAATTCCATGTTACATTAAACCATAATAACAAGTAAGCTTGAGAAACCGACATTTGCCAAACCATTTTTAGACCAGAAATGCATATTGTGGAAATAAGAATTTGGGTGCCTACGTCTTTAAAAAATTTAGAACATTCCAGCAGTGAATACAGACCTGTATTTCTCTGAAGTTACACGTACCATACTTTTCAGATACCATACTTAGCAGTGAATTCAAACCTATATTCTTCAGAAGTTACACGCACTATACTCTCCAGATATCATACATGGTAATGAATCCGAACCCTTATTCAGATGTAACTGTATTATACGCTTTGCATTCGATGGGAGAAAAATTATTTTGCTGCAGAATTTTTCCTTGTAAAATCGTAGATTGTATCTGTGTGGCACATTTGCATAAATACCGATTTTCAACCATTTAAATAAGGCCACTTCTTTGAAAATAAAGTTCCACATCATATATTTCCTATATAACATATTTTCCTTTATATATGAAAATAAAATATTAATAGCAAATTGTAATCAACATAGAGAAGGTACTTATGATTTCCGATATTCTGCTTATGTATAGGTATGATTAGTTGTATGTTTTACATACAATTGAAATATCCCCACGGCATATTGGCTGTCCCAGAGAAAAAATAATATTTGTCTGAACCTGATCCTGTGGACAAACTTGGTTACTTTGTCGACAAATTTGGTGAAATATCACATACATATAAATTGCATAAATTACAAGGGACAAAATAATTCAATCAATAAAACTTACGTTTTATATTAACATATTGATATTTTTAATACACTGCAGGCAAGTTTTTGAATTAATTTTACTTCCGATTTCAGTTTATATACTAACTAGTTCTGGAACATGTATCTTTACACCATACCTAAAGCGATTTTATATTACATTTGAATGATGGTTATGTGAATGGCTGAGTTGGAATATCCACAGATGCCTGCAGCGAAGTAACTTGTACAAACATTCAAATGCTTTCTACCAAATGAAATAAAGTTAAATATTAAAATGTCATTCATTATAGAATGTAATTTCTAAATGTTAAATGTCTTCAAATATTTTATAATTTTCAAAAGAAGTATTAAAATGTTATACGAAATATGTACAAATTTTTACAAAATATAATTGTATTTCCACATAAATATTTTATACACTATTTTAAATATACTATTTTAAATATACTTTTCTTTATAAAGTAATTTTATATGTAATATTTAATTCAAAATATTTTTGATTACACATAAATTTTATTTAAAGTAACTTAAATATAAGGTTCGCAGTATAGTACGTAAAGACCCTAATAAATATGTAACATAAGGTCCATGAGTGTATACGTTCGACCCATCTATAGTAAGGTGATCATGTTCGATCGAATAAAAGTGACGACAAGGTCCCTAGCGAATTAGTTTAAAATTTAGGATTTCGCACTAGGCAAAGTAGAGATATATACGAAACAATCCCATTACAAAGTTGTCGAGCATTATATAATGAGGTAAAATAGACAATAAAACTGCTATAGACAGCATTTATTTGACGCGATAGGGTTAACAACGAATGCTTGTTCTATTCAGGAATGCTAAAATCTGCTAAATGCAGGAAGGCTAATTTTTAAAATAATCTTTAAAATAAGTATTAAAACGTTATACGAAATATGTACAAATTGTTATAAAATATAATTTTATTTCCACATAAACATTTTCATACACTATTTTAAAGACACTTTTCTTTATAAAGTAATTTTATATGTAATATTTAATTCTAAATATTTTTTGATTACACATAAATTGTATTTGAAGTAACTTAAATATAAGGTTCCCAGTATAGTACGTAAAGACCCTAATAAATTTGTAACTAAAGGTCCATGTTCAATCATGGACCCTTCGTTACAAATTTATCCATCTGTAGCAATGTGATCCATCTATAGTAATGTGATCATGTTCGATCGAATAAAGGGGATGGCAAAGTCCCTAACGGATTAGTTTAAAATTTAGGATTTTGCATTTGGCAACATAGAGAGCTATGTGAAAAAATCCCATTACAAAGTTGTCGAGCAGTATATAATGAGTTAAAATAGACAATAAAACTGCTACAGACAGCATTTATTTGACGCGATAGGGTTATAAACGCATGGTTGTCCTGTTCAGGGTTGCTAAAATCTGCTAAATGCAGGAAGGCTAAAAGCATTTGCATGCATAGGAATTTCACAGTATTTTCACAGTATTGTGCACAGTATTTTCAAAATGTCCTCTGTCAGCAGCCAGTCACATTTGAATTTGAGAAAGAATAGAAACGTGTACTTTGACAAGCATCACCGCGTAACGGTCCTTGGTGATAGATGTCGGATAGGTATTTATTGTGATTTATATGCACGTTTCATACATTCTTGATGTGTGTCATAAGGTAATATTGTCCTTATCAAAAATTACCAGTATAGGACTTACCTATGATGCCGTCGCTAAGGGTGGAGCATGTAAGCTCCCGGTCCTCAAGCTCGGATATGAACACACAAAACATAAAGAAATACTCATGCTTAATTGCTCAATTATTTTTAATATTTTGCTTAATATATATCCACTATAATCTGGAGTAATTATATTATGATTAAATCAAGTATTTAAAGACACATAATACTAACAATATTACATTAATATATATTTACACACATAAAAAACATTGACTTAAATTTCTTAAATAACAGTTTCCTTTAAACAATCTATGAAGAATAATTCTTATAGTTCAATATTTACGAACTCGTTCATATGATCTACTCATACGAACTGGTAGTTAATTATCTTAATAATCGTTAAAGGTGTGCCTTCCGTGCTAATAGTGACAATTGAAAATCGGTTACCTCTACTCTTTGTTACGTGCATATTCGTGCCATCTCAATGATGTAGGAACATCGTTGCACTTCTCGTACTTGCACACGCTACCATTCTATTGCTCACAATCTACAGACACTTTTCACACAACCAAAAACATGATGCTGACTCGTTCGAAAGTTTTACGTCGACTAAAAAAACTCAGGTGCGTCTAGGACGCTGTCGAAATTGCATCTGTGGAAAGTTCTAGAACATTCTCTCAAACCTTTTTCTTTTCAGATTGTAGTGTCGTTGTTGATTCGTTGAAGTGACGAAGGGGATGCGCTGCTTATTTATGTTTGTATTGCCATTGGCTCCTTCTGCAGCATTTAAATAGCTCATTAGCTAGGTTGGCCTCCGTAATTTGAATTACGAAATGTCGTGCATGCCGTACGACATTTATCCCCCTCTGCATGAGATTAAATCTAGAATACGGTACAAAGCATATGCACTGAGAAAAATTGTCACAGGAAGTCACTAGTATCGTGTCCCACTGATACATCTATAAGAACTTGATGCACTGTTGTACTGAAGCACTAGAAACATATTGAGGTACCCTTGTCTGATACACTGCAAAGATATCTGTCACTAAAATGTTTATCACCGTACAGAAACACAATATTGTCACATTGGAAGTATCTTACCAGAACGGAAGACACATAATTGTCACCTGGAAGGCACACTATTATCTGTGGGAAGGCACACTATTGATTTGAACCACATAGTCATTATAATACTGAATAATGTTCTGTATAAAATACATTGTTCTGTGATAATAATCATTGTTCGGTGATATCATTTTCACAGACCTGGTACTTCAATAGCTGTATTGTTATAATATTTCTACTTATAGTCTATTATAGAGTTCGACTGCAGAACATGTTATTTTTCATTTCAATTTATATACACGTTCACAACATTACATTAAAATATACGCAAATCATTACCTTGATATCTTATCTTCACATACGTAAATAATTTTTTTTACACAATTTTTTTAGCTGTATATATTTCTTATTTGTAATACACATACATGTTATATAACTGTTTAAGCGTGTATCAATCATGGGTATTTTGCACATCATAATTATATCATATTACGTCTCGGCATTTAAAATATCAAATCTATATACTCATTTCGCTACTCCAAAATACTGCATCTCCACAATAACAAGTATGCCTTTAAATTTCCTCTTCGGCTGCCCCTTAGTGTGAAACAACTGCGCTGGCGGAAGGGGAGAAAAAGAAAAAAAGAAAAGATTTCGCTTGACCCGTAGCTTTCCTCTCTTCTCCTACGCGTTTCCACGGCAACTGCGAACAATCGGTCATGCATGGCGATTTTCTGCGCCCCGACCCCCCGAAGCACGAAACGTTACATAAGATTGCAACTTTCAATCTCCTGTTCTGCCCAAATAATCGTTATCGTTTGCTATTTTGGCGGTATATTCTTCACAGGCGTGGGCTTTTCAGACTGTCCGATCTTGACGGCTTACGCTCACATTGAAGTGAGAGGTTTTACGTGTATCCTTTTAAGGAATTTAATTACAATTATATTTTATGTGTATCATATTATATATTTATTTTACATATGTTGTTATTAATTCTATTTAATTTAATATATATATATATTTTTTATTATTATTATCTTATAACCTTAACACAGATCTGACTGTTGAATTATTATTTTGATTTCATGTACTTTTAATTTATTGGATTTATTTATCCCTTGTTGCAACAACGCGTGATATATTATTTTATGTGTAGTATTATGAATATACCATGCTTTTGTTATGTTACTGATATAACTGACTTTATGTTCCCGTTTCAGCATAACTTTACATATTTATTTATTTAAATATAATTCTTTCATATTTAATTTTATCTGTTATTTCTTTTTATTTCCAGTGATGCTTAATTAATGCTATAGTTTATTAATAATACTCAATCATTTATCATTTACATACAAATCAATGTGTTTTCCTAATGTATTTTATTTTTATATACCGGCCGGTATTTTTAACTAACTATAATTGCCTGCAATTATAATTTTAAATTTTGATACATTGCTTGTATGCTTACAACAGAAATAATTTGAAATTTTGAAAATATTATCTCCTTTGAACAGTAATTAACTTATCGGCCACATGACAGATTAAGGCCTTATTAAAGATATTCTCCTGATCAGGAGCGGCAAATAGGGGGCGCGAGGGGGTGCAGTCGCGCCCCCAAATTTTTTTTCGTCGTCTATCGGCTTCTCCTATTTTTTATCGACTATCCACTGATCAGTTTTCTCACGCTGTGGAGCTTCAAAAGAGCCGACCTTCACAGTGAAGCTTCCATCTTCCGGCCGGAACGAATTATTTTCAACTTGAAAATATTGGGGTGCTGTTATTCCTTTCACTTGAAAATGTCAAGTGTGCGAATTCTTTGAAGTCCCTCGGTTCCCACGCTGTATAGGAAAAAGATAAACAACTGGAGGGTCTTAGGCGAGGAGGTGCTACAAGATTATTTAGCATTGTCGAAATGAGGATACATTCTAAATCAGTTGTAAAACGAGCTTTTATTGCTGACTTATACAACAGATTATCTTTGGCTCGTATGTGTTGGCGCCAACGAAACAGTATTCATTGTTGGCGCCGGCGAAGCATACTCTTTGGCTGCTTGCTCCTCAAGATAAATGGTGACTTTGTGTTTGCGTTGAAGGAATAAACGTGATTAGTAACATATTTTAGGGCAGTTATGAGTTCGAAAAAGCGTCGCTTGAATAGAGACATTAGTGAATTTTTCATAAAATGTCCAAAATTAAATGAAAATGTGCTTCCCGATGAAAATCGTGAGGAAAATAATACTGTTTATGAAGCAGAAATTGGAAGTATAGATGAATTTAGAATTGTGCCAACAAGTCCGATTAAAATAGAAAGTAAAGCAAAAAGAAGTTCAACAAATTTGCTTAATGAAAAAGATCCTTCTAACGGTCCTCAAAGTACCAAAGACAGCATAACTTGTGTGCTATATCAGCCTGAAATTTCTCCCTTCCCAACTCATAAAAGAAATCGCAAGTTTAGAAAAGAGTGGTATAATTTATATATATATGGCTAGATTACAGTCCTTCTACGAATACAGCGTTTTGTTTTCATGTAGAGCATTTTCAAAAGCTAATAAACGATACACTGAGTCATCCTTATGTCTTGATGGCTTTAGTAACTGGTCAAAAACGGTTCAAAAATTCAAGACCTGTGATTCATGTTCTTCTCACAAAAAACAGAAAGCTGTCTTTTAAATTTTACCGAAACTCTGTCTTCAAATTCCGTTTGCGCCAAACTTAATAAATGGTATTCAAAAGGCGTTGAAGAATATCGCCGTTATATGAAAAAGGTGTTGTTGTTGAGACCCAGACCGTCCGACCTACCAGAAAGGTGTAAGGCAACAGCTTGGACGGCCGGGAAGTGCCACACAATTTAGACCGGAACCCAGTGGGGGAGGCATCCACAGGGACCGTACCCTCCTTCCCCTACCACCAACCTCTCGGAAGGACTTACGGACCCACATGTTTAACGTGATCGTACTCCGCGTGAACACGGCGGCAGTTTTTTGGCAGTGGCTGGAATCGAACCCGGGCCTACCGCGTGCAACTCCAGCGCGCTAACCAATGGGCTACCGCGCCCGTATGAAAAAGGTGTGTAAAACTATTGTTTTTTTGTCTACAACAAGGTATTGGTTTGAGAGGACATGATGAAAAAATAATTTCAATAAATAGAGCATTTTTTTTTAAATAAATGAAATTAAGAGCTAAGGACTGTTCTTTAATTGAAAGAATATTTAAAAGTAAGGAAAAATATTTTGCTTACGTTCACAAAAACCACCAGAATCATATTCTTAATTTACGCAAATCGCAAATCAATAACCATATTCAAAATAAAATGAAAGAAGCATGCTATTATTCTACAATAGTAGATGAAACTCAAGATATTTTCAGGCATGAACAAGTGGCTGCAAATTTTTTATATGTGGATGATGACCTAGAAATACACGAATCATTTGCCGGCCTTTTCAGAACAGAAAACATTGATGGAGAGTCATTGCTCGATTTAATTAAAGAAGTAATTTCCTCATTTGGGCTAAATATATCAGACTTACGAGCTCAATGTTATGACGATGCAAACAATCTGATAGGTCCGCACTGTGGTGTTGCTGCACGATTTTTAGAGGAAAATTCATTGGCAATTTATATCCAATGCTATGCGAAAATTTTAAATTTATGTGTAGTTAGCCAATTTTCACCCATTCCTTCTGCTAGAAATGCATTTCAGCAGCTCAATGCATTATATTCTTTCATAGAAACTTCATATAAAAGACATGCTATTTTCGAAAAGATTCGCTCATCAACAAATGCTTTATTTTTAGGCTTTTCATCTCTACAATCGCTAAGTGATACCAGGTGGTTTTCCAGAGTTTTAGCCATAAAAGCACTACTTGATAATTTTGAAGAGGTGATTTTAACACTGGAAGAATTATTTGGAAACGGTTCCCTCAATGGTGGAAGAGCCGAAGCCCTTCTAACAAGTATGACATGCGTTCGAATTTTGTTCACTTTGTTTGTAATGCGAAGTGTTTTTGATCAATGCAATACTCTCTCAAAGAATCTTCGGTCATCTGATCTTAATTTTCAGATTGTGCAAGCTGTGGCTAAAGTTACTATTGAAACTGTTAGTTCTTTTCGCAATGAAGCATATTTCAATCAAGTGTAGAGTTTTGTGACAGAACTTTGCTAAAACAATTCTTATTCTGGACCAAAATTGAAAAGGCGTAAAAAATTCCAAGCGAATTCGGAGGCGGTGAAAAAATCCCCATGATGATGTTAAATCATATCACAGAATTATTATGAAATTATAGATTCAGTATCTAATGAATTTGAGACAAGATTTAATGAGAACAATATATCTGTTTTGTTTGCCCATAGTTCAGAATTATCCGGATAAGATGTAAAAAAAGAAAAATAAACTGTTTCAACCATATGCAAAGTATATAATTTCCAGAAATAGGAATTTCTATATGAATTGCGACTATTTTATTCAATGGACCATTCCTCTTCTGTCCAAGTGGCATACTGACGACACCATATTATTCGTACTCTTCGGTCTTTAACGTCCAGAGGCACACACACTCATGGCACCCATGCATAGTGTCCTTTGACAGGCCTAACAGTGCGGACGGGTCTCGATCCCAAGCATAGTGTTCTTTAAAAAGTAGCCTTCACCTAACGGTATTGGCTTATATTGACTTTCCTATTGCTGTGGTAGCCATTGATCGGAGAGCTGGTGCTGTAGCTCGGCAATTACGTTTTTCAGGTGATGCAATTTGCTGATGTTGTAGATGATGAATGCAATCAGATGATGTTGTAGCCTTTGAATGACTAGGAATGCGCGATATCCACATAAATGTTCCACGTGTTTGGAATTATTTTCATAAGCGAGAGAGAACACAGTGGTCCACAATAAATAAACATGTGACTTCCTTGGAAGTATCCTTCTTCAAGTTTCCCACTGGTACGCCAGAGTTGGGAATCTTCCAAACGTATGTTTTGTGCATAATATAGTTAAGCTAATTCAAAATTAACCCGAACACTTTTTAGAAAATGCTCCTTGTGCATTTAAACTCTTAGCGCAAACGAGTCGTTTTCACCATATGCCAAATTTTTATATTGTTCAAGGAACAACATTTGGATGCATTATTTGATTCATGCACATCCCCATCGATGACAGCCATAAGTTTCACCGAATAAAATCAGCGGATGCGTTCTCCATTTGGGAATTTGCATTGAGTGCTTAACTTTTGGAAAACTTCGTATTTTTTTAATCACGAAAAACAGAAAGGAAAACGGAAACAAAATCAACAAAAAGAGGAAAATTGAATTGTTTTAAACAGAAAACAATTTAACCGATAACTTTTGGAATATTTTGTGGAAACATTTATCTTTCAAGAAAAGGATGTAAAAATAAAAAGAAAGAGTACAATAACAAAAGAGAACTATGGAAACAAACCCAGTTTAAAGAGGATAACAATAGTTTATAAAAGTATGATTGTGAGTATTCGCTTAAACGGAATTTTATTTTAGAAATATTTTTATAGATACTTCTCGAATAAGTACAACTTATGATTGGCAATAAAATGTATTAAATCTGAGAGTATGTGCAATGTTTTCATTTACACAGTCGAATCGTATTATTGTGATCACCGTCTGATATCCGGAATAACCGCCATGTGCAGCGCGGAAAGCAGATAGACTGGCTGGGAGTGACTCAATAAGGTGCTGGAAGGTGTTAACAGGTATGTGTAGTCGGGTTAACTGTAGTATATCTGACAGCTGCAGGAGGGTGCTTGGTGGAAAACCCATGGAAAGTACAACACGCCCATATTTGCACATCTGGGTTTAAATATGGGGAATTAGGGAGCCAGGGAAGTACTTTGAAGTCTTCATCGGGCTCCTCCAATCTCTCTCGGACAGTTCTGTTTGACACGTCTCATTGTCGTGCTGGTAGATCCCGTCCGCCCCAGGGTAGACAATCGGTATATATGGATGTACGTAGTCGGGAATGATAGATTCATAACGTATTCGGTTCCTAGTACCTTCTTTAGGTATCAGTGGACCCAGAGAATACCACGAATACATTTCCCAGGGCATAACGCCGCCCACACCGCCTTGTGTTCTTCCAGCTATGGTTGATGAATGTTTGTTCTCCGATCTTTCACTTCTTATACGCCAACGTTCATTAGTTCGATGAAGCAGAAAACGCGACTCATCAAAGAAGACAATTATTTGCCAGTCTACGAGGGTCCAATTCCGATACTGTCGTGTAAATGCAAGCCTTTTCTGCCGATACACCTTCGTTAGCATAGGTGTAGTGACCATCCGTCTGCTTCGTAGGCCCAAACGCAACAAGGTTCGCTGAATTATCATTTGAGACGGTCTGGGTAACAACAACAACAACAACAACACTTCCGGTAGACTTCTCGTTCATTCAGCCAGTGATTTGCTCCAGTGTGGCTCAGTGATAGAGCCTCACGCATCATCGAAACCAACTTTCACCTTTCACATAAATGGCGCGCAGTGCTCCGCAATTTCCACGTCGCTTATTCGCAATGGTGTCATTTCTACATTGACGATACATGTTAACCATAGCATCCCGCTAACAGTGCAAACTGCGCTGTTTCGGAAATACTGCCACACTTGACCCGAAACCTGATAAACATCATTTTCTCAAAATTTAATAAACCGCTACTTTTAGCCATGACAGCAAGGAGTGATATGTTTTCAAAATATCTAAACCGCACCTTATATACCCACCAAGCCAGCTCACGACCCGTGTTTTCTTACATTGTCTACACGCTGTTGACGTAAAAAATAAGAGGTGGTCATAATAATGTGACTCGACCCTGTGCAAATAAAATATAAATTCTACCAACATTGTGTGCGTATTTGAATCAAGTTTAACGTTAATGTGTAACACAGAGATGTTGTTATTGAGACCAAGACCGTCCGACCTACCAGAAAGGTGTAAGGTAACTGTTTCAACGGCCGGGAAGAACAATCCAATTTAGACCGGAACCCAATGGGGGAGGCATCCACAGAGACCATACCCTCCTTCTCCTACCACTAACCTCTCGGAAGGACTTACGGACCCACATATCTGACGTTATCGTACTCTGCGTGAACACGGTTTCGCAACGGAATGAATCGAACCCGGGCCTACCGAGTGCAGTTCCCGCGCGCTAACCACCGTAAAACAGGGCCCGTAAAACAGGGGTGTGAAAACTATGGCTCGCAGTACAACTATGCTCTGCCAATGTGTTTAATACGATCCACATAACAAAACTGGATTTTTATAAACCCATGCCAAAATCTACATTTTAGAATTGGATAAACCATTCTTAGAAATATACGACAATGCGAACTAGTGTTTGCAACCATAAAATATAATTCATGAAAAATATAGGACAACTGATTCTAAAAACCGGCTTAGTGAAGTAATTTTTTTATGTCTTGAGTGTGAAATCCGCACCATTTAACCTATTGATAACCTAATGATAACATACTGAGTATAAAACAAGAAAGATCAATCATGCATAAGCATTGATTATGAAACACTTTCCAACTGAAATGTAAATTCATTTAAAAATTTCTAAAATGTGATTCATTCAGTGGTAATATCTTTTACATTATCACAGTACTACAGTAATTTATTATACTTAAATATTTAAAACTGTATCGAAATATAAATCATCTGATTCTTTATGCAAAATCAATGAATATTTCATTCATATAACTTGTATTCCAGACTCCAGAGCTAAATAATTTTGTGTGAAAAAAATTCAGCAATTCTTATGTAATTCATCTTACAATCGCTTGAGATATTTGCATTCTGCATATGTTAAAATTAGGCTTCCTTGAAGAAATAATAAAAGTTTAGGGATCATTTAAAATCACAACTATTGTAATTGCATAGGCACGGAATTTAGATACACAGATAATACACAGATAATATATATGTGTATGTGTATGTACTCAAAGTATTGGAATCGTGCCGAAGATCGGAACTCGAATTTTCAAAGGATCTACACGTTTTGGGACTTCTAGAACACGAAAAAACTACTTTTAGGAAGACGTCTGTGTGTGTAAGGGTGTATCTGTGTATGTTTCTGTGTGTCTGTGTGGATATTACATCCACTCTAATTGAAAAACTAATGGACCGAATTTCATACAATTTGGTAGGTATGTTTTCTGTGGGAAATCCTGATGTTCATTAGATTATAGTACGATTCGTAATAAAAGAATCTGCCTTCTTTGCGAAATGGCCGCAGAAATTGCCTTTATCCACTCTAGCTAAAAACTAATGAACCAAATTTAACAAAATTTGGAGTATAATATTTCAATAACCTACAAGTGATTTATATACCAAATTTAACAAAATTTTGTATATAAATCATTTGTAGGTTATTCTACTACGATTCGGGAAAAAGGAAGGGGCTATTTTTGCGAAATGGCCAGCAAAAATCGTTATATATAAAAATAAAAGACTACGTGTGCTCAATTATATCAATTAAATTCCTATTTTATATGTGATTTTTGACAACAAAAAGAATAAGACTAACCCCATTACTCTAGGACTAGCCGTTCTTGAGATATTCTAGTTTTTTCGCGTTTTCGCTACGCCACCTTTGACAATAAGTCCAGCTATCAAATGAGAACCAAATTTAAGTTTAACGTGTAAATTCAATGTCATTTAAAATACTTATGTTGTGCAGATAAACTCAAATTATCATTGAATAAATAAAGAGAACGAATATGAGTCTGCAGAGAAAGACGTGTGCTGTCCACATCAGAATTTTTAACAATAATACACCAATGATTTATAGAAGTGAACGGGGATTATTTTCAGGCCATTTCGAAAAAAATGTATGATCTATATTTAAAGATCCATCAAATTTTTGTCGAATAAAATGTTCAACAAATTTAAGCTGTGTACCAAATTTTAACTCTTTAGGACGTAGGAAAGTGCATTTAAAATGCCATCAATTAAATTTATCATGAAGAGTTATATAAAATTTAAAAAAAATGAAAAATTGTTATCTACCAAATTTATTTTAAAATATGAAGCCACTCCCATATGCAAAACGTTTAAACAAATGGAGAGATATTTATTATATAATATCTCTCTCTTTTCTTTCTGGAAGATATCCCAAAGTCAGAATTTAATTGAATTTGTTTTTTTCCCTATATTAAATAATTTTTTTAATTAAAAAACTACTTAACATATTTCACTGAATTTTTTTTTATATATTCTATGGGATAATGTGAATATTTCCTAAAAATTTCGAAGCAATTCGTGAATTTTAAATTTACTTAAAAAATGTTTGAAAAATTAGGTCCCATAGGGTTCAATGTATTTCATTTTTTCAACCCGGGTTCAATAAAAAACTAATTGGGTGATATTATTTATTTATATTCCCATAGGTCCTACAGACCGTCTGAACAACATACAAAAATTTCATTTTGATAAACTCATTTTTACGGCAGTTATCGTGCTAACGGACAGACAGACAGACAGACAGACAGACAGACAGACAGACAGAATGAACAAAGTCATAAACACTTTTCAACTTTGTTGTAAAGTGTTAAAAAAAGCTGTAAGCTCAATCACATTTCAAACCATCACGTTCAATCATTTTAAAACTACTGAATGAACTTAAAACAATTGAGTATTTCCTATTAATTTGTATCCTGAATACTTAAAAGAATTAAATGATTTTTGAAAAGCGGAATCTTGAATAAAAGTCTTTGACCCGCAGAAATTTTAAGTTTCTTTTCCTTTGGTTTCTCCTGTTAGTAAGTTTACCCATCCCAGATGTAACATTATAACATCTAATCCTATATACATAATACTCATTACAATTTCGTTCGATAAAGAGTAAACACTTTATTTTCTTATTTTGATTCCTTACTGCAATAATTTACATATGTTAAATGTAAATGTTATTGCTTTATGTTTTTACTTTTCAAGTCCCAAAATAATGTAAATATCGTGAGGGAGAAAGAAATCCGATCCTTGGGTTTTGATAGTTCTTTCTTGAATATAAAGAAATCATTTTTTAATGATGAATGAGTATCCGTCTCATGATACATCTCGAAAAATTTAATAAAATCAAACAATATATTCTATGATTAGTTCAAAAATCGAACGTCACAGATCTATTATTTTCATTTCGAACGAACTACAATTACAAAATTTATTGTAATTTTTTGTGAAAACTTTCTAAATGCTTTATAATGTATAAATATTTTGTAGAAAGCATACTTTTATTTAAAAGAGAATTCTAGCGTGTGTAAAACTCTAACAGACGCTGTTCTTAAGACATATGTATATAAATTAAGAATATATATACATATATATATATATATATATATATATATATATATGAAATGTAATAATAAGAATTATGTAAAAATTAAAAAAAAATAAATAAATAAAACTACAATTCAAGTAATATTAACATCACCATAGAAGCAAATTCACGGCCATAATGCCGATAAGAGAAAAGAACAGAACCTTCCCAAATTCGATGATTAATCAGAATTAAATTCAACTTCAGGTCTGAGTATTTAATTCTAATTAACCCAAACAAATGCCTGCTTCAGATTAAGCAATAGTACACTACTATAAATGCTTAAACTCAGACTACAGGCATCAAAAAAAAAAATGGAAAAAGGATACATTAAGAAAATTGAGTATTTCAAGAATCATTATTTTAAAACTCTTCATATCGTATATATATATATATATATATATATATATATATACATAATATACGACAAGTGCTATACGTTATCACAAAGATGTAAACCAATATTACCAAGGAATAGGCGCAAATGCTGCTCTTTAATCCGAAGTAAATATACTATTGAAATCAAAAACGAGGATTAAGCTCAATGGAAGGGAAAACCAAATACAATGCATGCAATGGCAGAGGAGGATGGCGACTCCTCATTCCCGTTTAAAGCTGCTTTTCCAGCCCGGGCAAACGCTCACGGAACCAATGCATTGCAAAGGTTGATCCCCCATACGTGCCCAGTCAGAAGCACCCAAACATGGAGAAACAGACCACTGAGAATGGAAGTCAAGAAACGCACAACTAAGGAAACACAAAATCTCCTATTATATAAATAACTATGCGCATGTGCAAGTCTTCAAGTGATATGCAGAAACTATCCCAATTCCGCAAAATCCCTTTTGAAAGAATTTGCTTCATTTTTATTGTTGAAAAAAGAATTATAATATTTCTTCAGGAATTTTACAGGGTAATTCTTTTTTAATGCCTCTAATATTATCCCCTTGTTACTTGATATGCAATCCTTTGCTAAAGTGTTGCATATTTGGTTTCTCTTGAAATGTCCCAAAAGTATATTTCTAAAAATGAATCTTGAGAGGTTCGTTTTCCAAGTGATGATATTGTTAATTTTTATGCCATAACTTTTTCTTTTGTCGCGTAGACTCGTATAAATTCCATTCCTTGTATTGTACTTAATGGTGATATCCAAGAAATTCACCGATCCATCCTCTGCACGTTTATTTTCAACCAATTCCAAGCCACTGGGGTAAAAATTGAATTCCAATCCTGCTGCATTTTCATAATATCCATACAGCACGTCATCAACATAACGAAAGTACGGTATCTCATATAATAGGTGTGTTCCATGCTCATATTTAGTGAGATATATGTCAGCCAATATTGATGAACAACTTCCCCCCATTGGAATTCCTTTAATCTGTTTATAATAGCACTTTCCGTCAAAAAGTATATTTTCCCTCAAAACCAGATTGATAAGGTCCATATATTTTCGATATGTAATGTACTCTTTCAAATTATGTAACTCATGCAATTCCTTCAATATAAGGTAAAGTTGTGCAATATCAATATTATTGAAAAGATCGCGAAAATCATAACTTCTGAATCGCAATTCCTTGTCACAGAATTTAAGTCTTTTAATGATATCATGGCTGTTCTTGATAATAACAGTTCCCTGCTTTTGAAGGTGAATCATAACTTGCTTTAGGATATTTAAAAGTTTTAAGTTAGCAATGATCAAATAAGTTCCGCATCCTACGGTGACAGTGCGGAATTTAACGGGTTCCTTATGCATCTTTGGTATAAGCACTAAGTAAGGGAACTTAACATTATTAAGATCAATATCAATTCTTTTGTATAAGGCTTTGATCCGATTGGTCAAAGTTTTACTATTATGCGATATATACATATCCTGATCAAGGTAACATTTCTGTAAATTTTCCATATAATATTTTTTACAGGTAAATGCGTAATTAGCCACGATTTTATCTGTATAAGTGATTACAAAGCTATCTCTGATGTTTTTGATGGATCTAGGTATGGATGATACTTTAGTATTTTTGTATCTCTTTTGATAGTGCAATTTGAAACCATTAATATAATGATATTTCCATTCATCAAATGTCTGAACAGGAACACTGTATTTCACAGCTAAACGATAAATGAATTGATACAGATCGTTATGTAAATCATCATATACACACTCAAATTCTTGTTCTCGAAACTTAGTTCCCAATTTGAAAATACATTTTAGTTGTTGGTCTTCAATAAAATTTAAATTTCCTGTAATAATATGTTTGTGATATGGGTCACTATATACACTGTTCTTGCAATTACACTCTTCCACGTCATACAACGAGGTATTCTTACATATATGACTATAGTTGTATATTTTTCTGCCGTTAGTACAAACATAACGGTAATTCAATTTAACTGTAATAAAAGGGATTGGTAAAAATTTATTAATTCCATTCAAAATAGAAGTTTGCCCGGGCTGGAAAAGCAGCTTTAAACGGGAATGAGGAGTCGCCATCCTCCTCTGCCATTGCATGCATTGTATTTGGTTTTCCCTTCCATTGAGCTTAATCCTCGTTTTTGATTTCAATAGTATATATATATATATATATATATATATATATATATATATATATATATAATATATATATATATATATATAATATATATATATATATATATATATATATATATATATATAATATATATATATATATATATAATATATATATATATATATATATATATATATATATATATAATATATATATATATATATATAATATATATATATATATATATATATATATATATATATATATATATATAATATATATATATATATATATAATATATATATATATATATATATATAATATATATATATATATATATAATATATATATATATATATATATATATTAATATATTATATATATATATATATATATATATATATATATATATATATATATATATATATATATATATATATATATATATATATATAAGAGCATAGACAAAATAATTCATAAAAATAAATAAACTCAGCATTAAAATGAGTTCGTAAGCTTTGTAAATATTTGGAACTCGTCAGTAGGGGACACCTTTATTTAAAAATTATTGTGAGTTGTTTTCAGAACATTAGAAATATTATATTTTTCGAGGAAAACTTATTTTTAAAAATGTATATTTTAAAATATAGCAGTAAATAAAAGAACATTTAGGTTTCACCAAAGTTCCTTTTAGAAAATCTCTTAACTTTCTATATAATCATATTTTGTAAGAAAAAATGTCATTTTTAGATTGCACTTTATATAATTATTTTTGATATGTGATTTTAGTCTTTCATTTTTTTTGAGTAAAATTACATTAACATCAAAATCAATACGTATTTTAATGAATGTCATTAAGCAGATTAATAGTAATATCCAACATTCTCCAAAACTTTAACATTAATCTAATTAAAATGAAACTCTAAGTAACATTTATTTTATTCTTTAGAAGTGCAAGATTTATAAGATTTGCTGCACTCCCATTTGAATATTAAAGGCGGCTGAAGGCATCTACTTAGAGATATTAAAGTCATATTTCAAGAATCATTATTTTAAAACTCTTCATATCGTATCCGTAATCGGTGACATTTAAATCGTTCTGTTGCAAATGCAATTAAGAACACTTTGCATAAATATTCAAATGATGCATTGTCATTATCTTATAAATTTGCATATTTATAAAAATATATTACGCCTGTTATATATTTTCAAACAACTACGGTCATATATATTAGCAGCTTATAAATAATAGTGAATCGTATTATTTTTAAGCTTCTAATATTAAATCGGATTACCTATAAGCATGTAATTTTAAATACTTTCGCAATTGATTATTTTTCTAATTCAAATTATTTTATGCGTAAAATTTTCACCTGAGTACGACCGATTATAAATGTGTGAGATAGTGGAGTACAAAGTAAATATCACTTCAGCTATTTTGAAAAATATCGTTAACTGCTGTTTAACTTACAATATTTTATAGAAGAAGAAGAGTATATAGACTCATTTTTCTTCTTTCAGCGAACTGAAAATGATAACAGGGTGAAAAATGGATTTAGAGAAAACATCGCTGGCATCATGAATAAAATATTTTTCTCATCTTAAATTTTCGCTATGAAAACTAATTCGGTGATTATAATTCACAAAAAACACAATAATATATTATTTTACAAAAAACTGGGGAGGGTGGAATTATACATTATCCATAGACTCAATTTAATTTTAATCATTTTTGTTATGTATGTCCAATTAGTTATATTTTATCGAATGCATGGACATAAAATTGATACTTCAAACTACAACAAATGTATAGTTTTAAAATAATTCCATTTCCCTTTTAATGAATTTTAAAGCAATGCTATGTCACCATCATTATAACAACTGAAATATCTCGAAAACGGTTATGCATGCTATTTTGAACACATAAACCAGATGTATGTTTCTCTATTTTGCCAAAAATTAATAATTAGCAGTCTGACACCAGACTCAAAATTAATCTATACCAGGGTAACTCATGCTGAAATATTTATCACCACCAAAGTAACTCATAACCCAAAACTAGTCATCACCGAAGTATCATAACCCAAAATTATAAGTACAAGTCTTTTGCACTGCTCAAGACAATTAGGGGATATTGCCAGTTCGGTATGAAACAGCCATATAATCGACTAGTTTTTTTAGCAAAATTAAAAGAAAAAAGATTAAAAAGGGAAATGATCGCGTTTACAAGCTTCGGAATATGTAAATTTTGTCTGTGACGTTGAAAATTACGCTCTGTAGGTAAGAAGTGAAAATCGATCTGCAGCATTCTTTATGTAGGAAAAGATCAGAAGCAATTGGCATTCTTTGAATACTTCGTCGCAGTGAATACGATGTCTCAACAACATAACTTAGCCGAATCGGTAACCTAGAGGGACATCGGTCTTTTAGAGGCGGGCCAAACGTAACTCGTTGTAGCGGAATCCCTTGGAGTGTCCCAAATGTCATTTCCAGGCTATAGAATGTTTAATGGAAACTGGAAATGTTTGCCGAAGACCAGGACAAGGTCGTATGTATGAACAACACAAAATGAGAACCGGTATTTAACACAAAACGGCTAGGAGAAATCGCAGTATGAACGCCACTCTTTTGCAACATCACATTCAGTGGGCTAGTGTCACCAGTTGTTGTTGTTGATTGTTGAGACCCAGACCGTCCGACCTACCAGAAAGGTTTAAGGTAACATATCACCAGTGTTACAACACAAATTGTTCAAAATCGACTCTATCGTATTGGTTAGTATTCTTGCAGACCTATGGTCTGTGTTACTTTAAGAGCGAATTACGATGTTGCCAGCAGAAGGTCGGCACCAGGGCATCCCAGATGGAAACAAAATGAATGGGCAATGTTCTTTTCTCCGACAAGTCTCGCTTTAGTGTACAACCTAACAATAGGCAGATTATCATTTAGAGAGAACGTGGCACTCGAAATAATCATGGATTTGTGAAAGTATCCAATTTAGAGGAGACGGGGTGATGGCCAGTGCCTGTATCTCTATTAGTGACCGTACCGAACTGCACATCATCAGAAGTGGATCACTGATGGCTCGCTTCACATGTGTTGTTGAGACCCAGACCGTCCGACCTACCAGAAAGGTGTAAGGTAACTGTATGGACGGCCGGCGCTTCACATGTGTGCAACATTGCTTTTGATCAGAAGGAGCCTTACCCCTTATTCTTATTAAAACTCATTTATATCCAAAAAATCACATTTTTGTTCGTTTTTATAACATGTACAAAATGTACATTTTTTCCGATAAAGAATAATAATAACATTTAATTATTCCTCTTTTTATGGGTAATTTTCTTTTATAATAGCTTACAACACCTATGGATCACATATCATCCAACAAAACTTTTTCTCATCCGCAGTTTATTTCCAAAATCAAAGTAACCCCTAACTGTTTTGAGCAGTGTCTATGACCAAAAATTAAACACTACAATGTTCATTCAAACACGCCTGATGTACTCCAATATACTGGTCCACCAAATCTAACGTATTATCTCTGGTAAATATTTTGCATGGATATTTATACAATTCTGAACCTGTTTCAAATATTCTGAAAAGAGATCATATGCTTATCTTTTTACAATGCGCATGGTGTAGATAATATAATAATTCTGACGTCAAATAATCCACATACAAAATATTATAAAATTTGTATAATAGAAGTTTTGACATTTTTATTTCCTACCAATATTAAGGCTGTGTATTTCTTTTTTATCCACTCGTCATTATTAGAAATCTGGTCGGTCGTGAAAATGGCGATGGCGAAATTGAAAAGAGACATATAACCACAACTTAAGAAAGAACGTCTGCATAAATCCTGCAAGATTCACAAAACCACTGCAAGAATGGTAAATGATTGTCCATTGCAGCTGTGTGTTCCGTATTTGCAATCTCAAGAACAACTTAGATTTAGCTTTGAAATATTCGATGCAGCCATGTCCTTCGCATCTATACACCAATGTCTCGGACAGCATTAAAAATGTTTCTCCCATTACTTTAATAAAATAAATCACATTCACATTTGGTTGTTCGTTCGTTACTAATTCTCCCGTGCGGAAGGGGCGCCTACGCACCACGTCCTAAAGACCTCCCACATGGTATCCCATAGCAAAGGGGATAAGATTTGCAGCTCCACTTTTATACAGGCTTCCCGAAGGGCGGAAGTCTAACTTAGCCTGGACATGACCACATGCATGCTCGCTGGCGGGATTCCAACCCACAACCCGGCAATCAGACGGAAACGCATGCCCCTGGCTGCTCGACCACAGGATCGGTACATTTTGTTGTAAATTGAATGACATAAAATCTTCGGCATTTATACTTTTTTGATTAAAATGTGTCCATTAAGAAGTTAATTTTCCGGAAATGATTGATATTTTAATTCAGATGAAATATATATAAATAGCCTCAAAATTAACATTTTTTGCTGAATAGGCTGAAACAATCAATTTAGATACAGTATCATTGGAAATACATTTTATTCGAACAAAACCATACGTTCTCTATGAATATAAATATATAAATTAGTGATGAATCATTAAAATGTTGTCTATGCTAATTCATAATTTATTTTACTAATAAATTGTGATAATTGATGCATATTTAGCACACAATTATTTTTCTAAATACTCATTCTCATTTGTTGTTGTTGTGACTTATCCCCCCGTGGTGAGGAGCGCCTAGTACTACGTCCACTAGACCCCTGGTCCCATAGCGAAGGGGAGAATATGCAACTTTATTTTTATTGAGGCTCCCAAAGGGCAGAAGTCTGACTTTTGCTTCGACTACACAACATCCATGCCCGCTGGCGGAATTCGAACCCACAACCTGGCAATCCAGCGACCAGACGGAAACGCATGCCCCTGACCACTCGACCACCGGATCGGCATTCTCATTTGCATATACGCTACTTATCTATGAAAGACATTGGTTTTCAAACTCCTGTGTCATGAACCAAATTTGAGCGTTCATATATATTTACTATGATCTAAAATTATATATATCAATGATAGTAAATATTTACGTTGGGTAACCAAGTAAATGCCTTCCGTATGCCTGTAAAAGCTTGCGAAAATGTTTAGAAGTTGATTGATGTAATGCATCCTACATAGTACACACCACATTGATATTATTTTCAATGAACAAATATTAATATCTACCAAAATATTATTTTCTTGATTTTATATATAAAATAACCATTATTCATAAATTTTGCCAGTTATATTTGAGGTATCTTTTAATAATCTTAATCTGAAGCTGCAATTAGTCAGAAAAGTTATCAAGTCATTATCTATAATTAGTCTTTCAAGGAAATCCTTCAATGTGATTAGTTTGTGTAATCAGTGAAATCTACGACGCCATTCAGTAAATCAGTGCAATCACTCATCACCATCATTATTCCAAGTTGATGAATCAATCTGAAACAAACACGAGTATATCAAATTGATCAAATGGTTCAATAATAATAGCAATGAATTGAAATATGTGTTATATGTCAGATAAAATTATTTAACCGTAAATTTACAAATAAGTACACTAGGTGTATTTTACATAGGTGCATAATTTAAATTTGTGTGTTATGTTTTCGTGCAATTGTTTTGACCGATGTTGTGGTCTTAATGTGAAAAATAAATTTGCAATCAAAAATATTGTTTGCATGGATAAGCACCTGTATTACCTTGACGACGAATTTGATTGTAATATTTTCATAATTCAATCAACATGGCGTTTTTGCGGAATTACAGAATATGATAGCAATGAAAAATAAATGAAACTAGTTAACAGATATGGTACGTACCCAATATAAAAGCTGATGTAGTGCGGTGAAATCAATGAAATTCGACGAGCAAATTAGTGTTTCAGAATATGAGCTGTAATTTAGTCTTAGAAATTAGTCCGATATCGAAATATCCGTAAGAAATATTATGAAGCATGTGTAGAATGGTGTCATTCTCTATCTTTTGCCATGTTGAAACACACTTTCAATGTATACACGAGAAAAAATTGTGCAATTAAATGTTATGTAATGAAAATATGCCTCCCTTTAAAGTTACTTCCAATTTCCACTTTTTTTCGCGTTGATTTCATTGCCGAATTTTCTGCTAGTTTTAACACTTTTTTCTTTTCAATATTAATCAATATCAGAGACGTAATAAAGTATATCCTTCAGGAAAAATCACACGAAGTTATATTGCAGACACTAAATCATTGCGCCTTGAATTTTTCAGTTTGTACTTCGAGTTGCTTATATGAATTATTTTGTCATTTAAATATTGTTTTCATTATTTATATTCATTAAAACATTTGTCAATAACTTCACTAAGTTTATTGCAGTTAAGTAAATTGTATTATTAACTAAAGAAACGCCGTTTTAAAGAAATTCACCACAGCTAAAAATTGAAAAAAAGTTAATTTTATAAAAGTTGGTAAAGAAATGATATCCAAACTCTCTGAAAATTATGCAACATGAACATAAATGAGATAAATACGTAAAACTGCATCTCATGAAAATATCGCCATATCAAGTTTTTGAAAAGAGAAGGAAACACGCAGGGATTGGCGCGGCTGTATTAGAGCAAATATAATGTCTATACAGGGATCTAAATCTTTACATACGTAAAAATAAGTATGAAATACGTTTCCCTGTGAACTTCTGTGATTCTGGATTTGATTTTGCTGTTTATCAACTTAAAACTATTTTTACGTCTCTGCGAAGTATCATTTGGAAAGAATCATAGAGGTGACTAGTTGCCGGCCATTTAGACGTGTTACAGACATTGATAGAAGTGGCAAATTGATTCATAATTAGTTTTATATCGAATACCCTCATATGTTTGTATTTATGCGTTAGGAACTATGTATCTCCCCCATAAACTTCATCTAAATACATTGAACAGTTGAGAAATCCGTGGTTTTGTGCACGTAAAGTTAATTTTCGACACCAATGTAATATATTTACGTTCTAACGAAGTCTTACGCAATCTATATGGAAGTCGCACACCTATCCATTTGACCGTTTACATAATAAGACAGGTAGCAATTTGCTGGCTATGTGCTTGGTCGCAAAGGTTTCTGCAATATGTATTTCCTGTACCTAATGTTTTTCATCTCTACTGACTGATCGTGTGATCACGATCCTTTCACTTAGATGTCTATGGTGGACATTGTAGAAGTCAATACAGATGACAAATGCAAAAAAAAATAAAATCTGGGTAAATATCGTGTTTGGAGAAATGTGGAAGAAAAAAAATTAAATTCCAAATGAGTTTCGCATTTCCCGCTCATGCACATCCTCCAACACACTTTAGATTTCTTAGTTGCTTTGTTAAACGCCATGCATTGATAAAATAAATAATTGTTTCATTATAAAACGTTATATGTTTCGAAACATATCTTGTCAAAATTAAATGCTTAGATGAAACCTTAGTGGTTTCTATTGTTATAAAAGTTTACATTATGAACTTATTTTTTCATTTCAAACACCATCAAGTTACAATATTTAAATTACACGATATAGCTGCATACTTTTACAAGTTTTTGTGGTTCTTTACATCATCTTGACTGCATTAAGATTGCATGAATGTAAGCATACCATGGGATTAAAATTAATAAACTGTTTTGATAACTTATTGTGCTAATCAAAAATTTATATTTATTTTGTACGGTTTTAATTATTTGAATACTTGAATACAAGTAAGCTTTATGTAAGTTTAATTGCTGTAAAGGTTTTTTTTACAATAGTCTTCTACTTAATACGAATTTCCGTATATTGTTACGTCATATCCTCTGGATTTTATATGTAGTATCAGGATATACAACTGACTTCGAAGATTTTATATTAAACTTCATACGCGTTAACAAGCTTTCACGCTCATAAAGCTGAAGGTAACGCTTAACGTGTGCAAAGCAGCAATAAACGTAAATAAGAAATACATATAAATGCACTAATTTTATAGATATTACGCAGTTATTCAATAAATGTTAGTTATAATGAAACTTTAAAATAAATGTCAATAATGTCATAAATGTCAATAATAAATGTAATACAAGTTCAAAGATAAGTGAATTGAATTTTCAAAAACTGGTGTATGTTGATATATTGAAATCTCGAATGTTAAAAATCATTCATAAAAACTAAAATTGAGCCAAAATGTCACGGTTGACCTTAAATAAATTATATGGAAATTTCTAGAAACTCGATAAAAACTTGACTTTCGGTTGCAATTCTCGAACTTTTCTAAAGTTGCCAAAAGTTCCCAATTTTGAGGCATTGTTCCAAGATTACCAAATTTTTCGCGTTCTTCTGTTACATTTATTTTAACAATTAATTTAAAACTCGTTTATCCGTTTAGAAGTTTCTGAGAGCAGTAAAAAAATATATCATAATATACCTCAATATATATATATATGTATATATATATATATATATATATATATGTATATATATATATATATATATATATATATATATATATCAATAATAAAAAGGGCAAAATCTGTCAAAATAAGTTTTGAAATCTAAATAATAATTGCCAAATGTGTATTTATTTTTTCAGAGACTACAGACTCCCCCCCCCCCCTCTCCGATGACCGCAATTCTTGCACGAGTTTCGACCACGGAACAGAACTTAACGGAGCTATTATATTCAGTTTACGGGGCGGAATAAGGAGTGTCCCCCCTATTACTTAAAAGCGGAAGTTTTGCACACTTATAGTATAAAGGATGAAGTTGTATCTAATACAGCCGAATTTTCAAGTCCTCCTCCCAGAAGGATGGAATTAATAGACTTTTATAGAATCGATCTCGAAGAAGAGAAACATTGTTACACTGTATAATTTTAAATAAAATAAAACTTATTAAAAAGTGGTAATTAAAATTTTTAGACCTTTTGGTTTCCTTATTGATTACAGCACCCCACCTTAATTTATATTAAAATTGCATTGGGATACACGTTTTTGTATTGAAATCCGAAGTTCAATCCGTTAAAATAATCATTATGCCATTATTTGGAATTCATCTTTCAGCGAAATGAATCAATATGATTAATATCTGTAATCAGTGAAATCTGCAGAGTCATTTCATGAAACAATGCAATCACTCATCACCATCATTATAGTAAGTTGACGAATCAATCTGTAACAAATATATCAAATTGGCTACCGGATATGTCGTAAGGACTTATAATTAATATAAATCACGTGATATATGTCAGATTAGATCTGTCAGCTGATTGTCCAATTAGACAAGATGATTTTGAAAGGTGTAAACAATTAGTGGATATATTTAATTAATTAACATTTCCCATATGATTTATCTTGAATCTCATGTGATTTAACATATCGTGCACTCTACAAAGGAAACAGTTCGTTTTCATTATTTAGTATACAGTTTGTCTCAAAAAGATTGAAACGTGCTTTAATTCTTTACCTGTTGGAGATAAGTATTCAATTTCAAATTGCAAAAATTATGAAAGTAAGTTAGGAGATAAGACTACGTTAATGATATTATCCTCTCATTAATTTTCAAAAAGTTACACTTTTTAAATTTTTATACGACCCGCTTAGAGAAATTTGATCAATCAGAAAATTTTTATTTTTAATGCAACATGACCATTTAAAAAAACCGCATATCTGTATCTTTAAAATTGAGCGAGTTATATTAAATTGAAAATGGAACATTGTGAATGGGAACCATATATCAAATAGGAAATATAAATTTATGACGTATCACAAAAAAGTTAAAACGGGGTGATAATACATACGATATCCAACCGCGTAGTGAGAACCACTGCTTTATATTATCTCTGACTGTGTAATTCTTTATTCAGATGCATTTGTGATAAAAAATTTTGACACACATTAACGTAATTTTGATCTAAACAATTTCCTTCGCAATTTGTTTCAGATCCCTATTTTCACTGATGAAACAGCCTTTCACATGGTACGGAAAAGTTGCATAAGTCATATTTTTGCCTATATCATAAATCAGTTGATTTTAAAGATACAGATATGCGTTTTTTTTTAATATTCGTGCTGCATTAAAAATAAAAATTTTCTGATTGACCAAGTATGTCTAAGGGGATCGTATAAAAATTTAAAAAATGTAACTTTTTGAAAATTAATGGCAGAACTATTTCATTAACGTTGTCCTATTTCCTATCTTACTTGCAACATTTTTGCAATTTACATTGCCCACTTATCGCCAACAATTAAAGAATTAAAACGCTTTTGACTCCTTTTGGGACACACTGCAGACTATATGTTAAGGCCGTCATAGGAAGCGGTATATAAAGTTGTATTACTCTATCCCTCAAAGACGGTCGCCTGAAGTCTTGTGCTTCTAATATCCCAGTTACAATCAACTCTTCCAATCAATATTATTAATTATTATATGATCCTCTAAGGATCAGAATAATTAAGCCACTCCGTAACATGATGTGATTAATTTACGCCACCTTAGAACTTCGAACAAAATGTTCCTTACAAACAAAGAAAATCTGCCTATTTTGGAATCAATATTAACTTAAGATTTCCAACCAGTGTCAGAAGTTACCAAAGAAAATAACCTTTACTTTCTGAGATATAGAATTATCTTTATTTTGGCGATATTTTTCGAAAGACTCCAAATTTACCGTATTGTCCTAAATGTGTCGACAAATGGAACAGACAGAAAGAGATAGAGAAAATGTCTGTTCTTATATAGCATTGCTAACTATCTAAATCATACTCAGAAATCTACAATGATCTTAACATTTAATTGAAACAGTTCGATTCATTAGAGTCTATAACAATAAAACATTTAAATGTTGTCTTAAATAACAATCCTAAAGTACATTTTTACAAAATTTAAAAACCGGTAAATTTTTCACGCTTTTCAGGTTCATTGTAGATATAAGTGAGTTTAACCCACGGAAATTATAAAAGAAAAGTATATTTCTCAGTTCAGCATCAACAGCGTTCAAACCATTTTTCAACCCGTTATCATTTACAGCTCTCTCTCTAAGGAGAGAAATGACTGTAATACATCATCGGATGTTTTGGAAGTATAATATGATTTAACGGTAACGTCCTTCATTTTTTACAAAACATTGACATAGTATATAATTCATAGTAATGTCATTTACATATGCATGCGACTCTGAAATTATTATAAAGGAATACATTTAATATGTGCAAAGTAAATGTAGTAAATCAAAAATGTATGCATTGCTAATCAAATCTGCTTTTAAATAAAATATTAGTGAATGTAGTAAACTCCAAAAACATTACAATAGAATATATTTAAAATCTGCTTATTTAAATGTAGTAAAGTAAATACACAATGCATTATATTAGAAAATATTGTACATAAATATGAGCAGATTAAAATTAAATGCATATTATGGGAATAATATGATTTTATTAATCAAAAGAATAAATATATTTTAATACAATTGATATAAATACATTTACAGTTTAGCTTGACCTGTTTTTGACTTGAACTGTAAGACCCGGAATGCTGAAAGATTGTTTTACAATGCTTTAGTATTGCAAAATAAAAATAATAAATTATAAAGTAATAATTACACATAAAATTCCGGTACATATTTATTGCACCAACAACTGAATATTGTTATCAAATCTTTTAATCCATTTCTCTTAATCCGAAACTTAAGTAGTTAATTTGTTTGAAATACTCTCATATTCTAGACATCAGCAATCATAAACAGGTCCATGAATGTTGGTATCTGAAATGGACGTGTCTTACAAAATTTGGGGAACGCCCCATAAGTGAGGGTTTTACTTTTTAATGATTAAGGTTAATTAGTAACTGAATATAAAGATAACAAAGCTGAAAATTCTGGAATACAGATTTCAATACGACCAATTGTTTAAAATCGTTATTGCGCTGCTTTCTTCGTATTTAAATCTTAAAACCTGTAGTGCACTTTTCCATAATTAATAAAGGATTTAGTTGCTTTTCAATAATTCATTTGAAAAATAATGTTTTATTTCATCAATTTACATTAAATTACTTCAATAAACATTAAATTACATCAATTTACATTAAATTGCATCATTAAATTTCATCAATTTGCACTTTTTTAACACTTTACAACAAAGTTGAAAAGTGTTTATGACTTTGTTCATTCATTCTGTCTGTCTGTCTGTCCGTTAGCACGATAACTGCCGTAAAAATGACTTATTAACACTTTACAACAAAGTTGAAAAGTGTTTATGACTTTGTTCATTCTGTCTGTCTGTCTGTCTGTCTGTCCGTTAGCACGATAACTGCCGTAAAAATGACTTAATCAAAATGAAATTTTAGTATGTTGTTCAGACGGTCTGTAGGACCTACGGGAATATAAATGAATAAGATCACCCAATTAGTATTGGCTTGAACCCGGGTTGAAAAAATGAAATACATTGTGCCCTATGGGACCTAATTTTTCAAACATTTTTTAAGCGGATTTAAAATTCCCAAATTGCTTCCAAAATTTTGGGTAATATTCAAATTGTTCCATAAAATATATCAAAAAAATTCAGCGAAATATATTCAGTAATTCTTTAAATAAAAATTAAAATAATAGTTACACCTCTTATATGAAACGATCACGTGACCATGATATGAAACGATCACGTGACCATGATATGAAACGATCACATGACCCACTTCAAAATGATATATGGCATACATCTTGTTTCAAAATCGTAATTTTTTTAAGTTCTTTTTAATTCATATTGAGTGTTGTATCGGTCCTAAAACCACTTTGTTTTTGCTTAAATTCTGTGCATCTACATACTTAAACAACGCAAATACAATATATTTGAATTTAAATGATTATCCAAATGTGATTATTTCTAAAACGAAGCCTATTTTTCACTTATGTAAAATGTAAACAGCAAAATATGTAGAATGAGTTGTATTAGATTTGCTGTTAACACAAAATAATTTAGTCCATGGAGTCTGCATGGCTGATATGAATGAAATATTAATTGATTTCATGAAGAGAAGGACGATTTTTTTCGATGAAGTTTTAAGCATAGAGTTTTATTACTTGTAGCTCCATGGTCTTAATTTTTAAATAAAAGAAATTATTATAGTATCGTGATGAATGAAATGAATGGGAGAAAGTTTTGAATGAAATCCTGTTTTTATAGAGAGATCCAGGCGTGTTATTTTTTCTAAGCCGTCATTTGAATTAATTTCAGTTGTTTTCGATGAAGTTTTCAAATATAATAAATTATCGTAGTATTATGATAGTTTTAAAAATATTACCGTGGAATGTATCACATTTTAGAGATATGTAAACCAGGCAATTTATATTTCAATGCCGTCATTTGAATGAAGTTCATTTTTTTCAATGAACGTTTAAGTTTTCAAATATAATAAATTAATATAGTATTGTGATAAGTTTTAAAATATTACCGAGGAATGTATTGCATTTTCGACTTTTTAAAATAAAATTGCATTGAAGTTGGAAAGTGTTTCATAATCAATGCTTTAAGCATGATTGATCTTTCTTGTTATTTTATCAATTTACATTAAAATAATTTTACTTGAAAAGCTTTTTTTGACTTATTATAATTTGATATCTTATGTTTAATATAACTGTTTACATTTAAATGATTTAATTTTCAAAAAAGGTTGCTTTTGAAAGATTTGTACACATGACTAGCAAACAATGATACATCATACCGAAAAGACAATGCATCGTACTGACGATTAAGATCTAATGCGTATATAAATATTGTAGACGCCGATATAATACAAAAATATTAAAATTCCCAATTTAGTTTCAATAATTACATTTAAATATAATATATATGTATTCATTTATTAAATTATTTTGATAGGTAAATTACATATTCAACTTCCCAGCATGAAGGAATACCTATAATGAAATAATATAAATAGAGGTTTGAAAAAAACCTTTACAATACTCTACCTTCTACATATTCCATTGTGCCTCGCGAACAATCAGTCAATAGAATAAATGTCTATATTTGCTTTATATTGTCGCGAACGTTTTGGTATACTCGACAGAGAAGACAAAGTTTTGAAATCAAACACATTTATTAAACATGAAATAACAAGGCAGTTGATCGAAAACAGTGGAGTACAAGCATTTCTCGCAATAACTCAGAGTTACACTCGGTAGGGTGACCATTAAGAACACCCCTGGAGGAAGAGGAACCAAGAGAATACACATATTTTCTGATACATAAAATAAACACAATATTCCTCATATTATACTTGACATTTATATATCACATTTGTATACTTTGAACATATACGACATTTTCATATAACATCATCAATGACTTGATACTCACGAGGATTTGACAATTAACACTCTATTCGTTAGGTGGAAGACTAAATATATATAAAACTTTACCTCGTCTCTTTTAAATATAACATTTACAATTCTGTACCATGGGAAAGGATATCAGGATGGACTCTCGGCATAAACTCATCGAGATTCTTGCGCAGAACAAAATCCATAATGGTCGGGAAACTTGACTACACAACATCATGCTGGCGGAATTCGACATCTTGGTTGGTTACGGAGATTGGTTGATTCGTACCTTAGGACACAAGGAGGAGTCAGGCAAATACAAATCGCTGTAAAATGAGCTTTCCCTCTTGCCCTATTAGCGATTCAAGCCGACCAGTGAAAGAACCATTTTCTCTTTTCACAAGACTCATTATTCCATTACTACCAGGCTGATTCATTTAAAAACACGAGTGACTCATCTCTGAACCGAGCCAAACGACTCTACGCACAACTTGTCGAACTATGTTACATATTTTAATCACATCCTTCCACTTTCAAAATTAATCCACCTTTTCTTAAAATTCGCGATCATACGCGAATCAAACACACACGTCTACATTTCTCCACGACTCCTTCCAATCTGCTTCCAAAATCCTTTTTCAAACGCGCGCGTGCGCAAAACCTGCAAGTTCCCAACTAGCGACTGAGAAGCGAAAATACAAAACTATTACTATTTTTCTGGAACATAAACACTTTTGCGATTTTAGAGTTCACTTCCCTTAAAAGTCAATGTAATTGAAAACATGTAGAAAAGACATTTATATTTCGAAATTGACACTTTCAATCACACAGAAATAAAACAATACTTTAATATACAATTTTAACACAGAGGTGTGAAAGCCTTATCACACTCCTTCGGGGCCCGGGAGAAAAATTTCCTGCAAAGCGGGGAATTTTTCCGCACAATACTAGGAAAATACCTGCATTAAGTTCCCAATGACATATGTTCCATTGAGAGGAATTTAGTGTAAATTTTGAGCGATGTACATGTACACCAAAGAAAAAAAAACAAAAACAAACAAGATCATGACCAGCATAATAACCAAAATCCAAGAGTGGCCTAAAGTTTGACTCGTGAGTCAAAAAAAAATAAGTCTCAATACAAGCATAGACCTTTACAAGACAACACCAAATTAACAAGACACAAATGATGAAATTGCCCCTTTTAAAATTTAAACACTAATACATTTTCTGGTGAGTACCACAGAGACATGAAAATTTAATTTACTCAACTCACAAAAAGTTTAACTAAACAAAAAGTTTTCTTTCTTCAAAAATTTTACAATTAAAATTCTATAAATTTACTTTTCACAGAAATCAATTTATTAACTATTATCCAACCTTGCCAACAAATTACTTTAAAGGACATTTAAAAAAATTACTAATTTAGAAAATGAGACAAATTTTCAAACCAAGAATGTTGATCAGGCACCCAGGCAAGAAACAAGTCCATTAGAAAGTTGCAAACCTAGAGGTGGCGGTACCCCCAACCAATAAGTCAACAAACACCAAATGACAAAAAAAAATTTCTAAAATTTACTAGACCTTTAAATTAAAAAAAAATCATTCACACATTCATAAAATAAAACAGAGATAAAAATTATCAGTTATCCTTAAAAATCCTTACCAAAACTCTAATCCATCAAGTACTTAATTATCTTAAAATTACTTTAAAACATTACTGCTTATCATTAAAGTAAAGCAAAAAAAATTATTATTTAAGTATTTAGAATTTTAAAACACTACTTCAACCTGATTAACATGGCACTCACATTCAGAAAGCTGCACTGGCACAGAACTTGCAGTACAGAACATTCAGCTGACTGACACATAAAGCAAATTACACAGAAGTTCAGAAATATTGGATCCATTTTAACATAGCATACAGTTTTGCAAAACATTTTGTGAAACAATTGAAAATATAATATTATGAAACATAATTGTCCATCTCACAACAATATCAGTCTTTTTTTTGAAAATGTGAGAATTTCATAATCTAAATATTTTACTTTACTTTTGAGCCAATTGCTCTCTTGACATATTGCCTTAATTGACAAGTAACTTTAATGAATAAATTGGCCTCTTGGGCGCAAGTCATACTTGTGTGAATTAGGAACATTTTGAGTTTTAACCCTATTTTGATGGTTTAGAAAATATCTACTTTTAAATTGTCTTGTTTCTTGAGTTGAAGAATTATCAATGTTATCATTATATGTGCTAGAAATCAATTCACTACGTCTAGGAGGTAAAGGAGTTAATCTATTAACGTGGACCAATTGCTGATTACATGGATTGTTTTTGTGTTGAATGACAAAGTTAACTTCAGTTGTTTGCTTGATAACTTCAAAAGGACCATGATTTAAAGAACTGAGTTTTTTTGATTGGCCTGGCCGAATATGAGGTGTGTAAAGATAGACCAAGTCACCAACTTTAATCTTAGGCATTTTAGCAGATTTATGTTGTTGAAGTTGTTGTGATTCCTGAGCTTCCTCAAGGTTTTTCTTAACAGTTACAAAGGTCTTTTTTAAGCGAACCTGTAAGTCATCTGAATAATCATGAGTAGATTTGTAAACTGGATATTTTACACCTGTTAAAAGAGCATCAGGTAGCACAGGGTCTCGACCAAAGACAAGATGTGCTGGGGACTCGCCTGTTGAGGCATGGACTGACGTTCTATGAGCCATTAAAGCAAATTGAATCATCCGATCCCAATCGCCCTTATCAGAATAGACCAGATTCTTTAAGGATCTAACTAACGTACCGTTCAGTCTTTCGACTAGCCCGTCTGACTGGGGATGGTACGCTGAAGTATTATGTTTTTTTATGCCTAATTTCTTGTATAGATTGTTGGCAGCTTCAGAAATGAAGTTACTACCTTGATCCGTAATTAAGTGAGCAGGAATTCCATGAATACTTATAAATCTCTCTAAACAAGCGAGAATATCCTCAGTTTTAACTGTAGCAAGTGGATAAGCCTCTGGCCATCTAGTGAAGTAATCTGTAATGACAAGAATGTACTTCATCCCAGAATTCGAGATAGGTAGTGGGCCGACTACATCCATAGCCACACGTTCAAAAGGATAAGTTGTAATAGGAAATTTCTGTATTGGAGCCTTGTTGTTACGAAAACCTCTGTTTTTTACACAAGTTGTGCACGACTTCACATAATTTTCAGTCTGAGCATGCATGTCTGGCCAATAATAGTTAACTGAAATTTTTGCCAGAGTTCTTTGAAAACCACAATGTGCAGCAACAGGAGAATCATGGCAAAGCCATAGAATTTCTGAGACTAAGTCTTGAGGAATAACTACTCTCTCATTATATTGCTGTCTCTGCTTTGGATTTTTGTGTATGCAATGTAACATATCATTTTTCATGAAAAATGAAAGTTTTTGTGGGTATGGTTTTGCACCTTTTTCCAGAAGATTTTTGATTTTTATACATCTAGGATCTTTCAATTGACCAATAGCTATCCTAGTTACCAGAGAAGCTTCCACAGTAGTCTGTACTTGATCTTGAGAATTTTCAACGATTGCATTTATGTTTTCACTACTATCATTATTCTGTACCACTACTCTTCCAGAAATTTTCGTAGGGACAGATTCTACAATACTTTTAGGAACAGTTTGTTTCTGAGTGTTTTGAGATTTCTTTGAAGAAGACTCATCAATACATCTCGAAAAATAGTCAGCTACAACATTATGTTTCCCCGGTTTATGAATGATTTCATAATCAAAAGCCTGCAATGAAACGATCCAGCGAGCTATGCGCGAAGTAGGATCTCTTAATTTGAAAATGAACGATAAGGATGCTTGATCACAGTAAATTTTGAAATGTTTGCCTAAGAGATAGTGCTTAAATTGCTGGGTAGCCCAAACCACAGCCAAAGCTTCTTTCTCGACTACACTGTAATTCACTTCAGCACCTTGTAATTTTCGACTAGCAAAGGAAACTGGGTGAGATAACCCATTTTCATCCAATTGCGAAAGAACTGATCCCAAAGCGTAATTAGAGGCATCTGTATGCAAAGTAAAGGGCAAATTAAAATTTGGTAATTTTAAAATTGGTTCTTGAATAAGCTTGTTCTTAAGTATTTCAAAAGCTTCCTGAGCCTCCTGACTCCACACAAACTTTTTCTGCTTTGATTTTAAAAGATTAGTTAGTGGAAGAGTAATCTTTGCATAATCTGGTACAAACTTCCTATAAAAGCCTGTCAAACCCAAAAATTGTCTGATATTCTTGACACAGGTGGGTACTTTAAATTTTTGCACTAAATCAATGTTATGAGGGTCTGGCTGAACTTTTCCCTCAGACACTCTGAAACCTAAGTACTTTATTGTCTTTCTGAAAAAGAAGCATTTTGATGGCTTTAACTTAAGACCATGTTGAGATAATTTAATAAAAACTTCTTCTAATTTCATCATGTGTTCTTCAAAAGTTTTTGATGAGATGATAACATCATCTATGTATATTCCTGATAACCCTGCCAGTACAAGAGACATTAATCTCTGAAAAGACGCTGGTGCGTTTTTTAGACCAAAAGGGGTCCTACACCATTCGTAGTGACCGGTGGGCGTGGAAAAAGCTGTTTTGTGTGAATCCTGTGGATTCAAATGCAATTGGTAGAATCCTGAAGTTAAGTCCAAAGTTGAGAAAAATGTAGCACCTGCTAAATTATCAATCAATTCACTAATGTTAGGAATTGGAAAATTTTCTGTAATAGTAAGTTTGTTTAACTTGCGAAAATCACAACATAATCTATAAGAACCATCCGGTTTCCTTACAAACAGTACTGGCGTATTGTAAGGTGAAAAACTAGGTTTAATTATTTTAGCTTCTAATAATTCTGTGACTTGTCTATTGAGTTCCCCTTGTAAATGATGTGGAACTTTATATGGTTTCTGATAAACAGGAACAGATGTTTCCAAATTTATCTCATGTAATATGGTTTTACAACCAGACAACTCAGCAACATTCTTTGCAAATACTTGTCTATATTTATTCAACAAAGTTGATAATTTATGTTTTTGATCTTTTTGGAGATGACTCAGGTCAAAATCTCCTCCCCAACTTTCAAAAGGCTCCAAAGGTTCACTGGAGTCCAACTCTCCCTCACTCACTACATTAACTTCAACCTCCTCAGACACCTGAATTTCCTGAACATGAGCCACTTTTCTACCCTTATTCAAATGATAAGGTTTTTCCTCTGGGTTAGCAACACGAACCCAAATAATTCCATCCTTAGGAGCTCTATATACAGCTCTAGCAATGAAGATGTGGTCATTTTCCTCTGATTCCAGAAGCAAGGTGGAATTTTCCGGAAACCCTTCTGAAAGTTTGATTTTAATAAATGATTCAGATAAAGGAGGAATTATACATTTTTGTGAATTTTTCACAATAATTGGCTCTTTAATTTTTGTATTTAGAGTTTCTTTTACTCTACATAAGTTATTAACAGTTTTAATGTTTAAGTTCTTATGCTGTGCCACTTCTTCAGTACCACCTCTAACATGATTTTGCTTTTCCCCCATATGCAAAGTAACATTCTGTGCATTTACTACCAAATCTCTAAAAGATTTGCTTCCATTTTCCAAATCGTTAATATGTACCTCTTCACTACCCAAATGTGGCACTACATTATTTTCCGAAAAATTTCTGCTCACATACTCTTCCCGAATGACCTGAGACTCATTCACTACCGGTGCTAGATCTGCTTTGCATTTGGCACATGCATTCGTATGGAACTCTTTCGGTTTACAGTCCTCCACCACACGAACATTTTTTCCACTACTCATCTGCGAGTCAGGCACAGCAATACGCTTTGCGACACTACTTAGGTTTGAGTCTGCAATTTCCGACTCATTTGCCGGTTCATGATTTGAAATCGAAAGTAAATTATTCGTACATTGATAACCAACAAAAGGAATGGAAGAGTTTGAAAACTTAAAACAGAAGTGATTATAATCTATAATAGCATTATGTTTATGTAAAAACTTGTTACCAAGGATTACATTATATGAAATAGGAGCTGGTGATTTTAACACAAAAAATTCGGTAGGGAATCTTTCTTTTCCCAAATTTAGCGAAATAGTGGCTAAACATTCAACTTTAGTATCTTGTGAACTAAAGCTACGCAAAATTGTTGGTTTGTATGTTAGCAACATATGTGCAATGGGTACAGTATTTAAAGCTTCCTCATACACTAAATTAATTGAACTACCCGTATCAATCAATATTGACACTTCACTGCTCACTAATTTTCCTTTTATAATAGAAGAAGATGACAAAGAATTTGTAATATTATGACAAATATTATTTTCCTCAAAATGTGATGTTTGCCTATCAAAAGTTTTTCTATTATTATAATTGTGCATGGGATATCTACTCTGATTCCCAGAAGAATGATTTTTTGAATTTTGCAAAGATTTATATGACTCCTTATTTTTATAATTTTGCGTTCCTTGCTTTCTATACTTCCACTCATTTGCAGACATTTGCCCTCTGTGTCTTTCACCCTGGTGATACCTAGTTCCAGGACTGGTATAAATTTTCCTACATTTTATACCGTACGCATCTCTTTTTTGAAAAACCTTTTTCCAACACTGTTCTTGAACGTGACCTAATTTACCACATTTGTCACACTTTGGACGCGGTGAACGCTTTTCGTTAACTTTATCTGAATTAAACTTAAATTTTTCTATTTTACCCCTAAGAAATTCAATGTCCCTTTCCTGTTCTAACACTTTTCTTTTTAAATCTGACATACTTTCACTTTGATCTGGTGTGAGAACATATTTTTCTGGTGTGAGAACACCTTTTTTTGTAAGTACCAGATTAGTCAAGTACATAGCATTATTTTCATTTAAAATAGATTCCTCAAGAATTGCAAGTTTTCTAGCCGAATAAAAATCTCTAGGGTTTTGTGACAACACCAATCTTTTTAGTTCCGGATATAAACCATTAATAAATGAAGTTTTTAAAAGTGTTTGCCTGATTTTATTCTCACTTTCGGAATCTACATCTTCCGGAACAACCTTAAATGAAGCAGCTTCGATTCTCATCGAAAACTGTTTAACCGACTCATTTGGTCTCTGTGTAAAGTTCACGAGTGAAATTATGTTTTTAGTAACATTTTCGGTCACTTCAAAATGATCTTTCAAAATGTGAATAATTTCCTGCAAATTTTTACAATTTCTGTGCTTTGGATTCTCTTCAATCAATCTATTTGCTTCCCCCTCTAAATTCAATCTCAAACAAACTAATTTGTCACACTCACTCCAGTTTGCATGAGTGGCTACTAAATTTAACTTTTCCAAAAACTGTGACAACGAAAGCTCTGAATTTCCCGAGAATTTTGGAATATGATGTGCGAACTTAGGTGTGAAAATATGGAATGATTTTAACATGTTATCATTTACCGATGAAGCACTGTTTTGATTTGGCAAAGTGCCAGAAGAAGAATTCAGACATACCGGCGATTTATCTGATATATTTTCCTCATTAGATTTAGCTTTGTGGCTAACATTTTTAACTTTACTTCTAGAATTAACAGTATCCGACTCAGTAGCAATATCAAGCGACAAATTCAAGGAGGAATTTAATTTTTTTCTTGAATTTTTACTCATCTTACCGACATTTACTTTTTTGTTTCTAGTAATTGGAGCCATTTTGCATAACAATCAAATATACTCGTATAGTTTAACACAATATGCAATTGCAATGTTCTTAAACAGTATTTACAATAAAACCAGTTTTTATCAAATCAAATGACATAAATATGCAAACAAATCAATTTTTTTTATCAAATGGCACATATCAAATTCCAAGAACACTCGTTTTTGAGAATACCGAAAACAGAACATGGAACTCTGTTTACTTAAGAAAACACTCATTTTAGCACAACGGTAATTTTTAACCTTCAAAATTTCAATTCTTAAGAAAATTTTTAAAAATTTTAATTCTCTCAGCTCTTCCCCACTCACCGAGAAAAGTAACGGCACCAATTCTGTCGCGAACGTTTTGGTATACTCGACAGAGAAGACAAAGTTTTGAAATCAAACACATTTATTAAACATGAAATAACAAGGCAGTTGATCGAAAACAGTGGAGTACAAGCATTTCTCGCAATAACTCAGAGTTACACTCGGTAGGGTGACCATTAAGAACACCCCTGGAGGAAGAGGAACCAAGAGAATACACATATTTTCTGATACATAAAATAAACACAATATTCCTCATATTATACTTGACATTTATATATCACATTTGTATACTTTGAACATATACGACATTTTCATATAACATCATCAATGACTTGATACTCACGAGGATTTGACAATTAACACTCTATTCGTTAGGTGGAAGACTAAATATATATAAAACTTTACCTCGTCTCTTTTAAATATAACATTTACAATTCTGTACCATGGGAAAGGATATCAGGATGGACTCTCGGCATAAACTCATCGAGATTCTTGCGCAGAACAAAATCCATAATGGTCGGGAAACTTGACTACACAACATCATGCTGGCGGAATTCGACATCTTGGTTGGTTACGGAGATTGGTTGATTCGTACCTTAGGACACAAGGAAGAGTCAGGCAAATACAAATCGCTGTAAAATGAGCTTTCCCTCTTGCCCTATTAGCGATTCAAGCCGACCAGTGAAAGAACCATTTTCTCTTTTCACAAGACTCATTATTCCATTACTACCAGGCTGATTCATTTAAAAACACGAGTGACTCATCTCTGAACCGAGCCAAACGACTCTACGCACAACTTGTCGAACTATGTTACATATTTTAATCACATCCTTCCACTTTCAAAATTAATCCACCTTTTCTTAAAATTCGCGATCATACGCGAATCAAACACACACGTCTACATTTCTCCACGACTCCTTCCAATCTGCTTCCAAAATCCTTTTTCAAACGTGCGCAAAACCTGCAAGTTCCCAACTAGCGACTGAGAAGCGAAAATACAAAACTATTACTATTTTTCTGGAACATAAACACTTTTGCGATTTTAGAGTTCACTTCCCTTAAAAGTCAATGTAATTGAAAACATGTAGAAAAGACATTTATATTTCGAAATTGACACTTTCAATCACACAGAAATAAAACAATACTTTAATATACAATTTTAACACAGAGGTGTGAAAGCCTTATCACAATATGAAGAACCATAGTCGACGTCAGGCTTTTTTAATCGGGGGTGCTGATCTCAGATTTATAAATCCGTAAAAAATAAATAAAATAACGACTTTAAAAAATAAAGAGAAAGAAAAACTGAAAATTGTTGGTATAAAGGGAAGTTGTTAAGTAAAAGGGACTGTTTGTGCAACTTGTAATGGGGGTGATGAAGCGCCACTAACCCCCCCCCCTCCACACACACACACACCCGCGGCACCACCTATGTGAAGAACATATATATGTATGCAATCTATAAAATGTATAAAAAAATCTGTCTTACAAAATGTAATTTTTTTACATTTAACAATAAGATAAATCATAGAGATGTGAGCAATATATTAGCATATATAAAGAATAGTTTTGCAAAAAATGCCAATTTAAAATTTCAATGCACTTTTCAAGTTATTCATATTTTCCTATTCATTGCAGATAGAAGTTATTTTATCCCTTGGATATAAGAAAGAGGAAATATCTTTCTTACTTCAGCGTCAACTTTGTTTAAACCATTTTTCAAAGCGTTATCATATACAACTCTCTCTCCAAGGAAAGGAATATCCCTAATTCATCATCTAATCTTTGCGAAGTATAATATGATTTAACAGCAACGTCTTTCAAATTTTTGTTCAAATATTGATTGAAGTTTATTTTGCATTGTAACACCACTTTCATTCAGCATTTTCATAATTAAAAATATATCGGAATATATATATATATATATATATATATATATATATATATATATTATAATTTTAAGATATATAAAACAGAAATCTCATTCAAAAAGCGCTACGCAGGTTAGTATAGAAGATTAAGGCCATCTTTTTGTACTTAGTTTTCGAGATCGAGTTCCATTTTGGTTTATATATATATGTATATATATATATATGTATGTATGTACGTATATATGTATGTATATATAAATGTATGTATATATTTACTCGAATCCTCAGCATGTGAATAAAATAGGGCAATGGATGTTTTGCTTAGGAACCAACAATATCAAAACACATTAACTGACTAAAAGATTATATTAAATGTTGTGATCAAGTTAGTTTAGTTGTTTAATATCGTGTATATATGATTTATTAACATTGCAAGGCATCTTTATGCTTTTCATACAATGTCAATGGAAAATGAATTTATCTTCTAGTAACACTATCATCGGATTAGAAAACAGTAAAAGTGGTCATGTTTATTAAATCATTTTTGATCGTTATGAAAGTTCGTAATAACATTCACACTATGTAACCAGGTTTTACAAGAACTTTCCCAAATCAATACATACGGCCAAATTATATTTTACTGAAACTTTTTCAAATAAATTTACAACAGAGAACAATAATCTGTTCTGCACATGGGAGGGTAAAAGGGTGGAAGTACTTGCCCCTCTAGATGTTAAGATCAGCGAAGTGGGGGCATCAGGCCTTTCAATGTTGAAAAATCTTATGATTGAGTTTGAACCACTGACGTTAATGATTTGCCCTCCTCCTCCCCCCTAGAAAAGTTCTCTTGGAGTCCATGCTTCTGGAACAACAACATGGACTATGACCTGTCATTATAATCTAAAAATAGCAATAACGGATAGTTTTTAAATATTTCATTGCAATAAAAATATACATATATTAATTCCCAAGTGTCTGTCCGTCCATTTATCTGACTGTCAAGATTTTTTACAAGAATACATAGATTTGCAACACGGGTTATTTGATAAAAACACCGCGAAAAATCGAATTTTTCACCAATATATTAGAGGGGATGCACCAGACCAAATTGTTCAAAATATGAAAATGTGATCTTGTTAACATCCAGACGTGAAATCTGGTGCAAAACTATTAGATTATGTAATGCCAAAATGGAAGAATATTTTCTTTTATATATTGCTATTTTAATGTTGGGGGTTCATACTTAAATGTCCATTTTGCCAATTATATGCGAAACTCCATGTTTTAGCTGAGATAGGCACCTGTTATTTAGTACACTGAATAGTCACCCAGAAAAAAAATCGAATTGATCTAAAATTAGTAATTTAGAGGACGCTCAAAACGAAAATGTTAGATATATTGACTGTTTAGAAAGAAGTTTCGTAAATGAACTGTAAACTTGAAATTTGGTGTCTGGGTAAATTTGGTGTCTGGGTAAATTTGGTGTCTGGGCATTTGGTGTTCCAGCGAAACTGTACTCCAAAATGTTTAATTTTCTGAATAAATCAATAGCGTTCTCTTTCATGTAGGAAAATGATATGAAATTTAGCAGGCGAGCCAATAGATCGATAATGGCAACAGGAAAAAAAATGAATTATTTAATATTTACGAGTTTTCAATATTAAAATTTTCTAAACATAAAGTCATGAGGACATGATTTTTGAATAATTTTAGAAATATTAATTCTATTAAATTTTATATACTAGTCAATTTATGTGTAACATGCCCGGTAAATATCAGTTTTCAAAAATTTCGAAAATATTCGAACATTGGCGTTTCAAGGCTTGTTTGGCTAAACAATGTCCCATAAATGGAATTTCTGCCTTATCAAGATTATATTTTTCATTCTATTCAACAAAACCATTTCTTATACATCAAAATTTAAATAATTGCATAAGTAACCAGCAGATTCAATGTCAAAAATTCAAAATTTATTCCTTTTACAAAACATATTTTCGTATCAATTATCGACAAGGCCTTTTTATATTCATATGCAAATTGATTCTTCCATTAGGAGCAACAGATTTATTTTTTTAAACCAAACACTATTAATTCCAAAATGTTATATATCTCCCGACAGTTATTAACTTCTTAGATTCTGCATAAAAACTATAATTTGCACTCTGACTAATTAATTCGAGGCCAAATTTATTATTATGTAAATAGAAATCTGTTAATATTTGATTGAATGATATCCTCCATTATTCATGATCTAAAAATATTCTATTTTTAAAGAATTTGAATATAATGAATAATACTCTTTCTTTAAAATCCGTATTTAAATAAGATTTATATAAATTATTTAAATAGTATAAAATAAGTATGGCAACATTTATACGGTTAAAAAATTGCAAGAACTACGGCATTAACGTTCTATTTTCACAAATTTAGGACGGAAAATCCAATAAAAAGAAGTTTAGCACCTTCGACAGTCAAATGTTCATCATAATGAAGTCAGCATTTTAATTAGGCCGGGGTGTATGTTGCACCCATTGTCTCGCGTGAATACAGTTACAAATTTTATATTTCTAACGGTAAGAGGACTGTTAGTATGAAATTGTCCAAACATTTCGAAATTAAAAAACAATAAAGAAAACTTTATACTGCTTTATCTCAAACTGTTCTCAACAAAAAATACTACCCCATTCCCCCACACTGTTTGGCAAAACTTTTGTTTAAACCCCATATAATAACCACCGAATTTTTTGCTCTTTGAATTTGATTTTATTTATCTCTATAAAAGACTGTATTTGGAATGATTATAAATATAACTCCGCATCTAGTGCCCGGTTAAGTTAAACTGGCATTTATTAACTTTTCGTTTACAAATTTTGTTCAATCCTGGCATCGCATCCTATTAAGTAGGTAATACTCTATATCTTTGTACTTGGCTTTTTTTGTTCATCTCCCTTTATTGCTGAGTTCGTTATTCCAACTTTCTACACTATCCTCGAAGGACGCTGCAACCATTTTGTTCGATCGGACATGGTAAATTAACTCTAGACAAACTGAATCTGTACACTTATGCACCTTTTCTTATTGGGATGATTGAGGACTTTCGTAAGAACTTTCCTAGTGTATATAACTGCGAATTGGGCAAGAAAGATAGAGTGGGCGGTGTGGGGGGGGGAGTTTTCGAAGCGAGAGATAAAATTTGGATCCAACAGTCAGCGATATACAACGAATGGTTTCAGTATTATATTTTAATGGTCGAAATATTGGCCCAAACAACGCTCCATACCAAACACGTCCCAATACCTCTGTTAAGAATATGCAATATATTTCACTGATCTTTGCCCCTATTCAAATAGTACACAGCAGACCTTAGCTACCATTCATGGCCTTTGCTCTATTCAAGGAAAAAACACCTTCACAGAGAGCCATTCCTATACCGTGTATATAGGGTTGTCATATTTTGAATATATGTGCGGGTTTTCCATATTTGGCAATTTATTGCCATCTTGACTTTTGGCAAGATATCGCCATCGAGACTTTTTAATGTACTACAACTTTTCAGGTATAACGAATATTCTTAGATATTAAGAGCCCCTTCTGGAAGTCTATGGTGACAATATAAAATGATTTAGTTGGAGAGCAGTTGGCGTGATACCACTTAAAGTGAATTGTGAGATGAGTTGGTGTTTTGAGAATAGTACTCGTATCAGTTATTTTGTGAATTTAACTGAACATTTGATCGCTGTTTTATCGTATTTGACAGTTGTTCTGTGATTTTGTGAGATAGTTATTGAACTATTCATTGTATATTGACGCTTAGTGCTTTTACATAAAAGTGTTAGTTATCCTGAAATCCGGACTCATTTTCAGTATCCTGAAGGTACATTCACGATTCCAAAGTATACGTCGTATCACTACGATCCTTTCTACTGATTAATGAGCCTGGTCAAATATTCGGAAGGGATTTTCACAAAGTTTGGAAGGATTTCTGGAAAATCAGAGAGAAAGAATGGCATCCATTTTAAAACGCTGGCATGAAACAAGATATTGCACGTTTTTCGAATAAATTTATCCAAAAAGTTTTATAAAAAAAGTATTTAATACCACTAAATAGGTTAGTTTTTAATATGCAAAATTATACGCATGATCTTTACCATTTTTGCATTTAGTATGTTCCATCCAGTGGTGGCTCGTAACTTCAGGAATGGGTGTTGTGAAATTGTTGTCAAACAATATATAAAATAGCCAAATGAGTCTGAAAAATTCGCCAAATTCATAACAATAATAACCTATTCAAACGATAACTTTATGTGAAGCGGCGTTTCATTTGCCTCACCTGAAGTCAGCTGAATATATCATTGTTCAACAGAAACATTTAACTGAAAATGAAATATATATTATAAAATGATATTAACCAATAATGAGCAATTAATAGTTAATATATAGTATAAAATAATTATGAGGTATATATCATAAAATAAATTTTATAAAGTTTTCTAGTAACTTCGTATTTAATGCCAAATAAATCGTCAAGTTTCACTTATATTATTCGATAATTATTTTGTACCAATGATAATTTCATCTGGAATTTTCACGTTAATATAAATAAATAATTTACATAGTCAGCAATTTTCGTTTAAAACTTTAAATTTAAATTTTGTTTTCAATTTTTAACGTTAAGTATAAATAAATAAATTTTTCCTCCTCGGAGTGTAAAAAAAGCCATGTGCTGCCCACAAAAGAGTTTTTGAATTCACAACTATATTTGAGAATTTCAAACAACGTTCAGCTTGACATGTTTTGTTTGTCAACACATATATCGCCCATTATTATTTTATCGGTACCGTTCAGAGTGTCCCATAAAGATTGAAACCTGCTTTAATTCTTTACCTGTTGGAGCTAAGTGGGGACTGTAAATTGCAAAAATATTGAAAGTAAGGTAGGAAATAAGAATACGTTAATGAAATAGTCCTCCCATTCATTTTAAAAAAGTTACACTTTTTAAATTTTATACGACCCCCCTAGACAAATTTGGTGAATCAGAAAGTTTTTAATTTTAATGCAACATGATCATTAAGAAACCCGCATATCTGTATCTTTAAAATCAACTGAATTATGATAAAGAAAAAATCTGACTTATGCCACTTTTCCGTACCATGTGAAAGGATGTTTCATCAGTGAAAATAGGGATCATAAACAAATTGACGATGGAAATTGTTTAGATAAAAAAAAGTACTTATAAGTACTTAATTATTGAAAAAGTTCTTAGTTATTGAAAAGTACTTAAGAATCCGTGGTTGCATCGTGAGCCTACGAGGAATTCGCAAAAATATATCCAACGTATTATCGTTCAGTTTTTTTTTTTTTTTTTTTTTATATGTCACATATTTACATTTATAATTTGATATATGGTCTCCATTCAGAATGTTCCATTTTCTATTAAATATAACTCGCTCAATTTTAAAGACACAGATATGCGTTTTTTTACTGATCTTGTTGCATTAAAAATAAAAAAATTGTGATTGCCTAAATTTGTCTAAGGGGGTCGTATAAAAATTTAAAAAGTGTAACATTTTTAAAATGAATGGGAGGACTATTTCATTAAGGTAGTCTTATTTCCTATCTTACTTTCAACATTTTTGAGATTTACATTGTCCACTTAACTCTAACAGGTAAAGAATTGAAGCGTGTTTCAATCTTTTTGGGACACCCTGTATATGTATAACATGCTATTTATATATTACGCCGTGGATGTTTAACTAGTATTCCATTAATTACAAAGAATACATTCTTATGCATATTTATTTGTGGTGGATATTTTTCTTTCAGAGGAATTATTCTTCACATTTCAAATATTTACATAATTGCATAAATTAACACCAGCTTCAATATGTGAAACTGTAGAAACACTTATTTTTCTCTGTGAATATGTTTTCGAATCTATTACCCGTGACAATTTTTTTTCACATTCTTATGCAAATTGATTCTTTCATTAAATGAACCAGATATATATTTTTTTTTACAAATCAAACATTATTAATTACTAAATAGTATATGACTCCGTAAAGTTAATAACTTTTTTGATTAAATTTATGCATAAAAACTATCGTCTGCCCTCTAATTATGGTAACGTTATAATTTATTACGACTTTAATGGAAATTTCTGTTTGCACTTGAAGGAAATAATTTTATCCATAATTCATATTCAACCATTTTTAAAACAATGCGTCTTTGAATATGGCTAACTTTTAAATAAGTCAATTTTTTAATTACTATGAAGCTTAATGGGAAAATATTTGGGTAGCCTTTTCAGTAAAGTTTTATATTTGAGAGAAATATTAGTGAATGAGGGATAGATAATTCATTGAATATTATCAGAAGTTAAGTGATGTTACATTCATTGCATTACGGAGTATATGAAGAAGAAAATCTTTTCAACGGTGTTGAAAATTCACGATGATGTGTTCATGAAATTAGTTCACGAGGGATTTGTTTTTGACATAAACCTACATATTTACTATTTATTTATTAATATTGGTATTTATATTTTCACTTCCTCATACGTAGTATTGTGAAAGCATTGTTTACACGAAAATTTTCGATTTTGAGATTTTGATGTCGATATATGTTTAAAGACCTCTTGAAGACGGTTTGGCTATTTTTGGAGCGATGTCTGTTGGATTTTATGTCTATCTATCGGATGTCTCTGGTCGATTTTTTGTGTACATGATCGCAGCCATATATATTAATGGATTTTCACGGAACTTATTATCCAGCTTTGTTATTATAAAATTTAGATCTAGATGGAATTTTTTTAATTCGAGCGAAAACTTTGAATTTTATTCGAAATTTTATATTTTTAACATGGCAGCAAAAGACAAAATTTCACATAATCATGTATAAAACAGTTTATTTATGGCTCAATAATCACGATGCTTAATTGTCTCAATCATTATTGTTTAAAACAGCCGCCATACAAATTCTTTTGATCATGACGTCATTAGCCCCCTTGGTGGGCAAGTTACCCTCCCCCACCTGTAACTGTACATTTAACGCTTTTCAAGATGGCAAGATGCAAAACAATTTCGATGTACCCAATTAATGTATTATCCACGCAACTCTAAACTGACAATGTTCAATATTAATAGCATTCGCAGTAAGCAATATAGTTCATACATTAAAATATTTTAATAATTAATTAACCCATTTGGCGTCATCTTCGTTAACTTATCGTCATTTTTGCAATTTTAAAGATGTTTTCGTCAGTCTTGTGCTAGATATCGCCAAGTTGGTGATATTTTGCTGAATTAGTTTCCAGTTTCGCCAAATGTATCGTCATGTGTTACAAATAAACTGAGATAAGTATATTTCATATATATATGAAACTCACTGATGCCGAATTGTCATGTGTCAAAATGCAAAACTATTACCCAAAAAATCTTCTCTCGTGAATGGAACGAACTAGATTCACGAGAATGATGTTAATAAATTTATCCCATACATATGACAAGTGAACCTATTTCTCAATAGTTCTTTACATTTTTTAATTATATGTAATTTTTTTTTAATTTGATTTTTGAAAGTGCAATATCTCGTAAATTTATGTCAATCGTTTTCTAAATAAAAATTACACAAGAAATACTTATTTTCATACTATTTTTTACAATTCTGACTTTTGGATGATTTTTTTTTCAAAATATCATATGAAAATTTGGAGGTATTTGTCATTCGATTGCGTTTAAAATCAATAGGTGTTAGTATTCACTGATTTTAATTTCAGTACCAAATTAATTTCGACACGCTCCATTCGTTTGTGAGATATAACCTTCACAGGTTCATGAAAATACACATACACACACAGAGACATCACCTCAAAAACGTTCGATTCGAGTTCACGGATATTTGAAATGTGTTCTGCCGTAGTAAACGCGAATTTGAATTTTCAACCCCTTCAGAATATTTCCCCATATATTATAGCGCGTACATAGGGAAAGAAAAAAATCGAACAGATAATTATATTGCAGTATAATATACCGAAAAAGAAAGGTTTAATTAATTAATTGCACATTAATAATGATCGCATTTTAACTTACTGCATTAATATATACATCTTCAGTCATTATTGAAATTATTATTTGCAATGCCAAGTATACGTATTATGTTCTTAACAGAGAAAAGCCTGACATGAAAAGCACTGTGTTTTCACTTTCCTGTCTTTAATGGATGCACAGTATTGGCATTTTACATGTTTATTTGTGATTTTACTGGCAGCAATATCAATATATACTACTTATTAGCAACGATTACTTGCACTCTTCAACATGAAATAATCGATAATTGCACTAACAGAAGAAAATTGCAAACCTCTATGAAAACGCAATTTTGCAAACCTCTATGAAAATAGAGTAAATCAATAATTACAGAATAAAAAAATCTTAACAACCTATCAACTGTGTATTGTGAACATGTTTATGCCTTTCATTTTGAAACATAAAATACAGCGTTTTGATACGAAATTGACGAGTAATATGAAAAATTGTAGTTGCTTAACTATAGCGTACTAATGGATGGACATTCTTAGCATCTTACGTGTTTATTTATGATTTCACTGGCAGTAGAATCAATATATACTGTTTATTAGGAACGACTCAAAGACTGTACTTGTTAGCACTCTTCAATATGGTTCAACCTCTGCATGGAAAACAATGTAATGTTAAACATGCATATATGTTTTGTAGAAGTTATATCAAACTTCAACATGTTCAACCCTCTGCATAAAAAAATGTGAAATTAAAACACGCATATATATTTTATAGAAGTTATATTAAAATTTTCTAAAGATGATCATTTCAAGAGTCCTTTATTTGTGTGTGATTTTTTGGGGGCGAATACATGGACTCATGGACCTGGTCTCGCCCCTGGCCAGACCGGGTTGGTTTAGTAGCAACATAATACAACATATCAAAAGTTATAGTTCTCTCATATGTGTTTGGATGACAAAAAGCAACGATAGCTTAAAATAGGACAAATAAAGTTTGGTTGACAACTCAGCATGAATGTTTAGAATACATTTGTATGCTAATAGTTTAGCAGTTAGTCTGTTCGCATAAGAAACACAGGCATTATTTCACAATAAATAGAACTGCTGTTTTTGAGATTATAACTTTCAAATACTCACTTGGAAGCAGGTATCGGACAATAAGGTGACTACAATTGTTTCAAGGACGTTTTGAGAGATTTCACCCTCAGGTAAAAAGTGAAAAAATGTTCTCATAACAGACTGTAAGAAACAGTTATCTTTTATATTAGACTGTATTTTTTCTTGCCAACAGGCGTTTCAACGTCTGTTGAAAGCACACATATTTTAACCTTGGGTAGGCTCAAAATTCTCTTGAAATAACTATGGTAACTTAATCTCACATGCATGCTTTCTTCAAAACAATATTGAAAAGTTATATTAGGTATCACTTATTGATGGACTGTCCTAAATACTACAACTATGCATATTGCCCAAATTTCTTTAACTGTGTGGTGACAACTACAATTTTATATTAAGTATAGACTATTGTAGGCTTAGTATACCATACTTTAAAAATAAAGCAACCAAAAAATTGGCTAAAAGTCATTTATTAAAATCTCCTTTTACGACGTACTAAAATTACACAGTCATAGAGCTAGGGCCAACGGCCGTAACGTGCTGAAAACACCGGTTCTCGTTAGATCACCGAAGTCAAGCAGCATCGGGCGCGGTTAGTACTTGGTGGGTGACCACCTCGGAACACCGCGTGCTGTTGGCCATCTCGGGTGCGGTATCCCCGTGGTTTGCGCGCTAGATTTGCACGCTACCACAAATGCCGCCGTGTTCATGCGGAGTACGATCACGTTAAACATGTGGGTCCGTAAGTCCTTCCGAGAGGTTGGTGGTAGGGGAAGGAGGGTACGGTCCCTGTGGATGCCTCCCCCACTGGGTTCCGGTCTAAATTGGGTGGCACTTCCCGGCCGTCCATACAGTTACCTTACACCTTTCTGGTAGGTCGGACGGTCTGGGTCTCAACAACAACAGTCATAGAGCTTTCAGGAATCAGTGCCCTTCATCAGTGGCGAAGTAAAAATAAGTGGCGAACATGTGCTTAAATACAGGCAAAATACAATAAAAGGAAAACTATTCATAAATTAAATGGTAATTCATAGGAAAGTTGTCAAAAAACGAAATGAAACAACTATTGGATATTCAGATAATCATATAAAGGTTTAACGGGCAGTGAGTTAAGAACGAGACGCCAAGCATAACTAAGAGTCATAACGGGGTCAAAATTGCAAGTAGATTCACGGTATAAAAAATAAAAAGGGATTCACAAAGTAAAATATTTCGGGGTTATTGCAGTTAATTAAAAGAAAATGTTTATCAAACATAGGATGAAAATTGTCGTTAATAACATACTGGGTTAGAACGGTGGATAATTTACCATTTTTAACATCGCGAGCATGTTCAGCTAAACGAATACCGACAGTACGTTTAGTACAACCAATGTAGAATTTAAAGTTATTTTCGGAAGATAAAATGGGGACAATGTGCACCCCAGTGTGACACATAAAGTTACTTTTACCCTTAAATTTATCTGAACGAACACTATTAAATAACGTAGTGACAACAGAATGGACGGACTTAAACATACATTCATGGCAAAAATGAATATGAGGACGAAATATCGATGGGTGAAATATAAGACTTGATTTATACGGCATAAGATCAGAACAGAAACGAGGTTGGTATTAGGATGAATAAAATTATAGCGAAACCACTTCCCATATTCCCCATATTTTCCCATATTAAAGGAGATTTTAATAATACTTTTAGCCAATGTTTTGATTATCTTTAGTTTTAAAGTATTATTATTTTGACGTGTTTCCATACTATTTTATTATTATACTATGTTCACTATACTATTTTAACTTTTATATATTACTTGATCGTTCTCTAGAAGCTAATCATATACCTAAAGTTTTATAATTAATTATAATAAACTATAACAATGTAGTTGGCGTTTCCTATATCATACATAAGCTCTCTGTAATTAAATAAAACATAAACAGATAACACCATTCAATTTTCAAACCGCCTGTTTTGAACCAAAACCATTTCATCGCCCTGTTTTATCCACGCGGAGTCATGTCAAATTCAACCCGATTGTAATACTCTTCTTCTGTATTGCGTTCTTACTAAACTCCATTGATGCGCACTAAGTAAACGCTTTGTTAATAAATTAATACACTCGAAGTCGCGAAAAACGTATTACTTCGTCTTAATACGTTTCTTAAAACCCTTAATAAGCTCTCGATACGCATTAACACGCTCCAGACGAATTGACACCAAACTTTTCGTTCGCCCAGAGTCTGGAATTAAGGCCTGATACTGAATTTTCCTTTTAGCCGGCGTCGGAATCTATGGACCGACTGTATCGAATCTGGTAAATAAACTTAATTACTGAAACATAAAAAGTACACTTACAAAATTAATTCATATAACATTAAACCTATACATAAAAAATTGTAATTTATATAATATAAATACACTTACACTTCTTCAGTGTATTTTATGAAAACATTCTAAACATAAAGTGAGGTCTGCCTTTGCATATGTTATAGTGCTCTCCGCCATCTGAACAGAAAGTATCTCGAAACCGGATCTGTCTCGAAAATGTTAAATAAGCGTGCTAGATATAAAAGAAAACATTTGAAGTCGCAAAAAATAAGTTCATTTACCCCAGTAATAAAATTAAAAAGAAGGTTGCTATCTCAACGAGTTTTCATCCGACTGAAGTCAAATTTTCAGAAAACACTTATAATATTGAAAAATATATATATTCCAAAGCATAAAAATTGGTCTTTTAATTTTGCGAATTTAAGAGATAACAAAAACAGATAATAATAATAATAATTACACTCAAGATATCACTCGTCTACACAAAATTATGCTTTATAATTCATTGATCGTCTGCTTCTGAAAGCTACGATGGATTAATAAATTTAATAGCCTTTTATCTTCTTTCCAAAGAAAAACTGATTTTGAATTCGAAATTAAGACGAGCTCAGCGACGATTTTCAGCTTTAATTGTCACTACTTTAGCTAATTCAAATTAGAAAAAAAATCTCACTGATGTACATATTACTCTGACGGGAAGCGTCCCTGTTAAAAATAAAAATAAAATTTATATGTTGTTTTGATTTTCCGCTACAAAAGACGCAGACAGGTCGATAGAAAAACAAGCTTATTCTTTTACTACGTAAGAGAATTTCTTAAACTGAACATAATTATATACTTAAACTGAACATAATTATATTTCAGCAATAAAATTATTTTTAATGAATGTTTAACCCGTCATGAAAAAATATGATATTTACTCAGAGAGAAAAAATATTAGATATTTGGATCTAATAAGAATCGTATACACGTAATATTCTGGGTTATGTTTTAAATCATTTAAAAGTAAATCTTAATATCCCGCTATCTATTATCATGGTAAATATATGTGATATTAAATTAATAAATATTCATTAAATTGTAATTTTCCAAACATTCGTATTCGAAATGCAGTGATTTTAATGTCAGAGAGCAATTGCAGAGCTCTGGGAATTGTATTCGAATAAATTTGTAAGATTAATATCTTCGCCATTTAAAGATGTCCCTCAGTGTCTTCTAAAAATGCAAATTATTTAGTGAATTAAGTCATTAATGCATACGAAATCAGATGCAATAGATCATTTTACTGACGTCGTTCTATGCAATGATATGGTATATTAAGATATTTAGCAACCAGATTTTAAATGACATTGATTTTATTAAAATATCCATGTTCTCAAATATAAGGTAAATTCTGTTATGGGTAGGGGTGTATTTATGAAATTAGGTATTACAATAAAATATTGAAATGGAACTTGAAGAAATTTGCTGACATAGTCCAATAAATATTAGTACTATGTTCATTTGTATTTATGGATTTATCAAGGTTAGATTGTTTTAATGTACTTTTGGCTGTAATAAATGTCAAGACCAGGTCATTAATTTAATGAATTCCTGGACCAGGTCACCATTTCAGCTGCAGTGAGTTACCACTTTGGCTAGGCACTTTGGCACCTCGATTATAGATCTACAATACTCGTGGACAATGTCACTACCCTAGTGCGTTAGTCAGACTTACTGTTGTAGCTGTGAGACCAGGAATATGTGAAACAGTTTTATGTTGATTATTTATGAGGTCTGTAATGTCAGACAATGGCATCCGTCTGAATGAAGTCAGTTTTACGGCGACCCACACTCGACAGGTTACCAGGCCATAAAAAGAAGTGGATATGGTGAAGCAACGAGATTGGTTAAAAAGGTTAGCGAATGTGGAAGATGGTTGTCGCATCGCCCTAAGTTCAGCCAATGGTAGCCGAAGAGGCGTATCAGACCTCCGGCAAAAAGAGGTGTCAACATGTAGAAAGTACTTGAAATAGTACCAGACAAATAATGCGACACACACTTGAGTAACAGTGCAAGATAGACTTGAGTAAGCGATCCAGAAAGATCAACATCAGATATCTTGAGTGCAATGCTCTTGAGTATAACTTCAATGATGCAGAAGTGATGAGATCAGATTCAGTTGGGTTCGGAGATCGGTAAGAAATTCGGAGTAATGTAGTGAGAAATGCCTAACAGTAGTGTGCGGTCGTGATGGAGGCAAAGGCGGACATATCAATAATTGTATTAGGTCATATCCCATTTCATAAATAAATTACCTGGTCACACATGTCCAATCTCCTCCACAAATAATATAATTGTTGTAATCAATTTAATAATTAACCAAATGTTCTGGATAAATAATGTGTTTTAAAGTTAAACTAGGTGCAGTTAATTATGAGTAGTATTATGTTAATATATTCTATTCCAGGACTCGCACTGAAGAATATATGGTGGGTTTTATTAGCGGCATTACGCAAATGTTTCACGAAGTACGATCAACGGCCATGTTTAAGAGTTCACCGTATCAAATGGATTTCTGTGGTCAATGCAGCACCGTGAACACGAATGTGTACGCTGACCAATATTTTTAGATGATTTACAGCTTTTTTACCGCACATAGACATAACTTATACAAAGTCTAATCCCTTTAGAACTATTTGCATCACAAGTCCAGGATACATATTATAAGTTTCATATGGTCACCAACATGGCTGGCGAAAACAAAATTATGTGATCTCTCATGAAAAATTCGAGATGCAAGCAAAAAGGGAAAAGATAGATTATTTGCTTGCAGAGTGTTTTTACTTTCCTTATATACATAATGTATAAGGAAAGTATTGTGACGAGGTCGAAAATTCGAATTCGAGTTTTCGACGGGAGAGCACGTTATGAGTATCCCTAATCACGAATCAAACATTTTTGAAGTGATGTCTGTGTGTGTGTGTGTGTGTGTGTCAGTGAGACTGTGGAGACGATAACTGACGGACGAATGGACCGATTCGAACGAAATTTGATACAAAAATCCCAATCCGAAAACACTGGAAGCCTATCGTTTTAATAGACAATCGAATGTTCAGAACTCCCCTAAATTTTCGACTGAATCTTTGAAAAAATCGTCAAAACATCAAAACTAATAACGTTACGCAGATACACATTTCTTATGTAATTTTTCATTAGAAAACGATTGACATAAATTTTAGAACGCTAACATGAACCGTTCTCGAGATATTTCACATTTTTCAAAAAAATTATCAAAAAGTTATATAAAATAAAAAATATTTCCTATTGAGAAACATGTTCACTTTTCATATGTAATACCATGCGATAAATTGGGTGACATCATTCTCGTGGATCTAGCTCGTTCCATTCATGAAAAAATATACTTTGAGTAATACTTTTGTATTTGAACGCCAATAGTCATTTATCTGTTGTAAGGATAACATACTTCTCCGTCCATAACGCTTGGCGAGATTTTGGCGACGAATTTAGAGGAATGTGGCTAACTTGGCGACATTTTTAATTGTTGCCAAATTAACAAAAATCTCGCCAAATTGATAACAATGACGATAAATCAATGAAAATGACGACTTATTGAAGAAAATTCAATATCTTGGAAAGAATATAAGTATCTACTATAAGAATAACATTTTTTTTAACTGTAAAAATAGTAAATTCATTGCATTATATAAGGAAAGTCATGTGTTGCCCACATTAGATTATTTGTTTATGTTAATAACAAAGATTGCGCACTCATGATGTCCTACATCAAATTGTATCATGAACGTTGATCTAGCAATGCACACACTTTTGACACACGTTCGACACACATTTGAATTACTGCTAAAATATTGATATAATTATGCATTTTATAGTGGCAGATTCTGCCAATTGGTACTATTTGCTGAGCTTGAAATTTGATTTTTCGCTTTTACGAATAGACGCTCGCTTTTCCGAAATCTGCAGTAAAAATTGTACAAAATGTTTTACAAAATTGTGCAAATGTTGTACAAATGTTGCAGAAATTTTGTACAATCAATAATGTTCCTATTAGCAGGTTATACCATTTTAAGTTTGGATATTGCTACTTCACATATTCTGAGCTCGATGCTTGATACGTTTGATGTAATTATCTATTGCTCATCACAGAATAGAGCAAATAAAGAGAGAAACCTATCCACCGACGCGTATTACTGTAATCTGTGCATGATCTAAGTATTTTATGGTATAATCTATCTATTTTATATTTATATTCCATGGTATAATCCTGATCCAAGTATCTATGATTATAATCATTTTCAAAGTATCTATGGCATAATTAAGAACAAAATAATGTGAATATATTATACATTTCGATGGAAACCTCGTTATTATACTAGTAGGTAGACAAACTAGACAAAATTGCTTATTGGAGTTTTTAGATACAAATCTTTAATACTTTAATACCTCAGAAGAATAAAACAAGAACGATCAATCCTACATAAGCATTGATTATGAAACACTTTCCAACTGAAGTGTAATTTCATTTAAAATTTCTAAAATGTGATACATTCACTGGTGAGACGAGACGGATGGTCTGGGCTTTCGACATTCACTGGTGATATCTTTTACATTATCATAGTACTACAGTAATTTATTATACTTAAATATTTAAAACTGTATCGAAATATAAATCATCTGATTCTATATGCAAAATCAATGAATATTCCATTCATATAACTTGTATTCCAGACTCCAGAGCTAAATAAATTTGTGTGAAAAAAATCCAGCAATTCTTATGTAACTCACCATATAATCGCTTGAGATATTTGCATTCTGCATAAGTTAAAATTAGGCTTCGTTGAAGAAATAATAAAAGTTTAGGGATTATTTAAAATCACCACTATTGTAATTGCATAGGCACGGAATTTAGATACACAGATAATACACAGATACACAGATAATATCTGTGTGTGTGTGTGTGTATGTATTCAAAGTATTGAAATCGTGTCGAAGATCGGAACTCGAATTTTCGATGGATCTACACGTTTTGGGACTTCTAGAACACGAAAAAACTATTTTTAGGAAAACGTATGTGTGTGTAAGGGTGTATCTGTGATTGTTTCCGTGTGTCTGTGAGGATATTACATCCACAATTGAAAAATACAATTGAAAAACTAATAGACCGAATTTCATAAAATTTGGTAGGTATGTTTTTGGTGGGAAATCCTGATGTTCATTAGATTATAGTACGATTCTTAACAAAAGAATCTGCCTTCTTTGCGAAATGGCCGACATAAATTGCCTTTATCCATTCTGGCTAAAAACTAATGGAACAAATTTATCAAAATTTTGTGTATAATATTTCAATAATAACCTACAAGGGATTTATATACCAAATTTGACAAAATATGGTATATAAATCATTTGTAGGTTATTCTAGTACGATTCGGGAAAAAGAAACGGGCTATTTTTGCGAAATAGCCCGCAAAAATCGTTAAATATAAAAATAAAAGACTACGTGTGCTCAATTATATCAATTAAATTCCTATTTTATACGTGATTTTTGACAACAAGAAGAATAAGATTAGTCCCATTACTCTAGGACTAGCCCTTCTTGAGATATTCTAGTTTTTTCCGAGTTTTCAGTACGTCACCTTTGACAATAAGTCCAGCTATCAAACGAGAACCAAATTTAAGTTTAACGTGCAAATTTAATGTCATTTAAAATACTTATGGTTCTTATTTTGTACAGATAAACTTAAATTATTATTGAAGAAATGAAGAGAACGTAAATATGAGTGCTGGGAATGACATGTGCTGCCCACATCAGAATTTTTAACAATATTAAAACAATGATTTATAGAAGTGAACGGGGATTATTTGCAGGCCATTTCGAAAAAAATGTATGATCTATATTTGAAGATCCACCCAATTTTTGTAGAATAAAATGTTCAACAAATTTAAGCTGTGTACCAAATTTTAACTCTCTTGGACGTAGGAAAACGCATTAAAAATGCCAACAAATAAGCATATCATGAAGAGTTAAATAAAATTAAAATCAATTTGAAAAATTGTTATCTACCAAATTTGTTTTAAAATATGAAGCCTCTCTCATATACCAAATGATAAAGTCTTGGAAAGGTATTTATTATATAATATATCTCTTTTTTCATTCTGGAAGATATTCCAAAAGTCAGAATTTAATTGAATTTGTTTTTTTCACTATATTAAATAATTTTTAATTAAAAAACTACTTAACATATTTTACTGAAATTTTTTTTATATATTTTATGGTATAATGTGAATATTTCCTAAAAATTTCGAGGCAATTTGTGAATTTTAAATTTGCTTAAAAAATGTTTGAAAAATTAGGTCCCATAGGGTTCAATGTATTTCATTTCTTCAACCGGGTTCAATAAAAAACTAATTGGGTGATATTATTTATTTATATTCCCATAGGCCCCACAGACCGTCTGAAAAACATACCAAAATTTCATTTTGATAAAGTTATTTTTACGGCAGTTATCGTGCTAACGGACAGACACACAGGCAGACAGACAGACAGAATGAGCAAAGTCATAAACACTTTTAAACTATGTTGTAAAGTGTTAAAAATCTGATGTGGGCAGCACATAACTTTCCTTATATAATGCAATGCAATACTTTTACAGTTAAAAAAATAAATAGATTATTTTTATAGTAGATACTTATATTAATTCCAAGATATTGATTTTTCGTCAATGAGTCGTCATTTTCATTAATTTAGCGTCATTTTTATCCATTTGGCGAGTTTTTTGTTAATTTAGCAACATTTGAAAAGTCGCCAAGTTGGCGATATTCCACCAAATTCGTCGACAAAATCTCACCGAGCGTTAGGGACGGAGAAATAAGTTATTCTTACAACAGATAAATGACTATTGGCGTTCAAATACAAAAGTATTACTCAAAGTATCTTTTTTCATGAATGGAACGAGCAAGTTCCTCGAGAATGATGTCACCAAATTTATCGCATGGTATTACATATGAAAAGTGAACATGTTTCTCAATAGGAAATATTTGTTTTTATTTGATATGACATGTTGATAATTTTTTTGAAAAATGTGCAATATCTCGAGAACGGTTCATATTAGCTTTCTACAATTTATGTCAATCGTTTTCTAGTGAAAACATACATACGAAATGTCTATTTACTTTATTAGCGGTTCTGATTTTTTGACGATGTTTTCAAAATTTCACTCGAAAATTTAGGAGGGGGGGGGGGTCTAAACATTCGATTTCGTATAAAATCAATAGGCTTCCAGTGTTTACGGACTGTGATTTTTGTACCAAATTTCGTTCGAATCGGTCCATTCGTTCGTCAGTTATCGTCTCCACAGTCTGACTGACACACACTCACACACACACGCACAGACATCACATTAAAAATTTTGATTTTTGATCAGGGATGCTTGAAACGTGCTCTCCCGTCGAAAACTCGAATTCGAATTTTCGACTCCATCACAATACTTTCCTTATACATTATGCATATAAGGAAAGTAATAATAATTATACTTATATTATATGAAGAGATCACGTAACTCATTGCAAATTAAAATAGGACATCCATTTTTTTTTCAATGTGTAAAAATCCTGATGTTTTAAGTGTTTTTAAATTTATATTTATAGTTGCCTATAAATATACCAATATAAACTCTGAACTTGTGAAAACCCCTTGCAATATCAGCTCGAGATTTAAATCAATTATAATTTTGATGAACAATTACTGTATAACTCCGTACACCCCAAGGTCAAGGTAGGGATGTTGTAAATGTATAATGTCTGTGTGTTTTTAAAGTATTTCATAATTTGCATGTGTAATAAATGTGTTAGTGACCGCAAAATCGTCTGGTTTTCTGAAACAAGAACAATGTAATCAATCTTTTCAGATATCACTTATACGATCGAGTCAACTGGGGGGGTGCTATGGTAAGTAGTAGTAGTGCATTTATGTGCAATTTACCTTACCACACTATGAAGGTAGACATTAGCCCTCATTTTGAATTAACGGGTCAGGCTGTTAAAGTTATGCCTGTTTATATCACTCTCCCCACAAACTCACACACAGATCAGTTTGTTGGCTTATTATCATCAGTCTGCCTTGAAATCGCGTTGGGAGTGGACATACGATGTTCAGCAATACTTACATATGTACGAACTAAAGACACGACCTGAAGGCCACACCATACACGTCAGTTTAACCACAGCGTTGATAAGTCGACTGGTAGAACTGCTGGAATTCCCACAGTACAATAATCCAAACGATTTGTAGGCAAGCCATCCTACACACATCCGTTCAGCATTTCAAAATTGGACTGTTCAAGCTGATCTAAAATCCAAACTGTGCGTGGTTGGCTTGCATAAACAATTAAATTCATTTTAAATTACTATGTTTTAAAATGAATGTAATTAAGATTTTATACCTTTGATTGCTTATGATGTTTAAGGAATAAAATGGAAGTGGAACTAAGACAAACAATGATTAGAATTATTTGACTATATTTAATATACATTTTTCTCAAATATCAGACCACTACTTGAAATATAAAATCGTGAAACTGAAGCACTTAAAATACAGCTTAAAAAATACATTTTCAGTTGGAACAATATTGTTCGATTTCTTGTCACTGCGGAAGTTGGAAAACCGATTTACTAAAACTCAATCTTTTCAATAATTTCTTTCTTACAAATATGCTTCTTTTGTGTAGCTGAAATACAGCCGTATTCGATTCGTAGTTCTTGTTTTTTTTTATTTTTTTATTTCAATTGAAAGTCACTATTCATTCAGCTCTAGGATAAAGAATTTTAAAAGAACTGGAATGGAGTTTAGCATTTGGCTGTGCTCGATTGCTCTTTTCTTAAATGTTTGACATTTGCATATGAAGGGATTTATCTTTTTACTGAAATTTTAAGTTGTGAAAATTGTCATTTCGAAAGAAGTTTTGGCTTAGTGTGCTTGCAAATTTTATACTCAAAATCTTATTTTTCCCCTTTGAATGTAACCACAATTTTGCCTGATTTAACTTCATATTACTTGTATACTAATTTTAATGGTTATATTTATTAACTTTCGTATTGTCATACATTGGCAAATGCAAGCGTACTCCTGTTTGGTATAAAGATCATGATAATTAAATTTCAATAGGTAAGTAAAAATCTTTGATTGCTCAACATTATTGTACTTTAGACCTGGTTAGATACAAGACAATAATTAGATACAAGACAATAATTAGATGCAGGACAATAATTGGATACAAGGGATAATTAGATACAAGACAATAAAGATCAATCATATATAATGCATTGATTATGAAACACTTTCCAACTGAAATACAATTTTATTTAAAAATCTCGAAAATGCGATACATTCAGAACTGTTATATTTTGAATTATTACAGTACTGCAGTAATTTATTTTATTTAAAACTTTATACTTCATGAGAAAAAAATGAACTTTATTCAAATGATGTCCGTGAAATATAAATCGCCTGGATCTCTATGTGAAAGCAATGAATATTTCAAACATATCACTTATATTCCAGACTCCAGAGCTAAATAATTTTGCGTGAAATAAATTCAGCAATTCTTATGCTTTTTACACAGGGTGCGAGGAAACTTTTGGGCCAACTGTCAAGGTGTTTTCTAGCTCCTGCAGAAGAACTTCTGATATCATGGTTCAGGTAGGAGGCAATCCAAATGAAACATATTATAATAAAATTAATGCCTTGATGGACCATTGTTTTATAATTGATAAGGATTTCCTTGGTTTCCCGGGGGTCGATCCAGTCTGCAGTGGGAAGGAGGTGTCTCTGAATGAGGTTGGGCTGGTAATGGGGAGTTTGAAAAAGGGCAAAGCATCTGGCTTAGACAAAATTGATAATGGGATATGGATAAGTATTTTTGAGAGGAATCCAGACATTCCGGTTAACTACCTAGATAGGTATATGCGACTTTGCCATTTCCCAGTTGGGTTAAAAAATGCTGATGTTATGTTTATTAAAAAAGCTGGTAAGGATCAAGCAAAGTGTAATGCGCATCTTCCAATTTGTATTCTCCCGACTTTGGGTAAAATAATTGAAAGATTTTTCATTAATAAACTTAATTATAGATTGCATATAAGTAGGATAATGCATGATAGGCAATATGGATTCCGAGAAATGAAGAGTACGGAGGATGCCTGTGTGGCCCTCCCTGAGATGATGAGGAAAAATGGGGGCATCATCCATGGGGCTTCAGTATTGGTTGATATTCGTGCAGCTTTCAATAATTTAAATTGGAATGTCCTGGTGGAGGTGTTTGTGAAGGAGAAGCTACCATATTTTTACAAAAATTTTATATATAGATATTTAATAAACAGAACGGTATATTTTAATAATTATAATATTTCAATTACAAAAACTGTTTCCAGGGGGTGCCCTCGAGGTTCCGTCATTGCTCCTATTATCTGGAATATATATGTTAATAGGGTTCTGCAAATTAACAATGAGCAGTTTTTCTTCAGGCCTATGCGGACGACTTGGTAGTTTAATCCACGGGCCGTGTGAGGAAGGATTGAGAGAGCAATATGAATATCTTGCTTCGTATGGTCTCTGCGGTCTTGGAAGAGCTCAATTTATGCGTTTCGGAAGAGAAGACAAAATATCTGGTCATAGGGGCTAAAGACACCCTTAAACGTAGTCCCATATTTAAACTGAACGGTAGGAATATTTCCGTAGCTAAGAGTTTAAACTATCTGGGTGTCTCCTTCTCTCCAGAGCTGACTTGGGATACTCATATCAAGCCTCTGCAAGATAAATGCAGTTCTTTGGCTGGCAAGTTTGCCAAGGGGGAAGGTCCTGAGTGGGGTGCCAATAGGAGGATGTTGAAGAGTTGGTAGGGGTTTGTGGTTGAGAGGGTTATCTGTTATTGCACCGGAGTCTGGGCGGGGGCCCTGACTAAAGAGCAGGGCCGGAAGCTCAGAGCCCTTCAGAGGCCATTCCTCTTGAGGGTGTCCGGTGCTTACAGAATCACCTCCTACGTCGCTCTGTTTTCCCTCCTGGGCATCCATCCTATACAGATAGTCCTTAAGAGCGCCTATCTCAAGTATTGGTTCTGGAGGAGGGGGGCTGAATATATTTGTTCAGCCTTCCTCCCTCTGCCGACTTTGATACCAGTGTGCTTTCTAGTTCTCTACCATTGGATGAGCAAATTCTTGTCTTTCCTGAGGAGCTGTGCTCTCCTTTTAATAAGGTATTCATCGATGGTTCAAAGATCGGTGGGGGGGTGGGTTGTGCTTTTTGTGTCTTTAAGGACGGCATTCTGGTTCATTCTAATATGTTCAAACTTAACGATTTTAACTCAGTATTCCAAGCGGAACTCTGTGCCCTGGGTATGGCTGGAAGATGGATTAGGAATACGATACGGATCAGACGGCCGCCATTTACACCGATACTGCTTCCTTCATCTCGGCTTTGGCGTCATACAGGACCAGGTCCAAATTTGTTATTACCATCAGAGACTCTTTGAGGTTGATTGCTTCAAAAATGTCCTTAAAATGGGTTAGGGTGCATGTGGGCCTTCATGGTAATGAGACCGCTGACGAGTTTGCTAAGCTCGCGGCTGCGTCTGGTGATCCGCTGTGAGTTCCTGCTCCCTACTCCCTGCTGTCCAGCTTTATTGGGACAGAGGTGGTGGGGAGATGGAGATCCCTACGTGGATCTTGGGACAGGGCAACCCGGGGATGCTCCTTCCGTTTTGGTCTGTCTACGGACTTCCAAATTTGTTTGAGGGATATTTTTCTCTTCGTTACTGGACATGGTCCATTTATTAGCTACTTTAATAGGTTAAACCTTAGGGAGACTGCTTTGTGTTCCTGTGCGTCAGAGGGTGACGCGGACTATTATGTCTTCGACTGCCCTCTGACTCTCAGTTACAATTTGTCTCGTCCTTCGGAAGAGAACTGGCCTGCCTGGTTTGATAGGGTGGTTGCCAACCCCCGCTCCATCCAGAAGATTCGTGATTGCGTCTGGTTGCGCGTCATGTTTCTGACCTCTGTTGTTGAATTATGTTTTTAAACATCAAAATTACAGCTCATAGTGTATCTTTTTCGTGTATACTGTGTAGATATATAATTGGCAAAGTTGTAGGTTATTAAATTTTTATTTATTATATATTAAATTGTATGATTTCTGGGGGTATTTGCCACTAAATTAACTTTCGTTCGTTACTACTTCCCCCGTGGTGAATACCACTACGCACCACGTCCACATATAATACTACTCACCACGTCCACAAGACCCCTCCAGAGTATCCCATGGCGAAGGGGAGATATGCAGCTTCATTTTTATAGAGGCTCCCCGAAGGACGGAAGTCTGACTTGGCCTCGACATGACAACAACCATGTCCGATAGCGGGATTCGAACCCGCAACCCGGCAATCCAGCGATCAGTCGGAAACACATATCCCTGACCGCTCGACCACCGGATCGGCAAATTAACTTTAAATATAGGTGGTTGCGGTTTTTCCTGATAATGGTAGTTTCTATTCGATTGCTGTAAATTAATGGATTTGTTTAGTACTGTAAATTATATTATATACATTGTAGATATTGAGCTATTGTATATATTGTGGATATTGAGTGGAAATTATATTGTATAACTTGTAGGAATTTAAGGATAGAGTAAATATCTTGCGCCACAATATTATATGGGAATATATTGTAAATACAGAAATTGTGTATATAAGCTAAACTTGCAGATTCATAGGGGTACTGAATGGTGTTGAGGTTTAGAATATATGGAATAGCGTTGTCTTGAGGATCAAGTGTTTTAAAATGTATATGTATGAAGGTTATACATTGGCATGACGTCTTTTGTCATTACATAATAATTTATTTTGAATTATTATTTTATGTTTTCCTTATCATATTTAATTTACAGGATATTTCTTATCTGCTTAATAATAATGTAAATTTGCAAGTATGCAAATCATTTGTAATTTATTATGTTTTAAACACGTTTATGTAGACTTTTGTTTGTCAAAAAAGCGGAAGATTTAACTTTGCCGACCGGGTAAACAGTTGTTATAAGCGTGTATAGGCAAGCCCCCGGGCCTGGGTCTAGAACATTTTAATTGAAGATTTTGTCTATCTTACTACGGTTTTGAGATAATAATTCTAACTTATTTAATTCGCCGCTAGAAGCACTGCAATATTTCTCAGTCTAGAGCGCGTTGTCACTTTCTTATTAGCAGATACTGCTACTGCAGCTAGAGAACGAGTTAATTGAAATTTTCAGGAATACACAAAGACTTAAGAGAAATTATGGACCGGTTTTGTGCTTATTATGCGCTCATCAGCGTGGAATAACAGTTAACTGCAATGGCAGCAAAAATAAAACTTGTTATTTACCACAATTTGGGGAACTTCAGTGGGAACTGACAATTGGCATCTTTCCACGTTGCAGGACTATAAATTTATTGGGAACGCCCTTAATTTTAGGAACGCCCCTTTCTGGCGACTTTATGTGATTTTGACTTTTGAGAAAACCCTGTATATTATGCGTATATATGTTAGTGTGTTTATATAAACAAGTATCCTGAACAAAGTCAAAATTTAATTTCGTTTATCTAAAACCTGCAACTTCGAAACCGGAAATTGAAGGCTTTCCGGTTTCGTTTAACATTATCCACGTCTGGGCACTCACAAAGGGAATAATAAATGACCCAACTTTGTGACTGTCAAGCACAAACGTTTGACAAATGAAAAATGTGCGTTCATTCAATGAAGCAGGCGGCTTCAAAACTAAACAAGATTAGTCTAACCTATTTCTGTGGATAATTTGGAAGTATCAGTGAGAATTTAATAATTCTATGAAACTTTTAAAGAGTTAAAACACGTAATTAATTTCAAAATTTAAATAAATTTGTACACAATGACTTCAAATCATAATCCAGAGCTCTGTTTGGTCGTTATATCCATGAACTTTCCGTAAGCAAAAATTGTTTTGGTTGCACTTGTTTTTATTCACGAGCATATATAATGTTGTGATTATATTGGAAAACATTTTACTCCAAAAAAAATGCATCTTGTTACCATCCTTACCTATATATATATATATATATATATATATATATATATATATATATATATATATATATATAAATTAATATATAATATAAATGTGCAAATTATAAAATACCAGAAATCACACAAATAAGGCGCGATGCTGCACTACAATGTGGATTGAAATATCATACCAGAAAAGTAGACAAGTAAAAGTAAGCAATATATCAAAGAATGGCCGGGGGGGTTGTGAACTCCACTCCCTGGTTAAGCAAGCTTTTCGTCTAGACAACACTCCCGGTAGCCGATATATTGCACAAGAAATGAATACCGAAGTATCAAAATTTAAAAAGATGTAAAAAGAGGTACAGAACATGAAAACGTGGAATAACCCACTTAATATATAATCCAAAATCTGCAATAACATGTCTTAATTCCACAGGTTAAATGGCAAAAAGAATGAAAAAGCATAGATCATAAACACATATTGAGATACTGTACCATGACCTCAATACCTCATGCAGCAAGACGACCACGCACCAATCTATTCACACGTCTATAATTATCATATAGGAAAGTGTACACAGCATTAACTTGTGTAAGGAAGGCACGGACACCCAGACGCGGTCAACTCTTTACCGGCTCGGTATCTAAATATATACGGTAGCTTTCAGTTACGGTTAGACCATAGAATCTGCAAATGATGTTGCTCAGAAAACGCTTCGGAAATCCTTGTGTAATTGAACCATGGAGGAAGTCTATATCGCTTTTATAACGATCATTAACATTACTGTTTATTCTTTTGCTTCGTATAAGTTGGTTCAATATTATGTTTCTGTACACATTCCGATGTAAACATGAATTCCAAGAGACAATATAATTTATTTCGAATTTAAAATCTCTACGTTTATCATAGAGTCGAAATCCTGTTGAATCATCAGGTAGTTTGTATGGAGACAAATCAAGAAAATTAAGACTATTATCTTGGTTGTACGGAGTTTCTGTTAACGTTAAACATTTTGGATAAAATCCAAAATCCAATGAAAAATGTGCGTCATTGCAAGCATAAAGGATTTCATCAACGTAACGGATGTACAATAATTGTTTCAAAAGGTGTGTGCCTTCTTCATATTTGTTGAGGTAAATGTCGGCCAGTATAGAGGAACACCCTCCTCCCATTGGAATTCCATGGAGCTGTTATAGAAATGTGTACCATCGTACAAGACTGTTTCAAACAGTACAAGTTTGACTAAAGATTTAAATTTACATCTGGCAATATGTGTTTGCATATTATGTTTTTCGTAAATTTCCATTAGAATGGAGAACAGATCATTAATATCAATATTACTGAACAAATCGTTAAAATCATAAATTTTATAATGTAAATCATCAGAAACTATTTCGATTTTTTCTATAACTTCAAGACTATTACCTATAAAATATACACCATTGTTTTTAATTTTAATCATCACGTCCTTTAAGATTATAAGAAGTTTTTTATTTGCTGTTGTTAAATAAGTTTTATAACCATTAGTAATAGGGCGAAATTTTACAGGTTTTTTATGCAGTTTTGGAATTAAAGTAATATATGGAAATTTAATAGATTTTATTGTGTAACCCAATGATTTATAAATGGCCTTGATACGGTTTTCAATTTCATGCTGTGAGGGCTTTAAAAGGCTATATACATTGCAATCTTGGTAACATGTAATCAATAACTTATTGTAAAGACGTTGACATGTAAATGCATAATTTGCTGTAACTTTGTCAACGTATGTAATTTCGAAATTCTTTTGTAAAGTCATCAAGTCATTCTTGGTGTATTGTTTTACAATATCTTTTTCTCTCACGTTATTGTATGTTTTAAAACAAGAAAGATCAATCATGCATAAGCATTGATTATGAAACACTTTCCAACTGAAATGTAATTTCATTTAAAAATTTCTAAAATGTGATTCATTCAGTGGTAATATCTTTTACATTATCACAGTACTACAGTAATTAATTATACTTAAATATTTAAAACTGTATCGAAATATAAATCATCTGATTCTTTATGCAAAATCAATGAATATTTCATTCATATAACTTGTATTCCAGACTCCAGAGCTAAATAATTTTGTGTGAAAAAAATTCAGCAATGTAATTCATCTTACAATCGCTTGAGATATTTGCATTCTGCATATGTTAAAATTAGGCTTCCTTGAAGAAATAATACAAGTTTAGGGATCATTTAAAATCACAACTATTGTAATTGCATAGGCACGGAATTTAGATACACAGATAATACACAGATAATATATATGTGTATGTGTATGTACTCAAAGTATTGGAATCGTGCCGAAGATCGGAACTCGAATTTTCAAAGGATCTACACGTTTTGGGACTTCTAGAACACGAAAAAACTACTTTTAGGAAGACGTCTGTGTGTGTAAGGGTGTATCTGTGTATGTTTCTGTGTGTCTGTGTGGATATTACATCCACTCTAATTGAAAAACTAATGGACCGAATTTCATACAATTTGGTAGGTATGTTTTTTGTGGGAAATCCTGATGTTCATTAGATTATAGTACGATTCTTAACAAAAGAATCTGCCTTCTTTGCGAAATGGCCGACATAAATTGCCTTTATCCATTCTGGCTAAAAACTAATGGAACAAATTTATCAAAATTTTGTGTATAATATTTCAATAATAACCTACAAGGGATTTATATACCAAATTTGACAAAATATGGTATATAAATCATTTGTAGGTTATTCTACTACGATTCGGGAAAAAGGAACGGGCTATTTTTGCGAAATGGCCAGCAAAAATCGTTATATATAAAAATAAAAGACTACGTGTGCTCAATTATATCAATTAAATTCCTATTTTATATGTGATTTTTGACAACAAAAAGAATAAGACTAACCCCATTACTCTAGGACTAGCCGTTCTTGAGATATTCTAGTTTTTTCGCGTTTTCGCTACGCCACCTTTGACAATAAGTCCAGCTATCAAATGAGAACCAAATTTAAGTTTAACGTGTAAATTCAATGTCATTTAAAATACTTATGTTGCGCAGATAAACTCAAATTATCATTGAATAAATAAAGAGAACGAATATGAGTCTGCAGAGAAAGACATGTGCTGTCCACATCAGAATTTTTAACAATATTACACCAATGATTTATAGAAGTGAACGGGGATTATTTTCAGGCCATTTCGAAAAAAATGTATGATCTATATTTAAAGATCCATCAAATTTTTGTCGAATAAAATGTTCAACAAATTTAAGCTGTGTACCAAATTTTAACTCTCTAGGACGTAGGAAAGTGCATTTAAAATGCCATCAATTAAATTTATCATGAAGAGTTATATAAAATTTAAAAAAAATGAAAAATTGTTATCTACCAAATTTATTTTAAAATATGAAGCCACTCCCATATGCTAAACGTTTAAACAAATGGAGAGATATTTATTATATAATATATCTCTCTTTTCTTTCTGGAAGATATCCCAAAGTCAGAATTTAATTGAATTTGTTTTTTTCCCTATATTAAATAATTTTTTTAATTAAAAAACTACTTAACATATTTTACTGAATTTTTTTTTATATATTCTATGGGATAATGTGAATATTTCCTAAAAATTTCGAAGCAATTCGTGAATTTTAAATTTACTTAAAAAATGTTTGAAAAATTAGGTCCCATAGGGTTCAATGTATTTCATTTTTTCAACCCGGGTTCAATAAAAAACTAATTGGGTGATATTATTTATTTATATTCCCATAGGTCCTACAGACCGTCTGAACAACATACTAAAATTTCATTTTGATAAACTCATTTTTACGGCAGTTATCGTGCTAACCGACAGACAGACAGACAGACAGACAGACAGACAGACAGACAGACAGACAGACAGACAGACAGAATGAACAAAGTCATAAACACTTTTCAACTTTGTTGTAAAGTGTTAAAAAGCCTCTAAATCGGCTGATCTCCACTCATTATAAATGGAAGTGGGTACACTGTATTTAACTGCACATCTGTATATGAATCCATCAATATCTTGTACAAGTGTACTTCAAATCGAGCGATATTCCGCCATACGAAATTTTGTGCCGAGTTTAAAAAAAGGTTTTAAAGATGATGCTTGTAAGAGATCAATATTTCCAGATATTACGCGACCATGATGGCCGACAATAAAATTGGAATAATCCGTACAAGAACAATGCTGTTGACCATATATTACCTTTCTACATACTATATTATAGTTGAAAAAGTATCTGTATAAAGGTTTGGCATATTTATAAACGATTTTAATGTGAGTAGTATATATATACCTAACGAGCGCACATATACTTTTCACACTGAAAACATGATATTATAGCTTATTTTATCTTTTTTATATAAAAAAAAAGGTTTTCATGTTTTTAGTGTGTTCATATACTACTAATGTGTATATTAGAAATAGGAAACTTATCGTGGAATTTATTTATATAAGATGAAAGATTTACCTTATCAAAATTTTTATTTTTATAATTAATAATGAGATATTCTTTATTGATATAAACAGGTTTGTTAATAATTAAAGTTAAGTTTAAACATTTAGCTCGTTATTTAATGTAATCTAAGAATATAGCAGCAATATGAATGTTTTGTGAAAAAAGTACTTTAAAAACGTCACTATTACAATATTCCCAGATTTTTTTTAAAAATCTACTTCTGACCCCGTAGATGCAGTTTTTAATCCATGTATGAGGCAATGCTACGTTATCAACACATTTCTTTGCAAAATCTGTAAGATTCCAGATTGTATCTTCAAGTTTTAATTTTATTTTTCTTCCACCGCGTCTAACACGTGTAAAGATGCCACTGCGGTTATAATGTCACTGGTTATTGACTACAACGCTTGAGTCTTGTTTTTGTATACATTCGTAGTTATAATTATTATTGGATAACATGGAATTCAGACCATAAGGATAGAGAGTGCTATAATGATTAATATAATAACTCTCCCACCATAGTCATTCTTTGAGGTTGACTACAATATCCAATATAGTCAGCTGCATTGCATCAATGCCATGATCGCAATAGCATTTATGCGCAAAGCAGATACAAATTACTATACACGATATAAATATAAAAAGTATAAATAGCATGTAAAAAATTTGAAAAAAGTAGGAAGGCTTAGCGAGAAGCTTACTTAATGGCCGTAAGGGGTTGTGACCTTACATCCCAGTTGTCAACAAGCTTGTTATAAATGCCGCGGCATTGCACTCCTGGACGCCAGCCCTGGCTGAAGCCAACCCCCGAAGTGACAATAGCAATTATCACAAGACCGTTAAAAAAGAAAAGTCCAATGGTAATATGAAGAACATCACTGGATGAGCAACTAGCCCTTTAGACCACAATTAGTTGTTGTTGTTGTTGTTGTTGAAACCCAGACCGTCCGACCTACCAGAAAGGTGTAAGGTAACTGTTCCACAATGACCTGTATATAACTTCGTGTTATCGTTCTGCGATCCTGTTATGCATAGTATGCGAACCCTCATATGCTAAATGATATAAAATAGATTTTAACTTTGAACAATATTCATGACAATATACACTGATTCATATATATATATATATATATATATATATATATATATATATATATATATATATATATATATATATATATATATATATATATATATATATATATATATATATACATATATATATATATATATATATATATATATATATATATACATATATATATATATATATATATATATATATATATATATATATATATATTCATATATATATATATATATATTTATATATATATATATTGTAATAATGTTGTATAAAATTGATTGGATAATTACTTCTTATAGCTTCCTCTGCAAATTTTTTACATTTGTAAATGCAGTCTTTTCTAAAAGTATTGTAATTTTGGTTTCTTCTAAAGTGACCAATAATTATATTTCTGAATACATACTTTGTAAGGTTTGAATTCCAGTCGATTATATATATATATATATATATATATTGTTCCATTGGTTTACCTCATGGAATGTAACATCATTGAATTTTGGTTATGTTGCTACCTAGAAAGATGATCCCTGAATTTTCAGATAATAAGTATAAGGTTCCAGGCTGACCATATGCGACAGAAAGCTACACACGCCCCGGATATTTGCCATTTGAGAGGTTTGGATCTACAAAGGGGTGCCCCGGCGGACGGTCCGGTGGAAAAATCTGACCTTTGGGTCGCCACTGACTCACAGTTGTGCTTGGCATCGTGAGAGTTTGTCAACCTGCTATAATAATTTCAGGACACGTGTCCAAGCCCCTGTGTCATTTTCTCTCCAATGGAAAATATGAAACTGTATATTTACCAATGGGACAGCTGGGGCTCCGATGTCGAAACGAATCGTCGTACAGGGGTGGAGAAATGGTTTTTAGGATTTTCGAGAGAGAGCAGAATTTAAAAAAGAGAGTCAGAGAGTTGAACTAGAAGTTCGAGAGTGAACGGTGAATTTCTGGAAAGCGAGAACACCTAACCGTCCTCGACTTAGCGACCACGCTAAGGCCGACCAGTCGAGGAGGTAAGCCTATTCGCATGGAATGCATTCTCTTGTGTCACCTCTCTCTCTCTCTCTCATACTTATTCACGCCTGTATAATGGTCAGGTCTTAATTGAGTTAAGAGTCCGAGCCTCTAATTAAAGAGGCTAAAGTATGATTGTCATTATATTGTTTTTTTTAATTTTTTATGTAAACTAATGAGGTATTAAATGAATGTGTTTTTATGTAGAATGAGGTAATTCAAACGTTTAGTGAATATTATGTAAGGGGACTTATAAGAGTGATTTTGGAAAACATTAATAGGCTGAATATAAGATGTTGTAGCATAAACTAGAGATGTCAAGTAGTATGATGTATATATATGTTAATTGGAATTTTAATTTTTCGATCTTGTAAATAAATTGTTATTGTTTTCTAATTATTCGGTGTTCTCATTATCCAATTATTTTAGCACAATTGATTTACAGGTAAGGTTTTTCGATACGGCCAATATCGAGTCTTGTAAAAATGGAGTATGTAATAATAATTTGCGTTCTGACGGGACGTGTGGTGAAAACCCATGCATCAAAATGCTATCGTGACCAGTTCCTGTTCTTTGGTAAATTATACCAGGATTGACTGTAAAAAATTTAAAATAAAATTAACTTAAAATTTAAAATAAATTGAAACTAGGAAATGAGGACTTTTAAGAAAATAGGTGTTGCCACAATTGTTATGCCATATGCATATAATGTGTGTATAGAAAAGGAAAGTGCAAGTTTGAAATACTGAAATACGGGAAGAAATTAGGGCAAATGAGTAATGTGTCTCACTATATTACGGAGAATACAGTTGAGAATACTTTATGTGCAAATTTTCACATTTAAGTTTTTCTATAAGAGATTTTACATTTAAGTTAATCTATAAACTTGTCTGGCGGCACATAATTATGTACTTGATTATGTGTATTTTCAAGTATTCTGTTCAAACCTTACCAATCATTAGAGATCTTTAGAATCCCTAAAATTTATTTAGCATTTTAATGTTTTTAAACAAAATAAAATATCTCATGTCTGTACACTCATATTTCACCAAGGAGTGAGTAATAACACTGAGCTGCAACAATCATGTCATTTTTAATATTGCAGCTTTCCCAGCTATTGAAAATCTAAGTTAAAAACTAAGCTATCGAAGTTATAACCAGATGATCCAAAACCCATTTATATATACTTGCAAGACTTAAGCTACACATTATTTATTGTTCATAGTTAGCACTTTTAACTTTTGGGATATAAGCATTAAAAACTTGGAAAGAAAAATTTTCAATCTTCTTTAACTTGACAATCCAATTACTCGAAAACTAAGCCTGTAAGGCTCAATAAATTAGCTTTTTTTTTATCAAAAAATAGATTCAGAAACTGGTTTCCTAATACAGTCAACCCTGTCTATAACGATACTCTAGGAACCGAGAAAAAATATCGTTATAGACAATTTATCGTTATAGACAGGGTTGAACTTGCTACACACTATAATGGCAGTTATTTAACAAGGGTGTGACGTTATTTGTGAACATCATATTATATATATTAAATTTCCATATATTACTTTGATTCCTAAACTACATAAAATTCCTGTAAAATTCCGCCCTATTACTAATGGTTATAAAACCTATTTAGTAACATCAAATAAAAAACTTCTTTTAATCTGAAAGGACGTGATGATCAAAATTAAAATTAATGGCGTTTATTTTATAAGTAATAGTCTTGAAGTCATAGAAAAAATCAAAACTGTTTTTGATGATTTACATTACAAAAGTTACGATTTTAACGATTTATTCAGTAATATTGATATTAATGATTTATTTGCCATTCTAATGGAAATTTATGAAAAACATAATATGCAAACACATATTACCAGATGTAAATTTAAGTCTATGGTTAAACTTGTACTGTTTGAAACAGTCTTGTACGATGGTACAAATTTCTATAAACAGTTCCATAGTATCCCATTGGGAGGAGGATGTTCCTCCATTCTTGCCGGCATTTACCTTAACAAATATAGAAGGCACACACCTTTTGAACGAGTTGTTGCACATCCGTTACGTTGACGACATCCTTTTATCTTGCAACGACGTACTTTTTTTCATTGGATTTTGGATTTTATCCAAAATGTTTAACGTTAACAGAAACTCCTTATAACCAGGATGAAAGTTTAAATTTTCTGGATTTGTCGCTGTACAAACTTCCTGATGGTTCCACTGGATTTCGACTCTACGATAAACGTATAGATTTTAAATTTTAAATAAATTACATTGCTTCATGGAATTCATGTTTACATCGGAATGTGTACAGAAACATCTTAGTGAACCAACTTATAAAGAAGCAAAAGAATAAACAGTAGCGTTAATGACCGTTATAACAGCGTTATTGGCTTCCTCCATGGTTCAATTGCACTAGGATTTCCGAAATGTTTTCTAAACAACATCATTTGTAGTTTTTATGGTTTAACCGTAACTGAAAGCTACCGTATATATTTAGATACAGAACCGGTAAAAGATTGATCATGACTTAGTGTCCGAGCCTTCCTTACACAGGCATATGCCGTGTATACTTTCCTATATAGTGTATATAAGCGTGTGGATGGAGTGGTGCGTATTCAACTTGCTTTTTGAGGTATTGATGCCATGGTACAGTATCTGATTACATGCTTATAGACTATACTTTTTAGCTCTTATTGACTGTTAAATTGTAGAATAACGACACTTTAAGCAGATTTTTGGTTACGAGTCTTGTGGGTTATTCCACGAGTTCATGTTATCTGGTACACAATTTTTACATTTTTGATACTTCTGTATTCATATCTTATGCAATATACCGGCTTCCGGGAGTGTTGTGCAGACATAAAGCTTGCTTAACCTGGGAGTAGGGATCACAGCCCCCCGACCAATCTTTGGTATATAGCTTCCATTTCCTTGTCTATTTTTCTGGTGAGATATTTGAATCCTCGTTGTAGTGCAGCTTCGCTCCTTATTTGAGTGATTACTGGCATTTTATAACATTCACACTATAATTAATTATATATATATATATATATATATATATATATAATATGATGTTCACAAATTTGTCGTGTAATACATGTGAAAAGTGAACGTATTTCGCAGTAGTTAATACTTTTTCTCAATTTTATGTCATATTTTGATACGTTTATTTGATAAAGTACAGTAACTCAAAACAGGTCTGTGCTAGCGTTTTAAAGTGCTTGTCAATCGTTTTCTAATTTAAAAAAATGACATAAAAAATTATTATTCATGTAATACTAATGGAGGTTCCAATTTTTTTTATAATTTTTTCATTCAAAAAAAAAGGGGGGGGGAGTCTTCCGAACATTTGATTACGTTTAAAATCAAGAGGCTTATAGTAGTCAGTGATTGTAGTTTTTGTATCAAATTTCATTCAAATCGCATCATTCTTTCGTGAGATGACGGCTCCACAGTCTCATGGACATACACACGTATGATCTGGAAAAAAGGGTATGTGACAGAATGGAGGTTTACATTGGTCAATTTTGTTTTACAATATCGACTCCTTTGGATAGCTACTGTATTTTTTCCATAATGAGGGTGAAACACCTAATAACTCCTTTCTTTTCAATCTAAAACTGCAATTTTTAAGAAGCCGCCTGAAAAAGTGTATTTTTAAAATTCGATGGTTAATGTATGATTTTTCGAAAAAGTTGAGTTAAAAATAATGCCCCAAAAGAACTGTATAGAAATTAAATAAGGTCGGATTGAAATGATATGCAGTCCTTTTTAATTTATTTTTCATCTTAATCGTAATAAAATTATAAGTAAGTTTTTTTTTAAAATTTCATTCGAAAATTGGGGGGAGGAGGGGTTCAATTCGGTTATGTCCACGGTATCATAAGTCTGCAAAGTTTTACTCTACTGAATACATAAGCAAAAATATTTTAGCTATATGAGTATTTTTTAACCCCAACGAAAAAAGACGCCAAAGGATTCTGAAAGAAGAATAGACGCCAAATAAAAACAAATCTGTGCCAAACGGTCATTAAATAAACAACCCTTCAACCGCAAGTTCCCCCGTAGACCGTCCAAATATCAAGCAGGACCAAGGAAAAAGTTTCGCGTCAGCTCACTACCACAGACAGGAAAACTTAACGCTCGTCCTTTGATAAACCCCGCTGTCTGGAAATAAAACTCCTTTAAGGCCCCCACACACCTAGAGTTTTATTTCCACACACCTAGAGTTTTATCCTAGAGTTTATCCTACACCTAGAGTTTAAAAGCGAACTGATCACAATTTATTAGAAGGTGGTCTCTATCATATTGTGCACGCACTCCCCCCTCCAGCCATTGTCGTGTCAATTTCCGAGGAAAAGTAATGGGAATCACTTTTGTTGTTCTGAAAGTCGGTACATCAAAGAGCTAGAATCATTCCTTTTTTTAGCCATCTTAAAAGCATGGCCAGTATATCCCCCTTCGGTTCTACAGACCAGCGTCAGATTTGGTACGGTCGCGCTAGAACGGCGCTTTATAGTAGTTCCAGAAAATTGTAAAATTGTGCCATTGTGGTAGTTTGTTCATTGTTATACACAACTTTCCTTTTAAGAATCTTAATCTACGTATTTTTAAATTTCTAAAATATACAGGTTCAAAATGCGTGGATTAAGATTCTGGAACACTTTCTCTTTTTGCATATTTATTTTCAAATTTTGTTACGATTGTTTTAGCTTTCTTTTTCAAATTGTCATTGCAAATTATTTTGAGTTAATATTTCAGTTTTTTTTTATCCTAAAATATAAATTATATCTATTGATAACATTTTGTTAATTTTGTTAACGAGATATAGGTAATATTTGAGCAAATTGTTACAGTAAACAGATTTCTATTAATTGCAAAACATTTTCTATTTTAAAAGTGTATTACATCCCAGTTCCTGTGCAGTACATATATTAGTACTGGTGCCATCAAAAGTCAAAGAAATGACATGAACCCCTGCCTCATGTACTAGTTGTTATGAAGTTATTTTAGTTTTACAATACTTCTACTTTTAGAAAAATGCAAGAGGGCATAGTATACCACTAATACTGATCTATTCCATGTAATGAGAAGCAGTACTGTACCTTTAACTATAAAAAAATTAGGGGATACCTTTCAGTTATTTTACATAATGTATCCGCACATGAAATTTCATGACGATACATACATGCTCTCGTAAATTATCTTACCCACATTTCACAGGCAAATACATATTCATATTACACACTAACAGAGTGCGAAACAGTTACCTTACACCTTTCTGGTAGGTCGGTCGGTCTGGGTCTCAACAACCACACTAACAGAGTCAAGCACATATAAGCACACAAAAGTACATATACTTACAGACAAACACATACAACGCGCACACACATAAACACACATGCATATATGCACACAATACATACATCTTGCGGAGAATATTTGAACTTTGTTCATGAGGTCTTAAAACATACTTTTCCTATCCCTTATTTTCCTTTATTTATTTTTTTTGCTGATTCATACCAAATAAAACATTAAAATAACTTGATATGAATTACTCAATAATTACCTTAACAGCAATGCGCTATGTCTAAACAACGAATTTGAAACAAATGTATACATTTAAATTTATCTGAACGAATACAATTATATAACATATTAACGATAGAATGGGGGGGGCTTAAACTTAAATTCATGGCAAAAATGAATAAGAGGACAAAAAACGGTCAGGTGAAAAGGAAGACTAGATTTATACGGCATATAATCAGAAAAAGGAACTAGGTTAGTTTGAAGATAAATAAAATTATAGCGAACAGTGTAAAATATTTTATAAATAAACTCGAATGAGTAAGTGGCATCATGGCCAAGGTTAAGGACAAAGTCAATTTCTGTAACTAAAGCCGAAATAGATAGACAAACGTTAAAAGCACGATTAAAATAAGCAATAAAAAAGGCTTTTTTAGAAGAAATTTGGTTAGAGAAGTTAATGGGAATACAAAAATTCGAGAACGTAGGTTTACAAAAAACAAAAGTATGAAAACCAAGAGAGTTGAGGGATACAAGAACATCCAGAAAGGGTAAAGGGAAATTAGACACATGTGCAACGGTAAAAATCATTATCATTATCCAAATAATTAATTTTACAGTTGAATAGTTTTTTTTTTACCTTTTCTGGACGTCCTCGTTTCCCATGACTCTCTTGGCTTACATACTTCTGTTTGTCGTAGACCTACGTTCCCTAATTCTTGTATTCTCGCTAACTCCTGTAACCCAATTTCTTCTAAAAAACGCCTCTTTTATTGGTTATTTTAATCGCGCTTTTAACGTTTGTTCACCTATTTCGGCTTTAGTTACTGAAATTGACTTTATCTTTTACCTTGGCCATGAGGCTACTTACTCTTTCGAATTTATTTATAAAATATTTTACGCTATTCACTATAATTTTATGTATCGTAATACTAACCTTGTTCCTGTCTCTGACCTTATGCGGTATAAATCTAGTCTTCCTTTTCAACCGGCGATTTTCCGTCTTCTTATTCATTTTTGCCATGAATTAAAGTTTAAGCCCGCCCATTCTACCGTTACTACGATATTTAATCTTATTCGTTCAGATAAATTTAAGGATGGCAATAACTTTATATGTGTGGTTAGGGTGCACGTTGTCCCCATTTTATCTCCGGACAATAACTTTAAATTCTACATTGGTAGTACTAAATGTACTGTAGGCATTAATTTAGCTGAACATTCGCGCGATGTTAAAAATGGTAAATTGTCCATTTATTATCTAGCCCAATTCATTATTAACGGTAATTTTCATCGTATGTTTGATAAGATTTGTCATTTAATTACCTGCAATACCCCCCCCCCCCCCCGTAATATTTTACTTTATAAATCCTTTTTCATTTATCTTTACAGTGACTCTATTTGCAATTTTGATCCCATTAAGACCCTTAGTTGTGCTTGGCGTCTCGTTCTCGACTCACTACGTGTTAAACCATTATATGATTTTCTGAATATTTATTAGATACTTTATTTTGTTTTTGACGACATTTCTATTAGCTACCATTTAATTTATGAACTATTTTCCTTTTTTTTCTTGTATTTTATAATTAAATTAGATATTAAATTCCTCGTATTTAAAAATGTAAAAGGATTGATATGTAAATTTTATTTGCCGGTTATGGCCTGCATGTAGGCTCACGTTCGTCACTTATTTTCAATTTATCACTGATGAAAGACATAGTAATGCCCGAAGTCGTTTCGACTGCGTAATTTTAGTCGTTAAAGGAGATTTTAGTAGAAGATTTTTAATTATAGTCAATGTTTTTTGTCTTTATTTTTAAAGTATTAAAATTGTCGGTTTCACTTTGCTATTTGTGTTCATACAGCTCCAATCCAAAATATAGAATAAACTGTATGCATCCAATTAAAAAGCTATTTTTAAGCGTTAATATAGGTTTTCAAAAAATTTAGTTGCATTTTTAAAGTACGATTTGAAAGCGAAAGAACAATAGCTATATACAGGGTAAGTCAGAACTCTTGGGCCAAACTTTAAGGTGTAATAAATCACATCTAATCAAGCAATTTTTGTCATACAAAGCAGGGTCATAACACAAGTGGTGAATCGCTAGACGTCGCTGACATTGAACGCAGTGACGATTGCTTCAGAACTAGCCAGAGTTTACGCTGAGCTTAAAATGTCTTTAGCAAAAAAGCTAAAACCTCTTGTTTCATTTGTTATGTTTCATTCATGTATGTGGTTCCAACACAACAAAGGACCACCCCATTTCAGCGCGGATGTGAGGCACACCTTAGATGCTACATTCTCAGGGCAATGGATTGGTCGCGGTGGTCCCATAGCTTGGCCGGCACGATCGCCTGATCTCTCCTGTCTCGACTTTTTCTTATGGGACGATATGGAAAGTTTCATCTACGATAGCCCCATCGACTCCGACGAGGACCTTGTTGCTAGAATTGCTGTTGCTGCCGGGGTTGTCCAAGATATGCCGGGTGTTTTCGCTAACGTGTGCCTCTCGTTACGTCGGAGGTGTGAAGCCTGCATTACTGCTGATGGTCGCACCTTTGAGCAATTTCTGTAACTTTGTCCATGCATTCTGCAATTTCTGTAGGTGAAACGTACTTCGTGCCTACTCTGTCATTTTTGTGTTTCCTCTTTTCACGAGAGAGTCATTATTTCCTCATTTCATGAGCTACCACCTAGCTATTCACCCCTTGCGTTACGACCCTGCTTTGAATGACAAAAATTGCTTGTTTAGATGTAATTTATCATCCCTTAACGTTTGGCCCAAGAGTTCTGACTCACCCTGTATATTTTTTCAGTCTTATACTGGTTGTGATACAAATGTACGGAAAATAGAAAAAAATATATTTTCTATGAGCTTAAAAATAAAACACTATTTTCAAATCTCATTCAATATATACTCTTTTCTTGTGAATGAAATATAGTTACAGCAGTGTCATTCTGTATTACCAGGTTTAGCTGATTTATTATTCAATATCCGAGTTTGCAAATCTAGATACTTTATTCATCGTTGTATAAGAGAAAAAAAGTTGCAGAAATATTTTGAAAATTGTATTCAAATTATAATAAAATAACCTATGGAACGGAATATAATCTAGTTAAATTGAATTTATGTTTTCCCGTAAAAATGGAAACATTCGTATACAAAAGGAACACATTTGCTTATTCAATTTAATTTTGCATTTCTTACTATAATTCAAACACAGAATTTTTTCCAAACACATGATTTTTTTCTAAAACTTTGGAAAGTATCTTTTAATGATATTGAAGGATTTATTATCTGCGTTGAATAGATAATTATTTATTATTAACATTCATTAAATTGTTCAAGTTGTATACCTAATTTAATTTCAATGACTATTTTCATTAATTTACATATATTGTTGATCTAGAGCACCGTTTATTAAATTTAAAAACACACTTATTACCTATTAAATGCATTTAGCTAGTTGGTCATTGGAATCACTCTGCTACGCTACAGTTGAATCCTAGGTTGGGTTTGTAATAAAAGGTTAAACGTGTTTCAAAAGTTATGATATTTTAGAACACAACTATTTCATAGCACAAAGGGTTAGTATCTCCTTGAAAAGCATCTATCCATGGCGTCATTTTTGTCAATGCAACAGTGTACAGAGTTCTGTTGAAGTTCTGTTGCAAATACACATAATGATTGTCTTTTGTATTTCGAGAGATTTTGTTTTTATAGAGTTTTTGTCTTTCGAGATCCCACAGAAGCCCCTGCTACCTAGAACACTGAATTTTTGATGTACTTATAGTATTTATAACGGGACAGAATATAATGGAACTGGATTGTCGATTTCCTCCCGGGAGCGGAGAAAATGATGGAGGTTGGACTTTTCGAAAATAATGTTCAAACTCTACAGAGAGAGAAGCTCTCCGATATATCAGAAAGTTGAATCGTTGCATAAATATCGATTATGGGGTAGATCTTAAAGATATTTTAATTTCATTTCTGCCCCCCCCCCCAGTGGTGGAAACTTGAGAGTTTCGAAAAGTCTTTCCAGACCCTCCAGAAGCCCCAGATGATCTAGAACAGTGTTTCCCAACCTTTTTTCTGCCATGACCCACCTAAGCCTTTCTAAAATTCTTATGCCCCCCCATGCAACATATACATAATTTTTAATATTCAAAAATTGAATTGTTCACTGAATAAACTTATATGATAGGTTTTAAGAAGAAATCACTAAGAAATTATTGAGGAAACACAGTAAGTAAATTTTTAAAATATATAATGAAGAACTGAAATTTAAGTACGAAATAATTTTAATGAAAGATTTTTCTATATTATTGTAATTATTAGTAATTATTTATTATTTAAATTTAGTGAGATATTTGCGCTTGCTGCTTGCTACAAAGATATTTTACGTTAGGTTCCAATTTAGTTAGTTTCAGTCTCTAGTCTACCCTTTGTGTTATATCCAGCCGATTTCTTTTTTTTAGCAGCAAATCATTTATGGCACTAAATACGCATTCAGCTAAATATGAAGATGGAAACGGTAACAATAGTTTTCTTGCACATTTGGTTGAATTTGGATATTTGATTTCTGTTTCCTCACAAAGCCATGCCATCTCTCCTTTATATTAAATAAAGTTTTAACTGATTCATCATTTTGTATTTCTGCGAGTTTTTCTTGATACTGCATATTTGAAATATCAGACAAATCCCCTAACATTGGCTGCATCATCAAAGCTGGAAAATCAATTTGTTTCAAATCATAAAATCTTTCTTTTAAATCTGCGGATAGAATTTTCAGATGATCGACAATAATAAGTATAGCGGTATCAGTCACTTCACATTTTTGGAGCCAATGAAACTTTTCAAAATTTTTGTTATAAATATATTTCTGACATAATTCAATAATGGTAATGAAACCAAATATCTACGCTTTTGCTTCGATAAGAGTTTTATTTGTTCCTTGAAGTTGGGTATTTAATATATTTAGTTTTTCAAAGATATCGGCTAAATAATTCACAAATGCTTCAACTTTCAAGATTCTAGAAGGTTGAATTTTTAAGTGCTTACAGTATCAACCGTAGTACAGAACTTAACTGACCAGTGTTTACAATTTCTCTTCTTTTGGCAGATAAATGGACGGGGCAGAAAAGGCCTTTCAACCCAAGTATTTAAAAATGTATTTAACTTCCAGACCTTCCAGAAGCCCCTCGGTAACAAAAAAAGGCTGAAACTTTGCATACTTATAGTATTTCCGGCCACACATTAGCCTGCTGTAAACCTCTGGGTCAGTCGTGTGGTCTGGGTCTTCAACACTTACAGTATTGGTTACGGGACAAAGCTTAAAGTAGTCAATTTTTGATAAAAACGGTAATTTTCAACGTTAAGCTAAAACACACATTTTAAACAAATTGAAACATTAATAAAAAGCAACTAAACTCTTACAGAGTTTTAGTTTTCCTTTCTGTGAGAGGATTAAATACTAGTTGTAATATAAAATGTAAGTTTATTTTATTTTTTCAATTAGCAACGGAAGGGCCAAGTTTAGCCACTTACGGTGTCAATTTGATAGTATTGTCGCTTCAGGCCTCATGAAGCATGTCTTCAAAACTAGTTGAGATTAATCACATAACAAAACACAAACTTTTCTAAATAACACACCTTCTGAAATGTATTACTGTGTATAACAGTCATATCGAAAACTGCTTGACTTTATTCTTCTTTTTAGAAATAACCGTTTGATTTTATACATTATTTGCGAAAGTACACAAAAAATATTGAAATAAACAAAGTAATAATGATATATCCTTTTCTATCAAAATTTTTTTATGTGTCGTATTTATACTAATGAAATCTCTATATAAAATTGGTTGGAGCATTTAACTCTTTTCAAGAAATGAAAATTTTTCTTTTGCAAGATACCAATTTACCAATTTAGCATTTGTTTATCGGCATTTCAATTCACTGGAGAAGTGACAAGATAATGCAATTCAAGAAGCACTTTTCTATATTTCTTTTTCTGATATTTATTTTCTTATAAACTGTTAGAGTATTGAGGTCTGTGAAGTGAATACAAAATTTCTCAACATTGGTACAATCGAATACACTCAAAGCATATTGGTTTTCCATATTCAGTTTCATTTTCATCCAGTTTGAACAGCTTATAATAATAAGTATTTAAGCCATTCAAATACAGGGAATATACACTCTTTAAAAATTAAGTTGCTCGATGTAAATTAATTTTATTTTCATAAACGCAAAACCTGCCTATAAGGGACGTTCCCAAAATTCGGAAGACACTCCCATTGCAGATACCAGTATCCATGGGCCGGTTTCGGATTTATTATATAGTACCTCTCATCAGTATGAAATTACCGATATCTGCAATTGCAGAAAGAAACTTGCTTTAAGCCTCAACTTTCGCCATCCTCAACCGTAACTGACAATTTCGGCTTTTCACGCAGCCGCTAGAAAATTCATTTACAATTTAGCTCGAATTTCAGTCAAGTGTATGGACTTAAATTGTGAGTCCCCATAGAAGTTCGCAAAAATTGCAGCTTATATAGCAAGTTTATTGCTGCCTAAAATGCAAATATCGGCTATCCCATGCTAGTGAGCACATAATAAACGCGATATCAGTCCATGAATATTGATATCTGCATTGCGAGTTTTTTCCAAGTTCTATTTTGCTTAACAATGCATGTTACTTAGCGTTAAAAAGAGCCATCTTAATTTAAATTTGACTCCTTATAGGTAATACAGTTCCGGGCCGCCCAGGTGGTGAAGTGGATAGCGTCACCGGCTGCTGTCTAGTGGGCTTGGGTTCGAATCCCGAGTAAGGCATGGTTGTTTTCCTGAGGATGAAGACAGTCTTCCGCCTTCTGGGTTCTCGTTAAATGAGAAGCTGCACCCTTCAGACCTTAGTCAGTGATGCCTGCATGTATTAATAAACTTTGTATTCTTGTCTCGTGTGTCATTCTCTCTGTCCTTCTTCTGGTGTCGCTGGACCTGTATTCGTGCTAATGCAGAAACAGGGGTCATAAGCAACAACAACAACAACAACAACAGTTCCGTAGTCAATACTATACATATTTTTCAGTCGTTCTTCTTTATTGAAGTGTTTTTGGAAGGGGGGAAATACTTAACGACCCCTTAAATTGTTTCAGTTTCCGGCCAAGAAATCGAAAATCTGTTAAGTTATTTCCTGTTGCGGATGCTATAAGTATTAAAAGATTAAGATTTCTATAGTAAGTCATCTGAAGGATCTAGAAAAACTTTCCGACCCGAAGAAAAATGGACTTTCTTTCCCCGTTTGGATTTGTTCCGTGGCCGTTACTATACATGTTCAAATATTCAGCCTTCTTGGTTACCGGGAGGCTTCTTTAGAGTCAGAAAGATATTTTCGAAAAGTCACCTATTTGCACCGCTCTCGTGGAACGGAAGGATTGAAAATCCGCTCCGTAAGTTTTCCTCTCGTAGTCAATTCTATAAGAGTTGAGACCCAGACAGTCCGACCTACCAGAAAGGTTGGTCAATTCTTACCTCAGGATCATGTCCAGAGATCTGCAATTTCAGTATTAAGTAGTGTCACGACGGATGAGACAGGCATAAGAGCCAACCATTTCGTTTCCCGTCAATTAAAATAATATATTTTACTTACAAAGTATTCTTCGTCATTTTTTTTTATGAGTTTCCATTTCGAAACTGGCCCTCACTGGCAGTGGCTTTTCTTTGGATCTTAAATATTTCCATTGATTAGAATTTACAAATTTTATAAAATTTGGATCGGACCGCCCGTTGGTCCAGATTATTCAAAAGCTTTGTTCCACCTCCCACGAAAAATAGAGTTCCCACACCAAACACAACCACCGTGACTTCAGCAAAACATCACCGCTTCCAAAATTACTAATTAGTAAAATGTGACGATACTTACCATCTTTTAACAGCCAGCAACATTTCACATCAAGAGTCTCAAAACTCCGAACTTTCCGCTTTCCCATCGCAGGCAATAAACAAAACAAAAACTGATATTAACGCTTTAGCGTCATTTCATTTCTTGAGATCATCCACACATAAATCGAAAGTTGAAAGGATGCATAAGAACTTACAAGAAAATCCTGAGTACAATTTTTATTGTATCGAAAATTATCATTATTCTCCGTAGAACATATTAATATTAAAATCATAAATATTTATTAATGTATACTGTATTTCTGAAAAATACAAGATATTCTATGCAGTTCTAGGGTTTTATATAAAAAATCATATAAACGAAAATTTTCGAGTGATATGTCTTGTGTTGGTATATCCCCATCTCACATCTTAAACATTAAAATTCATTGAAATAAACCCAACGTTACCTGTAAGTTAAAATAAAAAACTCTGATGTGAGCAACACATGACTTTCCTTATATAATGTAATGAATTTACTACTTTTACAGTAACAATTATGTTTTTCGTATAGTAGATACTAATATTCCTTCCAAGATATTGAATTTTCGGCAATTAGTCGTCATTTTCATTGATCTAGCGTCATTTTTATCCATTTGGCGAGATTTTCGTTAAATTGGCAACATTTCAAAAAGTCGCCAAGTTGGCGACATTCCGTTAAATTCGTCGCCAAAATCTCGCCAAGCGTTATGGATGAAGAAATAAGTTATTCTTACAGCAGATAAATGACTATTGGCGTTCAAATACAAAAGTATTACTCAAAGTATCTTTTTTCATGAATGGAACGAGCTAGATCCACGAGAATGATGTCACCCAATTTATCGCATGGTATTCCATATGAAAAGTGAACATGTTTCTAAATAGGAAATATTTTTTTTAATTTTATATGACTTTTTGATAATTTTTTTTAAATATGCGCAATATCTCAAGAACGGTTCATGTTAGCGTTCTAAAATTTACGTCAATCGTTTTCTAATGAAAAATTACATAAGAAATGCCTATCTGCGTAACTTTATTAGTGTTTTTGATTTTTTGACGATTTTTTCAAAATTTTATTCGAAAATTTAGGAGGGTTCTGAACACTCGGTTGCGTATAAAAACAATAGGCTTCCAGTGTTTATGGATTGTGATTTTTGTACCAAATTTGGTTCGAATCGGTTCATTCGTTCGTCAGTTATCGTCTCCACAGGCTCACTGACACACACACACAGAGACATCACTTCAAAAATGTTTGATTCGTGATCAGGGATGCTTGAAACGTGCTCTCCCGTCGAAAACTCGAATTCGAATTTTCGACCCCGTCACAATACTTTCCTTATACATTATGTATTGAAGGAAAGTAATATGCGCAAATTCAAGTAGAATTCTAAATGATAAGATTAAATTTATTATCTTAAATTAGAAGAATTAATGTTTTTGTTTAACAAAGTTATCTGCATAGGCTGGCAAATCTAAAAATGCCAGCCTATGCAGATAACGCAGATATTGCATCCGCGTGTAAACAATTTAATTACAATATATAATATATTATTAACATACGCGAAATTGAAGATATTAAAATTTTAGCAACAGATATACTAGTATTATTTTTATCCTGCTGTAATTTATTATTCTATTTTATATCCTGCTGTTTTTATCCTGCTTATCGTGCTTCACGTTAGAAAATTTTTAAATTTAAAATTTTTGATTTTTAAAATTGAAAAATACCAATAATTCCCGTTTAATCTTATATCCCAAGACTATAACTGATACAACCCAATAAAAATTAAATTGCCGTTCATATGCAAAATTTATTTTTATCCATTAATTAATCATTGAAACTAACAAACATACTTGAAGTTATTCTTTATTAAAAATGGAAAATTCAATTAGCTTTTAAAATGACATTGTTTTTCAAAAAATAGTATAAACAAAGATGCGCCCTGCAGGAGTGCAATACCGGTGCCTAGCTTTACTGGAAAGAGACATTTTAGTTGCCTATATTTATGGCTATGTCTAAAATAAATTGCAAATTAGAAAGTAGTTACGTGAGCAACTAGCAAGAGGGAAATCGCCGCAATCTGATATCGAGAATGAAAATTCTCTCTAGCAAACCATAACTTGATGGACGTGCCAAAACAGTACACTGCAGAATTTTGAGCGGATATAGATAAGCTAGCCAAACGCAGCCAAAAATTCTTATAGAGGAAGAACATTGATCAATCCCCAAGAAGGAATAAATTTTGAACCACAGCGCTAATGTAGACTAAAAACATCCGCAAATCAGAAAACAAATGCCACTGACTGCAACCAGCCTATACAGATATGGATTGAATGTTTTCCAATAAATTTGGTACAAATAAACAGACGGGTCAAGTATCTAAAATATATATTTAAAATTACATTGATGTGTTAAAGTTAGAAGTAACACATTTAGGAAATGACTGGTGGCATCAGAATGATATAATTTTCGTCAAATAAAAGTTAAATACTATGTACAATGCTATTTTTAGAAGCATCTTTTATAAATATATCGACCACATCCGGCCGTTGATTCTTGAAATAAATACGAAGTTACTACCAAGGAAGTAGTGAATTATCATACCAATTTTGAAAAAAAAAATTCCATCGAAATTGCTAATTTGTATTACGGACAAATAAAAAAGCAAACTGAAAAATACTACATATCTATATAGATTATATCCCATTATATTATTTTATATATTGTATCTATGCCTAAAATTTTTTGGTCACTTATGCATTCCTTTTTGGGATTTTCTGTCTATATACCGCGCACTGACCAAGCTCTTATTTTCGCGACGTATTTGGAAGATCTAAATACTCGAATACTCGAAAATTATATTTTCATGAGTGGAATACTACCTTTATGCAATAGGACGAGAAACTAAAAACTTTAATAACTTATAAAATCGGTAGCAACATTCCAAAATGACCTTTCATCTCGTGGCGTCACCTTCGGCCGGATTTGTGGGCAGTTTTTGTTGTTTTGGTCTCGTTGTAGCGTTGGCAAGTCTTTTTTACTTCAGACTTGATAGCTCCTCCACACAATCTTTTTGCGATATCTTCGTAAGTGTAGCATTCTTCGCTAAGCGTAACAGCTCTGTTTCTCTTTCCGGGCGACCAATTAGCACGTTTTGACTTCGTAGGAGCCATTTTCAATAATATGAGAACTAAAAAACACAACCTCACTTTACTACAGGCAATGGCTGACTAAATTGCAAAACTAATCATGTTGCATCTTAAAATAGCCGTGATTGGAGCATGTGAGAATCCCACGTGCTCTGTGATTGGTTTAGACTGAACATCTGACATTGTAGTGTTGTCACAGATCAAAAACTTTATTCCAAAAAATTTCGTTGTTTGCAAGGCAATTACTTTAGAATACTTTAAATTCTCTTAAATAGCTATCTATAATTTTTATCATCATATGGCCTGTTTTTTACTAAAATATAACACAAGGAACACAAAAAAAGAACCTTCGAATGGTTGTGTAAAAAAAAAGTTGTTTTTTATACAGTCAAACAACAAGTTACAAGAAATTTCGAAAAGTGTCCATACGTAAGTCCACTACTGTGCATTATGATTTTAAGAATTAAAGATAATTTCAGAAGCATCGCTATATTTCAATTTACACGTTTCTCGGCCATTTCAAAGCAAAAAATAAAAAGTGCAGTGCAAAAAAATAATCTTATTTTCCTTTTTCAAATATGTATTTTCTTATTAGTTGGATCAATTTTCTTATAAACTATCAAAATGTGTTAGTGAGATATGAAGTGGGCATAAAAATGCTCAGCTTTAGAAGAATTGAAAAGCAACATTGGCAGTAGTAAGCAGTGTCAGTTTTCCATATTCAGGTTTTAATTTCTTCATATTGTCACAATTTAATACTATGCAAAATATATTTAAACTAATTTGACACATTTATTTTTTGAGAGATACATCCTTAGGCAGTAATAGAGAACCCATTTTGTTTAGCAATACTTACGTATGGAATGACGTATGGATAATATTGTATGTCTTTCACATAAGATGTTTATCATTTTTACTTTCCTTACAATACATGGTAATAAATACGGAAATTATTACGAAAAACTATTTTTAGCGGGATGTCTGTTTGTGTCTGTCTGTATGCGTGTCTGCCTGTCTTTCTGTCTGTCTGTGCAATGTATGTATCCACTCCAACTCAAACCAAATTTCATAAAATCTTATAGGTAATCATTCACTTGTGGATGACCCTGCTGCAGTTTAGATTTTGGTACGATTCGGGATAAAAAACTTGCCTGTTTTTGCGAAATGCGCCTCAAAAATCTTATGTGTGCACGCTAGATCAAAACTAATTTTCCATATTTAACAAAATTTAGTACATAAGTCACTTAGAGGTTATCCTGGTGCTGATTCAATTTTGGTAGGACGCAGGAAAAAAAAGAACCTATCTTTTTTGTGAAATACAAAAATCGTCAAAATCTAAAATAATTAACTACATGTGCTTAAATGCCTCAATTATATGCTTGTTTTATAAGTAATTTTTGACGATAAAATAAGATCAACTCCATTACTTTAGGACTAGCCATTCTCGAGATATTTTAGAATTTTCGCATTGTTTGTTACGCCGCCTTTGAAAATACATCCAGTTACCAAATGAAAACAAAAATTGAACTAACTATAAGTGCAAATCCAATTTAATTTCAAATAATTATGCATGTTATTTTGGGCTAGTAATGTCAATTTAATGATTTATTAAAGAAATAAAGAGAAAATGAATCTGAACGGGAAAGTCAATTTTTGCCCATATCAGACATTTGATATGATGATATTATGTTATTTATATGCGATTTTGTTCTTCTGATGACTAAACACAATATATATTAAGTGTAACTCTCTTAGGATTTTTCATATATTTATATTGCATATTTTTGTACGTGCTTCCAAATCACAATGAGTACAAGAAGGAAAAATATTTCTATGGGCTGTCGTTTGCAAATTATTTTTTTAATGTTCTCAACATTTATAAGATATTTATTTATTAGATAAGATATTTCTGTATTAGATAGTACAAAACAGGTCAAAAGATATTACAAATTAAGACCCTTAATGTCATGTGCACATAAATCCTATAAAAGCCATCATATCATATATAGAAAAATAACAAACAGCATTTGAGTGTTTTCTTAAATTCACAAATAGACATATGCAATAAATCCAAATTACTTACTAAAACTTATTATTACTTATCATTACTTATTAAACCAAAGTACTTATTAAAGAATCTGTAAAATTTCTCAAATGCCAAGTAACTAGCTATATTTAACCTACATCACCATTCGTTAACCATTATAAATCTAGGTCTTAAGGATTGGAACATTGAATGAGATCATATTTATAATCTGCGTACAGTTAAAGACGATTATTCAAAAGTTTGAAAAAGAATAACTGTAAAACATAACTTTCTTCTATTGTTTAAATCCACAATATTAAACATATTTCTTACACGACCTAGACCGTCAGACTTACTCGAAAGTGTTAGGTATCTGTTTGGTAAGTGTCATCCAATATAAACCTGAACCCAGTGTGGGCGGCATTCACAAGGAACTCCTCCCCCTTCCACCAAACCCTCGGTTGAACTTATGGTTCCACATATTTTGTCCCACATATTTACTGCATGGAGATGGGGGGTAGCTTGGATAGAACTCGGGTCGTCCGAGTGCAAGTCCCGCACGCTAACCACTGGTCTGTCCCACTCTTTAAATACATTTCTAAAGTCAGCTCTAGATAAGTAACAAAACCCGCATCTATTCATTACTTCATTATTTAGCCTTTTGCTTTCGGGTGGGGCAGCGTCCTTACCAAACGAAGAAAAGACAGATATTTGACGTACCCTATCCCAAACAGTTCGATCTCCCTTTGCAGGCATTGGCGTCAGTGTCTGCAAAGGGGGATCGAACTGTTTGGAATAGGGTATCAGTATTTTTTAGAGGTCCTTCCTTTGGGATTGAAGCTGTCCCACCCGTAAGCAAAAGGTTAAACATATCCGTGTATTGGCAATATTCTGCTAACGCCAATGCATCGGATGCACTCAGTAAATTTCTAGTTCTCTTGCCCTGACGAAGAGGATCTAATGTATTCTCGAAAAAGATGTATGTTGCTTATTTACGTTTGTCTAGTTTTCCTATAACATATTGCTTAGCAACATAATTAAGTCAAATGTGTTTATAATTCTGAGGATTTCTATATCGACGGTTTCTATGTATTCTACATTTATTATAAAATTCGCTTAGAATCAGAAAATGGTTTTCGGGTGCCAATCGAATATATTTAAATTCGAACAAAAGCTACCATTTATTGCACCTTGTGATCTTTCTAAATGGTGCTAAAAGTGAAATGGTATAATATTTAGTCTCATCCTCAGCTTTTTGCGTCATTTTAATATCAAAATATCTAAATATTTTTTAATATTAGCAACATAAAATGAAACATTTTTTTAGAATGTGCTAATACTTTTTCTTAATTAATAAGACTGTTAAATTCATGGTTTTAAAAATGGTGACTTAGGCTTCTTATCCTCTTATTGCGGCGATTTTTATAATACGAGTAGTTGTAGTCAAAGTTTCATGAAAATTATCCATTGTATACGCTTTCACATGCAAGTAACAAAGCAATTTCTTAAAAATTTCCTTTATATTAAAAAGCAGTTTCATGTGTAAAAATAAGCTGTCATTAGCATGGTTTATGGAACTAATTATCTTTCTAAAACACATCTTTATTTGTTACGACTGGAAGGTGATTTAATTAATTACGACATTTGTTCTAATACAGAAACTAAATTTATGAACTTTATATTCCGAAATTCTCTGTAAAACTGCATTTAACATATAGCTTCCAATTATCTGCGTATAAAATCTATTGATATGAAATTATTTTTAAGTTTATAATGATTTGGAAACATAAAATGAATAAATTGAATTTATTTTTAAGTTGCAATTAAAAGTTTTCAAACAAACATGGATTTAATCACTTTAAAATGATTTATAAAGTAATTTTTAAAGTTCTTTTAAATTTATATTTAGTGTTGCATCCGCCCCTAAACGTGCTTTATTTTTGCGTATTTTTTGTGCATTTATAATCTGTCCCAATGTAATTACAATATATTTGAGTTTAAATGATCATCAAACTCTTATAATTTCTACAACGAAACTTAATTTTAACATATGCAGAATGTAAACACATCAAAGTGTAAGATGAGTTGTATAAGAATTGCTGAATTTTTAACGCAAAATTATTTAGCTGTAGAGTCTGGAATATAGCCGATATGAATGAAACATGCATTGATTTTACATAGAGAAGCAGACGATTTTATAGTATTGCCTTTTTCGATGACGTTACAAGCATGGAGTTAGAAAGTACTTTTACCGCTATGGTTTTAAGATTTTAAATAAAATAAATTATTATAGTATTGTGATAATTTTGAAAATATCACCGCTGAATGAAAAGAATGAAATAAAAGTTTATGAATGAAATATTCACTGTTTATACAGAGAGTCAGAAGATTTATATTTCGATGACAGTATTTGAATAAAGTTCATATTTTTCGATGAAGTTTGAAGTCTTCAAATATAACAAATTATTATAGTGTTGTGATAATTTTAAAAATATCACAGCTGAATGCATCGTATTTTGAAGATGTTTAAATAAAATTGCATTGCAGTTGGAAAGTGGTTCATAATCAATGCTTTATGCATGATTGATATTTTTGAAATTTTAAGTAATTAATCGTGTAAACCTTTCAACAATAAATATTGTTAAATTTTAATTAAAGTTCCAATATTTCTAAATTTGGACCGAATTTCACAAAATTTGGTGGGCAAGTCGCTTGTAGGTTACTCTGGTGTTGATTAGATTTGGGTACGATTCGGGAAAAAATAGCCTGCCTTCTTTTGCGAAATGACCCGCAAAAATCGTCAAAATCTAAAATAAAAAACTACGTATGCTCAAATATATCCGTTAAATGATTGTCTTATACGTAATTTTAACGATGAAAAGAATAAGATTAACCCCATCATACTAGGGCTAGCCATTCTCGAGATATTTTAGTTTTCTAGAGATATTTTAGTTTTTTTGTACTTTGTCTACGTCACCTTTGAAAATAAATCCAGTTACTAAATGATAACGAAAATTGAATTAAAAATGTATTAAATTTAATTAAAATAAAGGGAACGTAAATATAAGTCTGCAGGGACAGTCACGTGCTGCTCACATCAGATTTTTACTTTCCCTGCAATGAATGGCAATGTATAAGGAAAGTATTGGAATCATGCCGAGAATCACAACTCGAATTTTCGACGGATCTACACATTTTGAGACCTCTTAATTACAAAAAAACTATTTTTAGCGTGACATCTCTCTCTCTCTCTCTCTCACTCTCTCTATCTGTCCTCTCTCGCTCCTCTCTCTCTCTCTATCTGCCCTCTCTCTCTCTCTCTCTCTGTGTGTGTGTGTGAGTGTTTTTCTGTCTGTGCAATGTATGTATCCACTCTGACTCAAAAACTATATTGCCGGATTTCATGAAATTTTATAGGTAAGTGACTTGCAGTTGACTCTGGTGCTGATTCGATTTCAGTAGAATTCGGGATTAAAGAACCTGCGTTTTTTTTCCTCTCGACATAGCCCCGCAAAAATTGTCTGCATTCACTCTAACTGAAAAAGTAATTTACCATATTTCTCAAAATTAAGTAAATAAGTCACTTGTGGGAATGCACTAGCGCTGATTAGATTTTGGTGCGTTTCGGAACAAAGAAACCCTGCTTGTTTTGCGAAATGGCGCGCAAAAATCATCAAAATCCAATCAGCACCAGGTATCTAATTAGCACTAAATATGCACAAATGCGTCAATTAAATTCTTGTTTTTTATATAATTTTTGACCATGACGCCGGATTTGAGAATAAGCCCAGTTACCAAATGAAAACGAAAGCTGAATTAAAAGTGTAAATTTAGTGTAATTTCAATTAATATACGTGTTATTTAGTGCATTGAACTCAATTCAAGGAATTATTAATGAAGTAATGAGAAAATGAAATTGAGACTGCAGGGAAAGTCATGTGCTGCTGATATTAGATTTTTTTAAATTTAAAACTACAATTCATAATTTATTATATGACTTCATACAAATTTTATAGAACGTGAGCATCGTTTCAGAAATAACAGGGAAATGTCTACATAAAGTGCATAAAGATATATATGCCGAAAGAAAAATATGTATAAATTTCAATATTTGTGTCGAAAAATATTAAAAGCTATAAATCCAACGAGAAGCCAATGGCTCTACCGTGCTGAAAACACCGGTTCTCGTTAGATCACCGAAGTTAAGCAGCATCGGGAGTGGTTAGTATTTGGGTGGGTCACCACTTGGAAACACAGCGTACTGTTGGCTCATTTCAGTCGACGTGGTTGAGACCCAGACCGTCCGACCTACCAGAAAGGTGTAAGGTAACTGTTTGGACGGCCACCCAATTTAGACCGGAACCCAGTGGGGGAGGCATCCACAGGGACCGTACCCTCCTTCCCCTACCACCAACCTCTCGGAAGGACTTACGGACCCACATGTTTAACGTGATCGTACTCCGCATGAACACTGCGGCAGTTCTGGCAGCGGCGAGAATCGCGCGCTAACCACTGGGCTGCCGCGCCCGAAAAGAGCCAACAACACGCGGTGTTCCCAGGTGGTCACCCACCCAAGTACTAACCGCGCCCGATACTGCCTGACTTCGGTGATCTAACGAGAACCGGTGTTTTCAGCACGGTACGGTCGTTGGCCTCAGTCGACGTGGTGGCCAAACGCTCAAGACGAGCGTTTTCAGCGACTGATCGGCCGCCACGTTGTGGGTTCGAGTCCCACGTAAGACATGGATGTTGTGTGTTGTGGGCACAGTGTGTTCCGCCCCCCTCTGGTGCGACTGGGGCAACGTCCCTGGACGGCTAAATGGTTCACGATTTCGGCTGTACATAGAGCAAAAAGACGTAAGTATAGTACGTGGCCATTGGGAGGAAAAAAAAAAATAAATAAATAAATCCAATGAGAGCTAATATTATGCTATTTCATCATAATATTTACACTACGAAGGTTATATTATACAGAAAAAATCTATATAATTCAATATTTGTGTTGCAAAATAATGAGTTAAAATTTGCACGAGAGGTCCTGTGCTAGTACTTTATCATAGTGTTTATATTTCAAAGATTTAATAATACGTGACGAGTAAAATTTATGAATACGGATTTTGCAAAGTAAGGAGTATTTTAATTTATATATTTTTCTAAATATTTTAAAACGCTAAACTCTGTGTTTAATTTTAAATATCATGAGTAACATATTTCAATAAATAATTCCTTCTAGTAACTACATGTTTATTTACTCTAGATCTTAAACACAAATTACATAGATATGAATATTATAATATGCATTTCAGCTGTGTATGCACACGTAACTTGGGAACTACATTAATCTTCGGCCGCTCCTTACCTCATCTGAGAACATCAGAATTTCGATTAATTCTGTCCAGTTTATATCCTACAGACCAATGTTCTGTGCGTTGATTCATATTATGTGTAATACAGACCTCTAAAATTATATATTTGATCCTTAACTTGAGTATTGTGGATGCCTTGCCTGCTGTTTCACATATAGATGTTATAAATGCTTTAACATTTTATAATAATTACACAATGCTATTAAAACCCTTGGGCTTTATACCCTATAATTTGTTAAATAATAAGTTAAATAAAATAATTAAATGTTGCAATCCGGGATAACACGTTTGAATAATTATTTAAATAAAACTATCTTAACTCGTGCAATAAATATGTGACATAAGAGCTCAGTGGATTTTAAATCCCTATTTGTAAAATCCCTATATTAAAACCCTTGGACTTTATACCCTATAATTTGTTAAATAATAATAGGTTAAATAAAAGAGTTAAATGTAGCAATCCGGGATAACACATTTGAATAATAATTTAAATGAAACTATATCTTAACTCGTGCAATAAATATGTGATTCAGTGGATTTTAAATCCCTATTCGTACTAACTTTTGTTTATGAAAAGTAAAATAAATAAATAGATTAATTAAATAGATGTTAAAATCTGTGACAATGTATTTTACAGAGAGATACTGAATGGAGCACGCACCATTATACTCGTATACCCTATTTTTCATTACTCGCTCATTGATGTCACATACTCATTGAAGCGCCATCTGGTGGTGGTATTTTCGGAAAAATATTTTTGGACATTATTTCACGAAATCGGATTTTTCCAACATGTTAAACTATTTTTTTTTGGATGGAAGTTCTGAAAATCTATAAAAGCTCTTTAACCAACTTTCAGAGTTGTTTTCTCACGTGAGTTAAGGTGGCAAAATATCATTTTTTCATTAATTTTTCATAATTTTCATTCAAATATCAAAATGGCCTCGATAGGTTTTCTTTGGTATCAGATATCGTTCGACCGTACAGTTTTTGAATCTGTTTAAGTGGATGCGATCGAATTTGAGCAACTCTCGGCAAATATTAGTGCAGATGATTTGGTTTTTATATGCAGATAATTAAAATTGAGGCAGTTGTTAAATTTCTGATCAATGTTGTCATATATTGATCACTCTAAACGAGCATTTACATACCACTTTAAACAGCATCTTCATATTATGTAAAAAAAAAAAATAAATAAATATTCAAATGCTAACAGCTGTTGGTTTTCTAGTCGACCGTTTGATATTTTCGCTACACTTCTTATTTGATTCATATGAGCTCCACTTGTTCCATCATCCAACATCTTTGACGGGCTCGTTCTCGGCCCCCATAATACAGAGAGCTGAAACTCATCAGACTGTTTCATTTTGCGGAACTTTTTTTATCGAATTTTTACCTGATTATATACCGTCGTTACGTCATTTACTTACGTTTTGACAATGTCATGCATTTTTTCAAGCATTTTTTTGGTTTTTGCAAATTACGGTTCAATGTCTTCAGATAAAATGTTTACCTGGATTTCGCGCCTTTATTCATGTATACTGTTACTACATAAGTTTGAACGTAAATTACGTTCAAAAATGCAAAACTAAACAGTAAAAAGACAAATTATGAGAAAAAGTGTTTCAATGTCCTTCCTTGTACAACTGTGTATAAGGAAAAGTAGAAAATAAATTTTAATCGCACATGAAATTGAACCAAATTGAGGGTCTCTCTAGAAAATTTAATTCAAAATAATACTCAGTAAATCCGATCATTATCCAGCAGTGATAGTATGCAAAATTGTTGAAGGGAAATGAGGACTTTGGAAGATTAAATCGTTTTCACAATTTTGCATACTGATAAGACATACATTTTGATAATGATAAGAGTTATACAGAATAGTCTTACATTTAATCACTATACACTCGTAATTTTGTGTGCGATTCAAATATATTTTCAACTTTTCCAGTGTATAGGGAAGGAAAAGGAAATATTTTTTTTCTCATAATTTATCTGCTGTCTTTGTTATTCAAACTACCTCTTCAACTTTCTATTTTATTTCTTTTTAAACTTTTCCCCATCAATAAAAATTTCTTTGTTTCATAATTTGTCTTGTCTGTAATGGTTTTAAATATGATGAATGATTTGTCCGTAACACCATATTTCATGGCCATATGACATGACTACGTATATTTATTTTGTTTTTATTCTGTTTCATTATTTTTCTGCATGGAACTTACGGTTCGCATTTTTTAAATTTTATTGACTTTTCTCATTTTGCTTCCCTTTTGTCCTACTGGGTGGCGCAACGTACATGCCCACTAATTCAATCATTTACTAAAGCGTCATATTCTAGCTCAGACTTGGTGTTTATGTCTGTTTGTTCGCACGGAGTGTTTTACTATGTTTGTTCGTACGAAGAGTTTAACTCTGCTTGTTCGCACGGATAAAGAAAATCAATCATGCACTTGAATGATTGCCACTGTTTTAGCACACTGCAGACCCACAATTATCTATTTCCCTCTTTTTCGTTGGGGAACCATGTACCATTAATACCATGTACCATTAATACCATTTCACCTCCGTAGATTTGCTGTAAGTCATTATGGAAATGTGCACTTTTATTTATTCTTAATGTTGCGTCGGTTTGTCAAAATGTATTCGTTGCATATAAGTATATAAAGTATCTCCTTAAATAGATTGACACTTGTCCATAAAAATCTCAAAAAACATGTCATACCTTGCAACATGATATTTATCAGCAAATAAGAGATAAATACAAACGGATTCAGTTTAGAGAATGTCCTATCCTGCCACATTTGATTTATTTACAGTTGAACTTGAGATCCCTATTTCTGGAATTCCCACAGATCACCAATGCATGTTCTGACCATAGCTTTAACTGCTCTTCAGAAGGTGTATAATACAGTTTATAATAGAAAAAAAATCAATCCCCCCAGATGTAATTTATTTTATTTTTCTTTGCTGAATTTAATATTTATTGCAAATGAAGTTAGCTTCTTAACATTTTAATCATTCTTGACTCTTCAATTTATCTAGAAACATTCCAACTTTACAGTCACTAAATCATAGTTAAACTTAGATCTTTCCAAGCAGTATCAGAGATTCTTAACATAAATCATGTAGACATGAGCGTTGCAATATAACTAGCGTTTCATCAGAGCATACACTTGTAACTTGGTACTACATTAATCTTTCGCATCTCCTTAACTTATGAGCCTCAAACTTTAGATTAATATAGTCCAGTTTATATTCTACATGTCTACAAACGTATATATATGCATTGATCCGTATAGTGTGTACGTAAATTATATGCACTTGATCTTTAACTCTTGAATTGGGAATATTCAGTGTATGTATATTATTTGAATGTTATGGATATACAGCGTGTAGTAGAATTCAAGTTCAAGGATGCATCTTGTGTGTGATTGTTTCCAGACACATTATTACAATTCGAAAAATCATAAGAGAAGACAACAGAATTATGTTGTGACATTTTACTGAAAGGGAGTGGTATTTGCAAAAAAAAAGAGTAAATAAATGATGATAGGGATCCCTTTGTGGGAAAGTTTTAATTAAAAGTTTAATTAAAACTCATAGCACAATAAAATCGACCGAACCTTTCTAACTTTAAAATTTGCTGAGATATTAAAGTGATACATCTTTAAATTTTGAGCATTTCATAGTTACAGAAAGGTATTTTTAAGAATATTATTAAACTAGTCATTTCTAAGTGGAACTTTGAAACAACTAATGGTCACTAAATGTGACACACATTTAATAGAAATTCTGAATAACAAAACCCGTTTCAAATTTAATCATAAAAATGGTCCAGATTTTACTGTTTGGTTAACATTATCATTCATTTGGACTGCTCGTCGGACTGTTAGAACGTGCCTTTTTACTTTCCTTATATACATAATGTATAAGGAAAGTATTGTGACGGGGTCGAAAATTCGAATTCGAGTTTTCGACGGGAGAGCACGTTTCAAGCATCCCAGATCACGAATCAAACATTTTTGGAGTGATGTCTGTGTGTGTGTGTGTGTGTGTGTGAAAGTATATGTGTGTGTGTGTGTGTGTGTGTCAGTGAGTCTGTGGAGACGATAACTGACGAACGAATGGACCGATTCGAACAAAATTTGGTACATAAATCACAATCCGTAAACACTGGAAGCCTATTGTTTTTATACGCAATCGAATGCCCAGAACCCCCCTAAATTTTTGAGTGAAATTTTGAAAAAATCGTCAAAAAATCAAAACCGCTAATATAGTTACGCAGATAGACATTTCTTATGTAATTTTTCATTAGAAAACGATTGAGATAAATTTTAGAACGCTAACATGAACCGTTCTCGAGATTTTGCACATTTTTTAAAAAAAATTATCAAAAAGTTATATAAAATACAAAAAAAAATTTCCTATTGAGAAACATGTTCACTTTTCATATGTAATACCATGCGATACATTGGGTGATATCATTCTCGTGGATTTAGCTCGTTCCATTCATGAAAAAAGATACTTTGAGTAATACTTTTGTATTTGAACGCCAATAGTCATTTATCTGCAGTAAGAATAACTTATTTCTCCGTCCATAACGCTTGGCGAGATTTTGGCGACGAATTTGGCGGAATGTCGCCAACTTGGCGACATTTTAAATTGTTGCCAAATTAACGAAAATCTCGCCAAATTGATAAAAATGACGCTAAATCAATGAAAATGACGACTAATTTAAGAAAATTCAATATCTTGGAACGAATATAAGTATCTACTATAAAAATAACATTTTTTTTACTGTAAAAGGAGTAAATTCTTTGCATTATATAAGGAAAGTCATGTGGTGCCCACATCAGATTTTTTAGCTCTGCTATTGAAGGCTATCGCATTTTATTCCTATTTTTGGATCAGTTAAAATTAGGAGTTATTGCTGTTGTATTTGTTTTTGTACTCTGGTGCTGGGAGACGGAATTTTGTTGTTCTGTTTGGATATTGAATTTTTAATTATGCCACGTGTGTTATTCCCGCGTGGTAGTGTTTTTCGACGATCATCACGGATTTATCAACGAAGGATCTGGATTAAATCGGAATATTGATAGTGAGCTTGATGGGGAGGATTTGCGACCTCTTAAGGATGCGATGACTTCCTACAACGACTCGTTACCCAAGGATGGAACTACAGCCACGTAGAAGCAGGAAAACAAGGATCTGGTGAACTTATGTGCCCTCGTCGTGTACGCGATCACCATGTATATCAAACAACTGATTGACAGTGGATTACTCGACCTGGAAACAGAACAAGTCTCCCGGATAACAGGTACGATTGCTTTTGTGACTCTATTTTGTTGACCCGGGACATGGGAAACTTGAATGATGATGAAATTTCAGAGATTTATTTATTTATTTTTTTTTATTAATGCAAAGGCACATAGATACAAATCAATTGGCCCCCATGCGTCACGCAGGGACACATGAAGCCAGAGCAGAGCACAACAAAAAGAGAAAACAGAAACACAACAGGAACAAAAATAACAAGAACAAGTAACCAATTAACAAGAGTCCATCAGCATCATAAGGGAACAAGCTCTCCAATATCGATCATAGATGTTCTCACCAGAAATGGCCGTACACTCCCGAAGATGATCTCCGTCCATGTCAGTTATTTGTTTACACAAGACACAATTTGGACTACTAAAAATACCTATGCGGTGTAGGTGCTTAGCCAAACAATCGTGTCCAATTAGAAGTCTAAAAGCCGCTACAGCAATGTTTCGAGGACTGTCAGGGATGTTGTGTATAGAGTCTCTCCAACTTTTGTTCCTAATTTCCTCCGTCACGTGTGATTTATACAAAGAGTTTAATTTATTTTTAATTAATCTAGTTGCCGAGCAAGCCGGAATTTGACGTTGACAAAGTTGAACAATTTTTGTCCCCTTTTTTTGCCAAAAAAGTCAGCCATTTCATTTCCGTAGTTATTACAATGGGATGGAATCCACTGTAGTACAACTTCAGTACCCCGTTCCCCCAGGGTCTTCAGATTATTTCTATAATTTTCAATAGTAGCAGAAACCGGAGTTCCGTACTTCGAAATTGCCTGAATAGCGGAAACAGAAGCAGATAATATAACCACATTCTTAGTATCACTGTTTCTCACCAATAGTTGTTCTGTGGCAGTTACAATTGCCTGCACTTTACCATCAAAATGAGTAGTATTCGGTTCCAAAGTAATGTAGAAAGAGAAATCCTCCGAAAACACTCCTGCATTATTTAGAGATTTATAGATGTGAGAATAGTAATATAGGTGATATGATTAAGTGTTAACATGTAAAACTAGGAATCTTAAATGAAATAAAAACTGTAGAGGAGTTTTAAACTTCCACTAAACCTACTAAAAGACCTAGGATTGAGGAATAATCTACCAAAAAGTGAATTCCAACTAAAACTCAATATGATGCATTAAATACTACGGACCATGACAAGATGGTAGTTCAGGAGATAGAAGGTGATAGTGATATTGAAATTGATGATGATGAAAATGTTTAAGAAAAAATTTTGAAATTGTAGATGTAAAAAATGTAAACAAAAAGACTTGAGCAGAAATTTGAAATCATAATGCTGAATTTAAAAGGATCAAAGAAAACTGAAAACGGTCTCAAATAGTAATAAGAATACAGACGAAGCTGTGAGGGAAAAACGGCAGAAAAAAAGAACCTAAAGCTGAATGTTTTTTTATCAAATTCACTGATAACTACCAGACGCTCCTCAAGAGATTAAATGAGCTGACTAGTAATAAAGTATCTTGTGAAATTTCAGGAGACATGCTAAAGTTGATGCACAGTACGCCAACGCCTATAGAGCTGTTCAGAGTTACTTGTCAAGTGAGAAAATCCCCTTCCATGGTCTAAACCTAAAAACGGAAAGGTCAATAAAGGTAGTTTTGAAGGGTCTACTAACAAGATTTGACATCAAGGAATTAAAAAAGATATTAACGAAAGAAGGGACATCAACCCAGTCAGAGTTTCTCAATCGAGAAACACAAAAACCAGAATGCCTCTGCCGATCTTTCTACTCAGGTTCAGGCCCACAGAGGATTGGCAAAAAGTCTACAGACTGACAAATATTGCTTACATTGCTGTGAAGGTGCAGGCCTTCAGAGTCCGTGGCTTCATGATCTGATACCGGTGCCAGCAATTGAACCATTCTTCAGAGAATTGATCGATGCCGCCTAAGTGTCTTAAGTGTGCAGAGGGCCACCTGACACATGATTGTCAGACATAAGACCGAAAAGTCAACATGCGCCAATTGCAATGGAGACCACCCGGCAAACTTGCGGCTCTGCCCGAAGAATCCGTGGGAAGGCATCGGTTTAGACCACAACTCCCCAAAATGAGATACCCCTGAAGGCAAAAGGCTCGTCCATAAATCCCAGGCACCCCTGCGGGACTCCTTACACTATACCATAGACAAAAGCATTTCAAACTTCAACACCAACTAGATCGGTGCAAAAACAGGCCCCAAAACTTCAAAGGAACTCACCCCGAAAGAGACAGCTGAGGCTAGAAAAATAATTGCTAGGCGATGCATCGAGGCAGCTAGAGCCAAGACGGCAAACCAAACTAAAACGGTTGAAAACCTAAATCAGCTGATGAAACCAAAAAATCGAAACAAACGAAACGACTGAGAGAAGAAGAAGAATCCACTCAAAAGCAAGTTCTAGAAAGAACTGCAGAAAAAAGCAGAGACTCAAAACCCAAAATAAACTCAAACCGAGGTTTAGGCTGAGGTTATGAAAGTAAATTAAACCACTGTAAATACAGGAGATGATAAGATGGATAAAATCCGCAGTTTCTAGAAGGGATTTATCAGTAGGTTTGACCTAGATTACTTAAAACAACTGTTGGTGCTGATCATAGAAGTTATGAAAAAAGATAGTGATCCCAAGACAATGTGTTTAGAGTTTTTTAAAATAATCTCGGCACTTAGTAAAAACAGCGAGAAACCAGCCCGCCATGAATAGATCACAAAAAGAATGTTTAAAGTAATATTTTGGAATGCGAACGGCATATATCCAAGAATAAACGAACTCAGGAACTATGTAAATGAAAACGACGTGGACGCTTTGTTAATTCAGGAAACTAAAATTAGAGAAAATAAATATCTAAATATAGCAGAATATAATAGTTACCATACCTTCAAAAACCTAAATACAACATCCAGGTGTCCCATGGAATGACAGCGATTTACATCAAAAAAATATTCCCTATGAGGAAAGAAATAATCCAAATCTCCAGGGCATAGAAAATACTAGTATAAAAATAAAAATAAATAATGCACACCATTTTATCCTAATTTCAACATATGATAAAATATAGCTATAATAAATGTATCAGCGGAACTGGAACTGCTTTTCTCGAGGCATCCGAACACCATACTAGCTGGAGATTTTAACTTTGACCATCGACTCTGGAGCTATAAAAGAGCCAACCATCGCGGTACACAAATATGCAGACTACTGAGCACTACAAACACCAACATTATCGTGCTACCAAGTCCAACCTGCTTCCAAAGCGCCAATGGTTCATTCATAGATTTTGTCCGAACCAGAAACATGGACTACGCTCACACTATTAATACCCCAGATGAATTCGACTCGGATCATCTACCGGTACTGGTGACATTTAATCTTAACACACCTCTTCCAGCCTCCTTAGGACAAGCGAGGAACTGGAACCTATTCAAGAGAACACTATTCGAGCCGCATTTAGCAGTACCTGACATTATGACACGGAGGATATTGACTCTGCCACGCAAACACTCATAACAGAAATCAAGTGAGCACTTGACACTTCAACAGCACATCGTGAGTCATCAAAAATAGCTACAATCTCCTACCATGCCAGACAATTAGTAAGACAGAAGAATAGAATGAGAGAGCCATGCAGACTAATAGAAACCCAACCCTTAAAAGGGAGCTTAACAGACTCACGAGTAAATTCAGGCAAAAAATTGCCGTAGAAAATCAGCAAAAGTATAAAAAGTTTACCAAATTGCTTAATCCAAAAGACGTATCGCTTTGGGACTTCGCCAAAAATCTTAGGAAACCGCAAATAAAGCTTCCGCCATTAAATGACGTCAATAAAATCGCGTACTGAGACGAGGAAAAAGCCGAGGTACTAGCAAAATATTATGAAACCCAATTCGAACCATATCACGACTTAATCTCTCAGAAAACCGTAAACTTGGTTAAACAAACACTAAACAATTTTAGAAACTCCCCGGTCACGGCTGAAATTAACCCAGCCACCCCGCAAGCAATAGTTGAAATTATTAAAAACATAAAAATTCGTAAGAGCTCAGAGCACGATAAAATCAGGAACGTAGAGACTAAAATCTTACCCTAAAATATAATAGTTTTTATTACCATTTTATTAAATAAGATACTAAAATTAAACTATTTTCCCAAAGAGTGGAAGGACTCAATCATAATACAGATCCGTAAAGTAAGAGAGGACGCTACTGTTCCAGCCAATTACAGACAAATTATTTTACTGCCAACACTAAGTAAACTTACTGAAAAAATTATACTTAAGTGACTAAACGCACATCTAAGCGAGAATGACATAATCATTCCCGAACGATTCGGATTTCGACCAAAGCACTCCACAACTCACCAGTTGCTGAGAGCTGTTGAGTACATATCTTCTGGACTTCTCTTCAAGACACCCACAGCTGCCATTTTTCTGGATATCCAAAAAGCCTTCGATAAGGTGTGGTACTGCGATTTAGCGTACAAACTGATCACCTTAAAAGTCCCTGACGCACTAGTCAAACTTTTAATCTCATACTTAAATAACATACACTTGCAAGTCGAAGTAAAAGACAATTTACTTACACCCAAGCTCATAAGAAGCAGTGTACCACAATGATCCATCCTTGACCCGACACTCTTTAATATATACATGCATGATATCCCCAGGTCTGAATACACTGAGCTGGCACTCTATGCAGACGACAGTGCGATACTTGCAGAAAACACTTATTTCTCAGTAATTCACAGACAGCTACAACAACACATAGACATACTCCAAACATGGCTGGGAAAATGGCGTATAAAATTAAATCCCAATAAATATCAATCAATGGATGTACTTCTCTAGGAAACTTAAACCTCCTCCGCTTTTGTATATAAACAATCGAGCACTCCACGTGGAAAAATTGTCCAAATACTTATCTGTACAGTAGACTCCCACCTAACCTGGAAAGTGTGCATAACGAACATAATCAAAAAGGTTATATGGCCACGGGAGCCTTATAACCAATGATGGGAAAAGGAAACATCAGTTATCAAAACAAAGTTTTAATATAAAGCGGTCATCCGCCCCGGAATGCTATACGCAGCACCCGTATGGGGATATGCCTGTAAATCTACCATTGACTTCCTAGAAAAAGAAAAAAACAAAATTCTAAGTCTATTAAGAAAGCCACTAGATATTTAAGAAATTCGGTTATTAGAAAGGACTTCAAAATCATATCCGTGAGAGCTCAAATTAAAAAGTTAGTGCTAAAATTTTACACCAGTTTGCCATCCGTCCAGAACGAACTATTATTCACCTTACATGCCTATGATCAGCTTAATGACAAATCTCGTAAGAGACCCCGTGCAGTACTAAACCTAGAGTAACCAAATTTTAGGTGTATCCATTTTCTCAAACGACCAGAACTAAATAATACAAGCGAATCAGGATAATTTAAGCTTAAAATACCCTAAACTATCCCTAAATTGCCAAAACGCTAGGCAAATTCTAGATCAATAACAACCTCTCAAACTGACAAAACCCAAATGTGCAACAAACTGTCACACTAGGAGCCAAATCAAAAACAAAAACTCGTAAAAAGAAAACGAGCTTCCATATCATGGGTCAATGAAATAATGTCACAGTATGAAGATAAGTACCAGATGTTGAAATTGGAGATGAAAGGCACTTCGCGCCAGGTCCTCTTTCCTGGACAACAAATCCGTTCTAGTTCTGTTAACAATCTAGCCGAGGATCGAACCAGAAGTCTCTCAACTGGACAGACGAAGATGTTCTAACCGTTGAGCTACTGGAATATAATTACAAGTCCCTCTCTTCGAAATGAACCCTTAAACTCCTCTCTTCGAATATAGATCACCGTGAATCTGCCGATCCGCAAGACCACATTTGTCACCTCTACCTTTCTTTTTATTTTCCCCACTTACATACTGGTAGTATAACAAAGAATTGTGACGGGGTCGAAAATTCGAATTCGAGTTTTCAACATAGGAGCATGTTTCAAACATCCCTGAACTCGAATCGGACGCTTTCGAGGTGATGGCTGTGATTATGTGTATGCGTGTAAATGCGGGTGTTTACGTATGAGTAGTGGTGTGTGTATTAGTGTGTGTAAATGTGTGTCATATTTCATGAACAAATGATTACAGTATGTAGGGGAAAGTCAGGTGCTTCGGAGTTTAGATTATTTTAATCCAGGATAGCATCCTGTTTGTTCATGATGTTGAAACAAGTGCCTTAATTCACAGTGTCCGCGAAAAACTTCGTAACTGGATTTTTCAACTGGATTCGTAACTGGATCTAACCCCAGATCACTGTCTTCAGCCTTCCTGGATTTATAAATTCGGTCGACAATGTAAAAACCTCACTGATCCAGGCGGGGATTGCACCACGGATCTTCAAATTGGCCTGCCGTACTTTATCCGTTGAACTATTTGGACAAGACTCCAAGTTCCTCGCTTCGAAGTTGACAGTATAATCTACCTATTGAAATATTCGTACTAAATGCCAAACAAATTTTGATTGAAAGATAGTCCACGAAAAGTGAGAAATTAGTTAAACGAATTCGGCGATTTTCAAATGTTATATCCATTAAAATCATGAATTGTTTTGATGACCTTATATGAATATTTTTAATTTACATACACTATATAATATATGGGGAATAATAAAAGTCCTAATTATGGAACAGTATATTGATATATAGGATTATAGTCAACATAAATGGACGCAATTAACCTTAAACTTCGAAACCAGAGTTGCCTGACATATAACAATGAATAGACGTTCCCCATTTCATTCATCCAAACTGCGGGTTGAGACTATTCATCATACGAACTTCATATCGATTGGCGACCGAATAAGTTTCTGTCTGTTTAGCATATCACCATCAAACAGAGACGAATTGATAATTAGCAGGGCCATATATCTGACGGACAATCGCAATCGACTATTTGGATGCGACTTCTGCTTTAAAGACAGAACAGACCAGCATACGATTGGTGTTAAAATGACCGACTTGTTATGAACATAAACAAAAATTAATAAAAATTGGGAGAATTTGGGATTGAAATCAGTTATTTAGAAATGAAAATAATATTCATAAATCAGTTTATAGATACGTAGAAGATCTAATATAACGGGTTTTCAAATCGCATATTTTGAGATCGAATTTTTTGTTAGAAAGTGTTAACGAGCTATGTTTCCTGGATTTAAAGTTTTTAACATGAAACGTAAATGGGACGCAGATTCACTTATATAGTTTTCTCTGGATGTTAGTATTTCTTTGACGGTCATTTAGTGTACATTTTTTCAGGACAAATTTGTTAAAAACCGATATTTTAGATTGGAAACAAATCACATTACATCGCATGACAAGTCGGCTGTCAATCCAGTGAGCTAAATAAGAGATAGCGTACATTTACATCACAAAACAAAGGACACAAATTCTAGTACGCCATTAAAAATCTGTCTATATTTTTCAAGTTCTTAAAACCAAGTAGCAAAATATTATACATAAAAATACAAAGTACTAAGTAGCTTGAAATATGTTTATATTTCTTATGCAAAAATATTAGCATTATTTTTGTGAAATTAGCTGCTTTCCTCTCAAGAGGGAAGACGTTGTTTTACAATAGTACTATATTTAGAAGCTAATTAATTTGCCGCAATATCATTTATATGTAGAAGCCAAATAATTTGACGCAATGTCACTTATTTTGGGGGGAATTAATTAAATATCAATTACATTTTGATTTTGATTTTTCAGGTGAGCATGAGTGAGTCAATAAGTCTGTGGAAATAAATTCGCCATAAGCACCAAATTTCAAATTATGTGATGTTAATTAAATGCCAATAACATTTTACTGGCATTGGTATGGCTTTATTTACTTACACGCACATTTGGCGACTTTACGAACAATGATTGCATTTGTCATAGTAAGAAAATAGACTTTCCAAATAAAAAAAGCACTAAAAGCTAATTATATTATTGACATATAGAAACGTAATTAGAATTGGAATTTTGAATGTTTTAACTATAAAACACTTTAGAATAACACTATGTATTTAATCGCACAAAAAGACGGTAAAAACATATTACAAGTCTGAGCGCTTTTGGATATAAAACGTTCTTCATCTGAGATTTATGATAAGTTATACATTAGGCTTTTAATACCTAGCCAAAAACTGGGAACACATGTTGAATATAATTCTCATAGAGAGTGAAATTAAGTAATTTTTTATAAGTAATCAGGAATATTTTAGGGTAATATTATATTTTTCAAAAATTTCTAAAATAATATTATAAAGACCATCTATATAAATATTATTCAACAAATCTTTAAAGTCATAGGTATAAATACTATGTATATTACATATATATATATATATATATATATATATATATATACACTCTTTTGCAAAAAAACAAAGCACCTCTAAAAAATAATCTGATCATCTCGAAACTACGCATGCAAATTCCTTTATACCAAGTATGTAAATTTATTAAATTTGCAAGGTCAGTGACTGTTAAATTCGATCATATCGCGCGTTTCTACCGCTACTTATAAAACAGGTTAAACATGTGGACGGTTTATTTTTGCTCGTTATCGGCGTTGCAGTTCCGTGGAGACGCAACTAATAATGCCGTTACGACGTTGCCGAAGACCTTAAATGAAATTTAACAAGTTCGAACGTTGTCGTATAGTCGGAATGCGTGAAGCTGGCTGGTCATACAAAGCAATAGGCCGCCACCTGTATCGAACTGACACTGCTGTGGAAAGGTGCTGGGTGCAATGGTTGCTACAAGGAACTACTCATCGAAGGAACTAAGTCTCTGGAAGGCCAAGGTGCACGTATGAGGGGCAAGATCGGATGATTGTGCGACATGCCCGAACTGGTCTAACGGCATCATTGTCCGCCATCAAACGTGCTAGAGCCTCTTCCATACCACCTATGATATCTTCCACCATCATACAGCGCTTGGCTGAGATGGGGTTACGCTCACGGTGGCCGTAAGACCTCTGCCCATAACCCCAGAACATCGACAGAGTCGTTTGGAGTGGTGTCGTAGCCCAGTATCATGGTTGCTAGCAGACTGGCATGGGATAGTGTTCAGCGACGAATCATGCTTCAGTCTTTCAGCAGCTGACCATCGGATACATGTGTGGAGCCGCCAGGGTCAGCGATTCTAATCAGCCTTTGTTGAACACAGGCACACAGCCATTATCCCTATTATGATGGTGTGGGGTGCTATCTCTTACGACATCATGTCGCCCCTAGTCACCCTACGTACCAATGTAACAGCTCAAAGACATGTTAATGAAATCCTGCGGCCGTTTGCGTTTCCCTTTTATGGCACGTCATGCTGGGACCATTTTCCATCAAGACAATGCACGTCGCATACGGTTCACGTATATGTGGACTGTCTCCTTGCTGTTGATACTGTTTTTATGCCAGCAAGGCCACCAGACCTTTCGCCAATCGAGCATTTATGGGACATTTTAGGCCGCCAGATTCGAACACTCCGAAATGTAGCATATCTAGAGCAACAATTGAGGAATGCTTTGCAGAATGTATAGCAGGATGTCATTAGGAAACTTTATCATTCCTTACCTAGAAGTATACAAGCATACTTTATGACAAGAGGGATGGGTTCACCAATTAATGATTTGAAAATAAATGTGCAATTGCTAACCATTGATGGGTCCTGCGGCCCTGATTTCGTAATCATTTCATTACCTGTGTATGAGCTATACGTATATTTAATTCCAATAAAACAGTTACTTTCTTCATGGTACTTCGCTTTTTTTGCAAAAGAGTATATATATATATATATATATACAGGGTGGCCACTGAGAGACTGAAGGGTTTGAAAAAGTCATAATAACTTATTCATTTTCAATATTTTCTTTTTTTACAGGTTATAGAGTATCCCTTGGAGATTAAAATGGTTACGTATGATGTCCGGCAACGAGTAAAATTTATTGGGTTTTTCTATTCCAGTTAAAGTTCGATTATTGAAACTTGGCCGGCAACGTTTTCTCCCGGAAGATCGCCGACTGATACAATTCTTTCAAACAGGGCGGTTATGTTCCGCATCATGTTACGCTAAGAGGTATTCTGGCATTAAAATGTTGCCGGCATTAAATGTTGCCGGCTCTATAACCTAAAAAAAGAAAATATAAAGGATTCAAAATGATTAATTTATGACTTTTTCGAACCCTTCATTCTTTCAGTGGCCACCCTGTATACATATATATTATATACACATATAATATATATATATATATATATATATATATATACACATTGTGTCCCAAGAACATTGACCTCGGCTTTTAGGCCTTAAATATAGATCTTAGACATATACAATAAATTGCGTAGAAAGAGGTTCAGAATTTTATGAAATGAATTAAAATTTTCAAGGGAATTAAAATTTAAGAACTACAGAATTAAAATTTGTATACAGCCTCCGTACAAAAATATTTCTAATGAGTAAAATATGCCCCATTCACTAAGGTGATGTATAAAATTCCAGCATTTTATCATAAAAGTTCCAGATATGATAAAGAGAAAATGCTGACTTAAACCACTTTTAGATGCATCGACAGGGTTCACAGAGGAGAAAAATCATGTCGGCAGATCGCGTTTCAGGGGTCATACACAAATTACGGAAGCAAACAATGATTACATAAATAAATAATAATTTTGCTATGTATTAGCACAAAAGTATCTATACTGTGCAGAAATAATAACTTTACACAAAGATTATAAAGCTTGTTCAGAATGTTTTCCATCCATGCCAAAGATCCATTAAAGATAAGAGGTAGATATTATTTGCCTATGATGCATTTCTGCGTTGCGTTATTTGTACTTTTTCTGTAAACTTTTACATTTTAATTTGTGATTAATCTCTCACCAAGTTTATTTAAACATATCTCTGGGACTTTTTATGATAACATGCTGAAATTTTGTACATCACGTTATTACTCTATGGGACATATTTTACTCATTGGAAATGTTTTTGTACGGGAGCCGTATAAAAATTTAAATTTTGAATTTCTTCAAATTTAATCCTCTGAAAATTTTTATCGATTTCATAAAATTCTGTATCTTTTTTACGCAACAGAACCTTAGAACGAACAGAATCTTTTTAGTCGCGAAAGACTAAAAACTATAAAATGAATTATTATGAAATTTATTAAATTGATAAAATTAAATTATAGATAATTAAATTATAGATGTTGATATACAACATAGAGATCTATGCAAGATTGTAATCCAGTTCTATTACAATGCTCTTCATTTTCATATGCTGTTTTGTAGGAAAAGTACGAAACAATACATAAACTGTAAAATTCTAAACTAATGACACAAAAATACCTCTAATGATCAAAACGGTGGATCCGTGAAGTTCTAGTCTGATTAAATACAGAAAAACGATTAAACGGAGCTCAAAATCAATGGATTCGATTTAAAGCTCAAGAATTGATCTTTCTAATAATGAAGGAGTTCAGTAATTGATTTCTGTTGAATATCTCGAGAGTGGTAATTGAAATCGGACGCTGAAAGAGAACAACAGCCGTATAACAGCCAGGGAAATTAATTACCTCTGCAACGTTCGTTGCGAAACACGTAAATATATTTAAGTGGTAGTGAATGATTGAGCCAATAAATTATTTCCCAGAATAATATACGGGAAATTTAAACCTCAGAACAATATGAACAGTATTGTTGTGAACGTTTAATAATCTCTCACTGGCGGCCCTGTCTTGTTCGACTCGATCGCAAACCTAGCGGTTCCATTTGTTTGTTCTATCCAGAAGACAGCGGTACGAACATTATTTCCCTGGCGTCACTCTATGGTTGCTAGAATTTTGAGTCAGAAGAAGGGTTTCCAGATTTTGCGATTTATCGCGAATTTGGCGACATTTGGCGAGTTCCGGAATGTTCCAAAAACTTCACGAAATAACGCTTAGTCTAGGAGATATTAGACAATTCTGGAGATTTCTACAAAGAGATTTCCAGAAAGTTTCTATAGAGAGACTATAAAAATAACTCATCACTCCGTTGGAGTTGAGTTGGGGAGTTAACGAATGGGCGTGACACTAGCTGCGTTGGACTGTGATTTTTGTCAATGTTTTGAGAATAGTAGCAGATGTTATGTGAAATCACTTTCGTCAACGTTTTCAGAATAATATCGCTTATTCTGTGAAATTGGTTGAGCATTTAAGTGCTGTTTGATTGATATTGTTGTTTACTTTGTGCTTGTACACAAAAGTTAATTATCCAGAAACTTTGACTCGTCGTTGTATCCTGCGTTGTATCCTGTGTAAGTATACACACATGATTCTAGAGAATACGTTTTCCTAACAGTATTTATGTCTGTACAGCTAACCCTCGTTTCAACAGGCAACGATGTAATAGGAATCGGAAACAAGAGACCGAATGCTAGCTTAAACCAGTGGTGCCTCAAAGGGAGGGAGCCACAATCTCCCAGTAACGTTTTGAAACCCATTGAAGCTCCGATAAATGATATTTGGGAAAACGGAAAACAATATATTTGGGTAACAGCTGATCTGCTCCCATCTTATTTTTCAACGACACTACTGGCTGAGCCAAAACACATGACACGGGTTTGATACATTTTCGTTGCTCTCTTGTTTTTCAATAAAACATTGTATTATATAATTTACATTCATTTTATATTTTATACCACAGACATATAGTAATTTGCCATTCATTTAATAATAATTTCGTAAGATTTGCGCATTTACTACAATTCAGATGCTTCCTGGAAATTATGAACAACCGGCAATTATAAACATTTTCCCACCTTAGTAAGGAGAATCAATTAAAGTGAAATAAAAGAAATGTTATGTAGGTATCACGTGATATACTCTGCATTAAATTTCTTTCTTTAACAATTTAATATTAGATAATGTTTAAGATCCAGAAAACAGTGTATTTCTCAATTCACAAATACAACTTTAATTAAAGTATGCTAGAACGATTTTCTGGATAAAGTTATGCAGCTCCGTACTTGATTCTAATATAAAAGCTGTTTACATACACATGCAACAATAATACAGACAAACATATTTTGTAATGACTATGCACTTGATTAACTAATCATTCGCCCCATACATCGGCCGGGTCCACACCCGCTGTTGAGATTCGAACCCATGATCCCGGCAATTGAGAGAGCATAAGATAACGCTTGTCTCAGACCACCTGACTATCGGGGCGGTACACATTAATTTTAAAGTCCATTAATTGTTACTTCACTATTTTACTTATTGCAGCCTGTACGACCAAAACAATTACAATAAACAATATATGATGGTAACTCAATACACTGTCTGTAAGATAATTGACTTAATCGCCCGATTGGTTCATTCTTTATATAAAAGTATATTCTATTGTATTCAATAGACTTTAAATTTTATGAGATTTGAGGCAAATAAGTCTAAAAATTCTAAAATGTTTTGAAAACAGTTTAGGTCAGCTTTCTAATAACACATTCTTGTTCTAACACCAGAATACATATACATAAAACAGTTGTTTATTTAACAGAATCGACTGCCATAATTTTTATGATTTTATATATAAGTTATAATAATTTGGAGTCTTTCAAATGCCCAATAGGGTTGAAATTCAATATGTTCGATATTCGAGTATTCAGTCAAGTTGTAATGCACGGCTATATGGATAATAACCCTCTATTGTCTAAACTGAGAGTTTGAGTAAATCGTCTGTTCGCTATAGTTGAAATCCACGCCACTTGATCGTTCTATGACTATGGCATATTGTATATGTCAATAATGTGCTCAAAATATGTTAATACATCCAAAATTAGTACTTCAGTATTTGAGTACCTCGGAAAATTTTCATTATACACTATACAGTCAGGTCCTGATTTATGCACGGATCATTACCCTATGACCCCAAATTTTGCCATAGTGGCTTAAAACTTCTGTGTGGTTTCAAAATAAATGAGGATATCAGCAACGTGTAAGAGAATTTCCAAAAATTGACGTGTAATTTTTTTTAATGTCTTAGCAAAATTAAAGTTGTATGATCTAGATTCCCCTTGTCTGTTTGCTTTAAATATTTATTTACCATTGGCAGTATAAGTGAATAACAAAATGATTAGTAGGAGGCCCGTAAATGCGATTAGACCCTATGCCCCATTCAGGCCTTGTATACAATATATTAAAATTAAAATTTACAAATATTTATTTTTACATTATGAACAGAGAATTGGGAGTATGTGAAAATATTGCAGAAAGAATTTTGAATGAAATAGTCTCAATTTTTTCTAAATTACCTTGTAAATTAACACTTGATAAAAATTAGATGTCAGAATCAGCTGTGTTAGTCAAATTTAGAATAAGAAATTAGGAGTGCTAATCAGTGTTGACACCCCTTGGATGAATTTTATGGCTAGAATCATTACAAAAATAGCCTCACGGATATCCTTTACCAGTAGTTACAAACTTGGCGATTTGGTGGATAAATTTTGAAATTTTGAGGGACATTCTAAAGGTGTCTAAATCTAGCCGTAAAATGGCTAAGCTGTCAACACTGATAATAAAGGGGATTAACTGTGACTTCCCACCATTACAAGATAAATTGTTACAAATTATTATATATCACATGACCTACTGATTTGCGTAGACTTGTTATTTAAAATTAGAACATGGCTGGGTTTTTTAATTGTCAATTTTATTGATATATGTATATTTTTGTTAATTAAATGTTTAGAAGTAAATTCGTTTGAATATTGTTACAAATAAATGAAATAAAGCAGTGAAACTCTTGATAGATCCGGATATATAAATGGGAAAAAAATTCTTAGAATTTCTTTTCAATGTAAAATAAATCTAAACGAATGCTTTGTTATATGGAGGAAATAGACTATTGAACTTTGTTAACAAAATAAACACAAAAATAATTACAACATATTAACTATACATGATGCGACATATATAAATATTCCGATAAAATAGTATACATTGCTATTTGGATGCCAGTGCAAGGCGCTAAGTATAGTTTTGAGGATGTTGTACAATCAGCTTAATAAGATTCCGATCGCTACTAACCCCTATTGAACTTACAAATATGAAAACATTGTGGCTACAATCAAAATATCAATAATTGGGTTAAAATTTTTATAAGGTGCATCTTCATATTTATTTTGATGCAAATTTAATTTTTAATGTGCAACACAGATGTCTGATTACAAATTCTAATTTTCCAAATTAGAGATACCGGAAATTTCTAAAAACTCTTTGAATATTTTATTTAGCCTTTGACGATTTATGAGTTTAATGACATATATCACATTTGCCAATTGATATAGACAATGTTAGAACTCCTTAAGGGTCTAAATTGAGGAGTTTTTGCTTTCAAACGAAAAATTACATGCCAATTAATGTTTTGCTTAAAATGCAGTTTTTGGGGAATTTCTATAGCATCTTCTAAAGTTTGGACACCTTTAAATGTCCAACTATGATCAATGGAAATGGCATTCAGTTTTTATTCAGAGATGGCAGTGACATTTCAGCGCAGTAGTGCCGGCAGGGTTCTACGAAACCCTGGGACTCCTTTTATCTATGTCCGGGGTTAAACAAGAATTTGCAAATGCTTACGAAAAAATTGTAACATGCTACCTTTTGTTGCAATTGAGTAAAGCAATTAAAATTATTAAGGTTTTACCATGATCTTTTGATAAAACAATAAATCCTTTTGAAAGTTTAACGTGTTATATATTTGCGTCATAATTAAAATTTATGCAGCCAGAATTTTACTTAAGAAGAAAATTTCCTTTAAAGCGTGGAAAATATTTGTGACAGCAAAAAATTCAGCTCGTAGAAATGACCATTACTAGGGCGCTCACTATTATAGGGTTTCCAGAAAAAAGACTGCGTAAAAAAAAGCCAAACAGTACTAGAAAAATGTCAAACATTACTTAAAAAATGCCAAACAATTGAAATTATATTTTCGTAATCAATTCATATAAAAATGTGACAGTATCATAAAACACTATAATGTAATTTGTTTTTGCTAACAATTATATTAACACAACAGCCTGGTAAAATTTTATACACAGCGTGTATTTGAAACACTAATATACCAGATATAAAGCAATAATTTTTGTCATTACTTTATTAACAGTAATTAACAAATAGAAATAGGTAATTAATAGTCTAGTAATATTTCATTTAAAAGTATGAATTATTTATTATTTATTATCATTATTTATGAATGCTACTGTCGTATATGTCTATTTTGTAATTTACCTCTGCGAACATAATAAGTGCCATCCAATTAGGTGTTATGTGGTATTTTATGAAATATTTTTCAAGATTTCTTTCAAATAAAATGGTTACGAATCCCTGTCCTAAAGGAAAGTTTTAGTAGCCATAACAGAAGTTAATATTAACTAAACTGAACTAAACCTCTGAATTCCCAGTGGCTCAACAAAATCGGCGACAAATGAGCTTCATTTGGGCACACTTTGCACTATCTATGACGATTCTATATTGTAACAATAATATAAATTTTCATTTAAATCTTTTAATTTGTTCCACACATTATCCCCACCGACTGACATACACATCTATTAAGAACGAAATAATCAAAAATTTAAAAATAAATCCTCTGATAAGTTAGTACTTGCTAAAAATAACTATCAATTAACAATGCTAACGAGAAACAGATCTAATTGTCCACCATTGATAATTAGGTGAAGTGCAGCACCTTTTTCAATGCTCGTGAGTCTGTGTGATTCTTTGATGGTCTTGCTTTTACTCTTGAAACCACCAATTTGATAGAGCTATAAAGTAACCTACTTATAAGTTAACAGTGTTAGAAGTTAGAAATAATCGCGTTAATTTTAATTTGCATGAAGTAGCTACCTAAAATCTAATATTCCAATCGGAGACCGTTTCATATTATCGGTTGCAAATGAAACGCTGCAAATGAAAAAACAATGATATATCGATTAAAATCCAAGCGATCTGAACTAACTAATGCGTGTGGATATGGATTAAATAACAAATATACATATTCCATAATAAATCGCCAAATGCTAAAACATATCAGATACATGATTAACATCACATGACCTAGTAATTACGTGGTCACGTTATTTAAAAATACAGAAGATGATCAATTTTAAAAAGTTGTTCAATTTAAAGATAGAAAATTTAATATTATAATTTTTATTTGGCAATTTGGTAAGTTTTACTGATAAAGGGTGTGTTTTGTATTTGTCATTATTTTCCTAAAATACTGACAAAATAATTTAAATTCTGGTTCATCAACATATCAAGATGAATTTTTTTCGTACCAATGTAAATATAAAAAGAAAGTTTTAACGTTAAAAATAACACGGGACTATTTATTGGATTTTTAATGAACGGATTTTTGCTGAACGTTAAATGAAATACAACTACGGCATATTGTATGACAAAATATTCAAATACGATGTACATTCAAATTTGAATGTCAGTTCAAGAAACTAATATGTTTTGTTTCTTTAGATATTGTACAATCAGCTTCTCCAAAATCAAAACACCGATTGTAAACACACACAGTCGAGATGGTTAGAATCCGAATGTATACTGCAAATAAATTTTTGTTTTATTTCAAATAAGAGGGGGATCTTTTCATACAGTTTGACATGCATTTACATTTTCGATCATCATCGTCGACGTTCAATTACAGATACTCTTTTTTTGACGTCAAAGTCACCAAAATTACTAATGCACTATACATTTTTCTACAGTCATTACATTTTGAACTTTGGAAAGTTAGACCATTTTTAATTTTTTTTAATTTCGTAAGATTTTTAATAAATTAATTTGAAAAATGTGAAGTATTTTGCCTAAGGTTTATGCTAATTTTCTAAAATGAGTACCATTCATTTTCAAATTAAAATTAATATAAAATAGTTGTTTTTCAAACATCGTTGACCACCATTATATTTTATGATTTTCAAAACATACAAAAAATTCAGAGACTTTCGAATACACGCTAAAAGTTAAAACCCATACGTTGCAATAAGTGTTGTTTTTTTCAGCCATGCTTCCAAAGGGAGCGAAACTCTCCCACCCCCCCGGAAGCAAGCATTCGCCCCTTCCCCTGGAGGCATTTTATATTAACTTAGTTTCTATTTATGCGACAGCATTTATATATATTTATATAAGACAAATAGAAAACTTGATACCCTTAAAATTTCATTCGTCCCCCACCCCCCACCCGACCAAAACGTTCTGAAAGACTGCCTGGCTGCAGTACTCACACATTGCAGTGATGCTGAAAAGGGCGGTTTGATGAGTTGCCACACGACCAAAAATACCAAATAAACAATCATTTTATATGAAAAACATATAATAATTACATATAAAATGGTTATTCATTTAATACGTTGACTGTCCTCTAATCCATATTTGGTAACGTTGCATTGAAGATCAGGCATACCTTTTCACAATATTTGGACATTTAAGTTATAACAATACATATTCTGAGACATAGTAAATTCCAAATAATTAATAAACAACATTTATTTTCGACTCCAGGCGAAGTTTTACGAATATAAACTTGGCAGTTAACGTGTTAACACTATTAACTCCTATGATTTATTTATATAATTTTTGAAGCAGGTTAAAAAATTATAAGCCATTCGAATGCTATACTACTGTTAACTTGTTCGCATAAACGAGTTATAGTACTCGCAGCAAGTGCCGACACCACAGCTGGGTATAGAGCAGTTAACATACCACTTACTAAACTAAAAGAAACAAGTACTCGAAATGAGCTCATTTCGACTTTTTCATACCAGAATATATATTTAGTAGTTTTTTTTTGTTTTTTTTCACATTTTACAAGAATTTTTTTTTTTTTAAAATCGGTTTCATGTGCCCCATTGATTACAATTATTGCGTATTACCCTTCACTTTAAAGGGCTAGAAAAAATATTTCGATTGATACCATACTTGACAATGTACCCCCCCCCCCCGAGGAGGCTAATTACGTTAGGAATTAAAAAAATCTGGTGTGGGCAACACATGACTTTCCTTATATAATGCAATGAATTTACTATTTTTACAGTAAAAAAATAGGTTTTTCTTATAGTAGATACTTGTATTCTTTCCAAGATATTGAATTTTCGTCAATTAGTCGTCAGTTTCATTGATTTAGCGTCATTTCTATCCATTTGGCGAGATTTTCGTTAATTTAGAAACATTTAAAATAGTCGTTAACTTGGCGACATTCCGCCAAATTCGTCACCAAAATCTCGCCAAGCGTTATAAACGGAAAAATAAGTTATTCTTATAGCGGATAAATGACTATTGATGTTCAAATACAAAAGTATTACTCAAAGTATCTGTTTTCATGAATGGAGCGAGCTAGATCCACGAGAATGATGTAACCGAATTTATCGCATGATATTACATCTGAAAAGTGAACATTTGTCTTAAAAGTTAATATATTTTTTTTTAATTTGTAGGATTTTTTGATAAATTTATTTAAAAAATATTCAATATCTCAAGAAAGGTTCATGCTAGCGTTCTAAAATTTATGTCAATCGCTTTTTAAGGAAAAATTACATAAGAAATGTCTATTTGCGTAACTTTATTAAAGGTTTCGATTTTTCGATGATTTTTTCAAGATTTCACTCGAAAATTTAGGGGGTTAAGTACATTAGATTACGTTTAAAAACAATAGGCGTCCAGTATTCACGGATTGGGATTTTTGTACCAAATTTCATTCGAATCGCTCCATTCATTCGTAAGATATTGTCTCCACAGACTCACTGACACTCACTGACTCACACAAACACACCCACCCACACACACACACATACTTTCATACGCACACACACACAGACATCACCTCAAAAATGTCTGATTCGTGATCAGGGATGCTTGAAACGTGCTCTCCCATCGAAAATTGGAATTCGAATTTTCGACCCCGTCACAATAATTTCCTTATACATTATGTATATAAGGAAAGTAAAAATGGCATCACGGATATTTTTCACAACAGTGATTGGAACTATAACGTACCATGATCATTGAGCTACAAAAAAACCCTTTTGTTCATGACTATGTCAAATTTTGTCCTATGTTGCCATGCTAAAAAAAATATAAAATTTCAAATAAGTTTCGAAGATTTCGCTTGGATTTAAAAGAATTATCTAGTTCTGATAACAGAGGCGGGGGTATAAATTTTCGTAAAAAACCATTAATATGTGCCGTCACAATCATGTGCACAAGAAATCAACCACAAACATACAGACACTGACAGACGGACATCACTCCAAAAATTTTCAAAACGTGTTCAGGAGGTTTTAAAACACATTTTTGCATCAAAATCTCTAAATCGAAAATTTTCGTGAAAACATTACTTTCTGCAGTATTCTACATATGAGTAAGTGAAAATGGAAACCCACTGTCTCGACTCTATCGACGAATACAGACCTCCATTTAAAAGTCTTTTACTTTCTCCAATTCCAGCCATTTTTATGGAAAATCGTATAAATTATAAAAAACACCATGCGACTCTTTTAATGTGTTTCGTGTAAAAAAATTGCTATTCAAAAAATTCAGAGATGCTCAAAGCGTGTAATCAAACAACTGATAATCAAATTAGTATTTTCAACTTGAATACTATTTCATTAAACATTGCATAGACTGAAGAGAAAAACGCATTTTCTGATTTATGAGCTGTTTCTGTAAGTTGTGAAATTAATGATCCACCAATGACAAATACGGGACCCGGGTAATTTCAGTCTAAAGGCCAAAAATAATTAAATGGAATCCAAAATCAATGGTTACGATTTGAGTTCCGGACTGGATCTTCGCAATAATGGGGGAGTTCATTAATTGATTTCAGTTAAATATTGCGAGAGTGGTAATTGAAATCTGACGCCGAAATCGAACAATCGCCATATAACAGCAGGGGAAATTAATTACCACTGTATAATTCGTGACGAAACATGTAAATATATTTAAGTGGTAGCAAATTGTTGTGACATTAAATTATTGCTTATATTTAACAATACGGAGATTTCAAACCAAGATAAAGTAAATTATATTATTCAAGATAAAGTAAATTATAAATAAGTAACTATAATGTTGTTTAAACAGCAATTAAGTAATGTTGCTTTAACTTTTTACTTTTCCAGAGATATGTCATTAATGCATACAACTGAAATCGAAGTTTGTAATTAGAGTATTAACGAATTTACACAATTTTGTCAATTGAGAATATGAATAAACTTTTGTAACGTCATATCTGTGTATGTACTACATGTGTGTACTGTCGCGAACGTTTTGGTATACTCGACAAAGAAGACAAAGTTTTGAAATCAAACACATTTATTAAACATGAAATAACAAGGCAGTTGATCGAAAACAGTGGAGTACAAGCATTTCTCGCAATAACTCAGAGTTACACTCGGTAGGGTGACCATTAAGAACACCCCTGGAGGAAGAGGAACCAAGAGAATACACATATTTTCTGATACATAAAATAAACACAATATTCCTCATATTATACTTGACATTTATATACGACATTTGTATACTTTGAACATATACGACATTTTCATATAACATCATCAATGACTCGATACTCACGAGGATTTGACAATTAACACTCTATTCGTTAGGTGGAAGACTAAATATATATAAAACTTTACCTCGTCTCTTTTAAATATAACATTTACAATTCTGTACCATGGGAAAGGATATCAGGATGGACTCTCGGCATAAACTCATCGAGATTCTTGCGCAGAACAAAATCCATCATGGTCGGGAAACTTGACTACACAACATCATGCTGGCGGAATTCGACATCTTGGTTGGTTACGGAGATTGGTTGATTCGTACCTTAGGACACAAGGAGGAGTCAGGCAAATACAAATCGCTGTAAAATGAGCTTTCCCTCTTGCCCTATTAGCGATTCAAGCCGACCAGTGAAAGAACCATTTTCTCTTTTCACAAGACTCATTATTCCATTACTACCAGGCTGATTCATTTAAAGACACGAGTGACTCATCTCTGAACCGAGCCAAACGACTCTACGCACAACTTGTCGAACTATGTTACATATTTTAATCACATCCTTCCACTTTCAAAATTAATCCACCTTTTCTTAAAATTCGCGATCATACGCGAATCAAACACACACGTCTACATTTCTCCACGACTCCTTCCAATCTGCTTCCAAAATCCTTTTTCAAACGCGCGCGTGCGCAAAACCTGCAAGTTCCCAACTAGCGACTGAGAAGCGAAAATACAAAACTATTACTATTTTTCTGGAACATAAACACTTTTGCGATTTTAGAGTTCACTTCCCTTAAAAGTCAATGTAATTGAAAACATGTAGAAAAGACATTTATATTTCGAAATTGACACTTTCAATCACACAGAAATAAAACAATACTTTAATATACAATTTTAACACAGAGGTGTGAAAGCCTTATCACACTCCTTCGGGGCCCGGGAGAAAAATTTCCTGCAAAGCGGGGAATTTTTCCACACAATACTAGGAAAATACCTGCATTAAGTTCCCAATGACATATGTTCCATTGAGAGGAATTTAGTGTAAATTTTGAGCGATGTACATGTACATCAAAGAAAAAAACAAAAACAAACAAGATCATGACCAGCATAATAACCAAAATCCAAGAGTGGCCTAAAGTTTGACTCGTGAGTCAAAAAAAAAAAATAAGTCTCAATACAAGCATAGACCTTTACAAGACAACACCAAATTAACAAGACACAAATGATGAAATTGCCCCTTTTAAAATTTAAACACTAATACATTTTCTGGTGAGTACCACAGAGACATGAAAATTTAATTTACTCAACTCACAAAAAGTTTAACTAAACAAAAAGTTTTCTTTCTTCAAAAATTTTACAATTAAAATTCTATAAATTTACTTTTCACAGAAATCAATTTATTAACTATTATCCAACCTTGCCAACAAATTACTTTAAAGGACATTTAAAAAAATTACTAATTTAGAAAATGAGACAAATTTTCAAACCAAGAATGTTGATCAGGCACCCAGGCAAGAAACAAGTCCATTAGAAAGTTGCAAACCTAGAGGTGGCGGTACCCCCAACCAATAAGTCAACAAACACCAAATGACAAAAAAAAATTTCTAAAATTTACTAGACCTTTAAATTAAAAAAAAAATCATTCACACATTCATAAAATAAAACAGAGATAAAAATTATCAGTTATCCTTAAAAATCCTTACCAAAACTCTAATCCATCAAGTACTTAATTATCTTAAAATTACTTTAAAACATTACTGCTTATCATTAAAGTAAAGCAAAAAAAATTTATTATTTAAGTATTTAGAATTTTAAAACACTACTTCAACCTGATTAACATGGCACTCACATTCAGAAAGCTGCACTGGCACAGAACTTGCAGTACAGAACATTCAGCTGACTGACACATAAAGCAAATTACACAGAAGTTCAGAAATATTGGATCCATTTTAACATAGCATACAGTTTTGCAAAACATTTTGTGAAACAATTGAAAATATAATATTATGAAACATAATTGTCCATCTCACAACAATATCAGTCTTTTTTTTTTTTTTTGAAAATGTGATAATTTCATAATCTAAACATTTTACTTTACTTTTGAGCCAATTGCTCTCTTGACATATTGCCTTAATTGACAAGTAACTTTAATGAATAAATTGGCCTCTTGGGCGCAAGTCATACTTGTGTGAATTAGGAACATTTTGAGTTTTAACCCTATTTTGATGGTTTAGAAAATATCTACTTTTAAATTGTCTTGTTTCTTGAGTTGAAGAATTATCAATGTTATCATTATATGTGCTAGAAATCAATTCACTACGTCTAGGAGGTAAAGGAGTTAATCTATTAACGTGGACCAATTGCTGATTACATGGATTGTTTTTGTGTTGAATGACAAAGTTAACTTCAGTACCACCTCTAACATGATTTTGCTTTTCCCCCATATGCAAAGTAACATTCTGTGCATTTACTACCAAATCTCTAAAAGATTTGCTTCCATTTTCCAAATCGTTAATATGTACCTCTTCACTACCCAAATGTGGCACTACATTATTTTCCGAAAAATTTCTGCTCACATACTCTTCCCGAATGACCTGAGACTCATTCACTACCGGTGCCAGATCTGCTTTGCATTTGGCACATGCATTCGTATGGAACTCTTTCGGTTTACAGTCCTCTACCACACGAACATTTTTTCCACTACTCATCTGCGAGTCAGGCACAGCAATACGCTTTGCGACACTACTTAGGTTTGAGTCTGCAATTTCCGACTCATTTGCCGGTTCATGATTTGAAATCGAAAGTAAATTATTCGTACATTGATAACCAACAAAAGGAATGGAAGAGTTTGAAAACTTAAAACAGAAGTGATTATAATCTATAATAGCATTATGTTTATGTAAAAACTTGTTACCAAGGATTACATTATATGAAATAGGAGCTGGTGATTTTAACACAAAAAATTCGGTAGGGAATCTTTCTTTTCCCAAATTTAGTGAAATAGTGGCTAAACATTCAACTTTAGTATCTTGTGAACTAAAGCTACGCAAAATTGTTGGTTTGTATGTTAGCAACATATGTGCAATGGGTACAGTATTTAAAGCTTCCTCATACACTAAATTAATTGAACTACCCGTATCAATCAATATTGACACCTCACTGCTCACTAATTTTCCTTTTATAATAGAAGAAGATGACAAAGAATTTGTAATATTATGACAAATATTATTTTCCTCAAAATGTGATGTTTGCCTATCAAAAGTTTTTCTATTATTATAATTGTGCATGGGATATCTACTCTGATTCCCAGAAGAATGATTTTTGGAATTTTGCAAAGATTTATATGACTCCTTATTTTTATAATTTTGCGTTCCTTGCTTTCTATACTTCCACTCATTTGCAGACATTTGCCCTCTGTGTCTTTCACCCTGGTGATACCTAGTTCCAGGACTGGTATAAATTTTCCTACATTTTATACCGTACACATCTCTTTTTTGAAAAACCTTTTTCCAACACTGTTCTTGAACGTGACCTAATTTACCACATTTGTCACACTTTGGACGCGGTGAACGCTTTTCGTTAACTTTATCTGAATTAAACTTAAATTTTTCTATTTTACCCCTAAGAAATTCAATGTCCCTTTCCTGTTCTAACACTTTTCTTTTTAAATCTGACATACTTTCACTTCGATCTGGTGTGAGAACATATTTTTCTGGTGTGAGAACACCTTTTTTTGTAAGTACCGGATTAGTCAAGTACATAGCATTATTTTCATTTAAAATAGATTCCTCAAGAACTGCAAGTTTTCTAGCCGAATAAAAATCTCTAGGGTTTTGTGACAACACCAATCTTTTTAGTTCCGGATATAAACCATTAATAAATGAAGTTTTTAAAAGTGTTTGCCTGATTTTATTCTCACTTTCGGAATCTACATCTTCCGGAACAACCTTAAATGAAGCAGCTTCGATTCTCATCGAAAACTGTTTAACCGACTCATTTGGTCTCTGTGTAAAGTTCACGAGTGAAATTATGTTTTTAGTAACATTTTCGGTCACTTCAAAATGATCTTTCAAAATGTGAATAATTTCCTGCAAATTTTTACAATTTCTGTGCTTTGGATTCTCTTCAATCAATCTATTTGCTTCCCCCTCTAAATTCAATCTCAAACAAACCAATTTGTCACACTCACTCCAGTTTGCATGAGTGGCTACTAAATTTAACTTTTCCAAAAACTGTGACAACGAAAGCTCTGAATTTCCCGAGAATTTTGGAATATGATGTGCGAACTTAGGTGTGAAAATATGGAATGATTTTAACATGTTATCATTTACCGATGAAGCACTGTTTTGATTTGGCAAAGTGCCAGAAGAAGAATTCAGACATACAGGCGATTTATCTGATATATTTTCCTCATTAGATTTAGCTTTGTGGCTAACATTTTTAACTTTACTTCTAGAATTAACAGTATCCGACTCAGTAGCAATATCAAGCGACAAATTCAAGGAGGAATTTAATTTTTTACTTGAATTTTTACTCATCTTACCGACATTTACTTTTTTGTTTCTAGTAATTGGAGCCATTTTGCATAACAATCAAATATACTCGTATAGTTTAACACAATATGCAATTGCAATGTTCTTAAACAGTATTTACAATAAAACCAGTTTTTATCAAATCAAATGACATAAATATGCAAACAAATCAATTTTTTTTATCAAATGGCACATATCAAATTCCAAGAACACTCGTTTTTGAGAATACCGAAAGCAGAACATGGAACTCTGTTTACTTAAGAAAACACTCATTTTAGCACAACGGTAATTTTTAACCTTCAAAATTTCAATTCTTAAGAAAATTTTTAAAAATTTTAATTCTCTCAGCTCTTCCCCACTCACCGAGAAAAGTAACGGCACCAATTCTGTCGCGAACGTTTTGGTATACTCGACAAAGAAGACAAAGTTTTGAAATCAAACACATTTATTAAACATGAAATAACAAGGCAGTTGATCGAAAACAGTGGAGTACAAGCATTTTTCGCAATAACTCAGAGTTACACTTGTCGTATCGCCGCACAAACACGGCACCACTGTCGTATCGGTGCACAACCGCATCGGCACCAATGTCATATCGGCGGTGGATTCGGCCCCGGAGTCAAATCGGCGGGGAGTCGAACGAAAGTGAAACCGAAACCGATCGCACGACCGATATGCACAGAAGAATCGAAGATATGTAGATGAGTACATTGCGTCCAAAATATAATCACACATAATTCACTTATAATACTCTCATATAACTCATAAATAATTCACATGTAACCCAGGAGTACTTACGGTCTGGAGACATCAGTCCACAGATGGGTAGAAGAATAAAAGACAGAATTCAGGGTGCGCAAATAATTTAACACATTATATCAAATATTCATATTTATTCTTAAGTATGCCATTTAAATTTTATATATATATATTCCAAACAAATTAATATTCAATATCCATTTCACAATATTACTTTCAGTAAATAATATCATCTCTTTCACTAGAGAACTTTATGCAAAGTAAATCAACATTCAGTTAACATTATATCAATCACACTCTTTAGAATCTTATCAATTTAAATTTATATATAGACAATAATCAATATATTTCAATACGCATTCCAATTAAGAGATGTTAGTTTATAAGCCTTAAATTTATACCAGTGCTTGGAATGATAAATTTAAGTTCCACTGTTCATGCACTTGAATTTAGAAATTTACCTCCCGGTTCTGTATATAAATCAAATCCACATAATTTCAGAACATCCGATCTTTACCAAAAGTTCCGCAAAATTTATATCCGACTTGCAGTATATCGACATCAGAACACGAAGTTAACTCGAACAGGCAGCCACGCCCGGATATTCAGACAACGGTCAAAATCACAACCTAAAACAGAGAAATAATGCATTAAATTTTGAATAAAATTTTAGATCCCGGTGCATTTCTTCTTCGGGCATCTTCCCGGATTAGATTTTGGGAAAATCAATAATCCACAGCAATATGGGGCCACCGGCCCTACTCTCTTTGTTCCGTTTTCTCCTCCGAAAACTTACATCCGAACTTCTCAAAGTTCTTCTCCAAAAAGCTCCTGAACACAGGCACAAGCGCCCGACGACAGCCAAGAAGCTCTCCCATTGGCTGCCGCCCAGAGGAGAAGTTTCGCTTTTCGAAAACTTCTCACAGACGAGGCAGGCGCCGGGAAAAAAAACAGCAGAACATTAAATTCACATTCTCGAACCAAACTAGACTTTTACACGTAAATGAATCTGAACGAGGCTTAACACAATGCAGGCGTTGAAAAGGAGAGATTTCCAAGCCGCGATTCTCAAACTGTCGAATCGAACATACATGCGATACGACATTTCCTCCCCCTGGGAGGAAAAAATTTCGAACCTGTGAGAAATTTTTTTATCTCACACACATACACAACATTAACAATTACAAAAGAATACTAGGAACCTTTAAGTGTAACACCAACTCAGAGAACAGTTTCTACTGAGTCAGCAATTTAGCAGAAAATTTTGAAGCAAGGGAAGTGTGACGCGTTCACACATCCCACCTGAAGATCCGAATGCACAGGCAGTACATCCATCACCGCAGGGCAAAGACCAAAAGGGCCAAACGATGACAACAAAGACGTCTCAACAGCAAAAAGGAACCTTTACAAAATATAAACATATATTAAATACACTGAAATACATGTAAACACAAGTCAACGCCAGGGCACTTTTGCCTGACAGCAAAATTCAATTTCCAAAATTCTCAAATTTCAGAAAATAAATGATATGAATATATGTAATAACAATATGATGCAAGATGAAAACAACTATATCAAACAACAATGTCACATTCAATACACTAAGTGACCACAATAAAATAAACACTTATTTACAATACAATGAGAGATTAAATATATTTCATGAAATAAACAAACAAATGAGTTCTCTTTACTCATTCCACTTTTCTCATATTAAATTTACTTTAAAGTTCTTTTGTATTACACTTACAAAAATCATTTTCATTTCTAATATTTCTATTTTTAATAATTCTGTTATCATTAATTTCAACTTTTAATATTTTCACTATTATTATCACCATAATTATTACTATGCATAGTTTCATTATGAATTTAACTTCAATTCTTAACTTATTACATTCTCGAAATAATTATATGTTCTCAAAACAATTTTCAAAATCAATTTACATCTTCCAAAATACATGTATTTTTCAAATTAAATGTAAGTTTCTCACATTAAATGTATATGTCTCAAATTAAATAAATGTGTGATCCAATTAGGTACACGTGTCTCGAAATAAGTACATGTGATCCGAAATAAGTAAATGTGATCACATTTCAAACATCATCAACAAGCCATGAGCACTGAGAGAGAGAACGAGAGAGAAAAAAAAAATTTGACTCCAAAGAAATTCCGTCAGTTATGTACTGCAAGTGAAGATGAGATGGCCTATCCAAAAACACACATCTGGCGGGACAGTAGTCGGGTTGCCAGAAACAAAAGGGATGTGTGAAAACTAAAAAAAAATTACCCGCGCGCAGGATCCACGCAGCAGAAATCAGTCACAGAGATCGCGCCCCTCAATTCAGTATCTTCAATGTAAAAATTTTTGAACAGACTCACAGGAGTGAGCTGTCCACGGCGACTTCCATCTTCCTTCCTTCATCAACTTCAGTTTCCCACTGGTCAGGCTTCCGATCCGCATCTAGTGGGAGTAGAAAGCAGTCGTCATCTCTGGTTCCAATCGCCACCGCCCGGGTCGGACAATTAAATTGCCAGCGTGCATCTTCTTCCAGGCTCGTGATAAGTGTATCTGTTTGTGTAAACCAGAAGTTTTCCAAAAAAAGGTTGTTGCAGCAAAGGTTCCATTCCATTGATGACTAACTGAAATTGTGTGGCAGAAAACATCAGGCAAGGAAAAAAAAAATATATGTATACAGGAATTCAAAGCAAATCAAATTCATCAATTTCAAAAATTCAGGCCAAAATCAATTCATCTCTCTCAGTCTCAAAATCAAATTCTGTTTGTCAAAGAAATTATATTATATATATATTTTTTTTTCAAATATCATAAACTCTTATTATTCATTAATTAACTGAAGTCACAGTTATTCACAACTCACAGCATTTAAACTTTCAATAAAATTATTTTCAAACAATAAATTTTTAAAATTATTTTTGTAATTAACAACAATTTTTCTTTCTTTTAACCTAATTTCATTTGTTTAATAAGACAAAATTTTGTGAAAAGCATCACAACATCAGAATAAATTATCAAAATATCATTTTTAGACAAATCAGCCAAACACCAACAGGCAGAGCAAATTCTCTCAGGAAATTTTAAAGTTCAATAGAGTTCAAGATGAGAGTTGCTCAAAACATTTATGAAAATCATTTAAATCAGTTATAAATTTTAATTTACACCACCAAGTTAAGTTTCACAACAAACACATCAAATATTTCAACATTTCAATTAACATATGTGTAATAACATTTTTTTAAAAAAATTGACTATTAATTTTAAAAGATAATGGTTGGAAAGTAACATAATAAACAATCATCAAATAAATAAAATGTATCTGAACAATAATTTCTTTTATAATTGAGAATTTTTTTTTTTTTTTTTTTTTTTTGAAAAATGTGAAACTTATTTAATAAAATCTATTATTATATGCTCTCAAATTGTATGGTGTTTTTGTACTTCTGTTTGCATTGAAAACATTTTGTTTTTGTTGTGGTGAGTAACTGTTATTGTAAACAACTCTGCTTTTCCTAATGTTAGGATTTGAATTCACTCTTGTAAAATTTTGTCGGTTTGTATCAGCATGAAAATTTGATTGATTTCCAGGAACAGAAGGATTCACAGGAGCAGGAAGGTTAAATCTAACTCTTTTTACAGATTCTTTTGTTTTTTGTTTGTTAGCTGGGTTAGATAAACATGGCTTCAGGATCACTGTATCTTTTCTAGATTGAATATTGAATGAAGAATTATTTTGTTTTGGATTTACACATTCACTTCCAGCCTTTTTTTGTTGAGTAAATTTTTGAAGTTCCTTCCTTCTAGGAGGTAATAAAGTAAGTCTATTCACATGTACCAATTGTTCATTCTTCGGATTCATTATGTGTTGTATCAAGAAATTCACTGGTGATGTTTTCTTAATCACACGAAAGGGTCCTTTATTAAAAGAGCTTAATTTCTTCGACTGTCCCTGGGGCAAATGAGGCGTATACAAGTAAACCAAATCACCAATTTTGATTTCAGGTTGCTTTGCTTTCTTATGTTGTTGTGATATTTGTGAGTTTTCTGCTTTTTCTAAATTTCTCTTAACCAAGTCATACATTTTTTTCAATCGAAATTGTAGATCTTCACCGTATTCATATGTAGAGTCGTATGTAGGGATTTTAAAACCGGAAATGAGTGTATTGGGAACCGTCAAGTCTCTTCCATAGACTAAGTATGCAGGAGATTCACCTGTGGAGGCATGAATAGCATTTCGATGAGCCAAAAGTGCAAATTGGATCAATCTGTCCCAATTATTTTTATCATCATAAGCAATGTTTTTTAATGATCTGAGGAGAGTTCCATTAAGACGCTCGACACAGCCATCTGAGCTAGGATGATATGGACTTGTAGTAGATTTACTAATACCTAATTTCTCATAAAAACTTTTTGCAGATCTTGATAAAAAATTCGAACCACAATCTGTGACCATAAATTGAGGTATGCCATGCTGTGCTATAAAATGTTCTAGGCACTGCAAAATGTCATCAGTCTTTATAGAAGCGAGTGGGTACGCTTCAGGCCATCGAGTGAAGTAATCGGTGATCACCAGGATATATTTTTTTCCTGAGTAAGAGGTAGGCAAGGGTCCAACGCAGTCCATTGCGACCCGTTGAAATGGATAACTTGATCTCGAAAATCTCTGGATTGGAGCTTTATTGTTTTTGTAACCTCTATTGATAACACAGATTTCACACGACGACACATAGTTACTTGTTTGGGAGTACATCCCTGTCCAATAGTATTTACGACTAATAGAAGCTAAAGTCCTTCTAAAACCGCAGTGAGCATAAGTGGGACAATCATGATGCAACCAAAGTATTTCTGACACAAGTTCCTGAGGAACAACAATTCTCTCTTGGTATTGGTGTCTCAACTTCGGATTCTTGTGGGTGCACCATAAGGTATCATCTTTTCGAAAAAATACTAGACTCTGAGGATATGGCATAATATTCTTTTCTAAGCAATCTATGATCTTGTTACATCTGGAATCAGATTTCTGAGCATTTTTTATTCTTACAAGTAAAGTTGGATGTGCAGAAATTTGTTCAAACTCTTTAATTGGCATGTTGTTGTCATTTTGCGTATCTTGTTGATCATTTAAATTATTATCCACAACACAAATTTCATTAGTTTGATTTTCATTTAAATTTCCAAAAACACTTTCACTCAAATTCTCATGAATATTGTTATTGTTGACACTAGGAATTTTTGATACTAAATTAGGAGAATTTTGTTTCTTTGCATTATTGATAACTTTGAATTTAGACACAAATCTGTTGTTAGGAACAACATTCACCGAGTTTGCACAATCATTGACATTTCTTGACAAGTAGTCGGCTACTACATTTGCCTTTCCTGGCTTATGTATGATTTCATAATCAAATTGTGTCAATGAAGCAATCCACCTAGCAAGTCTGGAAGTAGGGTCTTTCAATTTAAATATAAAGGAGAGTGAACTTTGGTCACAAAAAATAGTAAAATGTTTTCCAATCAGGTAATGTTTATAGTAATTTGTAGCCCATACCACAGCAAGTGCTTCTCTTTCCACCACACTGTACTTTTGTTCAGCATCATTTAACTTTCGACTCGCATAAGAAATAGGGTGATAATCTCCATTTTCATCAGCTTGGGAAAGAAAACCACCCAAGGACTGATTCGAAGCATCAGTGTGTAGCACAAATGGTTTGTTAAAATCAGGGAGATTCAATATTGGTTTAGATAAGAGTTTTTTCTTAAGAATATCAAAGGATTTCTGAGCATCATCTGACCAAACAAATTTCTTTTTGTTGTCCTTGTTTTTTGTTTTTAAAATTTTGGTTAAAGGTACTGTTATTTCTGCATAGTTTTTGATAAATTTCCTGTAAAACCCTGTGAGACCAAGGAACTGCCTCACATTTTTCACTGATTTTGGAATTTTAAAATTTTCAACTACTTCAACATTGTGAGGGTCAGGTTGCACTTTTCCTTCAGACACAAGGAAACCAAGGTACTTAATGGTTTTCCTAAAAAAATGACACTTGGAAGGCTTCAATTTCAAACCATGTTTTCCTAATCTTATGAAAATCTCTTCCAATTTCTTTAAGTGTTCTTCAAAAGAGCGAGAAGCGACTATTATGTCATCGATATATATTCCTGAGATTCCAGCCAAAACAAGTGACATGAGTCTTTGAAATGATGCAGGTGCATTTTTCAGCCCAAAAGGAGTTCTAAGCCACTCAAAGTGACCATCGGGAGTTGAAAAAGCAGTCTTTTCATAATCATTTGGATGAAGGCATAGCTGGTAAAATCCAGAGGTCAAATCCAGTGTGCTAAAGTATGTAGCACCAGAAAGTTTGTCAATCAATTCTGCTATGTTAGGAATAGGAAAAACTTCGCTAATTGTCAGATTGTTTAATTTTCGATAATCAGCCACCAGCCTATATGAACCATCAGGTTTCTTCACAAATAACACGGGTGTGTTATAAGGAGAGGTGCTTGGTTGGATAATTTTGGCGTTTAAGAGTTCATTGGTTTGCTTTGATAACTCTTTCTGCAGGTGATGAGGCACACGGTAGGGTTTCTGTCTAATTGGAATATTTGAATTTAAATTAATTTTATGCAAAATGGTGTCGCAGCCTGTTATCTCATTAACAGACTTGGCAAAGACATTTCTGTATTTTTTTAACAAATTTTGTAACAATTTTTTCTGCATGCCATTTATATGTTTCAAATCAAAGTCACCACCCCATACTTCAAATATCTCGTTGTTTTCTTTATGTTGTTCATCAACACTATTTACTTCAGATAAATTTGTCTCTTGCACATGACTAATTATACCCAATTTCATTCCTTTGTTAATATTTATTTTTTCTTTTGAAGGATTTGCCACTCGAGCATATATAAAATCATCTTTTGTCACCTTATATACAGCTCTTGCTAAAAAATAGTTTTGTTCAGTGGAACATTCACTGATATCTCTAGGTTCTAATAAAATTGTAGAATTTTTTTCAAATTTTGAATCAATTTTGACTTTTATGAATGACTCTTCCATAGGTTTCAAAATGCATTTCTGGTATGCTTTAGCAAAATTTAAATTCTCTTTTGGCTGTATTTTTCTCTTCTCTTGGCAAAAAGAACTTGTATTTAAGGAATTCATATCACAATCTGAACTTGTAATTTCACTGACATCATTATCACAGATATTTGAAACGGTTAAGGTCTTGTTGGTTTGCTTATAGTCATTTACTACACTTTGCATTATAGGATTTCTACTGATAAACTCACTATTTTCATTTATACACAGATCTCTAAAATCAATGTCATGGAATTCATTTTGTACATTCAAATAATCCTTTCTGAAATTTTCATAAAAACTGTTATTGTTGTTTCTATAGTCAATGTCCTTTAAATACTGAATGTCATAATTTGCATCAAACTGTAAGTGACTAATTGTGTTGCATTCTTTCATTTCTTCTGATACCACTGCAGTCGTTTGTGATGTACTTGTTTCAACAAAGGGTATGCTGCAATATTTAAAATTGACTCGTTTGTATTTGTAACTTATTGTCACTTCCTTTTTGTTTAGGAAAACACTACCTAAAATCATATTGTAATTTTTGGGAGCAGGAATGTCCAGGACACAACACTCGATTTCACTTCTTTCATTAGCAATTGCAATAGGAAAAGATACTTTTCTTTCTACCAAAATATTTTGATTGGAGATTCCCCTCAAAATTGTAGAGGTATGTTTTATTTGATAATTTTCTGGAGGAATATTTTGAAGAGAGCTTTCGTAAATTATGTTAATTGAACTTCCCGAATCAATCAAAGCATTCAATTTTGTATTACCAACAAACACTGTTATAATCGGAAAAGCATTGATACAAGGAGTATCAAAGTCAACCATCGAATTAGTTTCAAAGTTCGGTCTACTAGGATTATATTGGAAGGAAGTCTGATTGTTGTAATTTTGTCTATTGAAATGTCTTCTATTACCAAAATTTGGATAATTTCCTCTTCCATAATTATTTCTGTTATTTTGATTGAAAGTTGCAAATTTATAATTATCATAACGATTTTGAAATTGGTTTGAATAGTTTCTTCTATAATTATTTTGATTTCCTCTATATGTGTTTTCAAATGGTCTTCTAAAATATCGGAAACTTCTTTTGGATTTGTAATTTTGATAAGTATTCCCATTTCTCCATTCGTTTCTTCTCGAGGCAGCTGGAATTCCTCTTTGATTTACTAGACTTCTGTTTCCTATGCTTTTGTATGGAGTTGAAGTTTGAAAAGAAGTTGAAGGTCTGGATTTCTTTTTTGGAACCATATTCTCCAACTTTTCTTCCGAGAATTCTTCTTCGTTATATTTACTTGTAGAGGGCATATTCAAACTGTCTTCAAAGCTTCTGTTGCTTCTGTCAATTTCTTCTCTTAAAAATGAAAGTTTTTCTTTTCTTTTCGCAGCATTTTCTTCAAACCTCTTCTTCAAAGCTTCATATTCAGTTTTCTTTTCTTTTAATTTAGCTTTTAAATTTTCCAATTCTTCTTCATGTTTTCTTCTCTTCGACACAGTAAGAGTAACTTCTTCATCTACACAGTCCGAGCTTTCATTCAGGATCTCTTCATGCAAAATAGCGACCTGTTTTGCAGCTTCAAATGTTTGTGGATTCGCCGCACATACAGCTTTTCGAATAGTCATCTTTAATCCTTTTATGAAGGAATTTTTCAGAATTGCAGTTCTCAGCGAATTTTCGCCAGAGTTGCATAACTCTTCCGGAAATGCTCGAAAAGAATCCGCTTCAATTCTCAAGGCAAACTGCCTGATTGTTTCATTATGTTTTTGTTTCAAGTTTACTAAATTCTCTACTTTTTTGGCAATATCTTCTTTTGTTTCAAATTGCTCCTTCAAAGCAAGAATCAATTCACCAAAGTTTTCACTGTGATTAAGACGAGGGATTCCCTTAATTAATCTTTCAGCCTGATTCTTTAATTTCAGTTTCAATATGAAAATTTTGTCTATGTTCGACCACTCAGCATGTTTTGCCACTAAGTCAAATTTGTCGAGAAAGTCCACAAATGATTCATTTGGAGAACCAGAAAAATCAGGGATAGTGTTTATAAATTGTGAGGAGACTGAGTTTGTTTTGGTTTTTCTTGAACTTGCACTAACCGACACAGATCTTCCAGAATTTGGAGAGAGTCGGGGAGGAGAGCGTGAAGGCACACGAGCATTAGCTCCAGTCTGTGATGAGGAATCAGTGCTTCTACTAGCACGAGCAGTTTTGTTACGAGGCATGTTTGAATTTTGAATTTTTTTTTTTTTTGAAATGCAACAATCAGTGCGATTAATATTTGTGGTTGTGTGCTTAAAGTGTATATGAAATACTATCAAAATTGAGTTTGTTATTGTTTTTGTAAAAATCACTCATATTTCCCCCAAAATATCAAACACACAATCATATGTCAAAATATATATATATATATGTGTGGGTCAGACTTATTACTTTTCAATTTCATGTATTGGTCATATATTCTCATTTTTATGCAACAATTATACACATAGAAACCACTTACTTCGATCATACATTTAAATACAATTACACAATAAATACTCATATATTTCAAATATACCACTTTTAACTCTTTTTTTTTTTTTTTCAATATGCACAGAATTATAGCTTACACCCTGAAAAAGCACAAAGCCAAGGTTTTACTTTTTTTTTTTTTTTTAAAATAGAGCAATTAAATTTATTTTCTACCACTCCGTAAGTCAGAACGGCACCACTGTCGTATCGCCGCACAAACACGGCACCACTGTCGTATCGGTGCACAACCGCATCGGCACCAATGTCATATCGGCGGTGGATTCGGCCCCGGAGTCAAATCGGCGGGGAGTCGAACGAAAGTGAAACCGAAACCGATCGCACGACCGATATGCACAGAAGAATCGAAGATATGTAGATGAGTACATTGCGTCCAAAATATAATCACACATAATTCACTTATAATACTCTCATATAACTCATAAATAATTCACATGTAACCCAGGAGTACTTACGGTCTGGAGACATCAGTCCACAGATGGGTAGAAGAATAAAAGACAGAATTCAGGGTGCGCAAATAATTTAACACATTATATCAAATATTCATATTTATTCTTAAGTATGCCATTTAAATTTTATATATATATATTCCAAACAAATTAATATTCAATATCCATTTCACAATATTACTTTCAGTAAATAATATCATCTCTTTCACTAGAGAACTTTATGCAAAGTAAATCAACATTCAGTTAACATTATATCAATCACACTCTTTAGAATCTTATCAATTTAAATTTATATATAGACAATAATCAATATATTTCAATACGCATTCCAATTAAGAGATGTTAGTTTATAAGCCTTAAATTTATACCAGTGCTTGGAATGATAAATTTAAGTTCCACTGTTCATGCACTTGAATTTAGAAATTTACCTCCCGGTTCTGTATATAAATCAAATCCACATAATTTCAGAACATCCGATCTTTACCAAAAGTTCCGCAAAATTTATATCCGACTTGCAGTATATCGACATCAGAACACGAAGTTAACTCGAACAGGCAGCCACGCCCGGATATTCAGACAACGGTCAAAATCACAACCTAAAACAGAGAAATAATGCATTAAATTTTGAATAAAATTTTAGATCCCGGTGCATTTCTTCTTCGGGCATCTTCCCGGATTAGATTTTGGGAAAATCAATAATCCACAGCAATATGGGGCCACCGGCCCTACTCTCTTTGTTCCGTTTTCTCCTCCGAAAACTTACATCCGAACTTCTCAAAGTTCTTCTCCAAAAAGCTCCTGAACACAGGCACAAGCGCCCGACGACAGCCAAGAAGCTCTCCCATTGGCTGCCGCCCAGAGGAGAAGTTTCGCTTTTCGAAAACTTCTCACAGACGAGGCAGGCGCCGGGAAAAAAAACAGCAGAACATTAAATTCACATTCTCGAACCAAACTAGACTTTTACACGTAAATGAATCTGAACGAGGCTTAACACAATGCAGGCGTTGAAAAGGAGAGATTTCCAAGCCGCGATTCTCAAACTGTCGAATCGAACATACATGCGATACGACACACTCGGTAGGGTGACCATTAAGAACACCCCTGGAGGAAGAGGAACCAAGAGAATACACATATTTTCTGATACATAAAATAAACACAATATTCCTCATATTATACTTGACATTTATATACGACATTTGTATACTTTGAACATATACGACATTTTCATATAACATCATCAATGACTCGATACTCACGAGGATTTGACAATTAACACTCTATTCGTTAGGTGGAAGACTAAATATATATAAAACTTTACCTCGTCTCTTTTAAATATAACATTTACAATTCTGTACCATGGGAAAGGATATCAGGATGGACTCTCGGCATAAACTCATCGAGATTCTTGCGCAGAACAAAATCCATCATGGTCGGGAAACTTGACTACACAACATCATGCTGGCGGAATTCGACATCTTGGTTGGTTACGGAGATTGGTTGATTCGTACCTTAGGACACAAGGAGGAGTCAGGCAAATACAAATCGCTGTAAAATGAGCTTTCCCTCTTGCCCTATTAGCGATTCAAGCCGACCAGTGAAAGAACCATTTTCTCTTTTCACAAGACTCATTATTCCATTACTACCAGGCTGATTCATTTAAAGACACGAGTGACTCATCTCTGAACCGAGCCAAACGACTCTACGCACAACTTGTCGAACTATGTTACATATTTTAATCACATCCTTCCACTTTCAAAATTAATCCACCTTTTCTTAAAATTCGCGATCATACGCGAATCAAACACACACGTCTACATTTCTCCACGACTCCTTCCAATCTGCTTCCAAAATCCTTTTTCAAACGCGCGCGTGCGCAAAACCTGCAAGTTCCCAACTAGCGACTGAGAAGCGAAAATACAAAACTATTACTATTTTTCTGGAACATAAACACTTTTGCGATTTTAGAGTTCACTTCCCTTAAAAGTCAATGTAATTGAAAACATGTAGAAAAGACATTTATATTTCGAAATTGACACTTTCAATCACACAGAAATAAAACAATACTTTAATATACAATTTTAACACAGAGGTGTGAAAGCCTTATCACAGTACACACGCACGTACACACATCTGTGCAATGTATACGTTTTCTCTAAAAAGCATCCAAGTTTCAAGGAATTTGGTAATTAGGTTGGTAGTTTGGTAATTAAGGTATTTATTAGTTTAAGAAATACTCTGGTGCTGATTAGATTTTGGCATGACTGGGAATAATAAAATAAACTCACAATAGATTGACAAAATGGCAAATATTAAATAAACGTCTAAATACATTCAAATTTCTGTTAAAGTTAAAACTTAAGAGACGAAGTATATGCATGTTGCGACAAAAGTAAGACGAAGTATATACATGTTGCGAAAAAGTATTAATCAGTTTCGATGACAAAAAATAGTTTTCTTCGTCGGACGTCTATAATTTTTTCAGACACCTGGCTGAGCAATTTTTACTTTCCCTGCAATACATGGTAACGCATAGGGAAAGTATTGGAATCATGCCGAAAATCACAACTCGAGTTTTCGACGGATCTACTCGTTTCGAGACGTCTAGAATACGAAAAACCCATTTTTAACGTGACGTCTGTGTGTGTGTCTGTCTGTGCAATGTATGTATCCACTCTAACTCAAAAACTAATGGACCGAATGTCATAAAATTTGGTAGGTAAGTCACTTGGGTATGACCCTGGTGCTGATTAGTTTTTGGTACGATTCGTAAAAACAGAACCCGTCTTTTTTTGCGAAATGGCCCGTAAAAATGTCATGTATCCACTCTAGCTAAAATACTGATTGACCAAATTTCACAAAATTTGGTAGATAAGTTACTTGTACGATACTCTGGTGCTGATTAGATTTTGGTATTAATCGGAAAAGAACAACCTGCCTTTTTTTACGAAATGGCCCTCAGAAATCGCAAAATCTAACACAAGAAAGATGAATAATGCATAAAGCATTGATAATGAAACACTTTCTAACTGCAATGCAATTTTATTTAAACATCTCTAAAATGCTATATATTCAGCGGTAATATTTTAAAATTATCACAATACTACAATAATTTTTTATATTTGAAAACTTAAAATTTCATCGAAAAAAATGAACTTTATTCAAATGACGTCATTGAAATATAAGTCGCCTGGTTTAAACATCTCTAAAATGCGATACATTCAGCGGTGATATTTTTAAAATTATCACAATACTACAATAATTTACTACATTTGAAAACTTAAAATTTCATTGAAAAAAATGAACTTTATTCAAATGAAGTCATTTGAAATATAATTCGCCTGGCTCTCTATGTAAAAGCTGTAAATATCTCATTCATATACTTTTATTCCATTCCTTTCATTCATCACAATACTACAATAATTAACTTTATTTTAAAATTTAAAACCATGGAGGTAAAAGTAATTTAACTCTATGCTTTAAACTTCATCGAAAAAGTCTGCAATAAAATCGTCTGGTATGAAATCGTCATTCATAAACTTTTTTCCATTCATCACAATACTATAATAATTTATTTTATTTAAAAACTTAAAACCATGGAGGTATAAGTAATTTAACTCTATGTTTAAAACTTCATCGAAAAAATCGTCTGGTTGGTTCTCTATGTAAAATCAATGAATGTTTCATTCATATCAGCCATATTGCTGACTCCCAAGCTAAATAATTTTGCGTTAAAGAAATTCAGCAATTCTTATGCAACTTATCCTATATCTTTATGTGTTTGCATTCTCCATAAGTGAAAATTAGGCTTCGTTGTAGAAATAATCAAAGTTTGATGATCATTTAAACTCAAATGTATTGTAATTGCGTTGTTTCAGAATGTAGATGCACAGACATTAAGCAGAAATAAAGCGGATTTAGGACGCATACAACACTAAACATAGAAAGAACTTTTAAAATCACGATTTTGACACGAGATGGATGCCATATTTTATTTTGAAGTGGGTCACGCTATCTCTTAATTCAAGAAAGATCAATCATGCATAAGCATTGATTATGAAACACTTTCCAACTGAAATGCAATTTCATTTAAAAATTTTTAAAATGTGATACATTCAGTGGTGATATATTTTACATTATCACAGTACTACAGTAATTTATTATACTTAAATATTTAAAACTGTATCGAAATATAAATCATCTGATTATGCAAAATCAATGAATATTTCATTCATATAACTTGTATTCCAGACTCCAGAGCCAAATAATTTTGTGCTAAATAATTTTGTAAAAAAAATTCTGCAATTCTTATGTAACTTACCTTACAATCGCTTCAGATATTTGCATTCTGCATAAGTTAAAATTAGGCTTCGTTGAAGAAACAATAAAAGTTTAGGGATCATTTAAAATCACAACTATTGTAATTGCATAGGCACGGAATTTAGATACACAGATAATACACATATACGCAGATAATATATATGTGTGTGTGTGTGTGTATTCAAAGTATTGGAATCATGCCGAAGATCGGAACTCGAATTTTCGAAGGATCTACACGTTTTGGGACTTCTGGAACACGAAAAAACTATTTTTAGGAAGACGTCTGTGTGTGTAAGAGTGTATCTGTGTATGTTTCTGTGTGTCTGTGAGGATATTACATCCAATCTAATTGAAAAACTAATGGACTGAATTTCATAAAATTTTTTGTAGGTATGTTTTTTGTGGGAAATCCTGATGTTCATTAGATTATAGTACGATTCGTAATAAAAGAATCTGCTTTCTTTGCGAAATGGCCGGCAGAAATTGCCTTCATCCACTCTAGCTAAAAACTAATGGAACAAATTTAATAAAATTTGGTGTATAATATTTCAATGACCTACAAGGGATTTATATACCAAATTTAACAAAATTTGGTACATAAATCATTTGTAGGTTATTCTAGTACGATTCAGGAAAAAGGAACGGGCTGTTTCTGCGAAATGACCCTCAAAAATCGTTAAATATAAAAATAAAGGACTACGTGTGCGCAATTATATCAATTAAATTCCTATTTTATACGTGATTTTTGACAACAAAATGAATAAGACTAACCCCATTACTCTAAGACTTGCCGTTCTTGAGATATTCTAGTTTTTTTCGCGTTTTCGGTACTCCACCTTTGACAATAAGTCCAGCTATCAAATGAGAACCAAATTTAAGTTTGACGTGCAAATTCAATGTCATTTATTATACTTATGGCTGTTATTTTGTGCAGATAAATTCAAATTATTATTGAAGAAATAAAGAGAACGTGAACGTGGATTACTTGCAGGCCATTTCGAAAAAAATGTATGATCTATATTTAAAGATCCACCAAATTTTTGTAGAAGAAAATGTTCAACAAATTTAAGCTGTTTACCAAATTTTAACTCTCTAGGACGTAGGAAAGGGCATTAAAAATGCCATCAAATAAGTATATCATGAAGAGTTATATAAAATTTAAAAAAAATTGAAAAATTGTTATCTACCAAATTTATTTTAAAATGTGAAGTCTCTCTCAAATACAAAATGATTAATGTGTTGGAAAGATATTTATTATATATTATATCTCTTTTTACTTTCCCTGCAATACATGGTAATGTATAGGGAAAGTATTGGAATCATGCCGAAAATCGCAACTCGAGTTTTCGACGGATCTACACGTTTCGAGACCTCTAGAATACGAAAAAACCATTTTTAGGGTGACGTCTGTGTGTGTGTCTGTGTGTCTGTCTGTGTGTCTGTGTGTCTGTGTGTCTGTCTGTGCAGATTTTGTATCCACTCTAACTAAAAAACTAATGGACCGAATTTCACAAAATATTGTGGTAAGTCACGTGTGGGCGGGGCTGGTGCTGATTAGTTTTGGGTACGATTCGGAATAAAAGAAATGGTCTGCAAAAGCCTTTTTTTGAAATGGTCTGCAAAAGCTTGTATCCACTGTAGCTAAAAAACTAATAGATCGAATTTCACAAAATTCGGTAGATAAGTCACGTATAGGTCACCCTGGTGCTGATTAGATTTTGGTACGATTCAGAAAAAAATAACCTGCCTTTTTTTGCAGAATGGCCCGCAAAAATCGTCCAAATCTAAACTAAAGAACTACGTATGCTCAAATATATCCTTTAATTGCTTGTTTAATACGTAATTTTTAGCGAAGAAAAGAATAAGACCAACCCCATTACATTAGGACTAGCCGTTCTCGAGATATTTTAGTTTTTCGTATTTTCTCTACGCCACCTTTGAAAAGAAGTCCAGTTACCGAATGAGAACGAAAATTGAATTAAAAGTGAAATAAATTTAATTAAAATAAAGAGAGCATGGATATAAGTCTGCAGGGAAAGTCATGTGCTGCCCACATCAGATTTTTACTTTCCCTGCAATACATGGTAATGTATAGGGAAAGTACTGGAATCATGCCGAAAATCACAACTCGAGTTTTCGACGGATCTACACGTTTCGAGACCTCTAGAATACGAAAAAACCATTTTTAGCGTGACGTCTGTGTGTGTGTCTGTGTGTCTGTCTGTGCAGATTTTGTATCCACTCTAACTAAAAAACTAATGGACCGAATTTCACAAAATTTTGTAGGTAAGTCACTTGTGGGCGGGGCTGGTGCTGATTAGTTTTGGGTACGATTCGGAATAAAAGAACCCGCCTTTTTTTGTGAAATGGCCCGCAAAATCTTGTATCCACTGTAGCTGAAAAACTAATGGACCGAATTTCACAAAATTCGGTAGATGAGTCACGTATAGGTGACCCTGGTGCTGATTAGATTTTGGTACAATTTAGAAAAAAATAACCTGCCTTTTTTTGCAGAATGGCCCGCAAAAATCGTCCAAATCTAAACTAGAGAACTACGTATGCTCAAATATATCCATTAAATGCTTGTTTAATACGTAATTTTTAGCGAAGAAAAGAATAAGACCAACCCCATTACAGTAGGACTAGCCGTTCTCGAGATATTTTAGTTTTTCGTATTTTCTCTACGCCACCTTTGAAAAGAAGTCCAGTTACCGAATGAGAACGAAAATTGAATTAAAAGTGAAATAAATTTAATTAAAATAAAGAGAGCATGGATATAAGTCTGCAGGGAAAGTCATGTGCTGCCCACATCAGATTTTTACTTTCCCTGCAATACATGGTAATGTATAGGGAAAGTATTGGAATCATGCCGAAAATCACAACTCGAGGTTTCGACGGATCTACACGTTTCAAGACATCTAGAATACGAAAAAACCATATTTAGCGTGACGTCTGTGTGTGTGTCTGTGTGTCTGTGTGTCTGTTTGTCTGTCTGTGCAGATTTTGTATCCACTCTAACTAAAAAACTAATGGACCGAATTTCACAAAATTTTGTAGGTAAGTCACTTGTGGGCGGGGCTGGAGCTTATTAGTTTTGGGTACGATTCGGAATAAAAGAACCCGCCTTTTTTGCGAAATGGCCCGCAAAAGCTAGTATCCACTCTAACTGAAAAACTGATGGACCGAATTTCACAAAATTCGGTAGATGAGTCACTTGTGGGTTACCTTGGTGCTGATTAGATTTTGGTACTATTCGGAAAAAAATGACCTGCCTTTTTTGCAAAATGGCCCGCAAAAACCGTCCAAATCTAAACTAAAGAACTGTGTATATCCATTAAATGCTGATTTAAGACGTAATTTTTAACGACGAAAAGAATAAGACCAACCCCATTACACTAGGACTAGCCGTTCTCGAGATATTTTAGTTTTTCGTACTTTCCCTACGCCACCTTTGAAAATAAGCCCGGTTACCGAATGAGAACGAAAATTGAATTAAAAGTGAAATAAATTTAGTTAAAATAAATAGAACGTTAATATAAGTCTACAGGGAAAGTCATGTGCTGCCCACATCAGATTTTTTTCTTTCTGGAGGATATCCCAAAAGTCAGAATTTAATTGAACTTGTTTTTTTCCCTATATTATATAATTTTTAATTAAAAAACTACTAACATATTTTACTGAAATTTTTTATATATATTTTATGGGATAATGTGAATATTTCCGAAAAATTTCGAAGCAATTTGTGAATTTTAAATGTGCTTAAAAATGTTTGAAAAATTGGGTCCCCTGGGGTTCAATGTATTTCATTTTTTCAACCAGGGTTCAATAAAAAATTAATTGGGAGATATTATTTATTTATATTCCCATAGGTCCCACAGACCGTCTGAAAAACCGTCTAAAATTTTATATTGATAAAGTCATTTTTACGGCAGTTATCGTGCTAACGGACAGACAGACAGACAGACAGAATGAACAAAGTCATAAACACTTTTCAACTATGTTGTAAAGTGTTAAAAAGCTACGTATGTTCAAAAATATCAATTAAATGTTTGTTTTATACGTAATTTTTGATGAGAAAAATAATAAGAACAACTCTATTACTCTAGGACAAACCATTCTCGAGATATTTGAGATTTTTACTTTCGCTGCAACACATGGTAATGTATAGGGGAAGTATTGGAATCATGTCGAAAATCGCAACTCGTGTTTTCGACGGATCTACACGTTTCAAGACCTCTAGAATATGAATAAAGCCATTTTTAGCGTGACGTCTGTGTGCGTGTCTGTGTGTCTGTCTCTGTGTCTGTCTGTGTGTCTGTCTGTGTGTCTGTCTGTGCAGATTTTGTATCCACTCTAACTAAAAAACTAAAGCTCCAAATTTCACAAAATTTGGTAAGTCACTTGTGGGCGTGTCTGGAGCTGATTAGTTTTGGATACGATTCGGGATAATAGAAACCGCTTTTTTTTGCGAAATGGCCCGCAAAAGCTTGTATCCACTCTAGCTGTAAAACTAATGGACCGAATTTCACAAAATTTGGTAGATAAGTCACTTGTGGGTCACCCTGGTGCTGATTAGATTTTGGTAGCATTCTGAAAAAATAACCTGCCTTTTTTTGCAAAATGACCCGCAAAAATCGACAAAATCTAAAATAAAAAACTACGTATAATCAAATATATCCATGAAATGCTTGTTTAATGAGTAATTTTTAACGAAGAAAAGAATAAGACCAACCCCATTGCACTAGGTCTAGCCATTCTCGAGATATTTTAGTTTTTCCGTATTTTCTCTACGACACCTTTGAAAAGTTCCAGTTATCAAATGAGAACGAAAATTGAATTAAAAGTGAAATAAATTTAATTAAAATAAAGAGAACGTCGATATAAGCCTGCAGGGAAAGTCATGTGCTGCCCGCATCAGATTTTTGTATATCTAAGAAAATGTGTTTAATACGAAAAATTGGATGAAGGAACGATGAGAAATTTACCGCATTACTCTAGTATAAACTGTTTTCGAGATAAGTTGTTTTGAAAATGTGGCAAATTGGCATCGTTTTAAAATCCGTCTAGTCTCCAAGTAATAAAAATCTGATGTGAGCAGCACATGACTTTCCCTGCAGACTTATATTAACGTTCTCTTTATTTTAATTAAATTTATTTCACTTTTAATTCAATTTTCGTTCTCATTTGGTAACCGGGCTTATTTTCAAAGGTATCGTAGGGAAAGTACGAAACACTAAAATATCTCGAGAACGGCTAGGCCTAGTGTAATGGGGTTGGTCTTATTCTTTTCGTCGTTAAAAATTACGTATTAAATCAGCATTTATTGGATATATTTGAGTATACCCAGTTCTTTAGTTTAGATTTGGACGATTTTTGCGGGCCATTTTGCAAAAAAAGGCAAATCATTTTTTTCCGAATCGTACCAAAATCTAATCAGCACCAGGGTAACCCACAAGTGACTCATCTACCGAATTTTGTGAAATTCGGTCCATTAGTTTTTCAGTTAGAGTGGATACAAGCTTTTGCGGGCCATTTCGCAAAAAAAGGCAGGTTCGTTTATTCCAAATCGTACCAAAAACTAATCAGCACCATACTCGCTCACAAGTAACTTACCTACCAAATTTTGTGAAATTCGGTCCATTAGTTTTTTAGTTAGAGTGGATACAAAATCTGCACAGACAGACAGACAGACACACAGACAGACAGACACACAGACACACAGACACACAGACACACACACAGACGTCACGCTAAAAATAGTTTTTTCGTATTCTAGAGGTCTCGAAACGTGTAGATCCGTCGAAAACTCGAGTTGCGATTTTCGGCATGATTCCAATACTTTCCCTATACATTACCATGTATTGCAGGGAAAGTAAAAAATCTGATGTGTGCAGATTTGAGAATAAATCCAGATACCAAATGAAAACGAAAGTGAAAAGTCAGTGTAATTTCAATTAATATACGTGTTATTTAGTGCATTAAACTCAATTCAAGGAATTATTAATGAAGTAATGAGGAAATGAAATTGAATCTGCAGGGAAAGTCATGTGCTACTGACATTAGATTTTTACTTTCCCTGCAATACATGGTAATGTATAGGGAAAGTATTGGAATCATGTCGAAAATCGCAACTCGAGTTTTCAACGGATCTATACGTTTCGAGACCTCTAGAATACGAGTGTGTCTGTCTGTCTGTGTGTCTGTGTGTGTGTGTGTGTGTGTGTGTGTGTGTGTGTGTGTGTGTGTGTGTGTGTGTCTCTGTCTGTCTGTCTGTGTGTTTGTCTGTGTGTCTGTCTGTCTGTGCAATGTATGTATCCACTCTAACTCAAAAACTAATGGACCGAATTTTATAAAATTTGGTAAGTCACTTGGATGTGATCCTGGTGCTGATTAGTTTTGGGTACTATTCGGAATAAACCAACCCGCCTCTCTTTGCGAAATGGCCCTCAAAAATTGCCTTTATCCACTGTAACTGAAAAACAACTTGATCAAATTTTGCAAAATTTAGTACATACGTCATTTATGGTCGACCCTGGTGCTGATTAGATTTTGATACGATTCGGAAAAGCACAACCTGCCTTTTTTATGAAATGACCCCCAAAAATTATATATTTCCACTAATCGACTAAATTTCATAACGACTAAATCGGCTAAATTTCTAACTCAACTAATCGACTAAATTTCATAAAATTTGGTAGATAAGTCACTTGTTGTCGACCCTGGTGCTGATTAGATTTTGGTACGATTCAGAAAGGAACAAGCTGCTTTTTTTTAGAAAATGGCCCGCAAAAATTTCATATATCCATACTAGCTAAAATACTTATTGAACTTATTGAACCCAATTTCACAAAAATTGGTAGATTCGTTACTTGTGGGATACTCTGGTGCTGATTAGATTTTGGTACGATTCGGAGAAGAACAACCTGCCTTTTTTTACGAAATGGCCCGCAAAAATCGCTAAAATAAAAAAAAAGACTATATATGGTCAAATATATCAAATGAACTTTTATATTATACGCAACTTTTGACGAGGAAAAGAATATAACACACTTCATTACACTTTAGGACTAACCGTTCTCAAGATATTTGAGATTTCTTGCATTTTTGTTACGCGGATTTCGGGAAAATGTCCAATTACCAAATAAAACCGAAAATTGAATTCAAAATGAAAATTTAGTGTAATTTGGTGCAATGAAACTCAAGCTAACGAATTATTAAATAAATAAAGAAAATATGAGTTTGAGTCTGCAGGGAAAGTCATGCGCTGCCCACATCAGATTTTTTTAAATTTGTAACTACAATTTATAATTTTATTATATGGCTTCATATAAATTTTATAGAACGTGAACATCGTTTCAGAAATAACAGGGAAATGTGCGCATAAAGTGCATAAAGACAAATATGCCGCGCGCGCGAATGAAAAATATGTATATAGTTCAATATTTGTGTTGCAAAATATTAAAAGCTATAAATCCAACGAGAGCTAATATTATGCTATTTCATCATAATATTTACACTACGAAGGTTTTATTATACAGAAAAAGCAATATAATTCAATATTTGTGTTGCAAAATAATGAGTTAAAAATTGCACTATAGGTACTTTGCTACTATTTTATCATAATGTTTATATTCCAAAGATTTAATAATATGTGACGCGTAAAATTTATGAATATGGATTTTTCAAAGTACGAAGTATTTTAATTTAAATATTTTGCTAAATATTTTAAAACGCTAAACTCTGTGTTTAATTTTAAGAACCATGAGTAACACATTTCTATAAATACTTCGTTCTAGTAACAACTTGTTTATTTACACTAGGTCTTAAACACAAATTACATAGATATGAATATTATAATATGCATTTCAGCAGTGTATGCACACGTAACTTGGCAACTACATTAATCTTCGGTCGCTCCTTACCTCATCTGAGAACATCAGAATTTCGATTAATTCTGTCCAGTTTATATCCTACAGACCAATGTTCTGCGTGTTGATTCATATTATGTATAATACAGACCTCTAAAATTATATATTTGATCCTTAACTTGAGCATTGTGTATGTCTTGTCTGCAGTTTCACATATAGATGTCATAAATGCTTTAACACTTTATAATAATTACACAATGCTATTAAAACCTTTGGGCTTTGTACCCTATAATTTGTTAAATAAGAATAGGTTAAATAAAAGAATTAAATGTTGCATTCCAGGATAACACGTTTGAATAATAATTTAAATAAAAATATATCTTAACTCGTGAAATAAATATGTGACATAAGAGATCAGTGGATTTTAAATCCCTATTCGTACTAACTTTTGTTTATGAAAAGTAAAATATATAAATAGTTAAATAAAATAGATGTTAAAATATGTGACAATGTATTCTATAGCGAGACACTGAATGGCGCACGCACCATTATATACCCTATTTTTCATTATTCGCTCATTGATGTCACATACTAATTGAAGCGCCATCTGGTGGTGGTATTTTCGGAAAAATATTTTTGGACATTATTTCACGAAATCGGATTTTTCCAACATGTTAAACTATATTTTTTGGAAAGGAGTTCTGAAAATTTATAAAATCTCTTCAACCAAATTGCAGAGTTGTTTTTTCACGTGAGATAAGGTGGCAAAATATAATTTTTCATTAATTTTTCATAATTTTCATTCAAAATAACAAAATGGCCTCGATAGATTTCCTTTGGTATCAGATATCGTTCAACCGTACAGTTTTTTAATCTATTTAAGTGGATGCGATCGAATTTGAGCTACTCCCGGCAGATGTTAGTTGTTGTTGAGACCCAGACCGTCCGACCTACCAGAAAGGTGTAAGGTAACAGTTTAGACGGCCACCGGGAAGTGCCACCGGCCGGGAAGTGCCACCCAATTTAGACCGGAACACAGTGGAGGAGGCATCCACAGGGACCGTACCCTCCTTCACCTACCACCAACCTCTCGGAAGGACTTACGGACCCACATGTTTAACGTGATCGTACTCCGCATGAACACGGCGGCAGTTGTGGCAGCGTGCAAACCCAGCGCGCAAACCACCGGGCTACCGCACCCGAAATGTGCCAACAGCACGCGTTGTTCCCAGGTGGTCACCCACCCAAATACTAACCGCGCCCGATGCTGCTTGACTTCGGTGATCTAACGAGAACCGGTGTTTTCAGCACGGTACCGCCGTTGCGGCAGATGTTAGTGTAGAGGATTTGGTTTTTATATATAGATAAATAAAATTAAGTCATTTATTAAATTTCTGATCAATGTTGCCATATATTGGTCACTCTAAACGAGCATTTACATACCACTTTAAATAGCATCACCATATTATATAAAAAAAAATAAAAATTTAATAAATATTCTAATGCTAACCACTGTTGGTTTTCCAGTTAATGGTTTGATATTTTCGTTACACTTCTTATTTGATTGATATGAGCTGCATTTGTTCCATCATTCAAAATCTTTGACGGACTCGTGCTCGGCTCCCATAATGCAGAGAGCTGAAATTCATCAAACTGTTTTCTTTTGCGGAACTTTTTTATCTATGGAATTTTTACCTGATTATATACCGTCGTTACGTCATTTACTTACGTCATAACAATGTTTTTGCCCTTTTATGCATTTTTTTGTTTTTTGCAATTACGGTTCAATGCCTTCAGATGAAATGTTCTCCTGGATTTAACGCCTTTATCCATGTATAATGTTACTACATAAGTTTGAACGTAAATTAAGTTAAAAAAGGCAAAACTTAACTGTGAAAAGATAAATTATGAGAAAAGTGTTTCAATGTCCTTCCTTATACAACTGTGTACAAGGAAAAGTAGAAAATAAATTTTAATCGCACATGATTAACACTATTAGCACACTATTTGCGTTCAAATTCAAAAGTATTATTTAAGGTATTTTTTCCCATGAATGGAACGAGCTAGATACACGAGAATGGTGTCACCCCAATTCATCGCAAGATATTACATATGAAAAGTGAACATGTTTCTCAACAGTTAATATATTTTTCTTTAATTTATGGGATTTTTTGATAAATTTATTTGAAAAATGTGCAATATCTCGAGAATATTTCATGCTAGTTTTCTAAAGATTGTCAATCGTTTTCTAAGGAAAATTATATAAGAAATGCCTATTTACCTAACTTTAATAAAGGTTGTGATTTTTTTATGGCTGTTTCAAAATTTCACTCGAAAATTTAAGGAGGTTCTAAACTTTCGATTGTATTTTAAAACAATAGGCTTCCAGTATTCACGGACTGTGATTTTTGTACCAAATTTCATTCGAATCGCTCCATTCGTTCGTGAGATATCATCTCCACAGGCTCACTGACACACGCACACACACACAGTCATCATCTAACAAATGTTTAAATCGTGATCAGGGATACTTGAAACGTGCTCTCCCGTCGAAAACTCGAATTCGAATTTTCCACCCCGTCACAGTACTTTCCTTATACATTATGTATATAAGGAAAGTATCCCTTATGTACCACATAAAATTAGATAAAATGCCAAATATCATATCGAGGTGGCTAATTGACATAAGTCAGTATGATTTTAAATTCAAATATCAAAAAGGTGAAAATAACGCAAGTGATTATTGCTCGAGATATGTATTTGACAATGATAACCAAATCAAATATGTAAATACTTTAATTAAAAATGATGAGATAAATGTGGAGAAAATATTAGAGCAACAAATGGTAGATGAAAAATTAAGTAAAATTAGAGAGGAATTACAAAAAGAAAGAAACCGATATCACAATAACAAGGTATACTATATTGATAGCCAAAATAAACTGTTAATGGTAAAGAAGGAAAATAAAAGACAAACGTATAGGAAAATAAATGAGAATAAGATTGTAATACCGCACTCGCTAAAGGGAAAGATAATAGAGATAGCACATTTCCCTCATTTCGGAGTAAAAAAGACATACCAATTACTTTCAAGAAAATATTTTTGGATAGGGGCTTTCCAAGACGTGGAAAATTTTTGTAAGTCTTGTAATCAATGCTTATTAGTAAAACACAAAAATATACCACCAGCCAGACTTCAGGCTATGCCAGAAATATTAAAACCAGGAATATATTTACAACTGGATTGCGTAGGAAAACTACCGCGCAGTAATGGAGGAAATAATTTTGTAATTACAATTGTAGACATGTTTTCACGATACTTTGAGGCCTATGCAGTCAGAGACATTACGGCTAAAACAATAGTGAATAAGCTAACAAACTTCGTGACAACTTATGGAGTTCCAATTATTATTCAAAGCGATAATGCTCAAATTTTTAAAAGTAAAGAATACATAGATTTTACAAATGCATTAAATATTGAAAGGCGATACAGTTCGGTTTATTTCCCAAGTTCTTTAGGTCGTTGTGAAAGAATACACAGAGACATGAAACAATGTATAATGTGTTTGTCAAAGACTACGTTTGAATGGGATGAATCTTTAAAATGGTTTAAGTTTTATGTGAATAACACTATTAACATTAATACAGGATTTGAGCCTTCATTCCTGTTCTATCTTAGAGATTTATCATTGCCATTTGAAAATATTAAACAAACAAACATACCAAGTAAGGAAGAAATAGATATAATGTATAGTGATGTAAATAATTATAAAAATTATGTGGCACAGCATTTAAAAAATATAGATAAAGTCGTGAAAGACGCATCGGAACAACAAAAGCTGATAAATGACAAACAAATAAAGAAATATAAAATAGTGAGAAAAAACGATATATTTATAGGAGCGACAGTGTACCTAAAAAAGTTCCTAAAACCAAGGGTATTAGAGGATCGATATGATGGACCATTTAGAATTACGAAATTAGTCCGAAATAATAATGTTATAATATGTCTTAAAAGTGATGAAAATAAAACTTATAAAGTGCACATAAATAAACTATACATGGCAGCGGAGCGAAAACAATATTTGAAAGATAGTGACGAAAGCGAATCAAACCACACACACACACAGGACAAAGAAAAAAATCAAAATGAGAAAGTGATTAGAAATAATGATCAAAGTCAAATTAAGGAAGGGAAGGTCACTAAAGAAAAGCAATTAAACTGTGAAAATAATAGAAATGATGATGAGGTTTGTTATAATGCCAGAGGGTATAATTTTCGCCCTCGAATTGTTGTAAATAGTAATTTCATAAAACAAAGAATATGAAAAATATGTAAAAAGTTTGTAATTAATGTCATAAATAGAAAGTGATAATTGAGTGTATATGTATATGTTTTAAATTGTGGATATAAGTATATTTCAAAAAGTATGTTATGTATTTCTGACATTACATATATGGCAAGTTCAAAAAAAAAAAAAAAAAAAGTGAAATAACAAAGTAATTTATAAATAATATGGTGGTATGGAATTCAACCATAACCAAGAATCGGAAGTTGATAGTTGCACTACTACAATATGTTACAAAATGAAATGATAACAAGAAAATGTATAATAATAATAAAGTAATGAATGCTGTTATGTAATGATATGTCGTATGTAAATAATTATGTAAAAGGAGAAATGAAAATTATGCATTGCAAATAATATATATCAAAATTTACAATTTAATAATAATGTGAATGTTGGTAATCCTCATGTAATTTATGGTACATTATGTCAATTATGAATAATGGACTAACTTGACAGGGAACTATCAAGAAACTACAAAGAACTATCAAAGCTATGAGTTGTACGAGGCTAAAAAGTGGAACTCAGCCTTTCTCACGATGGATGAACTTATGTGTTTGCGAGGAACCATTGTGAACTTAATTTCTTACCACTGGGGTGAAACTGTGGGAGAGTAACTATTGGACTTTTTTTTCGCGGGGGGGTGAGAATGTAATGCCAGAAATGTAAAGTAATAAATATTTGGAAGGATTAAAAAATAATGGAACCAGGAATGCGGGCGGATTATCCCCACGCTAAGCAGATGGGCGATAATATACAGGTGGCCCCATATCTTACATACCACGCCCATGTTTACATACCACGCTAAGCCTTTTGGCGGCAACCGAGACGGCGACGCCATGTCTACGGATTAGCCATCAGCTCTACATTTCAGCACGTGGACCGCCGACCAAAAAAGGGATATAAGTGAGAGTTGCTCGAAGTGGGAGTCAGAATTTGTCAAGGCAGGCTGTTGGAGTTAGACTAGTCAAGAAGAAGCGACGGTAGCAGAGTTAAGAGTTGTGTGTGCGTCTCTGATATAGGAATTCGAAGGAGAGCTCATGTTCATCTGGTATTGCAAGTGTAAAGTGTGACAAAGCATCGGTGTTACCCAAGTTATATGAAAGAAGATCAGGTACCGTACAATTAAACTATATGAGGATAACCTCTTTGTCTAAATTTGTGTTTTTAAGGAAAAGCTAATTATGCATCCCACCACGTGCTCCAACCAAATATCAATTCATCTGGCATTACACCCCCCGAACTACCATTGAGATGTATTCCACTATTGTGATATTTATTTAATTTGTAAAACTAAAGAGTGTAAATTGAGTATGTGATAAATAAATGTTTGTTCCTTTACTATTAACCTTAATTTTTAGTTTGTTAACTTAGTATCCCGTTAAGCACAGAAATAGGTGGGTTTTGCGGCCACCAACGCAATGTACACAGCAGTAAGTTTTAGAACAGATTACATGTATAATTAATATACTAATAAATAATTAATTTAATGTAAAATGCATTTTTGACAATATTAATTTTAATCAACAAAATTAATAAATCGGCACACCCAGTACAATTGCTTGTGAGACAAATCTAATGTGTCCAATACAAGAGTATCCATAAGTCCAATCCATACTGTTACGACGTATCACCAGGAATTGAGAGTGTGCTTTCAGTATACAAAAATGAGTCCAAATGAATGGATAATTAACACGTTTACTCACAATCTCAGCGTAAATAGAAACAATATCCAGTAAAACAACACTTAAATTCTTCACTAATATCACAAAATAACTAATGGTATTCTCAAAAGATTGATAAAAGTAATTTCACAAAACATCACTTACTATTCACAAAACATTAACGTAAGTCACAGTTCAATGTAGCTCGTATTTTGCTAATAACTCTCTGACTGAGTGATAATTTCTTTTACAGTCTCTCCATAAAAAGTTCTGGAAATATCTCTTATCACGTAGAATATTAGTTGTTTCGAAGTGTTTCTCAAAGCTTCGAAAAGTATTGTCAAATTCTGCCAAATTTGCGATAAATGTCCAAATCTGGCATCCCTTTTTCGAACTTTGATACATGGTAACCATACTTTCTGGTAGGTCGGACGGTCTGGGTCTCAACAACAACAACATGGTAACCATACCCTTTCCCGGCCGTCCAAAAAGTTGAGTCCTCAGGATGAATCGGACGGTCTGGGTCTTCAACATGGCAACCATACCGGCCAACCGCTCTACCGTGCTGAAAACACCGAAGTCAAGCAGCATCGAGCGCGGTTAGTACTTGGGTGGGTGACCACCTGGGAACACCGGGTGTTGTTGGCACATTTCGGGCGCGGTAGCCCGGTAGTTTGCGCGCTGGATTTGCACGCTGCCACAACTGCCGCCGTGTTCATGCGGAGTACGATCACGTTAAACATATGGGTCCGAAAGTCCTTCCAAGAGTTTGGTGGTAGGGGAAGGAGGGTATGGTCCCTGTGGATCCCTCCCCACTAATTTCTGGTCTAAATTGGGTGGCACTTCCCGGCCGTCCAAACGGTTACCTTACACTTTTCTGGTAGGTCAGACGGTCTGGGCTTCAACAACAACAACATGCCAACCATAGATTCACGGCATGGAAAAGCATGCTGTGCGGTTGTTTTCTCCGTCTGTTTTTCAAAAGATACTTCAGTGAGAAGGAGAAAAGAGAAACCCAAACATTTTACACATTCGTAACAGTACACATGATAAAATTTGAATATTCAGGGACAACAAAGTTAGGATTTTTTTAACTCGATCTCTCTGAATAACAAGACATTTTTGTTGTTATTGACAAATTTAATTGCTTTCTCTATAGATTAAAAAATGTAATATTGTAGTTAAACACAGATTAAATATTATTTATTCATTTATATCTATATCGAACTGAGGTTTCTTTCAGCGATTACAATTCCAAATCTCATGAAAATTGCTTGATTCTTTCAGGAGATATAACGTACCCTGTCGGAAAGTGTTAACCGTCCAATATCCCGAGAAAGAAATTTCAAAGCATCCAGTCTTTTGATATTACTGAGCATATAAATATTTTTATGATTTTATCCGATTTAAAACCAAAATCTTCATGTTAGTGAATGATAGCGACAAGCACCGCTTTAAATCAAATTTATAAATAAAATACATCTTTTCTGAAAATTCTACCACGATTACTTTCTTGTCTCTCTCGATTACCAAAAATGTATTAAAAAATTAAAGGCCTTATCCTGCTGGTTCGTTCACCTATAAAGTCACTGTTTCCCTTAAATTCATATAAAGGACCCCCCCCCCCCCTCACACACACTCACACTTGTTTGATTTGAACGCATAAATTTCCGGTACAACACACAGATCAGACAAATCTGCCTATCAATATCATTTATTACAATATTGCACTTTTTACATGACGCAATTACTTATTGACCTCAAGACTTGCCTTGACAAAGCACAAATTCTATACAGGGTGTCCCAAAAAGAATGAAACGCTCTTTAATTCTTTACCTGTTGGAGATAAGTGGGCAATGTAAATTGTAAAATTGTTGAAAGTAAGGTTAGAAATTAGACTACGTTAATGAAATAGTCCTCCCATTAACTTTCAAAAAGTTACACTTTTTACATTTCTGTACGACCCCCTTGGACAAATTTGGTCAATCAGAAAATGTTTATATTCAATGCAACAAGATCATAAAAAAAACCGAATATCTGTATCTTTAAAATCAACTGAATTATGATAAAGGAGAAATTCTGACTTATGCCAGTTTTCCGTACTATGTGAAAAGTTGTTTCATCAGTGAAAATCGGGATAATAAACAAATTGAAGATCGAAATTGTTTAGATCAAAAATACGTTAACATGTGTCAAAATTTTTTATCACAAATGCATGTAAATAAAGCATTACACAGACAGAGATCATATAACGTAGTAGTACTCACTACGCGGTTGGGTATCCTATGTATTATTATCCAGTTTTATCTTTTTTGTGATACGTCACAAATTTACAGTTCTAATTTGATATATGGTCCCCATTCACAATGTACAATTTTCAATTAAATATAACTCGCTCAATTTTATAGATGCGCTTTTTTTAATGATCTTGTTGCATTAAAACTAAAAAAAAAATCTGATTGACCAAATTTGTCTAAGGGGTCGTATAAAAATTTAAAAAGTGTTACATTTTAAAATTAATGAAAGAACTATTTCATTAACGTATTCTTATTTCCTATCTTACTTTCAATATTTTTGCAATTTACATTGCCCATATATCTCCAACAGGTAAAGAATTAAAGCGCGTTTCAATCATTTTGGGGCACCCTGTATAGCTCCCTAACAGGTCAGACATACTTGTTTCACGAACAGCAAAACCTACTATATTTTAATCAAAAATTACTTTCCCCGCTTAACGCTCAAAGCGGCGGAGAATATCGAAAATTCTATTCAATATTCAGAGATGTTCAATCGCTAACTTGGCGATATCGCACTAATATTGTCACGGAATTTGTCGCCAAGGGTGGTTAACAGATAAACGGGCTGAAACATTTCCTTTTCTTATATAGTACTTTATGTGTCCCCAGATCTTCCGACCGACCTGAAGATGTAAGACATATATTTATGACGACCGGGAAAGGACTACACAATTTAGACCGAAACCCAATAGGAGTGACAACAACAGGGACCGTACTATCCTTCTTTAACCCATCACCTATCGGTTGGACTTTTGGATCTAAAAATTTATGGTGCCTATATTCCACGTAGACACGGGGATAGTTTTGGACTGGGCATGAATCGAACTCGTGTCCTCCGAGTAGGAACCCCTTGCTCTAATTATTGGGTGCCATATTATATAGTATTAGAAAATGTAACCAGAACTGCTAGGAATTTAAAGCAGGGATTAATTTAATTCATTCAATTCATCAATTTTTCAAATCGCTTAGTCGCGCCTCGTCCGCTTTATTGAAACAGTAGTTGTTATCTCAGCGAATCTTAATCAGAACTTCGCCATTTTCTAGCACAATATTCATACTAATAACATAATACCATATTAAAATTATTTTTTAATGTAATTCGAATTTTAAAAAATCTGGTCATACGAGGAGCTGAAAGATCTCTGTAAAAAATTTCTCATCTGTCGTCAAGCTATGGTTCTCCGTTATTGACACCATACACAAATTGACACGTAAACGTATTTTACCATCTGTAGAAATATGTTAAAAAATTTATAAAAGGATAATTTCGATTGCTACATTCATTATTTTAAAACATATTTCATAATCATCTAATAATGTAACCAGCGTAGGAATAATACAAAGTAATTCCATTTATGAAAAATGCACACTGACGGATTTAAATACTACATGTAATCAATATAAACAGACTTTAAAGATTTTACATAGCTATAAGTATGTATTAATTTAAACAGAAATGATAATTGACATAGCAGAAACATTGATTTTCCCTAACAAAAGGCAATGCTGGTACTCCAGTGATAAGAGAATGTCTGCAGAATTCTACATAGAAGTTAGAAATTCGTGTTCGAAAATTCAACTCCTGCTACTGTATAAGATAACATTCCTAAATTCATTTAAATGTAAGTCGAATATTACATTCTCTATTATATGCTAAGTTAAAATATCGGTGGACCTAAACGAGAGACATGAAATTGCTTAACATCTGAACTGAATTAAGTTGTGTAATTGCTAGATTCACGTTTTTAAATCCGTTTAGCATATAGGAATTATGTGTCGTTTCTAAGACCATATGTAATTGCTGTTTAATGTCTGAACTGAATTTAGTTATTACAATGCTGAATGCTTCTTTTAGTACTCAATTCTCAGAGAATAAATAATTACTCCGGTTTGAGAACGTTTACCATAATTGTGATTACAAAAATTGCAGAGAGACTCAAGTTGTAAATATACCTAGATATCATCGTGTAATGCCGAACCGAAAACAATGTCCACAAGGGTATTCCATGTTCAAGTTCGATATCCAAAAGCTCTTCAAAATCAATTACAAGGCTGTTACGGCATACTTAAATTATGTTTATGTTAAAAAGTGTTATTCAGTGAGATCATAATCAGCTCAAAAATAAATAAAAAAATTTCGGTTTCTTATACATTGGCTGATTTTAGTCGTATACCTCCAGTTTAAAAAGCTTTCAAATTAAGCACTAACAACTAAAAGAACGATATTAGGCATCTGTCAGCTCTTCTGAATTCAAAATTATATCAAAATCAAATATTAATAAATATAAATATTAAGCTTTAATGCACCGTAAAGCAATTATGATTTAGTTATCACTAAATCTGACATCGGTGGCCAGATTTTTGTTTTGGATAAAAACATGTGTAAAAAGTTGAACATTTAATCAATAAAGGTATATGTTGTGCTATTAGAAAGGATCCTAGTGCGCCTAAATTCAACAAAATAAGACATGCCATTAAGTCTTCACATGTAAATTCTGAAGATTGTCAAAAATACTTGATACCCTTTACAAATTGCAATAGATTGCACGCTCTCCATGAAGTTAAGCAGATGTTCCTTTCAGACCTATTGTCCCTAATATCTGCACTGTTTCTAGGTTATCTTCCCTACATAGTAATAATGTCCATACCGGGCAAAGCTCTGTCTAATTTGTGAAAAAAAAAATTGGTAATTTTTACTTTCGTGGTTTGACCATTGTCTCCTTTGTTGTAAGTTTGTATTTACCAATGCATCTGTTGACGGTGTATTGTCTTGTTTCTGGAAAAGATTGCATGGACTATATTTCTTTGAATTTGAGATTGATGAGCTTGCTTCTCTAACCAGTGCCGGTTTATCGCAAAATTATATTGCTTTACATAATAAAATCTGCAGTATGGGTGATGGTTTGGCAATGGATAATCAATCCACTCAGTCCTATTCTCAATGGTATCTGTATAAATTATTTTGAATCTAAAATTTTGAAAACATTGAAATTGTTTTTTACTCGTTCTGTCGATGGCAGTTTTGCTTTTCTGGACCACTCTCATAATGATGCTGACGATATGATAATGTTGATGCTATGTGGATGTTGTTAGTATGTGTGAAGTTACCTTACTCTGGGGATGCCATTGTAAAGTAACCATTACGTATCAATTCCTAAAATCATGCCTTTGATTCACCAGGGTACTCACTTCAATCTTAAATCTACTGACTAGAGTTCCATTAATGATCTACAACATTAACAATCACATACTTTATTCCAGCTAACTTTGCTGACAACTCAAAATACAATTACATACACAGAATATGTACAAGGTAGCATTATCACATCTATACTTCAACTGAAACTTAACATTTCGTTACTGAAATGAAATAGCAATACTAATCAGCTATTAAACCATAGATATCTATATTCACAATATTGTAGAGACAAGACTTCACTGCGTACTTTCATTCATTGAACAGAATCACCATACACCCCCGAGCACTCTCGTAATACAATACCAGCCTAAGCTGCACGACGACTTACGGTTACATTTTTATCGAATTCCAATCCGCATATCCGAATATCAATACTTTCTGCCTAACGTTTGCCTCTTTTATAGTCCTGGCCAGTCGTGAGTACGTGATTCACGAAACAGAGTTGAGGCGTTTCGTGCATAAATTAACATAATAAAAAGTAAAATTAGCATACATTAATCATGAATAATAGAATCCTCATACTCACCCGGCCAGTCTAAAAAAATTTTGTTTGCGGGCCATCCAAACGGACCCTCTAAAAATTTTCCTACACAAAACTTATTTATTTATCGAATTCCAGCCTGTTGACTACTAAGTCATAAGGCTTCTTTCTGTCTCTCCGATATTTTTTCCACTATACAATCACAAAGAGATAATGCAGGGAATTTGTCAATGTGCGCAGAGGTCATGCCTTGTCCAATTGTTCCTACACAAAATTTTTCGCCAGCCAAACTCCTTAGGAACAACTGGGGCAAATCCTGTCTTCATCTAAATGTTCATACTGGCAAAACTCTTGATATTCAGTTCAGTAATTTACATTTCATTATGATACACTCAAGATACACAAAGTTGCAATATTTGAAATATACATAAAAATTTGTTACTTAGTTAAACACATTACTTACTTAGACATCTTATTTATTCAATTAACATTATTTACTTTCATTTTCTACTGAAACATTTAACAATACTTTAAATTTATAATCCTTACTTTTAAAAGAACATGTATTTCTATTACTTTTCAAAACACAACTTACATTTTTAAAGTTGCATTAGTTTACTTGAACCTTATTTTTCATTAATTACTTTTCTTATAAAATAAAAACATTTTACATTTATAACTATGTTAACAATGACTAAATAACATTTTATACACTTAATAATTTTAGAACATTTTATAACATACAGTTCATTTTCCTCTTCTTTCTTCTGGTCGTTCTAAGGACGACAAAGTTCAAAAGTATCTTTCTTTTCCCCAAAAATAGAACATTTAAAAAATTATATTACCATTTCGGCTCAGTGTTTTTACATCTACCTCGTCGATTTATGTCCATCTACATCGTCGATTCCTTTCCGTCCATCGATGATTTTCAACTGTTTGCGTCCATCGTGCATTTTGGTCCTTTTCTGTCCATAGAGGATATTGATTCCTTTCTGTCCTTCTATGATTCCGATAAATTTGTGTCCCTTTATTGATTCCATCCGGTTTCCTTCTGTGTTCCTGTGCTAATTCCAAAATAATTTTCTTTCGTTTTCGTAACAGTTTCTGGTATTTCTGTATTTGGCATTTCATTAAAGCGTGCAATGTTCTGTGTGCTGGTGGTGCCATATTTTCCTCTACCTTAAGCTTTCTGAACTCATATTTCCGTTTCTTTTTCTGTTGTGCATTCGAATCACTTGTCTCTGACCAAGTTCGCTTCTGCCATTATCACTTTTTATCTAGACCACCATTTTGAATGTTTCTTTTTCTTGGCTTTGTAGTTGTATTCGTTCCCTCCTACTATTGGAATTGTAGCTGCACTCGTTCCCATTACTTTGCTTTTTCAACTTGTTTCAAATTTCTCTTTCTGAATAGTTTTTGATCCAAGTTTTTGACTTGTGTCACTTTTTGACAGAGAATATGAAGTGTTTAAAAGTATATTTTAAATGGCTGAATTTAATTTTTTTTTGTTAATGATTATGTATATTAGCTTAGTAGTAAATACTAAGCAAATATGATGTATTGTGTTGAAAATTGCAATGATGAAAGTATGTTAAATCAAAGAATAATGAATTGTGTTTATAAAATATAACATGAAAATAATAATGCTGTATAAGGTGTAGAGAAAAAGGTTGTTTAATGTTAAAGGTATCGGTAATTATATATAAGTGTGTAACATTATGAAGGTGAATGTGCACAATTTTTTTTTTCATGAATTAGTCAAAATTTAAATGTTGCTTGATTTTAAAGCGACCTGATGTAATGCCAATGAGTACATAACTTACATATATAGTGTATAAATGTGATAAACTTTTGTGTGCACCTCAAGACTTTCTGAATATAGCAGAACTATGACGAAACTGTCTTCGAGGGAAAATGCCAATTATAGAGTTGGCAGTGATACGAAAGTTAATCGAACTTTTTGGTGGTGATTTTTTTGTTTATTCGTCCGCGGGGAGATATGTGAGACCAGAAATGGATCTCACACCAGTTTTTGGTGAGACCGTTTTATGTTCAATATTTATGGTTGGTTACAATAGCAAACAATGCTTCAGACGAAACGACGGCAGTGTTTACAACACTTTGAGGCGAGAGGTCAAATTAGACCATAAATCTATAAAGTGAGGTCATGATAGAGGTTAAAGAACAACCAATGATGGAAGATGTCTGGGCGCAGTGGCCAAGGTCGGGCAATCAAAGCCAAGTAGGCTTTGTTGTTGAGACCCAGACCGTCCGACCTACCAGAAAGGTGTAAGGTAACCGTTTGGATAAGTGGGGGAGGCATCCAGAGGGACCGTACCCTCCTTCCCGTATCGCCAACCTCTCGGAAGGACTTACGGACCCACATGTTTAACTTGATCGTACTCCGAATGGACACAGCGGCAGTTGTGGCAGCGTGCAAATCCAGCACGCAAAAGCCAAGGAGGCGTGAAAGCCCTAGGCCGTCCGACTCGTTCAGAGGACTTGGAGTATCTATTTGGACGACCGGGAGACAAGGAGTCGTGTCAGACCTCGGGCAAAAAGAGGCGGCAACCACGAGATGAGATTACACGACTTCTACGAAAATACAGTCAGTAGTTATCAAACAAGTGATGAAGTAGTTAGTAAAGTAAGAAGTAAGAGCGAGGTTCTCTACGATAGTACGGAGGCATTACACATCAGAAGTTATGATGATCTCTACGGAGTTCAGAGGCAAATGTGAAGCGACATTGTCCTGATTACAGGTTCCAGACGTGTTCGAGGGTACAATGAGCAGATGCAGTAAGCGTAAGGAGCCCAACACTTCGAATTAAGGCCAGTACGATATATGCAGATGTAAGAATTGAGGTGAATGACCGAACAGAAAATGAAGGTATGTGCCCATAAATAATTGTTGAAGATCTTAAATACGATTTAAGCATTTTTAAGCCATGGTCTCACATTGTCTCCCTCCGCCGCAAGAATATGAATGATTATTGTAACTAATTTAATAATTAAGATAATATTAATAATAAATGATTCTATGTTAAGTTAAAATGGTGCAGATAATTATAGTCTTATATTAATTAATATTTTATTCCAGGGATCGCGCTAAAGATAAAATAGGTGGGTAATAGCGGCACAATGCAATGTTCCATGAATACGATAATTTACGGCCATGTCAATATATATATTGTTGAGTTGTTCATATTGTATTGTTCTTGGAATAAACACATTTTTTACAACAATTGGATAATTGGATGCAAGAATCTCTATAGCAATCGGGTGCAATACTCACATTATCCATTTCATTTGGGGGCAAACTCCCACTCTTCACACCAATTAAGCGAAAAGCTCACAATCTCTAACATTTATATCTAAATATAGTTGTTTTATCATGGATCCGTTTTGTTGTCCTGTTCTTAAATAACTCTTTATGAATCATACAAACGTATATTGTGAATACAATTGCAATAAAAATGTCTTCAGGCTTTATAGCTGTTTCGTTATGTAAAATGATGAAAATGGTTATTCAGAGATTCGAAGTGAAATATTTCATATATTACCACAAATCATCGATCTGCGTCCAATTCTTCGTTGTCACTGGAAAGAGAATAAAAAAATATGATACATCCCAAAAAATGCTTAAATAATACCTTGTTATTGAAAGGATGAATATCTTGAAACCGGAGCAGCTGGAAAATCTCCATTTGGTATATAGCTGTCTTTCATGCATTTAAGATACATACATTTTAATAAATGCATTTTCCATATATTAATTTACATACAAATAATAAATGAAAGTACTTAAATAAACTTGTTTTTGCTTTTGTTTCCACTTCTTTATTCTCCTTTAAATATTTTCGGTAGTTTCTATTTTTATATATGACTACATAAAGAAAATCCCATGTAATTAACGTTAGTTGCACTAACTTCACGACAAAAACATCAAAAACTTCGGTTCCGAACGTAATCCCGACAGTCGAAATCCCGACAAGCCAGAATCCCGACAGCCGAAATCCCGACAAGCCAAAAACCCGACAGGGTCGATATCCCGACAATGTCGAAATCCCGACAAGGTCGAAATCCCGACAAGCCAAAATCCCGACAAGGTCGAAATCCCGACAAGCCAAAATCCCGACAAGGTCGAAATCCCGACAAGACAAAATCCCGACAAGGTCGAAATCCCGACAAGCCAAAATCCCGACAGCAGAAACCCAATCTTGCACAGACTAATACAACACTAGGGCGGTCATCGCAGTGATATCACTAGGGTTAGAATTTACTAATCAGCACCCCCCCCACCACCACCACCCACGCACAAGCGCTGGACTCACGCTGGGCAGACGCACATGACTGTCTACGCCTATATGTATAGCTTGATCAAAATTATCGGCTTTTTTACATCTCTACATTTTACAAATTAACAGTTTTAATCACTAAATCATAACAATTATGCCATTATTGAAATAAATTTTGACAAATTGAAATGGCAGTCAAAGATTAAAATGATATAACAGGTCGGTATAAGATTTAGGAAATTCATTTTATTAAAAAAGAAAAAAAACACTTACACATTCTGAATACATTCGAATAGCATATTTACAGTGACACAGTGTGAGCGATACCACGAAGATATTCCATCACAGGTCGATTATTATGATCGTTCACAACAGTCATAATTATCTTCTCCCTGTCATAATCTACCTCCCTGTGTTTTGGTTGTTGTTCTCCGCGAAGAATGCATTCAACTTGGCAATCCACCTGCTCCTGTTCTTTTTGAAATTCTACTATGCCAGAATATATGGCCATTGTCGTAGCAAGCGGATGGAGACAAGAGGGAGCGTGAGTCCAGGGCATGTGCGTGGGGGGAGGCGGTGCTGATTAGTAAATTCTAACCCTAGTGACGTCACTGCGATGACCGCCTTAGTATTGTATTAGTCTGTGCAAGAGTGGGTTTCGGCTGTCGGGATTTGGGCTTGTCTGGATTTCGACCTTGTCAGGATTTTGGCTTGTCGGGATTTCGACCTTGTCGGGATTTGGGCTTGTCGGGGTATTGACCTTGTCGTTATTTTGACTTATCGGGATTTCGACCCTATCGGGATTTTGGCATGTCGGGGTATCGGCTGTCGGGTTTCTGGCTTGTCGGGATTTCAGATGTCGGGATTACGACCCAGACCCCAAAAACTTAAATACAAATCGTTTCAACTTACGTGATTGTTTTATTTATTCTAGTTACATATATCATTTATTATGAGGAGATAAGCTTTAAGATTGTTCAAATGAAATATAGTTCTTTTAAAATACGATTGAGACTATTATTTTTTGTTCACCAAAAAAAGTTACTCTGAAAAACAATTATCCTAATGACAAATCTGAAAAGGCAAATCTAATCCCCGAAGTACTTAAAATTTCAGGAATCGTACATATTACATGAAATCTAATGCAGTTAGTTAATGAGTAATATTAGCGAAATTAAATACAATTCAATAAAGGAATTCATTTCGATTAAAAGTTGTATTAAAAGGGAAACAAAGCTTGTAGGCTAGTATTGTTTTAAAGCTTTTTAAAGATTAAAAATTTGTTTGAGACACAGTATAATGTAGTAATTTCTATAATTAAAAATTTTAACAATGAGGAATATTTCTGCCATCCGTAGATAGATTTATAAACAAATTAAATTATAAATATAGAATAAAATAAAAATCAAACGTTTAATTATACATTCTTGATGGTCATGCAGATAAAAAACATATCTAGATTACATTATTGAAATAGATTTTCTCATATAGGATCATCAAAATTAATCAATGAAATTGTCCAATGTCTGGAAACTTACTTCACAATTATGTCATAAACTGCTAATAGAATATTTTTCATCGACGTTAATAGGATTAAAGAAATTCATCCATTTATCTTTGCCGCCAATCAGCCGTGAGAATTTACCGCTGATACGGCTCCATTACGGCTGATACGAATCCATTTATCTGCCAGAATCAGCCGTAAGAATAGTAATGCTATAACAAATTAAGATTTAATTTCTTATATAAAAATTATGTCTGATTCTCGTAAAAAGAATAGAATATACTACTAAACGATTGATATTGATGATAATGTATCTTAATTTTGGAAATCTAGAGAATTTTTCAATTTAGATAAAATAATAATTATAATTTTAAGTGTCATTTATTATTTCTAGCCGCCTTCGGTGACCAGCCTTTTCGCTACCATTAAAAATTCTGACAGTGGCAAACTACACTATAAACAACATAAATGAAATACACTATAAACACGTAAATACACTTAATACGTAATGTTATAAAAAAGAGAAAGATAAGTTTATGTTCTTTAAAGAACAATAATGAAATAAAGTATCTTGAAACGAATAAACCGCTTCAATCAAAATCCAACTGCTAACACAACAAAGTGAAAGGTTTGGGTTGGGATGTAAGAAAAAATGACGTTCTTAAAATATTATAAATGCATTTCAAGCAAATTGAAATTTAAACTGGAAAATAATTTTTTATTCCAATAAAATGGATGAATAGCTTATTCCTATAAAATGGTCGGTTTGTTTTAGTTTGATGGCGTTAACACTAATAATTAAATTTTAAGATGAAAAATTATGTATTCCAAAAACATTCATTATTTAAGTTTGTATACATTAAAAGTTTTTTGTTTTTAAGAAAAACACGAAATAAAATTATAAACACCCACAATACCAATAGTCCAATGTTAAAATAAACTCTAAACTGAATAGAATGTTTACAAATTAAACAAAAATCTAAATGCAATTCTAGAATAGAGGTCGAAAACCTGTTAATTCAGAACAATACATAGCCTCTGTTTAAATCAAAACAATTTTAAAACAATATAAATAAAATACACTATAAACGTGTAAATACACTTAATATATAATGTTATAAAAAGAGAAACAGAAGTTTATGTTCTTAAAAGAACAATAATGAAATAAAATAAATGCTTATCTTGATACGGATAAACTGCTCCAAAGAAACTGCTAACACAACAAAGTGAAAGGTTTGGGTTGAGTTGTAAGAAAAAATGACGTTTTTAAAAGATTAATAAATGCATTTCAAGCAAATTGAAATTCAAAATGAAAAGTAATTTATTTCGAAAATAATAATTTATTCCAATAAAATGGATGAATAATTTATTCATATAAAATGGATGATTTGTTTTAGTGTAATGACGTACATTCATTATTTGGCAGGCACAAATATCGAATGTTCCATTTGATTTCGCTATGAGTATCTGACGCAACCTCGTTAGAACCGTGACGTCAGATCCTCGTCAGAACCATGACTTCATAACCTCGCCCACCTCCCCTCCACCATAGAAACACCGTGCGTCTGCGTGCGCATGTAGGTGAAAAATCGATCCGTTCTTTCGCGGTTTGGACGAGAAATTGAAAATTGAAAATTTTCTTATTTCTTGACCAGATTGGGCTTGTAAGAAAGCCTGATCTTTGAGTTTTCAAAAAATGTAAATGATTAATCGAATTTGTCGGTACTTTTCCCGACGCGTGGATATGAAAACGAAAGTTTGTTTTTTTAAGACGAAAATGACTTTAGTTTTAAAATCTTTAAAAAATATTAGATTTTGTCACTGAGATTTGAAATTGATCTATTTTCACTCGCAATTGTCTGCTCTTTCCGATCGGGTGATTTGTTTTTTTGTACGACGTCTGGATGGTGGAGACAAAAAAGGGAAAAAACGGTCAAAATTGCATAAAATATTAAATAACAAAAAAATTATTCAAATTTTAAAAATCGGTTTTTACGTGTCACCGTTCCACCCCCACCCCCCGGGTCTCCTATTGCCAAATTTCAGAGCTCTGCGACGCTCTGTCGCTGAGCTTATAATGTATAACACAGACAGACATTGCCTTTTATTATATAGATACTAAAAATAAATTTGGTTGTCTCTAAATACGCTTGTGAAAAAGTTATATTTTATTTATATTTAATTCTAATTCAATAAAATAACATCAAGTAGTGCAGTATTGTCTAGCATAAATGTTTTAAGTCAAGTTAGTGCGTTTAAGCCTTCCTAATAGAGGGAAAGTAATGTTTCTTCGAATGTTCTCAAGATTTACTTCACACATTTTTATTAGTGTGCTTCACATATTTTTATTAGTGTGCTTCACATATCTTTATTAGTGTGCTTCACATATTTTTATAAGACTGAAATTGGAAGTATAAACGCATTAGAAATACGATTGATGCTATGTTTTTCTATGTTATTAAAACATGTCCGACCATGTATGTTAATCGAATAATATAGTTTCCAGAGTAAGTAATAAAATCATTTCAGAGGCCAGTGGGATTAGTTTCTCTCGGATCAGGGACTAGCAAAAACACCAACCCCCCTTGATTGTTTAGTCACACATAATTTCCCCCCCCCTCAATGATTTCTACATTTCTTAGATAACCAGAATTTATTGAGTATAGTACTACCACAATAAGACCACAATCGGTCCTAAATATTTTGGAAGTGAGATTTCAGAATATTTCATCTCCTTAGGATACAACATATAAAAGTTTTTTCCTGATTTTTCATGGATACCCACTCAAATAATAGATTTTTGAGTGTGAGTAACGCAAAAAGCAAGAGTCCAATGAAAATAATCCCCTTCTACAGTTGAGTAATACCTATATAGTGGAGATTAATCCTCCTTAGTTAGGGACTAATCCTGTGGTCAGTGAAATTAATATCTGATCCCTCCTTCTTGAAAGAAATGGGTATTTTCTGAAGTGACTTCAATGTCTCCCACCTTCTTTAATATTCTGATAATAGTCTTAGTAAATATTGCCCAACCTTAGTAAATATCCACCATATAAAAAATTTACCTCATATGGGATCTTCATATAAAATGAAATGCCCAAAATGAATATAATATCAATTGTTGGTTGTTGAAGTAAAGTCAAATAAGAAAAACAATCATTTTTCATACATTTGTTTACATACGAATAATAACAGAAAGTGCTTTAATAAACTTTTTTTCTTTGCTTTCACTTGTTACACATTCTCAGGGATAACATCTCCCCAGCGTTAACTATGCCTCGACGGTTGCAATATTGTTCTACCTGTAGGGGAACTCAGCTCCGTCATCTCTATGGATGAATGTAATTGAAGATGAAGAAAAACAATAAGTAAATAAATCTTAATTATTTTATAGAATATGTATAAAATGTAGCATTTCTCGTAAATGCATCATTTAAATAATTTTTCTTAAAAAATTTCATATTGTAATGTATTTTAAAACACAGTTATATATCACAGGCTTTACAGTAAAATCGGTTTCGTTTCGCAATTTATTTTCACAAATACATATTTGCTGTAACTGTCACCAGAATAAAAAATATTTAACTGTCCCATTCTATTTTATTCTGCAAACCAGATATTGAAGCCATCGCGCACTTTCATATAAAAGGAAAATGTCAAACGGTATGGAAATTCTAAAAAAAGTGAAAAAAAAAACCCGTAAAAATCAAAGAATTATTGACTCGTTCTGCCATCTAGTGCGACACAGAAAAATGAAAGCTGTAAAACGCGTTAAAAAGTTTTAAAACATTTATAAGAAGGGAAAATATCGACGAACGCTTCTAGTGCATTACCAGCATGCAGCAGAAGTTTTCACTGAAAGCGCTAGACGCGGTCGTAACGGCCAAAGGGATAAAACCTTTTGGTAGGATTCTAGTTTTATATGTGACTATATGAAGAAAAAACTAAATTATGTTTGTTGCAGTAAACTGCACGAAAAAAATTAAATACAATACCTTACAACTTACGTAATTATTTTATCGATTCCGAGTTTCATATATCATTTATTATGAACAGGAGATAATCTTTAAAATTGTTCACATGAAATATAGTTCTTTTAAAATACGATTGATACTATTATTCTTTTGTTGACAAAATAAAAATATACACTGAAAAACAATTATCCTAATGACAAATCTAAAAAGACAAATTTAATCTCGGAAGTACTTTACATTTCATGAATTGCACATATTATATGAAATCAAATTCAGTTACTTAATGAGTAATATTAGCGAAATTAAATACAGTTCAATAAATGAATTCATTTCGATTAAAAGTTGTATTAAAAGAGAAACAAAGCTTGTAGGCTAGTATTGTTTTAATGCTTTTCGAAGAATAAAAATTTATTTCAGACACAATATAATGAAGTAATTTTTCTAATTAAAATTTTCAACAATGAGGAATGTTTCTATCATCCGTAGATTGATGAACCTAAAATCAATCATTAGAAATATTTGTTCTAGAATTGGAAAATAGAACCATTCACTTTCAATTAGTAAATTCAATTATTAAAATTTAAATCAATACCAAAATACATGAATTTATTCTATTATATTATGTTTTGCTTTTCTTGTTCAATATTATATTTTTTAATTTTGCTGATTACAGCAGGAAATTTATAATTTTTGTAAATATTTCGAATTTATGATTGGAACTCAAATAGTGGTATAACTTCACTGTGAATATATTAATTAAAGAATAGGATGTCCTTACTTTATATTACAACGTGAAAGCTCAAATAATGTGGCACAATGTTTGAATGCAATAATTTGACGGCAGGATACACAAGAAGCGCAACCTCTTGAAAGAACGATCAGCGACGAGCGACTGATTCACGAAATGCAAACGTGACTGAAGCAGAATAAGGGGGTACCGATGAAGAGAAAAAATATAGATAGACAAACCTAGGGATAAAGGAACAAGGGATGAGACACATTAAGTGAACGGTAAAAAACCTAAAAATTAATTGAACGTCCATCACAGGAATAAAATTTCTTATACAGGTGATTATAAAAGCCAAAATAATTAAAAATGTCCAAACCAGCACAAGAGATGACAAAATCTGATGTGGACAGCACATGACTTTCCCTGCAGACTTATATGCACGTTCTCTTTGATTTATTTAAATTTAATTCACTTTTAATTCAATTTTCGTTCTCATTTGGTAAATGAAATTATTTTCAAAGGTGGCTTAGAGAAAATACGAAAAAACTGAAATTTCTCGAGAACGGCTAGTCCTAGTGTAATGGAGTTGGTATTTTTCTTTTTTTCGTTAAAAATTACGTATAAAACAAGTATTTAATGGACATATTTAAGCATACGTATTTTTTATTTTAGGTTTTGGAGATTTTTGCGGGTCATTTCGCAAAAAAAGGCAGATTGTTCTTTTTCGAATCGTACCAAAATCTAATCAGCACCAGATCATCCTACAATTAACTTATCTACCAAATGTTGTGAAATTTGGTCAATTAGTACTTTAGCTAGAGTGGATACATGGAATTTTTAAAGGCCATTTCGCAAAAAACGGCGGGTTCTGCTTCTACGAATCGTACCAAAAACTAATGAGCACCAGGGGCTCACCCAAGTGACTTACATACCAAATTTTATGAAATTCGTTTCATTAGTTTTTTAGTTAGAGTGGATACATACATTGCACAGACACACAGACAGACAGACAGACACACAGACACACACACAGACGTCACGCTAAAATAATTTTTTCGTATTCTAGAGGTCTCGAAACGTGTAGATCCGTCGAAAACTCGAGTTGTGATTTTCGGCATGATTCCAATACTTTCCCTATACATTACCATGTATTGCAGGGAAAGTAAAAAGAAGGAGACAAACGAAATCGAACATTAAACCAGATATTTCAAAGAACGGTAAAATATCTAAATATATAAGCAATATTTCGCCAAATCTGGCGTTAAGATGTGAAGATATTTCGCCAAGTTTAGGTCACCCACTTTCACATAATAGCAATATTTGCCTGCAAATGTGTTAACATCATTTGGGTAAGCAAATTGAAGCATTGCATTTTACATATTTGTAACTATAACTCCAATCGTTTAAAATAAAAAAAATATATCTTTTGTATACAAATGTAATTATTTCCAATTAATTAATTATATGAAGTAAAGCAAGTTTTTAATTAATATAGTTAATCGTATTATTTTTTTTTTTTGCTTTATTTTGTCTACATTTAGTGTTCATGTACTAAAAAATGATCCCATTTAATAGATTAAGATTAAAATATAATCAGAGTCAGTGAAACGCTTACAGTTGTAACAAAGTCACTCAAATTTTTGTGAATTTCTTTAGCTAGATTGGATATATTTACTCGCCAAATCACTTACAGAGGTTACGCCAGTCCGATAATTTAATACTTTATACAGGGTCTTTCAGAAAGGCGGATCAAGTTAATTACTTTTGAACCGTATGTGCTAGATACATACCTCCAATGGGAATTGTTTTGAATCATAAGGATTATATTAAAAAGTTTTCAAAAATGTGACGTATTGGATAAATATACAGAATATGACTTTATGTATAGCATTTTTAGCGAAGAAACTTTGATTAGTGAATAAAATCTGGAATACATAAAAACCAAATTGACGGTTTTAAGTTAAACGCTAGCAAGCGACACATGCAACACATCTTTAGGGATTGTTTATCCATTTTAGGGGGTTCTCGTCTTCGGGTTCTCAAGAGAAACCAAATTTGTTCCATGACGTCACTAAATTTCCTCAGACGTCACTGGATCCTGTGTGCACAGTATAATTTAAAATATTTGAGCAAGTGAACGAATCTTAATTCCCATTACGTCATGTTGACGACTTTTCATTTGTTGCTAGGCTGACTGCCCAACCTAATATTAAAAAACCTTGTATCCATTTAATGCTGTCCGGAAAGCCGAAGTTGTTTGTTCTAACTTTCAATTAGCCGTGATTTTATTTGGTTCAATTAGCACTCTAGATATTTTTGACAATTGTTTAAAACGTTTTACATAAACAATCATTTATTGTACAAAATATACTTTAAAATATTACTGTTACAGATAGCCGATACGCAAAAAGATCCCCCTTGTAAATTTTCTCCGTGGGGAAATAGTGAAAATTTATGGTGAAAATTTTGAGTCTGTGGTAATAATTGAGTCGATGGTAAAATTGCAGGATGTGCGGATGTGTTATCCTTTTTATGGACTAAAAAAGTAGCTGTCGAGCCATAAATGAGGTAATGTAAAATTTAGACTTGAAATAATAGAATTATTGCAAATATGAAATCCACACCGAAAAGTTATATAAATTTTCGTTCCCTGGTCACTTTAACACCTACGGAAATAGTGGTTTTGAATTAAATCATTGGCTTCAAAAATCATTCCCATGTTTTATATCTAATGAAAATAAACAGTATTCCAATTCCAGAAGAACTGCGAATGTGACAAGTGGAAGTGGTCAAACATGGACATGCCCATATATACTCTTGCAACATACCCCGGTAATTCACAGATAACTGTATTATTTATTCACAGAGAAGTGACAATTTTGGCAATGTCAAATAATCTACGACCAAGTAATTTTTATTTTAACTATATGATTCGTAATAAAGGTATAAAATATATTTAAAGAAATGAAGAGAGTTGCAGACGAATGTTAGCTCACTTGCCGCCTGTTTCCTATTTAAGCCCCCTTGTTTATGAAAAAGCGCATGGCGATTATTCTTGAGATACATGTCTCATAATCGGGCTATCTTCACAGGTTATCTACAGAGTGGTACAATGGCTCATAAGGGAGGACGCAATGGATGAGTGGAAGGATAATGTGTCACGAAAACAGCCCCCAACAAGAAACAAAAAGGTTTCAGCCATCCCTTGCGGATTTATGAAGAATGACTGGTGGTGACAGGAAGATTACATTCGTAGAAACCGAGTTTCATTAATTATTATCCTTTATATAATTATTCCTTTATCTAAGCAGAGTGTGGCCACGTAATGTCTGTGCATCCCTAAAGTCTTTCCGAGAAGTTGGTGGAAGTGCAAGAGGTCTACGATTGCTGTGGTTGCCACCTCACTGAGTTCAGATCTAATTTAAGTTGTTCTTCAGGTTGTCCAAACAGCTATGTTGAACTTTCGGGTAAGTCGACCGGTCTGGGTCGAATGAAAAAAGAAAGTACAAGGGTAAAGATAGTATATTAATAATTCATGTCTTGTTTATCGTGTCATGTGTATTTTCTCGTTAGCTTGTCGTCATTTTGATATGTCATAGAGTGTCATTTTGTTAACTTGTTTATACACCTGATAACAGATCGTAAGAGAAAAATTGTCAGTCTTGCGTATGCTGTACGTAAACATTTCAATAATGAACGGAAAAAAAGGAATTGTTCGATAAAATACATAGCTTTCTGAAAAATAAAAATATTGCAAATAATGTCATCATGAGATGGATTATAGAAAGATAATATGGAAGACAATAAAAAATTAATGATTGATGGTTAATTTTTTTTTATAAAATCATAAATTTCTATTGTCCATAAAAACCTGAGGAATAGTTCGGTAGTATTCTATTCTCAATACAATCGCTCTCTTGCGGTGTTCTTCAAATTATTTTGGTCTCATAAATCTTTTTGAAATTCAATTTATGGGTGGAACCCCGAAAAAGTAATAGCGTTAAAAATAGGCGTATTCACAATTGAATATTTACTCGTATCTCTTCACGCTATTCTAACTGAACGATGACCAGTTAATACACTCTTTGCAAAAAAAAACAAAAAAAAACGCACTCCTAAATAGTAATCCGATCATCTCGAATTTTCGCATGCAAATTCCTTTATACCAAATATGCAAATGATTACATTTGCAAGGCCAATGAGTGTTAATTTCGGTCATAGCGCGCTATTCTACTGTGCAACTAGCATCCTATAAAACAGATTAAAAATGTGGACGATTTATCTTTACTCGTTATCGGCGTTGCAGCTCCGTGGAGACACAACCAATAATGCAGTTACGACGTTGCGGTAGACCTTATAAGCAATTAGTCGAGTTGGAACGTGGTCGTATTGTCGGGATGCTTGAGGCTGTCTGGTCATATTGAGCAATAGGCCGCCACCTGCACGAACGGGTACTACTGTGCAAAGGTGCTGGCAGCAATGATTGCTGCAAGGAACTCACCGGCAGATAAAAGGCTCTGGAAGGCCAAGGTGAACGAATGCGAGGCAATATCGGATGATTGTGCGACAGACCCGAAATTACCCAAAGGCATCATTATTCGCCATCTCATTTGCTATAGCACTTTCCGTACCACCCGTGGTACCTTCTACCATCTCAGGGATCTTAGCTGAGGTGGAATTACGCTCACGGTGGCCTTTAAGGCGTCTGCCCATAACCCTACATTGACACAGTTGTTTGGAGTGGTGTCGTAGCCGAGCATCATGGCTGCCAGCAGACGGGCATCGCATAGTGTTCACAGATGAATCACACTTCAGTCTTTCAGCAGATGGCAATCGGGTACATGTGTGTAGGCGCCAGGGTTAGCGGTACCAGTCAGCCTTTGTTTTACACAGGCACACAGCCATTACCCCTGGTGTGATGGTGTGGGGTGTTACCTTTTACGTAGGTAGCCCCTAGTCATCCTGCATACAACTTTAACAACTCAACGATATGTTGATGAAATCCTGCGATCGTTTATGGTACCCTTCATGGCACGTCATTTTGGGGCCATTTTCCAACAAGATAACCCCACGCCACATACGGCTCGCTTATCTGTGGACTGTCTCCGTACTGTTGATTCTGTTCCTTGGCCAGCAAGTTCATCAGACCTTCCGCCAATCGAGCATGTATGGGACATGCTTGGCCACCAGATTCGGGCACCCCGAAATGTAGCAGATCAGGAGCAACATTTGAGGAATGCCTGGAAGAATGTATCGCAGGATGACATTAGGAAACTTTATCACTCCTTACCTAGACATATACAAGCATACATTGACGCTAAGGGGGGGTTATCAATTACTGATTTGAAAAGTCAATGTGCAATTGCTAACCATTGATGGGTTCTGCGGCCTTGAGTGTATAATCATTTCATTACCTCTGTATGAGCTGTACACATCTTTAATTTCAATAAAAACAGTCACTTTCTTCATGGTGCTTCTTTTCGCAAATGAATGTTTATCCTCTGTTGAGAGAACTCGAAAAACTACATCAGTCGGTAAATTCCTAACCTACTTACAATATTCAAGAGTTTCTAGAATTAGCCAAAAGTTGCCAGATTAACAATATTTTACCAAAGTTGTCCCCAATGTAAAATGTCCCTGCCCTTTAAATAAAAACAATGGTTAACTATAAATGGTGTGTTTCCTCGAAGATAGACATTATGCTGTGAAGGCATTTGAGGTATGTAACACTACACTATTAAAATAAGATAATCATTGCTTTGATAATATTTTAAGAAATTTAATATATTATTTCTGTAATCAATTTTATTACAAATTTTATATTTTATAAGTAAATTTAATTATAAATATTGAATACAAAAAAAACCAAACTGTTTAATTATACATTCTCGATCGTTATGTAGATAATAAAACATATCTAGATTAAATTATAGAAACAGAATTATTTCCCATATTGGATCATAAACATTAATCAATGAAATTGTCCAATTACAATTATTTCATAAACTGCTGAAAGAATATTTTTCATCGACGTTAATAGGATTAAAGGAATTCATCCATTTATCTTTGCCGCCAAGAATCATCGGGGAGAATTGTAATGCTATAACAAAATAAGATTGAATTTCTTATCAGATTGTCTTAGTAGAAAATAGAATATACTATTAAACGATTAATATGCATGATAATGTTTCTTAATTTTTGAAATCTAAAGAATTTTTCAATTAAGACAAAATAATAGATATAATATTAAGTGTCATTTATTATTTATACTTAAAGTAACTTCAGTTGTCACTAAATATATGCTTGTGAAAAACTATATGCTTGTGAAAAGACTTTTACTTATATTTAACCCTAATTCAATGGAATAACATCAAGTAATGTACATAATATTGTCTAACATACTTTTTTCAAATCATGCTATTGCATTTATGCAAAACCTTCCTAATACAGTGAAAGTAATTTTTCCTCAAATGTTCCCAAGATTTGCTTCCCATATTTTTATTATAAGACTAAAAATGAAAGTATACACGCATTAGGAATACGATTAGCACGACTATTTTTTCAACTTTATTAAAACATGTTCTACAATGTATGTTAATCAAATAATATAATTTCCAGTGTAAGTAACAAAAGAACACCAGGAACCAGAGGAATAAATATCTTTCATATCCTAAGACCCCCCCCTGATGTATTCAGTCCCCCATAATCTCCTTCCTCAATGGTTTCTTCATTTATGAAAAAATGAGACACCATTGAGTATAATACTGCCACAATAAGACTCAAATCACTCCTAAAAATTTTTTCAGGTGTGATTTGAGGATATTTAATCCCCTTGGGATACAACACATAAAAGTTTGACCTTGATTTTTTATGGATACCCACTCAAATAATATAATTTTGAGTGTAAGTAACAAAGAACGCCATAGGCCAGTTGAAGAGGGCTGGAAATGGCGCGGGAATTGCCATTGGACGACCAGTGTTCGATTCCCGCCTCTTCCCAAACACTTGTCGTTTTCAAGCGAAGTACGATCACTTTAAACATGTGGTTCCGTAAGTCCTTCCGAGAGGTTGTTGGTAGGGAAAGGAGGGAGCTGTCCCCGTAGATATATCTCACTGGGTTCCGGTCTAAATTGTGCGGCACTTCACGGCCGTACAAACAGATTCCTTCAGGTAGTAGAAGAAGACGAGGTCAGTTGAATAATCCTTCGATCATGAGGGTCAGTTGGTTGATAGAGCACCAGGTGCAGCAGCGCTTTCAATCTCTGGTATGTCCTTGAATAACTGTCTCAGGCTTTGAAATTAGTTGTGTAGCCCCACTCAGGGCAAAAGTGCTCTTTATGAGAGCAGAGATCAGTTAAGATATGGAAATTAAATTTTAAGAGTAAGGTTAAAGTGGCAGCCAGAGGACATAAACTGAATGTTAAACATTTAAGAGTTAAAAGTAGCAACAATGATTTACAGTGTAAATCGAGCTGAGAAGGGACAGACTTACAAGCTTATGGATTAATTCTCTTGCCATTGGCCGAGATCATGTCCGCAAGGTTGAAAGTTTTGGTCATAGTGTCGTCTTCAGAATTAAGGATTTTCATTGCACCTTTTAGGATGATAATGATATTTGCGATTTGAAAATGTTCTTCAAGTTCTTTAAAAAACTTCATAAATTCCAGGAATCCATTAGGGTTTTGAGGGCTACTAGCAGCAGCAGTACTTTCGACGTTGGAGACTACCACGTGCTCTTCTGGACATCTGATTCCCGTTTTGGCAGCGTATTTTGTAGTCTCGGCATCTGTTTTGGTATATGCTCAGCTGGGAAGAGAAGGGAAGTTTTCCTCGCCTGCGGGTGGTAGTGGGTTTTGTTTAGGGGCATAACTCCTATAAGTATTTTTTCTTCTTTTGTTTTGGATCTCTGCCACGGATATTTAGAATTTTTTTTTTTAATTCGCTGGGTTGTCTCCTCTACAATTTGCTTGGTGGTCTCCTCTACGACCCCCAGCGACCTCTACGGCGGGGATATCCCTTGGCTTTTTGCACTCCCTTGATCGTCTCCGCATTTTGAACATTTTGGTGGTAAACCGCATAGATCTCTCGAATGATTGAACAACTGACAATTACAACATTGTCGAAATAATTTCAGTCTGAAAGCTTGTACATTGATTTGCATGTAGAGCACCGACTCAGTCTCGTAAATCCCTGTCCATTTCTCCGTCGGCTCAAGGCAGACGAGAATATGGGCAGGGGTTCACGATTCCGGCTGTTCCTCAATTGCGAAACCCCCATAAGTCTAAAATCAAGTTCAGTAATCGCGGTTTTGATCTCCTCAATATTAGTATCAATGGAAAGTCCCTTAAAGACTACTTTTTTTGGCCTATCCTTCCTAAGGTTGATTGAATAGAATTCAGCTTTTTCTATCTTTAAGGTAGTTTTGTACTAGCCTATAGTCGTCAGAGTTTACAGGGGTAATTTTAATTAAGTTAGCAGTTAGTATTCCTTCGATGGGGTTTGAAGTAATTTGATTTAGATCGGTAATAATTCCTCTCCAGTTAATGGGATCTATATAAAAGGAGCTGGCCTTATACTTGATAATGGGTGGGTTTCTTCTTCGCCACGCCTTCTTCCATCTCTTTAACAGTTTCCTGCTGTAGGGGGGAGAAAGAGGTTTGAACTGGGATTCTTAACATTGGGGAAGCTGCCTCAACAGACTTACTGGATCGTTTAAATCTTTTAGATGGGTTCTTATATTCGTTATCCTCGAAAGCCTTAACACTGGGGATATTCGAAAAGAATTAGGCAATGGGCTGTTGGTTATTCTCGCTGCAGTTGAGGAAGCTATTAAATTTAAGATGTTGCCATGATAGGTTAGGGAATCTAATTGCCTAAGACTGGGGGTTCTGAATAATAGAAAGACCGTCAGAATGCGTACCTGAGATGATGGCCTTGATCTTTTCCAGATCACAGGTCTCCAATTGTTTGGAAAAGTGTTTGATGAGAATGTCCACCGTCTGCACGTAGTTCACGACAATTAGGGTTCATTTTGCAGCTGTGTTGAGAGCATCGACGTACGAGTTCTCGATGATCCAGTCCATCTTGGTTGGGTTTGGGATAGTACAGTCCACTATTTCTTTGGCCATTTACTCCACGGCAATAAGGTTCTCCTCCTCCTTTCTAAGTCTTTCCTCTTCCATGGCAATTTGTCGGTCATTTTCAATCCTATTCCTTTCAAACAAATTATTTTACATCATCATCCTGCTCATCTTTAATGAGGCTCTCACTTCCTCTGACATGGTGCACGCCCGAATGCTGTACAACCATGCACAGACAAAAGTACAAATCACGCGATCTGCACGTGGAACAATAAGGAGCAGCTCAGGACACGTCCGTACACCAGCTCTGAATCAACGATTTTCGTGGACTCTAATCTCCCTTAGTTAGAGATTAACGGAGTCGGAAATAATCATGTGGTCAGTGAGATTTATCGACTATCCCTCCTTCATGAGAGAAATGGGTATTTTCTAAAGTGACTTCAATGTCTCCCACCTTAGTAAATATTCTTAGGCTGTAATTCAAAATTTCCTTATATGCGGACTTCAACACATAAAAGTAAGTGTTCAAAAGGAATAAAATATCAACTTTTGAATGTAGATGTAAAGTCAAATAAGTAAAATAATAAAAAAACAGAGGAGGATTAGCTAACTCGAGTCGCATGGCGCAAACACAGACGGTAATCCGTTTCTTACAAACACTTTGATCCCCATGTATTTGTGTAATGACCTAACCCTTCGTGGTTACACGAAGGACAAAGTGTTTATGTCACCACTACCTGCTGATTTGTCGAGAAAGATTACTATCACTCTGGATACTGGAAAGGTATAGAAAGACTTTTTGATAAACCCATTTTCTTTTGTCCCAAAGGGGATTATTGTACATCCAGTTCAGCTGAATTATGTCTAGGAGTCGATACTAGAAATGTGTCAAGTTTCAGCCTTCTGTGCTACCGATGAGGGGGGTGCATCTAGAAATATTTTATGGAAACACCCTATAATCTCTAGCTCCGGGGATGGAAATCAGCAATCCGTCTCTTTTAGGCTCTATCTTCTCACGGCTTATATGATGCTGACGTGAAAAACATAACCCTTTCGCGACGGCGGCATTCCGGAACTGCCGCGGCCCGAAGGACGGAGCGCTTCGCTTCCGAACTGTTCCCAGCAGACAGAAATTTCTTAGCGCTAAGCCTAACTCTCGAAAATAATTCACTAAAAATCACCTATTCAACATAGAAATCTACTTTTTTCAGGAATAAAAGAAATATTTATTTTCTATTTGATGCATATTTTCATACAAATCTGAATAAAAAATACTCGTTAGTTGCTCCCATTCTTTTATCTGAAACAAACAAATAATTTCACTGCCTCTAAAACCCAAACAAAAAAATACTCTCTTATATTCCTATGATTCACCAACGGAATCATAAAGCTGAAATCAAAACAAAACCCGAAACTCAATTATAAAATTGTTGATGCTGCGAGAATAGCTCTGTCTGTTTATATTACAAAATCATGTTTCACCGTTTCAAATGGAGAAATAATTCATTAGATCCCCCCTATGCCAAGGTCAAATATCTGTTAAATACTTTGAAGTTGTTTCCACGGGCATTTAACGCCATATAGTAGACAAATTAAAACGTTCCATGTGAAAACACGCGTACGTGGCACTCGCCGTTTAGGGTAAAATTTTCTACGCCACGAGAGCGTGGCGTCCGTCCTTGTATGCAAGTTCGCAGCCGCCACGCGGTCGTGGCAACCGTCGCGAGAGGGTAAAGGAACACTGCTATTTTCCTCATTCTCAGTATGCAAAGTGGTGCCTGAGCAGGCACCTCGAGTTGCCTGAGCATGTATTCGAGGGAGTCATATAGCCTACTGAAAGACAGCCACCTCTATTTCAGCTTTCACAGTTACCCTTCTGTCTCATGACACCGTGTGTAATATCACCATTTCTATTTAAGTATATTTTCTAACGTTCGCTTCTGTTATTATTATTGTCTTGTTTTACTCATCATTTCAGTAACATCAGCGTGCCCTTTGCATTATTTTCCCACGCCCAGGCCACTTTACTGGAATGTTACAGTTGGAATCCTTTACGTTCCTAAGTTTTGTACCCCACTGTATATTATGCAATACTTCAGTCAGGTTATCAGGGAAACTTTTGGAAAGACACAAACATGTTAGTCAATATATATGTTCATTTCAACTATTTTTTGCTAATGTATATCAATACATAAAAATGAAATAAATTAGAATATGTAAAAAATGTCATGTGTTGTCTACATCAGATTTTCATTACATGATCTAAGATAGGTAGTGTAAGAAAAATCGAAAGCAAAAAAATAAATATCGAATAAGTACTTAAAAATGATTTAATTATGTATGCCGGAATCTAGCAGGATTACAGAAATTAATCACTGAAATTTCCATTCCGCTTCCCACAAAAGTAGCAAAAAAATCCAAAATCCTTCTATTCCGCTTTGAAAAATACATTTCTTCAATGTTAATAGGATTACAGTAATTGATTCATTTATCTTTGCTACGAAACACGATCTTTTAAAATTGAAGCTATTTTAAAGTGAAGTTCAGTTATTAAAAATCCGATACCGATATTAGTTTCTTGCAGATTTAAATATGATATTATAAATCATTAAAAATGTTGGTCATGTGAGAAAGCAGTAAATTACTTTAAGAAAAAAATTATAATGTTAAAATGAGTTTATCTTCTACTAATATACATTTCAAAATAGTATTAAAATTTATCAAAAAAGGCACAGGTATTTAACTTCATAATGCTCCGTTGTTGTCCCGAACTCACAGCTTATTAACTTAATTGCTACTAAAAGTAATAGTTTTCACACTTTTCTACAACTTAGTGCTGTTTTTTGAAATCATACGTTATAGATTTTTATTTTAAGACGTGTCTGAAATCCAAAGCCCATGCACCTACATTTATTTTTTACGTATATCTGTAAATATTACCATTTAAAATCTAATTGAAATTTCATTTCCATTTTGTAGGCTGCAGGCATATTAACCCGTTGACATACAACGACGTCTCGGATACGTTGAATAAGCTATTGTAGACATTGACGACTGTGGGATTCGCAGATTTAAATTTTGTCATGTGCAAGTCTTGCAGAAATGTAGGGGGCGTGTTTTATATCCTGAAACTGCACTTACCTTTGACATACAACGACGTTTAGGTTACGTCAGATAAGCTATTGCAGACATAAATATCTGTGGAACGCGCGCAGATTTATATTTTGTCATGTGCAAATCTTACAGAAATGTAGGAGGTTTGGTTCATGTCCTGAAACAACACTTACCTTTGACATACAAAGACGTCTCGGATACGTCGTATAAGTCAGGTGCAACTCTCACAGAAATGTAGGAGCGTGGTTTATATCGGGAATCTTACTGAAATGTAGGGGGTATATCTCTTTATTTGAATGTCAAGGGGTTACAGGTGATTATATAAGATTATCGTTTTGAATGTTAAAAGCGTGTTTAAGTGTGAGGGAAAGAGATTTAACATGTGTTATTTATTGTTTGATATTTATAAAAATATAGATTCTTTATCAGAAACTGAAGACTCCCGTACCTAGGGATCGTGTTCGGATAAACAGCGGTACTAGATAAGTATGATGTATACGGAAAATGCAAAGATGTATACGATAAAATGTAAATATGTATATGTTTACGATATTGTGATGCCACGGAATAAATGTGATGCCTCTGCGAGATGAAATGCTAATTTTTTCCGGATGAATACAGTGAAATTTGTCTGGTGATTTAGACCTTGCCCCATATATTAGAGTCAAAACATTTGAAAAATACATTCCAGGTAATTGCAAGTAATATGATAAGTTAATTTAGTTATTTTTTTTTCTGCTGATTAAACATAGTGTCATTAAATCGCAATCTGGAGTGAAGCGTCTTTTAAATTTCAAGTTCAAATTTTAAACTATTTAAATGCGACAAAAGAAAATCATTTATAATGAAAGTGGTTTAACATTTACATAATCAATAAAACTATAATATAATAATGTTCTCATATCGTTAATTTCTATTCAATTCTATGTTTCGTTTTTATAAGATTTGAAAATGTCGACTATAATATTAAAGCATACAGTATACAGATTAATCATTTGAAATAAAACTGTTTTTCGAATTGCTTAGATTTTTCGGGAAAAAACTGTATCTGTTTCCATCGGTTCGAAAATCCCCGTGCGGCAGTCATTTTCTTTTGTAAAATGTCATGTTATAAACCTTTCCAGATTAATAAACCCATTCCTTGGTATATAAGCATAAAGTTTACAATAATTATGAAATATATTTTTCTGAATTTAGTTTCAAATCTTTATTTTAATAACTTGATTATGGCCTACATTGTTTTCGTAACAATAATGTACTTACTTAACATAGGAAGATGTCTGTAAGCAATCCGTAGCAGAAATATAGTACGACATATCGTCAGAATGTATCGTACAACCATAAAATTTGGTACACATATTCCTCAGAACACAAATAACACCTTATCATTATTTTTATTTTTAATTTCGAATTAGTTTTTAGTTATTTTATGTTTTACCCCAATTTAGGCCGATATTTACACAAATCAATTCCTTAGCAACCTAATATATTATCACAGAGATTCCATCTCGACACCATCTGGAAAGATCGAAAAATTTTATTTCAAACAAACTTTGAATGCAATCCATAAGGTGAATAGATGCATTTTAATGATTTTGAAAAAAATAATATTTTGTGTGTATTCAACCTCTCCGATTTTAGTATTACGACTAGAACGACGACCCGGGTTTTAAATAGGCGTCCACCGCAAATAAGCACTCGCTACTTAAATAATACATTTGAACACAATTTAAAATGGATTTCATCCGAAAATTACACGAATCAAACCGCAAGTGTTTTCCGCAAAACTATGAAAAAATATGAGAATCACAATTGACCTTACAACCGTTTACAATTCAACACACCACTAGCTGAGGTAAACGGTTAATTCAAAGCAATTTTCTTTTCCAACATCCGTCTCTCAGTCCAACCCAGTCATTCCCCTACGACAAAATGAGTGGTTCCTCTGTTCGACCTTGAGGGTCCGAGAGATAACATTAATAACTGAGTGATTCACTCTAAAAATCAAAGACATGCCTCGGATAATAAATTTATAATTGATTAACGGATAGGTTTATGAAATTAGTTATTCTTTCTAGAGTTATCTGTGTACATTCTGTGTCTAATACTGAGATGTCTTCCTAATAATAGAGTAATATGTGTCTTTCTAGAGTAATATTATGCGCAAGTGCTGAAATAAAATTGAACGATGAATGACAAGTCAATTTGTTTACAGTAATACAAAAATCGATGAGGTTTTAAACGCCCAAAAAAAGTATATTATTTTTAAATTCACTAAAAAGGATCTAATAATCATAAAGATTCCATACGCAGTTTCTTTAAAAGATAATTTTTCGGTCTTTTCGATGATGTCAGGATGGAAACTTTGCGATAATATTCTAGATTGCTATCGATTTGTGTGAATATCGGCCAAAATCCTTCTGAATCGGAATAAAACATAAAATAACTAAAACGCTAATTCGAAATTTATAACAATAATGTCGAGGTTCACCTATTCTGGTAATGAAGTACCTGTGTACCAAACTTCATAGCAACGACAATTATAAAATAGGCGAATACCCTCTTACGGATTTGAACAGCATAATATTTTATAATGTTTATCGGGCAAAAATATTAAGCATGCTGTTATTTTTCTTTTCAAAATTTGTATTCTATTAACTGCCATCTATAGATGGTGTGTCCTGTCAATGCAGCAAAACCTCATTATATTTAATTCTCAAATAATTCTAAGAAACTTTTTGAAAATATGATTTTTTATCATTTATAATCTGAAAGGAAATATAAATACACTACGTGACCGTAAAAATGAGACAACAAGAAGGAGTGGGCAGAAAGTGATTAAAATCGGCAAACAGAGAGAGACAGCAACGAATAATAAGTCATGTTTATTGCAATATGATAGACCTATACACTGAGCGATAACACCGTCTGATGAGTAGGTTGTAAGACCACGGCGGGCGGCGATACATAGCAGCAACACGTCTAGGTACAGAGTCAATGAACGTGTGGATGGTGCCCTGAGGGATAGCTGCAAATTCCCTGTCAACCATTTGCCAGAGTTCGTCATCTAAACGTAGCGGTGGCAACTCACGCAAGCGATGTCCAATCACGACCCAGACGTGTTCGATTGGTGAGAGATGAGGGGAGACTGGTGGCCAGGGAAGCACCTGGGTACCTTGCAGGGCATGTTGGCTGATGCTTGCTGCGTGTGGTTGGGCGTTATCCTGCTGCTAAATGATATTGGGCACCCCCTGAAGGAAGGACACTATCACCGGCCGCAGCACGTCGTCTACGTATCGTTGAGCTGTCATAGTGCCCTCAATACGGACCAGAGGTGACCTGCTATCCTAGGCGCAGGCGCCCCAAACCATGTTGTCCGGCGGTGTGGCGTTCCACAGATGCTGCCGGATTGGACCTGTCACCACTGCGGCGCCAAATTCGTACACGGCGACTGTCATTGCTAAAACACAAGCGAGAGTCGTCTGAGAAATTGGCCCTGTGCAATTCCGCCGTCCACGTATAGCTCTATCCCGACACCATTGCAAACGGAGGCGTCTGTGCTGTTAGGTCAATGGCAGTATTTTTAACGGGCGGCATGAGTGAAGGTCGCCGACGACCAATCGGCAGAAAATGGTCCTGGACGATATGGGAGCATCAAGGGTGTCCTGCACATACTGCAAGAGGGCGACGGAAGTAGCCTGCGGGGTCGCCAACGCTTGCCGGCAAATGTGGCGGTCCACGCGTGCTGACGTCGCTCTGGCATTACCGGCACCCCTCAAGCCTGCCACATTCCTTTGTTCCAACCATCTTCGCCACAGCCGATGCATCATGAACGCGTGTAGGTGGCTGTTCGCTGAGATTTGATGTATGGACCAGCCTGCCCTTCTGAGTTCGATCACCATACCCCTCATGAAATCGTCTGTCTGCTGTAACTGCCTCGGTTGACGTCAGACTGTCATTCATTGCTACTACAGGTTTCCTCTGAGACAAAATAACTGCAAAATGATTTCCCTGGCAGACAGAGCTCCGCAACTATTGCCGATTCTGCAGGTTGCATCACTTATATCTCACTCAACGTGCACTGGATAAGGTTCCCTGGACATTTCAGATCATTTACATAACTCGGTGAGCTGCTTCTACCCTGCAATTTGCATATTTTTCTGCTTACTCCTTCTTGATGTGTCATTGTCCCTATCACGTAGTGTAAATGTAATACGGTGATAAGTGCTTTTATTTTCACGTGAATAGTTTTGTATAGCTTGGTAAATACTAGGTATGGCGCCTTTTCATAGTTCGACAGGAACATATATGATCCCACCTGTTTTTCTTCGGAACTTCGAATTTGCTATATTCTATTGCAGGACTAACTTTGATAAGAATGCTAGAATAGGGAAATAAAACCATTAATATAGTAGAAATGAAAGGTGTCTTCTTTTTTAAAATATCCATCCATAAGCTAATAACGTTACTAAAATACGGGACTTCACAACTAAATACAACGAATGGCAGCTGAAATCAATATTATAGAAGGGCCCTAAATAAGATTATAGGTAAGGTCCCTAAACTGTTAATTCACCTTTTTTTCTCTCTATTATATGTATTAAGTGGTAGTTATTTTTATATAACATGCAAATGTTTGATTTGCAAAGGGAAAAATTTAAATATTTAATTTATGAAATATTTTTAGTTTACTTTTAAGTAAATTAACATAATTAAGTTTTAATATATTTTATTTACTTGTAAAGGAAATAAGCATTTAAAATCCCAAATACATTTCCATTCGTCGCCTTATGTGTGTTAATGAGGGGCGTCTTTTAAACATTAATTGCTTATATTCCGTGGGCTGAAATCAACGTACTCAAATTGATACTTAATAACAATAGTAACTATCGAGTTCATGTTTCTCAAAATATGTCGCATCAGAGGAGTCTTTGTTAATAATCGGAAAGAGCACGACCACAGTTAATGAGTAAGGCATTACTTCAAATGTAGCGCAGTATAAGTTGTGAGTGGTATTTCCCGATAGTCGCTAGAATCAGCCTCGGAATTCACCGAAGTGTGAAATTACTTAATATTTCAACGCAATTCAGTTGTATAATTGTTAGAAGGAATTCATATTAAGTGGAAATATCATGTATGCTGATTACGATGCTCAGTCCTCAATTTACTGTCATGATTAAATTCATGTAAATAGATGGATGAGATGAAAGTGATTTTTTAAAATTCCAATTTTTTATTTAAATCGTGTTTTCGTTATATTTCTTTTCCTGTCAAAAAATTCCTAGGTCGAAAATAATATTTATAATAACTAATTGCCAATTCAAAAAGGTTTAGATCGCTTGGCCTGGGTGAAAAATTTGGAGAAATGTCGCAAACTTGGAAATTTTTGATTTCGGGAAAGTTTGAGAAATTGGTGATGTATGAAGATTTTTACGAGTTATGTTTTCGAGAACGCTCTATATAAGTTATATTCTATGGAGTGTATATTGAAAGCATTTTAGAAGGGTTAGATGATTAAAAAACGCTGTATTCGCGATAATGATAGCAGTGATTGTGAATAAGTCGGCGTTTCAGAAATCGATAATTTCGTTTGTGAAATAGTTGAATAAGTATTTAATGTTTTATGGTAGATGAGGCTATTTCGATTATCGTATAAATAGCTAAACAGTTGACAGTATATTATTCCTAAATAAACGAGGACGAGTTTAAAGAATCCTCTAAAATCCTCTAAAGATGATACTCAACCGGGTATAAAACACAATGTAGATAACGGTAATCCAGTAATGATTTGGAAGTCAGTCCATGAATGCTTTTGTTAAAATAAAAGTGTCTTCCAAACACCAATGAAGGTTCTATAAAACAAGGCAGATAATTCCGATAATTGTTGACAGAGGAAAAGAGTAAAAATTTGAGCTTCCTTGATAAAGGAATGTTAAGGAGGACCGGAGTCCGTTATAGCTCACCATTGAAACCTGTGTTAAAAAATGCAAACTTTATATACAGAAACTATTTACAGTAAATGTATCAAATTTAGAGCATACAATATTGTCAACTGTTTATGCATATTTTTACACTGGGATTTGTCAATATATATTTTTTAAGAATTGAATTTTATTACTCAAAATTGGCATTTTTATCCTATAGATACAATATATATATATATATATATATATGTGTGTATATAAATGGTATTGCTAAAAAATTTAGAATAGCTGGATTTTTATAATTCTTTTCATAGTATCTTATTCTATTCATAGTATATTAGCCATAGTATATTATTCATCTTATATTAGCCAGACATCTCTATTCTCTTGTATTTTTAATACTTTTATTTTTACATCCTCTTCCACGTCAGCATTACTCTTAGTAGCCCCTCCTTTTAGTAGCTCCTTTTGTATATTATTACTTTTTCTTACTACCTTTTCGCTTTACTGTATTTCAATTCTTACGAATGGCAACAGTAGATCTTTTTTTATTTTTTCTTTGCGAATGGCAATACTAGTCTCTTCATTCAGAGTTCCCGGTTTCGACTCGTTTGTACATATGCTGTGCATTTTCCAGGTATTCATTTTTTCTTTTTTATTCCTTCTTTACGTATGTCGTCCAAGTAGAAATAGTTTATAGATATAATCTATCTATTTCTTCAGAAACATACATATTTTGTGTCTGCTTCGTCAAAATACTTGGACTTGAGAACGAATTTTACGAAGTGAACATTTCCATTATTTTAGGCTTAGCTTTTTTTCCACGTGTATAGAGACATAGCTTGATTTTTTAAAGTTTTTCTTTATTCTTTTCCATACCTTTGAATTTTGTTGATTTTCTGTAACTTGATAACTCGTGTTTTGTATTTTTTTTCCATTTGATTGATGATTTTCTGTTTTATATTTTATTATGTGTGTGTTTTAGAAAGTTTATCGTGTTGCAGCTTCTTACTTTTCGTTCATTGGATTTTCAAACTACTGTTATATATATATATATATATATATATATATATATATATATATATATATATATATATATATATATATATATATATATATATATATATTTATATATATGTATATATATATATATATATATATATATATATATATATATATATTTATATATATGAATATATATATATATATATATATATATATATATATATATATATATATATATATATATATATATATATATATATATATAAATATGGTAAAATTCCTGTCTCGGTTTATAAAAGTGTGCAATATAAAATTGGTGTGAAAAATTTTAATCAAAGTATTCAAAAATCTTTGAGAAAAAGACACATCAATATTGAAAAACTATATTTTGAGAAAAAATGCATTTGAAGTCAGAATTAACAGTTTTTATTTTAACAGTAATTGGTTTTTATCGGACTCGCGATGTTTTCGTTTTGCTGCATGGTGGTACAAAGTGCCACGTCTCCTCATTATCTTAATGCAATTGTCACCAAGTTCAGGACCTACTGAATTTGGTATTTTATAATATTATCTCAATTGAAGATTGTAACAGCTTCGTGCACTGTACTTCAAAAGTGAAAAGTTTTATTGAGTGAAATACCATTCTCAGCAGTAGTAACCAGAAAATATTATTCACCAATTCATTCGGATTTTGAGTTTAAGAACTGGTAGTTATTTTTATTTTAATATTAAAAAAAATCTGATGGGGGCAGCACATGATTTTCCTTATATAATGCAAGGAATTTACTCCTTTTACAGTAAAAAAAAAATGTTATTCTTATAGTAGATAATTATATTCGTTCCAAGATATTGAATTTTCTTCGATTAGTAGTCATTTTCATAGACTTAGCGTCATTTTATCAATTTGGCGAGATTTTTGTTAATCTGGAAACAATTAAAAAGGTCGCCAAGTTGGCGACATTCCGCCAAATTCGTCGCCAAAATTTCGCCAAGTGTTATGGACGGAGAAATAAGTTATTCTTACAGCAGATAAATGACTATTGCAGTTCAAATACAAAGGTATTACTCAAAGTATATTTTCTCTTGAATGGAACGAGTTAGATCCACGAGAATTATGTCACCCAATTTATCGCATGGTACTACATATGAAAAGTGAACATGTTTCTCAATAGGAAAAATGTTTTTTTATTTTATATATCTTTTTGATAATTTTTTTTTGAAAAATGTGCAATATCTCCAGAACGGTTCATGTTAGCGTTCTAAAATTTATGTCAATCGTTTTCTAATGAAAAATTACATAAGAAATGTCTATTTGCGTAACTTTATTAGCGGTTTTGATTTTTTGACGATTTCTTCAAAATTTCACTCAAAAATTTAGGGGAGTTCTGAACATTCGATTGCGTATAAAAACAATAAGCTTCCAATGTTTATGGATTGTGATTTTTGTTCCGAATTTCGTTCGAATCGGTCCATTCGTTCGTCAGTTATCGTCTCCACAGTCTCACTGACACACACACATACATTTACACACACACACAAACACACACACACTCAGACATCACTTCAAAAATGTTTGATTCGTGATCAGAGATGCTTGAAACGTGCTCTCCCGTCGAAAACTCGAATTCGAATTATCGACCCCGTCACAATACTTTCCTTATACAATATGTATATAAGGAAAGTAACAAATAAAAATTCTTTCTAACACGTATTATAGGGAATTGAGAGCTGCCATAACAAACTAATCAGCGGTCTTTAGTAGTTTTTCAAGATTACAACATTTTGTGTAATAAAAAAGATTAAAACTAATTCTAGAAGTTGTTATCGCTTGTATGATGCATTGATTGAAAGCTGATTGATATTTTTCAAATCACTGAAAAACTCAAAATAATTTTCGTGGCAGTTTTTAGACTCCGATTCCCTCAAAAATGCTCTAAAAATGCACCCTAGAACTGGAAACTGTTGACCCAGCTGAATTCATAATATACAATCAGGCGGAAATCAATTACATGAGTGATGAAAGTGAACTAGGGCGAAATTTTAAATGCAGATTGGGAATGTAGTGAAGGATAATCAAAAAACAACTTCTGAATATGATCATGGCATAGTCACCACAGAAGGGGATGAGCAAAGGCATTATACTTTCTAGCTTATTTGGTCTCATTGACTTCGGGTTTGCTGGTCTGTAAAACACTGGCGGAAGGAACCTAACGTATTCTTGAAACAGCTGTATGTGGCATTGCACGTTTTTGTGCTTAGTACGTTGCTAAGATTTTCTTTATACATTGCAAAAATTATATTACTTTCCTTATATACACTAATGTATAAGGAAAGTATTGTGACGGGGTCGAAAATTTGAATTCGAGTTTTCGACGGGAGAGCACGTTTCAAGCACCCCTGATCACGAATCGAACATTTTTGAAATGATGTCTGTGTGTGTGTGTGTGTCAGTAAGTCTGTGGAGACGATAACTGACGAACGAATGGACCAATTTGAACAAAATTTGGTACAAAATTTACAATCCGTAAACACTGAAAGCCTATTGTTTTTATACGCAATCGAATGTTCAGAACTCCTCTAAATTTTCGAGTGAAATTTTGAAAGAATCGTCAAAAGATAAAAACCTCTAATAAAGTTACGCAAATAGACATTTCTTATGTAATTTTTCCTTAGAAAACGATTACCATAAATTTTAGAACGCTAACATGAACCGTTCTAGAGATATTGCACATTTAAAAAAAAATGATCAAAATTCATATAAAATTAAAAACAAAAATATTTCCTATTGAGAAACATGTTCACTTTTCATATGTAATATCATGCGATAAATTTGGTGACACGCTTCTCGTGGATCTAACTCGTTCCATTCATGAAAAAAGATACTATGCGAAATACTTTTGAACGCCAATAATCATTTGTCTTCTGTAAGAATAACTTATTTCTTCGTCCATAACGCTTGGCGAGATTTTGGCGACGAATTTTATGAAATATCGCCGACTTGGCGACATTTTATATATGTTGCTAAATTAACGAAAAACACGCCAAATGGATAAAAATTACGCTAAATCAATGAAAATGACGACTCATTGACGAAAATTCAATATCTTGGAAAGAATATAAATATCTACTATAAAAATAATCTATTTTTTTTACTGTAAATGTAGTAAATTCATTGCATTATATAAGGAAAGACATGTGCTACCCACATCAGATTTTTTTACTTATTAATCATTCTTGGATTTTCCAAAGAATTCAGTAAAGTTAAGCGCTGTCGGTGCTCCAGACATATATTAAAAAAAATCATTGTGTACGTAATATTAACACCACACTATAAAGGAAAACTTGAGAATTTATTTGACTGTTATAAGATGCTTAATCATTCTCTGGATCGTCATATTCCAACATAATTCATCTAAATAATTACTGTATATATTAAGTGCAAAGCAATTAATTCAATCAGGACAAAATTACATGCCTTATGTGATTTTAATCTAAGTGTCTTCTATTTATTTTATTTTGAGCCCAAAGAGCCAGGTAAGTGGAAAAGCCGTCATAACATTATCTATTCCAAAAGTTTGCTAGTTCGTAGTTGACATCATGTTCTGGACTTGTTAGAATATTTAAAGAGCGCTTATTTTAGTATATAAACATCAATTTGAAACTGTGTGGGGGTGTAAATTTTAATAATGGTAGGATTGGTCGTAAATAGGGAATATGTTTGTACATTTGCCGAAGTGATAACCCGCAATTTAATGGAAGTGAAATCTCGCAATTTTTGCCCCGTGTCCCTGAAAATCATAATGGATCAATGGGCACAAATAGACAATCATTAAATCTGTAACTTAGACAAAGAAAATACCTTTCAATTGCTCCAACTTAACTTGTATTATTATTATTACTGAATTGGCTCGATATTAAATTCATCATTATACATTATTTACAAACTCTTAATTCTTACAAAATTAGGTCTATCTTGCTGAATTGAGTCGGCTGTGATACTGTGGGCGCAATAGCTACTGACTTCAAGTCAGTTAAATATTCCTCATATTGACAGAAAAGGTTTACCTGTTGTTTCTTTTTGCGAATTACACTTTATTGGACATTGAAGAGAAGTCAACAAGAACATTTTTTGCGTGCTTATTCAACCACACATTTAAGAGAGCCTATTAGCACATTTTTACGTGCATCATCAGCCATGACATTTTAGCGAGATAGTACTAGTGATAGCACATTTTGATATGATTAGTTCACAGCAAAATTCCCAGAGGGTGTCTTCACCTTCACTTGTTGTGCAGATGTAATTTTAACCCCCCCCCCCCCATTGACTCTCATTGGCTGCACCGTATCTATGTGCCTATTTACTCCAGTCATCTGTGCGCGGTCTATTTTGACTTCTATTGGATATTTCAGGATGCCCACGGACTAGCTTAAGTCTATAGCTGTATTTCGCATGATGTCATCCTTCATTTACTGACCATAAATAAGTTCTCCGCCGACACTGTAAAATTAGGCGTAGTTGAGTCCATTCAAACTTTTAATTAAAATTTAATTAAGATAAATTAAATGAATTTAGAAACAAATCGATATATTTTAATAAACGAAGCTGTCGATTTCGGGTTTTCCCAAGTACCTCACATTCAGAATACCCATGTCAGAAGCCCTTAACAATTGGAACGAGCTTAACGAGTAAGCTACCACTTGAAAATGCAGCTGAATACCAATCGAGAATTGAATTTCTCGTTGCTTACGAGACGGGAAACAATTGTGGAATATACCAGGACTTCAAACGACTTTATGTTTGATTAGAATTAATTCGGAAATTCGTTCTAATATACAAATGATATGTATTTCCTTCATATAAAGCATGCATATGAAATTTATGTGAATTAATTATTTCAAGAGTATTTTAATCTTACTTTTGTAAGTTCCAAAAGCATTGCTTACTAATAACAAGATAATATACAACTGCAAAGAAAACATAAATCAAACGATGAGAACACAAATAGTATATGCTTTTATAAACATTCATTTTATGCATTCATATGCTACGATAAACGCGTTCATTTTAAATGCACCAGTTCAGCCCATGAAACATGGAGTTATTCTAAACTTGTGAAACTTGTCATATGTCATTCTAATTTTTTAAAAATTCCATCATTCAATATTGATTTTTTTTAATTCATCAGTCAACAACTTTTTCAGAATGACAATTATTTATAAATGTCAGTTTGAGGTCCAGAAATCAGTAATTTGGTTCATCTCCTAATTAAAATTATATTGATTTCAGAAAGTTATTAACACTTAAAATATCGATAATTATCATCCATCGTTCTTCTTCACGCATCGAGAACAAGCAACATTCGAGGACAACAATAAAACAGCATAATACAATTCTGATGCCAAATTTAAAACATTTTTATTAGGCTGAGAATTTTTCAAATGACGATCGTGATATTATATTTTTATGACAACTCTGATTTCATGCAGCTGTGGCATAACCACGAAAGGAACATTTTCCGGATTCCCTCTATTTGGAAAGAAACATCTTTATACAATTTTTGGTCATAAAAGACATAAGCCATAAAAATGTGCATTGGGAAATGGGAATATATTCATAAATTTGTTGTGGATGACTATTTCTAGTGCATGTGTCTCGAAATATTACTTTCTAAGTATGTCAAAGCACATAATGTATTTCTTTTGTTGCGATATATTTTCCTAATGTTTGTCGGAACTATCAAAGATCTGTATAGGATAAAAATTCGATGAGACCAAAACATGACATTTCGCACTTCTCAAATTTGTTTGCATTTCTTTTGCTATCTAATTTTTTTGTCAGGGAATATCTATTTTATTTATACGAAAAATCACATAAAAGAATATGTATTAAAAATAAACAGTATACGCAGTTTTAGGTACTTATAGAAAAAACCTAAATTTGTATCTGTGTATCTCATTTGGCTATAAACATAGATACATTGGGTATGATTTTGTAAAAATACAGCCAACTGGGGGAATTTTAAAAATGCCGCCAAGTGAGGGATATGGAAAATGCTGCCAAGAATTTTTAAAGAGCGATACCAAATTGGCAATAGTTCAATACAACTGATAATTATTTTCCTTTCATAATTCCTGTCGTTTTGCATGAATTTTTAATTTGTTCTTCTTGATTCCAATTACAGTGAGTTTCTATCGTGAGAAGGTGGGTTTTATTAGAAGATCAATGAGGTCATAAAATAATAGCGTTTTGTTATAGTATCATATAGCAATTACCTTTTGTTAGGGAATCGCTTAGTAGTTAAAATTATAAATAGATAAATATTAGCAAGACAATATGTTATTTACTACAATTATCTGCAGGACAGGCTTTAATATGATAGGCTTTTGATATAGTAAATATATCAATATGATATGCTTCTGATATAGTACATATATCAATATCATGGGCTTCTGTTATAGTAAATATATCAATATGATAGACTTCTGATATAGTAAATATATCAATATCATAGCATTTTGATATAGTAAATATATCAATATGATAGGTTTCTGATATAGTAAATAAATATTTTCTGTTCTGACTTCTCATTTTTTAATGGCAAGAATTCGTTACATGTGCGATAATACTTGCAATATCCCAGGTATTTTTTCGTTGAGCATGCTGGATTTTTGAGCTTAGTTACAAGGTCGAGTTATCCAACTTCCATATAAGACGGTTATTTATGATTTAGATTATGTTTCTTTGCGGTCGGTGAATACCAATGATATATTAATTTTAATTATAGTAAAAATATTAAATTTCCATCGTTGACTGTTCTTGATGAGTCTCTCTAGTCTCACATCAAAAGTAAATGTAGATGAAAATTATTCCAAAATGAGCATAGGTGTGTTCTAATAAAAACATTATTGATGTTGACGACGATTTACTTTCTCTAGATACTTATATTCATTTATCTTCATATATTGAGTAACGCATTAAATTAAGTTTCATTGCTCAAAACTTTGCATAAAATAAATATTTTTTATAAAATTTTAACACATTTTCAGCTATAAAATAATTTATTTTTTCATTTAGAGACTTTACACATTTGAAAATGCCATTAGGTCTCCCAAATTGAAAAAAAAACATTAAATACCTCGAGAGTGTTTCTGTTTAGAGTAAGGGGCTTATCTATAAATAGTTTTGCACTAAAATTAAATATAACCAAAGCATTTCGATAATGCATTTAAGAATACTCACTCTGTTATTTTGGACTTTGTCCATGTTTCAAATCGCATCAAAGCATTACCATGGTGGGAATGTACACACTACATATCTACCAAATTTCACAAAATTATGTTCGATGGTTTTCGAACTAGAGTGGAATAGTAGAGTGTTTATAACGTTCTAAATCTAGCGAAAACTCGAATTACGATTTTAGACCTGATTTTAATACTTTCCCTACAGATCACCATGTATCTTAAGTCACCATGTGTCTTTTAATTATATGACTTGTATCTATTGATATGATTGAGCTTCTAAATATATGACCTGTATTATATTGATATGATTGAAATTTACTTAACTACTTCTAATGTTTATTCCAGATTATTTGCATACTTGTTTGAAGGCATAGAAGTCAACATAATACAGTACAGTCTCAGTAATCCGGCTCATCAATACTCGAATAATCCATAAGTCGAATAATCCGACAACATAGCATGGAAAGTAGAAGGTGTACATCGGGATTCGTTAAGTAGATGTCACACTAAGTTCAATTATTGAAGCACTAGAATGAATTACCTGGTAGAGAATCTCCAAGAATTTTCATCTAATTTGTGTCAAATTTTAGCACAATACTCATAACGATACCGTAATATCAAATTAAGAAAAATAGAACGATGACATCTTGTAAATTCGCAAAGTTACAAAACCCTCTCCAAAAAAACGCACTTTGTGCGTTATGACTTTCCCTGCAATATATGGCAATGTATAGAGAAAGTATTGCAATTTTACCGAAAATCGCAACTCAAGTTTTCGTCGGATCAACTTGTTTTGGATACTCTAGAATACAAAAATATATTTTTAGAGTGACGTCTGCGTGTCTCTGTGTGTGTCTGTCTGTCTGTGCATATTTTGTATCCACTCTAACTATAAAACTAATTGACGAAATTTCAAAAAAATTGGTAGGTGAGTCCCTCGTGGGAAACCCTGGTTCTGATTAGATTTTGGTACGATTCGGGATAAAAGAACATGCACATTTCTTGCGAAATGGCCTGAAAAAATTGCCTGTATCCAATCTAGCTGAAAAACTAATAAACCAAATTTTAGATGATTTGGTTGATAAATCACTTGTAGGTTAACCTGCTTCTGATTAGATTTTGGCACGATTCGGGAAAAAATAACCTGCTTTTTTTGCGAAATCACCAGCAAAATTCGCTGAAATCTAAAATAAAAGACTATAAATGCTCAAATGTTTCAATTAAATGTCTGTTTCATACGTAATTTTTGACGACGAAAAAAATAAGACCAACCACATTGCTCAAGCTGTTCTCGAGATAGTCAAATATCCGTTCTCGAGATAGTCAAATATCCGTTCTCGAGATATTTTAGTTTTTTCCCATTTTCGTTTCGCCACATCTGAAAATAAGTCCAGTTACCAAATGAAAACAAATATTGAATTCAAAGTGCAAATTCTGTGTAATTTAAAATAATTTTGGCTGTTATTTTGTGCAATTAAACTCAATTTAATCAATTATTGATGAAATAAAGGAAACGTGAATATGAGTCTGAAAGGAAAGTCATGTGCTGCCCACATCAGATGCTTTTTATCCTCCAGACGGAAAGTCTGCGACATGCTCTCGAATTATCATGCGTTGTCTACAGAGGAAAAGAAAGAATAGATTTAACATGGGAATAAGATGATTTTTTTTTAAAAATAGTCACTTTTAAACCAATTAAATCGCATTTTTAAAAATTCTCACTAAGGCGTATTCCCAGATCCTGAAATATAGCTATACCAAATTTTATTATTAAACGACGCTTCACTTTTCAGCTACATACATACCCACACACACACAGAGAGAAAGATACATTTCCTTTTATTGTATAAGATTATAACAACATAACCCATTACATACTTTGTTCACCTACAATCCATATTTTTCAATAATCCGACAATTCCAGTGACCCGACTCTTGTTGGATTTTAATAGTTATTGAGATTGTATTGAGATTGTATTACAGCTTCTATAAAAATTAACTCAATGCAATTACGAGTGGGAAATACATTTTTATGTCGACATATTTTAGAATTCATTTTAAAAATATATGATGCGGAACCGGCCGATATTTTTAATCATTGTTAATTGTTATACTAATGAAGTATGTATATTTTTCAAAATCCTAAAACTAGACTATTATATAAATTAATATGAAAACTTTGTATAAATAAAACATACCATACAATTTAGAACTCAACCAGTTCTGAAAGAAAAAAAAACAGCCTTCATCTCCAGCGGAAGCAATAAGCGCAGCCTCACTTATTCAAGCTAGTTCGGTGTCTGCAGTAGAATAACACCACATGCCTGAAGAGAAAAGATTAGTACCCATCGAGGCAAGGAGAAAGGAAAGGAGGTAAAACCAATGAGTAAAACAAATAAGCATAATTATTTTAAATGTCTTATATATTCTTTTCTTACCGTTTTAGAAAGTTTACTGCTATTTCTATTTGCTTTGCTGCCCTTTCTCTTACGGCCTTGATTTCTTTGTGTTTATTCTTCATTTGCTGCTATTATTTCCTTCCTGTTTTTTTTCACCCTTGCTACCTACTCGTTTACTTTCCACTAGCTATTTCTCTCGTAGCGATGGCTATTTTTCTCCTACTTTCATTCACATGTACTATTCTATCGCAGAGGCCAAAGTTGCTTAAATAATGAGCTCTCTTTGCTTGCCTTGAAGGAAAAGGTTGTATTTTTCCTTCGAAACTGGTTGAGTCCTACATTTTATTGTAAGGTGTATTTATAGAAATATTTTATATTTATTTATTTTTAACAGAAGTTTTAACCGTAGTCTGTCAAAAAACCCAACTCTAACTTTCCATTACTTTCCTTATATACTATCATGTGCAGTATAGAAAGTAAAAATCAATTTTTCTTTAGTCGTAATGGTCCATATTTCCTTTATTTCCTGCACATATATTTTGATTTTTTTCACTTCCACATTTCCTACATTTTATTATTCTACACTGGATCAACTCGAATCGCCCTTGTTACTTCTGCATTCTGATTCTTTTTTATAATGACAATTCAGTACCTCAATCTGTATTTGGAGGTTATCTCTATTTTCTCAAACAACCACAGAAAATCGCCCTTCAAAAAATTAAATCCCTATGTTAATGTTGATAATTAAGCCATCTCCGCGTCTCCAAAGTAATCTAATGATATCATCAACTGCCAAATAAGATTTGGAGGTTCACTAAAATTGGCGCCATAGATTGTAAAAAAATTAAAAATTAAACTTCTTTATTTTAAATGACACAAAACAAATAATGGAGTACAAATACAAGCCTTAATATTGCCCCTTAAAAAGTATTGCCCCCTACTCTATAATTAAAATTATCACCGTATGGTCACCGATAGTTTGGCTATAGCACATCTCATATTTACAGTCACTGCTTTAAAATCATGCAAGCATTAATTTTTTTAACAAACATTCATAAAATATTAATCGTAATAGTTGAAGCTATTGCTTGAACCGGCAAGCAGAAGCTCCAAAACTACGAAGTATTTGCTATATATCTTTCATTTTATTATGTTTTAAGTGATGGTTTACTTGAACGCATTGTTTCCCAAACAAAAATTTTCCAAACTGCTTAAAATTTATCTTTTCTGCTTATCCGGTGGGTCTTTTTCCCATCTTTAAGCACAGAATCTCAATTGTAAAGGCTCCTTCCTCCTTTACCTCTTGAAGATTCTTTTACGGCCCATTCGCTACAAAAACTTTAGCTGCATTTATTGAAGATATAAGAACATAATCACACAATCGACTGGCAGAGTCAAAACATAAGATTGACTATATTAGAAAGAAGTATTTGTTAATACTATAGATTCTGCTTAACGGTCACCATCTTCATTTAGTATATTCTTCAATGTCAGGCATGTGGATTTTCGCTGTTAATTGATTAAATACATATTGTATCAATGATTTATACAAGGCAAATGCAATAAGGATAAAAATAAAGTGTGATTACTCATAAAGTTTCTAAAAGTTAAATAGTAAAAGCGACAAAAAATGTGTTGTATATTGCTGTGTTTAGGGATACCAGACGAATAATAACAAAAAAAAAATGCTTTTTAGCCTCGGAATGATTGCAAAGCATTTACAATGCTATGCGACTGTTTATTTGAGTTAGATAGATAGTTAAATCAATATTTTATACTAAAAGACACAGTTTGTACATTAAGTTTTATTGAAAATAACGGATAAAATGAAATTTGTTCAAATTTTTATTCTAATTGGTACTCATTCAGAAATATGGTAATTCCAAAGTAAAGTATATAACGCTCATTCACAGATATACGTATATTACTCATTTTCATACGCGTATTTTAATAATTAATGCAAATATATTAAATAAGATTATTTTCTTATTACAATTTTCATTGTTTTTAAACTTATAATTTTCAGTTTTTAGTATTACTGTTTTAAATGTATAATTACAACATTTATAAAAATTGATTTTATACTAGTTTTGTAGTAAGTTATCTATATAATAAAAGGCAATGTCAGTCAGTGTGTGTGTCTGTCTTATACACTATAGGCTCAGCGACCGCGCGTCGCAGAGCTACAAAATTTGGCAATCGGAGACCCGGGGAGGGGGGGAAGGTGACACGTGAAAACTGATTTTTAAAATTTGAATTACTTTTTTTGTTATTTAATGTTTTATGCGATTTCGACCGTTTCTACACCTTTTCCCCTTTTTTCTCCACCATCCAGACGTCGTAGAAAAAAAACAAATCACACGACCGGAAAGAGCAGACAATTGCGAGTAAAAATATATCGATTTCAAATCTCAGGGACAAATTCTAATATTTTTTAAAGATTTTAAAACAAAAGTCACTTTCGGTTAAAAAAAAGCGAACTTTCGTTTTTAAATCCTCGCATCGGAAAAAGTACCGACAATTTCGACTAATAATTTACATTTTTAGAAAGCTCAAACACCCAGCTTTCCTACAAGCCCAATCTGATCACGAAATAATAAAAAGTAGCTGCAGGATCCGTGTTTTAAGAATATCCGAATTTCAATTTCTCGGCTAAACCGCTATTCAAGTTTTCACCCACAATGCACTGCGCGCGCAGACGCACGCTGTTTCCATGGAGAAAAAAATGAATAAAAAGAAAGTTAAAGCTGCCGCCTTGTTCACGCGGAGTACGATCACGTTAAACATGTGGGTCCGTAAGTTCTTCCGAGAGGTTGGTGGTAGGGGAAGGCATGTACGGTCCCTGTGGATGCCTTCCCCACTGGGTTCCAGTCTAAATTGGGTGACACTTCCTGGCCATCCAAATAGTTACCTTACACTTTTCTGGTAGGTCGGATGGTATGGATTTCAACAACAACTCCACGGGGTTATGGCGCCAGCGAGTTTGCCACCGTCAGAATTGTCAAGGGTAGCGAACAGGCTGGTCGCCGAAGGCGTCTAGTCTTAAATAAAAATAAGTTAGGGCGTTAACTTTAGTAACTTGCTTAAGCAATCTTAGAATTCCGAGTTTTTCTTATAGTTTAAGCTCATAAAGTAAACAATCTGTTTGTTCTCCGCATTATATGATTTTGAAGGAGTAATGTAATCTAATTTAAACAAATATATATCTAAATATATTTTAAGTATATTAATGCTTTGTTTTTAAGTAGAAAATATCATAGGTGTGATGGATATGGCTACAACCACCTATACAACAACCAGAATAGGTTAATTAAACACGATTAACAGTCTGATTATCTTAAACTTTTCTCATCATTCTGTCCCTGGGAGTTTTATACATTAAAAAATCAGCATATATTAATATATCATCATTATCAAATAGATTTGGTTTTTACACTGATGCATTTAATATTTGATCATTTAACAATAGGTTTGCTTTTTTGATGGAAGAACCGAAACTATTTGACACTTTGTAAAAATACATTTTTGTTGTGATTGGATATTTCTAGTATTATCCATAAAACTGTATGTTTAGGTAACTTCTGCTTCTACTTATAGATACCACTTAAAAATTCCTTTGAATACTGTACTATTTAGCTTAACTCCGTTTTATATGAATAAATTAAAAATGTAAATTTAGCAATTGCAATTATCCATGTGATATATTTTAAAATATCTGAAGTTATAGTATTTCAATGTCGCAGGAAGGCTAACAATTTCTTTTTTAGTGTGTTTGTGGGGGGGTTATATTGCTCCACTTTTCATTGTGTATTCAAAAATTGTTGAATACATTAATGTTTACATTTAATGAGTTTACTAAATTTCTAAAACTTTAATTTCAAGGAATACTTAGTATAAATGAAAGAGAAATACATACCTTTAAATTGCAATTCATTCTCCACTAAGCAAAAATTAGATTTGAAATTCTGCTTTACAAAAGATATTTAGTAGTGCGTGAAATTACTTAGGACTATATTGTAAGTAAATAGAAACATTGTCTGATGTATTTATTCGTGTGTCTCCATCTAAGCAGTGATGATTCATTTCATTACTTTGTATCTTAAGAATTACTAACGGTGTGATTGATCGATCAATCATTGCCACGTGTAGGGGGTGTAGAAAAAATGCCCCTACACTGATATTGTACTTCATTATTTGCTTAAAATATACCGTGATTTGCCCTCACTATAGAAACTTTTCTATGACATGTGTGTGTTATTGACATTCACTTTGAATATAATTTGATTAGCTTTATTTACTTTAAATAATGTGAATAAATGCATTGCATGTATCAATCCTATTATTAATAACCGATAATATATCACATGTGACCAAATCATGCATGATTGTTTACGTAATTAATTAGTTGTCGTTGATGTTGAGACTCAGACCGCCCGACCTACCAGAAAGGTGTAAGGTAACTGTTTGGACGGCCGGGAAGTGCCAATTCAGACCGGAACCCAGTGGTTGAGGCATTCACAGGGACCGTACCCTCCTTCTCCTACCACCAACCTCTCGGAAGACTTACGAAACCACATGTTTAACGTGATCGTATTCCGTCTGAACACGGCGGCAGTTGTGGCAGCGTGCAAATCCAGCTCGCAAACCACAGAGCTACCGCGCCCGAAATGTGCCAACAGCACGCGGTGTTACCAGGTGGTCACCCACCCAAGTACTAACCGCGCTCGATGCTGCCTGACTTCGGTGATCTAAGGAGAACCGGTGTTTTCAGCACGGTATGGCCGTTGGCTCAAATAATTAGTTAGTATCGTTATATATCTGAATTTGTGCTTTTTAACACCACCGACTTTAAATATGATTCAATTTAATAATTTCAAGTTGGTTTAATTCTTTATGAAATCTAATATTTATACTGATATGAAACAAGTACATAGCTAAACGTAGTACAAAACTAACCTAAAACTGATTTATGGATTCTGTAATTATTATAACCGCGGTCTATCAACTTAATTGCTCCTGTTTTTGCTCTTGATTTGCTGTTTTGCAATGTAACGTAAATGTCAAAATATGTTTGATTACGTTGAAACGTGTCACTTTCCTTATATGCATAATGTATAAGGAAAGTATTGTGAAGGGGTCGAAAATTCGAATTCGAGTTTTCGACGGGAGAGCACGTTACAAGCATCCCTGAACACGAATCAAACATTTTTGAGGTGATGTCTCTCTGTGTGTGTGTGTGTGTGAAAGTATGTGCGTGTGTGTATGTGTGTCAGTGAGTCTATGGAGACGATATTTCACGAACAAATGGAGAGATTCGAATGAAATTTGGTACAAAAATCTCAATCCATGAATACTGGAAGCTTATTCTTTTTAAACGTAATCGAATGTTCAGAACCCTCTAAAATTTCGAGTAAAATTTTTAAAAAATCATCAAAAAATCAAAGCCTTTAATAAAGTCACGCAAATAGACATTCTTATGTAAATTTTTCTTAGAAAACGATTGACACAAACTTTAGAACGCTAGTATGAACCATTTGCGAGATATTGTACATTTTTCAAATAAATTTATGAAAAAATCCCATAAAATGAAAAAAAATTAACTAAATATTTTCTATTTTCATATGTAATATCATGCGATAAATTTGATGGCATCATTCTTGTCGATCTAGCGCGTTCCATTCATGAGAAAATATACTTTGAGTAATACTTTTGTATTTGAACGCCAATAATCATTTATCTGCTATAAGAATAACTTATTTTTGTCCATAATGAATGGCGAGAATTTTGCGAAGAATTTGACGGAATATCGCCAACTTGGCGACTTTTTAAATGTTGCCAAATTAACGTATATCTCGCCAAAGGGATAAAAATGACGCTACATCAATAAAATGACGACTAATTGAAGACATTTCAATATCTTTGAAAGAATATAAGTATCTACTATAAGAATAACATTTTAACTGTAAAAGTAGGAAATGCATTGAATTATATACGGAAAGTCATGTGCTGCCCACATCAGATATTTTACTCTTGATTTGCGGTTTTGTAATGTAACATAAATGTCAATACATGTTTAATTAAGGTGAAACGTGTTTTGACATGTAATGTAATGTAAATGTAAATAGTTAACGTTTTTATCGTTCCATTCTATTTTGCCAATAAAAATATTGGCATTGCTCATCAAAGGAAATGGTGTATATATATAGAGAGAGAGTGTGAATTATTCAAACTGGGATCACCGACCCATTGAATTTAAATTTATTGCAGAGTTGGCATTTTCAATACATATCAAAGATTAGACAATCTCTATATATAAAGAAGAAATATAGGGTGAGTCGGAATTGTTTTTACAAAAGCAGAGGGGTGATAGTACCCCACCAAACGAGAAATAATTGCCATGGAACATAGGGTCGCATCGCACTCTGAGAGGCAGAAAAGAGGCACGTCGAACCGCGTCCAGCATGACGCAGTCAGCGCCTCGGACATCATTTTGTAAATGCCTACGTAGTACCTCCTACGCCAGACACGAACGCAGTTACCGTATGCAAATGCCCAGGGAGCAGAATCAGCATAACTGGCTCCTAGTAGGTTCCGGCGATAGCCAATCAGAACACACGTTGCCCTTTAAAAACCGGCACAACTTCAACGCTGCAAGTTATTCCCGTGATAACATCGTCCGACAAATTGCGTGAATGCTATGGCGGAGTACACCTACGAGGAATTGGCCGACATGCACCTCACATGCGGTGAAGCCAAAGGGAATAGACGCGTAGCACGAAGATTGTACGAGCAGCGGTTTCCAACGCGTCGTATTCCCAGTCATCCTACCTTTGCCAGTGTCGATCGACGACTGCGAGAAACCGGGTCGTTCGCTAACAGCAATGCAGGACGTTCGCGAATTGCACGAACGCCTGAACTGGAAGAGCGAGTCCTCACGAGATTTGCAGCAGCTCCGTCCACCAGTACGGGAGCGGTGGCAGACGAATTGGATGTTTCTCAGAAAGTAGTGTGGCGTATTTTACACGAGGAACGCATGCACCCCTACCACATGCAACAGGTGCAATCTTTGCATCCAGATGATTATCCCCGCCGGGCAGCCTTTGTGAAGTGGATGCTCGGGATGAGGAATACCGATCCACGATTGCCTGCATTAGTTTTATTTAACGATGACGCAACATTCAGCAGAGAAGGCATTTTCAACATGCACAATCAACATGTGTGGTCTGCCTGTAATCCCCACTGCACAACCCACCGTAAACATCAGCACTGATTTACCGTGAACATCTGGACAGGTATCCTTGGTGATTACCTGGTCGGCCCGTACATCCTGTCAGACCGTTTGTCCGGCGCAACATACCGTATCTTTTTGGAACACGTGTTGCCCAGTTTATTGCAGGCCGTTCCGCTCCCCATCCAGAGCCACATGTGGTTTATGCACGATAGAGTCCCCCCCGCACACTTTTCCATAACGGTTCGGAACTTCTTGTATGTCACATATCCCTCACGCTGGATCGGACGTAGCGGATCTGTGGAGTGGCCTTCTCGCTCACCAGACCTAACCCACTGGACTTCGGTGTAACGACACGCCTGGACGCCACTTTGAGCACTTGATGTGAGTTTGTCGCTGCACAATAAATCTGTTTGTGCAACGTTTGGTATCGTTCATTCGCTTTCCCAACACTGGTGTACGTGCAGGTTCGTATTCTAATTTTACTCTTTTCTGCCTCTCTGAGTGCAATGCGACCCTATGTTCCATGGTAATTATTGCTTGTCTGGTGGGGTACTATCACCCCTCTGCTTTTGTATAAACAATTACAACTCACCCTGTATATGTATGTATGATCCAACATCACGGGAAAACGGCTTAACCGAATTTGATGAAATTTTGATGGGTAGCCTTGAAATAGCCCCACTTAATATTTAGTCTATGTTTCGAGTTTCTAACATCAGGGGTTGTCGCGATATTAATGAAAAAACAAAATTTTCGTTTGCCTCATCATCACGAGAGAACAGCTGCACCGAATTTAATGAAATTTTGTGAGTAGCTTTAAAATAGCCCCCCCATAAACTTAGTCCAAGTTTCAAATTTTTAAGTCTAGGGGTTGTCGAGATATTAATGAGAAACGAAACTTTTTCCTAGGAGTTCTACTCTCTAACTCCATGATTTACAACGAAAAAGGTTGGAAATCGTTGGTTTAAAGCGTGAAAGTCAATTAAATCTCTGAGTTTTGAGGTAGTTTATTGAACGTATTAGTCACTTTTGAAAATCTCAGGTTTGAAATATGAATTTAAATGGAAACTTTATCACCATGGTTTATTTTTCACAGGCTTCCTCAACAAAATTTATTAATTTGAATGATACATAAATGAATATAAAAATATCTATCTATCTATCTATCTCTCTCTCTCTCTATATATATATATATATATATATATAAAGAAGATAAGTATGTATGTACGATCCAATGGATCTGATTGGCCAAAGAGTGGCCAATCAGATCCATTTTTTTCTTACATAATACAATGAATTTACTTCTTTCACAGTGAAAAACCAATTTATAAGATTCACGGCCCTACATGTTCCGGTGTAATTTTTATCATTGTTTTGCATCGTAAATTCCGAGCAACGCCAGGTAATCGCTGCTAGTCGGATGGATTGATAGTGACATTCCACCGTATAACAATGTTAGTGACCCTGAAAGCTTAAAAAGTGATAATTTTTTAAATGGTGAAAGTGAACCTGTTCCTAAATGGAAAGTAAAGATGTTAATACTCCTTCCGATTTTGAAATGGTTTGAACACGATGTTGAATGTTTGAACACGATGTTCCATCGTGTAACAATTATAGTCATCCTGAAAGCGTAATAACTACATTCTTGAAGTAGTGAAAATGAATCTATTTCTAATGAAGAAGATGAAATGGAAAGTGAAGATGTCGGTTTTCATTCCAATGCTGAAATGTTGCATATGTGTAAGAAAATACTATTGTATGTTTCAAGTAACTGTCCGGATATGCAGAATTCATTAAGAAAAATCGAAAATATGATTGAAGGTGTAATTCTAAAGAAACGGCATTTTGGAACAAAAAAAAGAACAATTACATATTTTTTTTAAATAAAAGTGACTCTTCATAGGAAAATTTTATAATGTAAACTTGTTATTAACATTTTATTATTACATTAAAGTTTTTAATTTCACTTTCCCATTAAAAGTTTTATAATGTGAATCATTCAGTGGAAGTTTCTCATGTACATCTACTATGTATTAAAAAATTGGAAACCTGCCTTTTCTTCATAAATTGTAATTCTGAAGAAAAGGCACGTTTGAACAAAAAACTATCGCATGTTTTTTAAATAAAAGTGGCACTTCATAGGAACATTTTATATCAACTTGTTATGAACATCTTCATTATTACATTAAAGTTTTGCAACTAAAGTTTCAAAATGTGAATCATTCAGTGGAAGAGTCTCATGTGTTTCTAATATGCATTAGAAGCAAACTGCATCCATATTTCAACGGACATAATACAAGTAAATAAAAATTGCATAATATGCAAACATTCTAATGTGTCTTAAATTTCATCTCATTTTTAATTTTATTTATTATAATAGCCAAAATTTATCAACCATAGTATAATTAAAGTAAAAACAATATTTATTTGAATTTGATTGGAAAAGTGATCGTCTCCATAAAGTGGCCAATTTTGTCGGTCCTCAGGGTGATCATATTAAGCAGGTTTTACTGCTTAAGAAATATTTTGTTTATGAATTTGAACATGCCGGAAGTCAATTTGAGTAATTCCATCAAGATGATTACAACTTTATGAGTTCTGATAAGCCTTCTTAAGTTTCCAAAGTCTCCATAAGCCTTCATAATTCTAGTATTACTCTGGAAATCGCCTTTCAAGGATGTTTTATTTTGAGCATAAGTTTCAGATGAAATAAGCCGTTTTTATTATAAGGATTAAACGATTTAAAAATGTATATCTCACATTCATTATAAGCACATAGTGCCTTCTGATAAATTATTTTTTAGAAATAAGCCTATAAAAGACATTCTTCCTTTAAAATCTCACTATCATTTCAACAATGGCAGACTCCTGCAATTTGTAAAAAATGAATATTTGTAAATTGCACCTAAATAAAATTTTCTTTGCATTAGTTTAAAAATAAAATAATTAATCAAAAAATAGATTGGCGAATTTACCAAACGGTAGTATACCCATAGTGTATATGTAAAATTGATAGTGTAATTAATAGAGTACCAGTAAACGGATTTTCATGATTTTATTACACATTTAAACACAATTTAGTCGGTTTCTGAAAAATGTATATTCTTGCACCTGTCTCTAAGTGAATGCTTGAGCAAATTAAGTGAGAAATTTTGCGCAGTTCTTTTCCTAGATTACATTAGAGTCTAATTTTCAGTGAAATTTATGAATGACAGGGAAGCTTTCGATACGTTGATTATTCTATTTGAAATATTGGAAATTGCATATTTTATAAACAGTTATACCATTTATTTTTACTTTCACATACGTGGCATTGACAAAGTTTTGTTTTTACGAAAATTCTTTATTTCGAGATTTTGATTAAAAAATATGTTTTAAATCCACTTGACTATTTTTGAACTATTTTGACTATATTTTAAGTGACTGTCTGTGGTCGCTTTCCCTTGTACATAATAGCAGCCAAAGATATTAATGGGTTTTCATGAAATTATAAATCCAGTTTTGTTATAAAAAATATAGAATTACATAGAATTTTTTTTTTAAATTCGGGCGAAAACTTCGAAATAGTTTATACAATGTTGTGAAAAATGGCGGTGATACATTTTTTGTGTTCATGACGTCATTATCTCCCGGGGATATATTATCAAATATTGTATCAAATGAAATATGTTTTCAAGCCCTTTAAAGTGAAGAGAACACGCTATAATTGTAATAATTTGAACCCAGGATTACGATTTTTTTTTAATTTTTCTTGTAAAATTAAAACAAAAATCTGATGTGGGAAGAACATGACTTTCCTCATAAAATGCAATGAATTTACTACTTTTACAGTGAAAAAAAGATTATTCTTATAATAGATACTTATATTCTTTCCAAGATATTGAATTTTCACAAATTAGACGACATTTTCGTTGATTAAGCGTCATTTTTATCCATTTGTCAATATTTTCGTTAATTTGGCAACATTTTAAAAAGTCCGCCAAAATCTCGCCAAGCATTATGGACGAAGAAATAAGTTATTCTTATGCCAGATAACTTACTATTGGCGTTCAAATACAAAAGTATTACTTAAAGTAACTTTTCTCATGAATGGAACGAGCTAGATCCACGAGAATGATGTCACTGAATTTATCCCATGAAATTACATATTAAAAGTGAACATGTTTCTCAACAGTTAATATTTTTTTTTAATTTATGGGATATTTTAATAAATATATTTGACAAACGTGCAATATCTCGAGAACGGTTCGTACTAGATTTCTAAAGTTTTTCAATCGCTTAATAAGGTGTTGTCTGATGGAAAAGAATAATATGATAAGGTGACATAAATTATTACTACGTTCAAAGGGACAAAAAAAATCTAATGTGGGCAAGACATGATTTTCTTTATATAATGCAATGAATTTAATACTTTTTCAGTGAAAAAAAGATTATTCTTATAATAGAAACTTATATTCTTTCCAAGATATTGAATTTTCGCTAATTAGATGGCATTTTCATTGATTAAGCGTCATTTTTATCCATTTGTCAATATTTTCGTAAATTTGGCAACATTTTAAAAAGTCCTCCAAAATCTCGCCAAGCGTTATGGACGAAGAAATAAGTTATTCTTATGGCAGATAAATTACTATTGGCGTTCAAATACAAAAGTATTACTTAAAGTAACTTTTCTCATGAATGGAACGAGCTAGATTCACGAGAATGATGTCACTGAATGCATCTCATGAAATTACATATAAAAAGTGAACATGTTTCTCAACAGTTGATATTTTTTTTTAATTTATGGGATATTTTAATAAATTTATTTGAAAAACGTGCAATATCTCGAGAAGGGTTCATAATAGATTTCTAAAGTTTTTCAATCGCTTAATAAGGGGAAATTACATTAAAAATGTCTATTTCCGTAACATTATTAAAGGTTTTGATTTTTTGATGTTTTTTTCAACATTTCACTCGAAATTTTTGGTGGGTTATGGACACTCGATTGTGTTTAAAAACAATAGGTTGTCAATATTTACGGATTGAAATTTTTGTATCAAATTTCATCCGAATGACTCCCTTCGTTCGTGAAATATCGTATCCACAGACTAACTGACACATACACACACGTATACTTACACACACACAGACATCATTTCAAAAATGTTCGATTCGTGATCAAGGATACTTGAAACGTGCTCACCCGTCGAAAACTCGAATTCAAATTTCCGACCCCTTCACTATACTTTCCTTATACATCATACTATGTATAAGTAAAGAAAAAATTATTTTTTGTATGAGAAAATCCAATTGAACCACACTTCCAGTTAATTTTTACAAAGTATTCCTTTCAAATACCATTGTCTGTCTTACAACAGGCTGATATGCCCAATGTCGCATATATTGGGCGTGTTTGATATAAAACTACTTAAAAAACGAATTTGACATGAATTGATTGAGACCAAATCATGATATTTTGCCTCGGGCGGAAATGCTCGATTATTTTGAAAACTGATTTTGAATTTTTCTAATTATTTATTTCTCTTGTCACCACTAATTCGTATTTCAAAATATCAGACCTTTTCCGTTGATCTGTAAGCTGACACAAAACCAATGCGACCCAAAACAAAATCCTAGCTAGAATGGAAATGCTCTATAATTAAGCAAAGTCGTTTTGGTTTTTGATTATTTCTTTACACCGTCATATCCAATTTGATTTTCTCACTCACTCAGTTCAGTGCCTATTACACATATATTATCAACGTGAGTTTGAACAGAAATAAATACACGCTTAATTTAAATTCAATCAAGGTAAAATAAATTAATTTATAATTACATTGATGTATTCGAACAATGGGAGCTGTCCAATTCAGTTTTTCGAAACTATCTCACATTCATAGCACCCATGCCAGGGGCCCATAACGAATGAAGAGAGCAGCGTCGGTTAAGGAGTAAGATGACAGTCGATATGCATCTTAATGACATTTGAGAATTGGATTTCTCATTATTTTCTGTACAGAGAATAATTTTGAAATGCATCAACACTTGAAGCAACGTTATGTTTGAATATAATTATTTCGTGAAATTGTTTGAGTATAAAAACGATATGTGCTTCCTTTATGCAAACAGAGATAAAAATCTGATGTGGGCAGCACATGGCTTTCCCTGCAGACTCAAATTCATATTTTCTTTATTTCTTTAATGATTCATTAGATTGAGTTTAATTGAACCTAATAACACTAAATTTGCATTTTTAATTCAATTTTTGTTTTTATTTTGTAATTGGACATTTTTCCGAAATGGGCGTAACAACAATGCAAGAAAATTCAAATATCTTGAGAACGGTTAGCCTTAAGTATAATGGAGTGTGTTATATTATTTTCCTCTTCAAAAATAGCTTATAAAACAAGAGTTTATTTGATACATTTCAGCATACACTACTTAGACTTTTTTAAGATTTTTGCGAGCCATTTCGTAAAAAAAGGCAGATTGATTTTTTCCGAATCGAACCAAAATCTAATCAGCACCAGAGTATCCCACAAGTAACTTATCTACCAAATTTTGTGATATTTGGTAAATTAGTATTTTAGCTAGACTGAATACACGGAATTTTTGCTGGCCATTTCGTATAAAAAGGCGGGTTCTTCTTTTTCGAATCGTATCAAATTCTAATCAGCACCAGAGTATCCAACAAGTTACTTATCTACCAAATTTTGTGAAATTTGGTCAATTAGTATTTTAGCTAGAGTGGATAAATGAAATTTTTAAGGGCCATTTAGCAAAAAAAGGTGAGTTCTGTTTTTACGAATTGTACTAAACACTAATCAGCACCAGGGCACATCCAAGTGACGTACCTACAAAATTTTATGAAATTCGGTACATTAGTTTTTGAGTTACAGTAGATACATACATTGCACAGACACACAGACAGACAGACACACAGACAGACACACACAGACGTCACGCTAAAAATAATTTTTATCGTATTCTAGAGGTATCGAAACGTGTAGATCCATCGAAAACTCGAGTTGCGATTTTCGACACGATTCCAATACTTTCCTTATACATTACCATGTATTGCAGGGAAAGTATAAACATGGAGATAGCAATAGATGATTATCACGTGACACACATATGACTCCATTTTATTGATAGGTATGAATGTACTTACGAAAGCAAATTATGGGATTGTTTTCTGCCGTAATATTAATTGGGTAACTTTGCAATATGGCTTGCACTTTTGATATACATGAAAATCTTCTATTATTTCACGGGTATTATGCTTCCACTTTCGTCAGGTCAGAAAATCACTATATACCAATCAACAGATTATATACAACTGCAAAAATATGAAGCGAAAATCAAGCGGCGTGGTTGGTTAAAACATACAGCGTAAGTCCTTTATCACAAAAATTTAGTGTTATATAATTTTGGCAATTTGGCGTCATTGTAAAATGCTCTTTGTCACTGCATGAGAAAGGCTTCTTCGAAAGTCCCAGTTTTGTTAAAATTTCAAATAAATATCCATTTCATATAATTTCGCAGAACAGAATCTAAACAGATGAATTTATAATATCAAGAATATTTGAGTCTGTAGGGAAGTTGTATTTCTCAAATGAATTTTTTAAGATTCTGATTTTTTTAATGTTAAATAAGGGCGCTAAAAATCGGTAATTTAGTTCGTATTACATGTGACCTTACATTAAAACCAGCTTTCACTTTGCTAGTCATAAAATCTAAAATATTAAGAACTAGTAGTGCAGTGATACAGTTGCACAAAAAATAGTTTCATACTTCAAATATGACTCGGCGACATCGACCACAGACAAGGCGACTAATTTTCATAATGGGCGGACAATTTATTCAATTTATTTTTGAGCAATAAATGAAGCATGATAGTTTGAGAGACACAACGATGAACACACGCGAGCCCATGGACGCCACAAAATAACCAATGAAATCCAATGTAAACTGGAGCGAATTGGCATACAGATACAGTAGAGCCCATGAGAGCCAAGAGCAAAATCAAAGTTACCGCTGTGCGTCAAGGGAGATTTAAGATAGCACTCGAAAAATTTGTTGTGGAATAAACACGTAAATCTGTGCGTAAAACACAATCGATATTTTCCCTGTGATATAAATACTTAAAATTATGCTCTAACTCATTCGTTATATGTATTTATTGTGGAATAAGAATTTAAAAATGTACTCCGTAAAAGGTGCTCTTAGTGAAGGATCTCCAAAGATGACCTATTGTACACCAAACATCAAAATAGTAAACTTTTCATACCTAATATGAGAAAGTTTGTTAAAGACGAGAGAAATTTAATTCGTATTACATGTGACCTTAATTAAAACGAGCTTTCATTTTTTGATAGTCATAAAATCTAAAATTTTAAGAACTAGTAGTGTAGTGATACAGTTTCACAACAAATAGTTTCATATTCAAATATGACTCGGCGACAAGGCGATATCAACCATAGACTAGATGAAGCTTAATTTTTATAATGAGTGAACAATTTATTCAATTTATTTATGAGCAGTAAATCAAGAATGCCAGCTTAAGAGATACAACAAGGAACGCAAGCGAGTTCGCGGACATCACAAAATAACCAATGAAAACCAATGTAGACTGGAGCGAATTGGCGTACAGATACAGTAGAGCCAATGAGAGCCAAAGGGAAAATCAAAGTTACCCCTGTGCGTCAAGGAAGGTTTTAGATAGCACTCGAAAAATTTGTTGTGGAATATGCACGTAAAACTGTGCGTAACACACAATCGATATTTTCCCTGTAATATAAGCACTTACATGTGTGCTCTAACTCATTCGTTATATGTATTTGTTGTGGAATAAGAATTTAAAAATGTACTCCCTAAAAGGTGCTCTTAGTGAAAGATGTTCAAAGATGACCTATTGTACTACAAACATCAAAATGGTAAACTTACTTTTCATACCCTAATATGAGGAAGTTTGTTAAAGACAAGAAGTCGGTGAGAGAATGTAAACTGTATCACTACCAAATCAGTTAAATCAAAGAAACTATTATTTTGAACAAGATAGCAAATATAAATATTGATTTAAAATTAAGCTGTTCTAATATTTATTTTGATATGCAACAATTAATAAAGTTTCATTTGAACAATTTATTATCTATTTATTGGATAAGTGAAATTAATTTTATATTATTAATCTAATTTATTTTCAGAAGAATCACCGGACAACATAGTAATATAACTATGGTGGGTTGTCACTTCAGCAATGTACAGAAATTTACGATTAACGGCCACTTACTCAATAGTTACAATTTACTCAATAAATAATAAACAAATTACTTTTTATGCGTCACAAGTAGGTATATCCGACGTTGCCCCCGATTAACAAAAATCCAAATTTTAGCAATATTCCCAATGGCATTGTATTTAAAAATAAATTATTAAAAATTTAATTCTCTTAAAAAGCAACACCAATATACTATGTTCTTTTTTTATAAAAACATATCCGCAGTTAGATGCTGGTTAACATACGCTAAAATAGTTGAAGTGTGGTACCATAATTATTCTCTGGCATTTTTATCCTGATTCAGCAATCAATAGAAATGAATTTGAAAATTATTTGCTGAAATATAACAGATGACTTAAGAAATTGATAATGTTAATAATTCATATAATCTTATATCGCATAACCTAACTTATGTAACCCCATATCAAAACTGTATTAACCGTAACCCCATATCAAAAATATAATAGTGTTCATTTATCAAAATAATTGTTTTACCCATATCATTATTATTTAAATCGGTGAATTAAAAAAAATCGTCTGCCGAATAGCCACATTTGATTTAATTCCGTTGTTAAGCAAGCAATGTGACATAATGTTTTTTTAAATAAAATTACCGAAAATAATCGTTTGCATAATACTATTTCTATCCAACAAAGTTGATTCAAGCTGCCTTGGCATAATTATGAAGCTTACTTTGAATTTTCTCTATTTGGAAAAGGAAAATTTTGTACTACTTTTTAGGCGTAAAAGATCATAAGCTATAAAATTCTTGCAGTAGAAAATGGTATGTATTCATAAAATTATTATGGACGGTTATTTCTCGTCTACATGACACTAAATATTACTTTATAAGTATATTATTGCATATAGTGCTGCTCCTAGTTGAACTTCACTGAAATTCGTAATGTCTGGTCTGAAATATCAAATATATATGTAAGATAAAAATATGTCAAGAAAAATGATTTTCGCCACATACTCATATTGTTTATATGTTTTGCTGTTATTTGCACTTTTAACCAGAAGATGTACCTTTCTTCTCGCGCAAAATAAGGCATGAAAAAATACTTGATGAAAGATATACGTTTTTATACACTATTTTTTTTTAAATAAATAATTTCTATACTGACTGAGCGACTGTTTAAACGACTCGCAAAAAATCCAATTGTCAGCATGAAAGAGTCAATACCTCCAAGGGCAGCAAAAAAACTTGCAATTTTAGACCTACAATTTTATAAATACTAATGAAGATTGGCAGATGCAGTACTACTAAGTAGCAGCAGAGCTTGGTTTAGTTGCAGTCCCCAATTTAAATTATTACACCCCTTCACTTCCCCTACCACTCAGCCCTTGTGTTATCATGCATTAACATTGCGCCTACAAATCTCTCCAAATCTCATACACACCCTCCCTCCCCGCAGTCGCGGATGCTGCAGGCCCGTACCTCCGCCACTGAGCAACCATTTTATTTAAGAAAAGGCTGCACAAGACCGGAACGGCAAGTGTATATTCGGAGAAACCGTTTAAAGAGGTATGTGTGTGGGGGGGGAGGGGGGGGGGAGGAGCAAGGAATGCGCTTCCAAACAAAAGCTTCCATGGGGAGTTTCGACGCTTATTAGACAATCTTCATTGGTTTTATTTACAAGGACAATGTAGTAACTCAATAGGTATTTGGATGTTATCTTATTATCTACTTAAATCACAGGACATTGTCCCCCAAGAAAAACCTGCTGAAAACCAATCAGATTTCTTCATTCTCATCCCTCTAGCGAGCTAGTAGGAAACTTAAAACTAACTATCAAATGGAGTTTGGAGATTGACTGCAGTTAGTGTCATGGATTAAATAAAGTTTCTACATTTTAGTTGACAAGACAAAGGAAGGACAAAGCTAAGTCGGAAGGAAGGCTCTCTAAATTAAGTATCTACTATTTTAAGGATAATAAAGGACATATAGTCAACGGCAGTATGACTATAATAATTCTCACTTTCTATTTAACTGTTTGGAAAGCATGCAATGACAAAAATTTTCGTTATTTTACCCACGAAAGTCATCCTGGATCTTGGAATATTTCGTAGATTACGCGAAATATTTGTAATATACCTTTGATTTCACTAACAAAATTTTTAAATAGCATATTCCTGTTTAAGGTGTATTTGATGGGAGTGTCTCCCTAACTGCGTAAATTGTACCTTTTCTGCGAAGACTGTCACCTTTTGGTTTTCCTGTGCGGAGAATCACACCACCTGTATGATACCTCTCCTTTGAGAGCATCCACTATTAGTATATATTTTTTCACCTGCATTCTTCAACCTCAGATATGTTTGTGGTCTCATTCTGAAGTTAAAGTAATAAATTAAAATTGTATAGATGAATTTGAGCAAAACAAATGCAAGCACGGACAAGGGAATATAGTTATATGTGAAGTTTCTAAAATGCTATATTAATGGCGACAAGCCTGTATACGGGGGTCTGTTTTAGTTGGATATACGAGTCGAATTAAAAAAAATCTGATGTGGGCAGCACATGACTTTCCCTGCAGACTTATATTAATGTTCTCTATATTTTAATTAAATTTATTTCACTTTTAATTCAATTTCCGTTCTCATTCGGTAACCGGGCTTATTTTCAAAGGTGGCGTAGGGAAAGTACGAAAAACTAAAATATCTCGAGAACGGCTAGTCCTAGTGTAATGGGGTTGGTCTTATTCTTTTCGTCGTTAAAAATTACGTATTAAATCAGCATTTAATGGATATATTTGAGTATACCCAGTTTTTTATTTTAGATTTTGGCAATTTTTGCGGGCTATTTTGCAAAAAAAGGCAGGTTGTTTTTTTCTGAATCGTACCAAAATCTAATCAGCACCAGGGTGACCTATACGTGACTCATCTACCGAATTTTGTGAAATTCGGTCCATTAGTTTTTCAGCTACAGTGGATACAAGGTTTTGCGGGCCATTTCACAAAAAAGGCGGGTTCTTTTATTCCGAATCGTACCCAAAACTAATCAACACCAGCCCCGCCCACAAGTGACTTACCTACAAAATTTTGTGAAATTCGGTCCATTAGTTTTTAGTTAGAGTGGATACAATATCTGCACAGACAGACGGACACACAGACAGACACACAGACAGACACACAGACACACACACAGACGTCACGCTAAAAATGGTTTTTTCGTATTCTAGAGGTCTCGAAACGTGTAGATCCATCGAAAACTCGAGTTGCGATTTTCGGCATGATTCCAATACTTTCCCTATACATTACCATGTATTTCAGGGAAAGTAAAAACGATTTTAAAGCTTTAGAATGATTACATTACAGGTTTACATTACAATTATAATGATATGAAATTGCTTGTTTAAGTCAGATAGATAGTTGGATCAATCTTGCATTCCATACGAAAAGATACATTTTGAATATAAAATTGTATTGAAAATAACAGATGTAATGGATTATAAAATGCGATTTACTTAAAATTTAATTCCAATGCCAAATTATTGGTGAATTAAGTATATAGGTCTATGTGAAATTTCTAAAATGCTATATTAATGGCAACAAGCATGTAGACAAAATATTCCAAAAACATTGAAACGCGCTTCAATTCTTTATCTGTTGGAGATAAGTGGGCAATGTAAATTGCAACAATGTTGAAAGTAAGGTAGGGAATAAGACTACGTTAATGAAATAGACCTCCCATTCATTTTCAAAAAGTTACACGTTTTAAAATTTTATATGACCCCCTTAGACAAATTGGGTCAATCAGAAAATTTTCATTTTTAATGCAACGAGATCCTTAAAAAAAACCACATATATGTATCTTTAAAATGGAGCGAGATATATTTAATTGAAAATGGAACATTGTAAATGGGGACCATATATCAAATTAGAAACGTAAATTTATGACATATCACAAAAAGGATCAATGTATGCATATTTTAGCCCCAACTGCGCTGTGAGTACCACTGCTTTATATGATCTCTGTCTGTGTAATGCTTTATTTAGATGCATATGTGATAAAAATACATTTTTACACATATTAATGTATTTTTGATCTAAACAATTTCCATCTTTAATTTGTTCATGATCCCTATTTTCACTGATGAAACAGCCTTTCACATGGTACGGAAAAGCGGCATAAGTCAGATTTTTTCCTTTATTATAATTCAGTTGATTTAAAAGATATAGATATGCGGTTTTTTAATGATCTTGCTGCATTAAAAATAAAAATTTTCTGATTGACCAAATTTTTCTAAGGTGATCGTATAAAAATTTAAAAATTATAACTTTTTGAAAATTAATAGGAAAACTATTTCATTATCGAAGTGTTATTTCCTACCTTACTTTCAACATTTTTGGAATTTACATTACCCATTTATCTCCAACAGGTAAATAATTAAAGCGTGTTTCAATCTCTTTGGGACACCCTCTATACGGGTCTGTTTTAGTAGGATATACGAGTCGAACTAAAAAACGATTTTATTGCTTTAGAATGATTACATTATTGTATTACATTGCAATTATAATGATATGCAGTTGCTTGTTTAAGTCAGAATGATTGCTGAATCAACCTTGGATTGTATACAAAAAGATACATTTTGAATATAAAATTGTATTGAAAATAACAGATGTAATGGATTAGTAAATGTGATTTACTTAAAATTTAATTCCAATTTGAAATTATTGGTGAATTAAGTTTGGTAACAATTACTAAATGTGATAATTGCATAGAAATGTAAACAACATATACACATAGAATCGATTTTCTCATAATATATTTCAATAATTAAAATTATCACAAGAAATATTAATTTCTAATTATAAATTTTATTCAAGTTTTAATTGTATTCTTCAGTTTTTAGTATTCCTGTTTTAAAAACATAAGTACAAAATGGAAATTAATTTCATACTAAAAATTTATCGCAAATAAAGGTGACTCACAAAGTAAATTCAGTTAATTTGTCTTATGTAAGCAATCTTGTAATTACTACTTAAATTACCAATTTAGTATTTATATAAATCTAGCAAGGTGTACTTAAATACTTTTCACATTAAAATACATTTTCAATCGACTCTTAATTACGCCAGCCTAGTAATAGAATCGAACATTTCTATTGACTGCTTTCCCCATGGTTGTGTATGGTGTTGTCTGATGGAAAAGAATAATATGATAAGGTGACATATATTGTTACTACGCTCAAAGGGATAAAAAAATAGACCGTGCCTTTTTTTAATACTTTAGTGATTATTTTAAATTCCTCAGTTACTATGTATATACATAGTTTAATGTATAGGGAAAGTATTGTGACAGTGTCGAAAATTCGAATTAGATTTTTCGACAGAAGAGCACGTTTTCAGCATCTCTTATCTCGAAATAAGCTTGCTGTCTACATGTGTGTGTGTGTCCGTGCGACTGTGTATGCGATATCTCGTGAGCGAATTGAGCGTTTCGAACGAAATTTCGTACAAGTATTACAATCAATGAATACTGAAACATTTTTCAGTTCAATCGGAATCAAATGCTCGGAACACTCCGAAATGTTTGAATGAAATTTTGAAAAAATCATATCTTTCAATAATGTTAGGCAAATAACAATTTCTTATGTAATTTTTATTAAAAAAAGAATAAATTTATAAATAAATTTTCAGATAAATTTATAAATTATGCATATAAAATAAAAAAAAGTGTTAATTATTTTGAAATTGTTCCAATTATCGTAATAATTGCAAACTTTTCATATGTAATATTACACAATAATTTTTTAACATCATCTTCGTAGATCCTGTATACTCTATTCGCGAGAGAAAATACTTTGAGTAATTGTTTCCTGTTTGGACGTTTAATGATTCGCCAGTAGACCTTTATAAATAAGAAAATATATTTTCTCCGATTTCCTGTAACACTTGGCGATCATTTTGGTAACTTATTTTGAGAACCATTGCCAACTTGGTAGTATTTCTCCCAAGATCAATGAATATATTGTCCAAATTACAAAAATGACGCTAAGTTAACGAAAGTTACTCTAAATTAGCGAATTAATTATTCAAATATTTTAATATGCCGTCTATATTGCTTATTGCGGATGCTATGAATATCGATAATTGTCAATTTATAGATAATTGCCACTTTTTGCGGGAAATGTAAGTTAATTGTGTGGGCCGAAATAGTTTTATATGCTATCATAAGAAAAAACACGAAAGTTACAATTCAACATTCGACATTAATAACACTGTGCCCTGGTGCTTATACATCATTTTTCACTGTGAAAGAAGTAAATTCAAACAGTCATGTGCTGCCTATGTCGGATTCTTTTATGTGACGCAAAATTATGTTTATGTTCATTAAATCCATGAACCTTAAATAAATACGAAAGTTTTTGATTTAAATTGTTGGATTTGCATAATTTTAGTCAAGATGTTTTAGAAGAAACACGTGTATCCTGGGCGGAATCTTTGAAATATATAGAATGTCAATAAACAAAATGACTGTAATTATTTTATACCATTTTGCCACCCTGGTTCGTTTTAGTTCCAAATATAAACCTATCTTATGGAAGGTAGTTGATCTGTCTAACGCACTCAAAAATCCATGCATATGCAATCAGTATAAACAATTACATTTAAAATTATTTACAAAATAATCCGCCATATAAATTTAATCATAGCAATTAACAGTCATGCATTTTAAACAGACTTGGCGTAGCTTGTTTAATTGGCTCAGGTACAAGAAAAAGTGCACTAAAATCAATTCAGTTGCATTTAAATGAATCTGATTACAATATTCAGGATGCTTTTGTTGTTATAAACAAACTAATGCAATGCAAATTGATGCGATGGATTTGAAGGTGCCATTTACATCAGCTGATTAATTTCAGACTTTATTTAAAAACATTTTAATCAATTTTAAGAAACTGATAATAGATATAGTTTTACCCTTAATGATTGATTGGTTGTTGTTTCCTGCATGCATGTTGAATACATTATGTGTGTCGTCAACAATGAATGCAACATTCAAGGTTCACTGCATATAAAGGAGGAACTCACACAGTACAAACATTTTAAATCTCATTAAGCATAGCCGAAGGAAGAGTAGTTTAGGGATGAATATCGGCAATTGAAGTTTTTTTGTTTCTTTTTTATTTTTTATTTCTTTTTTTTTCTTGCTTGAGGAACATGAACAAAATTCAAAAGTACAAAGGAATCAATTGAAATAAAGAAATTAATTTGTACTGGGTGTATATGGAACCTTCTACATTTAATGAAGTTTTTTAAGACTAATTAGCTGTTATTGGTGAGATATCTGAGATTTAAAAACCATTGAGTCTTCATAGAAGACACCAATCCTAAGCATACAGCCAAGGTTTCAAAACACTTATGTGTAAATTGTAAAATTTGCATATTACTTTAACTTCTATATTTTATACATTTATATTTATATCAAATCTGATCCACAGCCCTCTTGTCTTATGTATATATTTATCATTTTAAATGCATTTATTCCTTGTTCAGTAATTGTAGCCATTTTCATTTAAAATATTATTTCTTGCACTCGAGGAATCCACGACCGTTATTTCGAGGTCATATTATTTTTCGCCCGCAAAAATGGAAGTTTATGTTCTCTCTGCATGTCTGGGGTGACGCAATATTGTGCAGAGTTTCATTTGAATACATCTAGTCTGCAGAAGTATCAACTACTGTTGAACGACCCTGGGAATAATTTTGAAAGATTGAATATTTTTAATTGGTGGAGTGTTGGAATTGGGCTTCTTGGAAGTCCGATTACTTGCGGGCCCAGAATCGGCCCTTTGCGTATAAAAAGCGAGTGTGGGAATTTTCGGTGCGCACTCTCTTTCAACTGACATCCTGACGAACTCACGCTGAGCTCTGGATTCAACTCCCAAGTCGAACTACTGTAGCTCATGGATGGAGAGTGTGTCCACGACTGGAAGTCACCGACTGCCAGATCCTGAGCGACTTCAATGCCGGACTGCCATATGAAAGAATGAGCATTCGAGATCCTTTGAGTTCTTCTGTTCCCGAGATCCTGATGGTTCGAGTCCAAGAGTTGGATGAAGCATTGCATGATACCAAGCCCATGGCGGGCCAATGCTGGATCCCTGCCCGTAATTGTATTTGCAGCCATTCTTCGGAACGGGGAAACCACAGACTAATATTATACAGACCTGCCACTCTCGATAGTTTCGTTTTCGTGGCGGCCATTAGAGATAGACCAAAACGAGGGTTGGCGTGCTCTTGGCGATGGTCTGGTTTGGGTCCAAGACTATTTTCAATGTTATAACCCTATTTCGCTCGACGAAAACTTAGACCCACAGACTAGCTTGGTTTGAGTAACGTGAAAACGGATTATTTGTTAAGTGTTTAGATCATTTCATTGAAATGGATTGGCAAAAGAAAACTGGTTGCGATTCAGGATATGTAATTTATTTTTATTAAAATTGAAATAATTTTAGTTATCAGCATCCTATATACGTGTTCATAAGTATACACTTGTTCATATAAGTATACATATGTTCATCATACGAAATTAGTAATGTGTTATTACTGCCGATTAGACTAAATTCTAAGAGGTAGTGGTATAATTAGTTAAAAAATATTTTCCGTATTTTTATAAAATGTGAAATATTTGATATTTGGATAGCTTTTTCTTAGTTGAATGTGATATTGTATGTGTATATATTTATGTAAAATTTTTATTAAGTGTCTTATGGTGGAAAATTCACCCCACCCTCGGGTAATTAATGATTGAGTTCCACAACTTCGATAGTGCATTTATGTAACATTGATATTTACTATATGAATATTTTTATATTTAAAAAAAAAGTCTATTATCAGTATCCCAGAACAAATTAAGGATCAAGTAATTTGACGATTAACAAGCTAGTATACCTTTTAGACTGAAAATATTATATAATATTTCAGTCTTTTGAGTATGTTAGCTTGTAATTTTCTGTGCATTATGTTTTATAGTGAGACAATGCAATACATCTATTTTTTAATCAATTTTGTGATTATTTGAATTAAATATATAACTATGTTTATTTAAATTTACTTAAACTAATGAATATATTTATGTTGCAGATTAATGTATTTTTAAATCCTGATCATTTCTATAGTTTCAAAAATTATAAAAGTACAGTCCTCAACATTTTTTCCCCTCCCGTTTTAAAAAAAATCACCAAGCGAGCGATAACGCGCCAAATCTGGCAGACGTATTTTGTTTACATCGTAGTTCAGTTGGTCCAACTCACGAGCTCTAGTGTCTATGCGACATCCCATGTTAAAAATTTTGCCATAGGGTCCTATGGGAGTGAACCTTCTGAATATAGTATTCTGTGGGGGAAACAATGCTCCCCGTGGGTATTTGGGGTTGGTGCTGCGTTTCGTCTCTTAAGTTACCTCTCTGGGATTGAGGTAAGAATTTGATCAATCCTTTGCTGCTGTTCGGCTGTGGCTCACTGGAACCGAGTTGTCGGACTGTGAAATCCCTTCAACGTGCCTCTGATTTCAATCTACATTACTGCAAAAGTTCTAAAGTAATATTTAAGTATATTTTAATTATCGGGCTGGATTCTTTGAGTGCTTTTCTCCCTTGTTGACCATACCAGTAATTTGAACTTAAATAGAGAATTTATGATATCATGTTATTATTAATTATATTGAATAAGAATATTGTTCAGCAAAGAGCCATTTGAAATCAGATAATTTAAGGAACCTGTGTCCAGAGGATTTTTGGAGCTGACATAGATTAGCTATCCTTGTTATTTCTGTCTGCTAACTCCACATTAATTTTGGCATTTAAATAAAGGAGATAATTTAAATTAAACTTCTGTGCGTTTGTTCAGTGCATTCTGTGTTCTTGAAATTGTATATAAATGCGTTTTCAGTGGAGGATGACGTCCTTACAAGGTAGGGGTTAGTAGCTTTATTTTGGATTTGGTAGGTAACAGGTCATCGGTGAGTTTTATCACCGACGGGAGGTGTTTTTGAACCTGGGTTGTGAAAATTCGAGAAAATTATGTTTCTCGGGTCGGCCGTACTCAGCGGAAATCTCGCTTTGACGCAGTAACTCATTAAAAGTGTACCAATGCATTCTTATTCATACCCCTATGCGTCAGATTTGAACCGGAATATATTGCTAATGATTTGGTAAAAGACGATCTGAAAATGAAACTCAAAAATATCGGGAATTCTTTAAAGAAGCTTTTTACAAAACGCATGGTGTAAAATTAAACCGGAATATAATCAATTGTAAAAGTATTGCAATATATTTTGTGCTTTCAATGCTAATAATAATTCCCAAACTTGTATGTTTTTATAAGGTATGCTATTTTTACTTTCCCTACAATACAGGGTAATGTATAGGGAAAGCATTGGAATTGCGTCGAAAATCGCAGTTCGAGTTTTCGACAGATCGACATGGTATGGGACTTCTAGAGCACGAAAAAAATATTTTTAACGTGACGTCTGGGTATGTCTGTGCAATGTATGTATTCACTCTACCCCAAAAATTAATTGAAAAAATTTAATAGATAAGTCAGTTGAGGGTGAACCTGAATCTGATTAGATTTTGGATACGATATGGGATAAAAGAACCTCTCTTATTTTATGAAAGTACAACCACAAATCCTATATATCCACTCCAGCTAAAAATCTAATTCACCAAAATTTACAAATTTTGGGAGATAAGTCATTGGTAGGTTATCCTGGTGCTGATTAGATTTTAATACGTCAAACGTTCAAATTTAAAATAAAAAATTATAGATTCTCAAATGTATCAATTCAATGTTTGTTTTATACATAACTTTTAAGAATCAAAATAATAAGCCGAACCCCATTACTCTAGGACTAATCGTTCTTGCAATATGTTAGTTTCTGTGCATTTTTGCTAAGCCGGCTTCGAAAATACGCCCAATTACCAAATGAAAACGAAAATTAAATTAAAAGTGCAAATTCACTGTAATTTCAAATATTTATGCATGGTATTTCATGCAATTAAACTGAATTTAAACAAATTTTCAAAAAATGAAGAGAACATAAATTTGAATCCGTAGTGAAAGTTAAGTTCTGCCGACATCAGATTTTATTATTTGAATCTCAATTTTTTTAAGTACTCATGAGATGATGGACATAATTGAACTCGATGGTTGATGTGAGTTTCAGAAATGTCCAGAAAGTCATTCCATCCAAATGGCAGTCAGATGCTGGACACTTTTCCGTACCGCTACCACACAGTTTCATCTGCTATACATAGTAGGAAAGGTGAAAAGGATTACGAGTTCGTCATATTCTCTAGATGTTTTAATTTATATATAGATTAATTTATTGTATAAAATGTGTATACATGATAAACATCCAATAAGCATATCATTATTTTATTCCAGGCACAGTCTCCAACATGGTGTTTTTACTTTCCCTACAATACATGTTAATGCACACAGAACGTATTAGAATATCGAAGAAAATCGAAATTTGAGTTTTCGATAGATCAGCACGTTTCGACCACTCTAGAAATCGAAAATACTTTTCAGAGCGAGGTCTGTGTGTCTATCTATACAATATATGTATCCACTCTAGCGGGAAAACTGTTTCGCCAGACTTCACAATATTTGGTAAATAGGTCACTTGCGGGATACCGTGGTATTGATTAATTTTTCGTACAATTTGGAAAAAAGAACCTGCCGCTTTGTAAATGTATGCATACACGTCTGGTGGGTCCGGACGCCCCACTCCGAAATGAAATTTCTGGATACGTCCTTGCCTGTGCTCTCGTTTTTTCGCGTTCAATTGTGATCCAGTATTAATTTAGTTAAGTTTTAGCCAAGTTTAGTGAGTTTTTTCAAACTTTTTTTGGATTGAAAGTTCACTATACTTTGGACTCCCCCCCCCCTCTCGAAATGAAATTTCTCGATAAGTCTTTAGTGTAAGACACTTTGGTGTCTTACACTAAAGACCAAAATCATACCAAATTAGATTTTGGTATGATTCAGAAAGAAAGTACCCGCCTTTCTTTTAGTGGAATGGCCTACAAAAATGTTCAAACTCTAAAATAAAATACTCCATGTGCTCAAATGTATAAACTAAATGTTTGTTTTACACATAATATTTTTTACCACGAAATGGATGAGATCAATCCCATAGCAAATGGACAAACCGTTCTTTAGATATTTTAGTTTTTTCGTATTTTTGACACGCCTCCATCGAAACTACGTCCTGACGTCCCATTAAAACGAAAATTGAAACGAAAGTACAAAATTAGTTTTATTTCAAATGATTATCCGTGTTCTTTAATGCAATTAAACTCAATTTTATGAATTATAAAAGAAATAAAGTGAAAATGAATGTGAATCTGTAGGAAAAACCATATGCTGCGCACATAAGATTTTTGGATAGGTAATCAAGGCAAAATTCTGAGAGACAAAATGCGTAGCTTCGTGTGCATGGAAGACGTGGAACAGAGGGCGTTGACAACAAAAACACGACAAAACCCAAATTTTAGCCTATGATGTCACACCATGAAGACAGAACTAATATTTGTAGAATGATCAAGAATCCCATTGCACAGCACATCGAGGCTACAATATTCTGATATTGTAAGTTAACTGTACAGTTTTAAATATTTAAGCCTAGATTTCTAACGTTATCTAATTGAAGCTTATGAGCAGTTGCAAAATTTGCATCTTAAATTTAAAATGCAACTTCAATAAACAAGTTCACTTTAATTTAAGCATGATTAAGTGAAAAAAACTTAATAGATAGTGGATATAGGAGAAATACAAGAGAAAAATACAAGTACATAAAGTCTAAGAATGCCATATACATTTTCTCTGTATTTTTTAGACAAGCTAGCATACTCTTTACCGTAATATTCATGAATTAAACGTCCTGAATAAGGTTCCTGGCAAAATAAAAATATATGTCTTGATACCAGATAGAACTTAATAGATAGTGGATATAGGAGAAATACAAGAGAAAAATACAAGTACATAAAGTCTAAGAGTGCCATATACTTTTTCTCTATATTTTTTAGACAAGCTAGCATACTTTTCACCGTAATATTCATGAATTAAAAGTCCTGAATAAGGTTCCTGAAAAAATAAAAATATATATCTTGAGACCACTGTGCTCTATTGCATCGAAGTGCAGAGTTGAGACATTGAAACACCACTGTAAATAACTCCCGTCCCAAACAGCAGTGCGTACCACGGGCCATATGACTGGTTAGTTAAATCTCTATTCATTGAGGTCCTGAGACGATAATATTTCTCTCATCTGTAGTTGAAGTGGGTCAGAAATTGATAGAAATCGTACATATTTATATATTTTCACATTTTATTACATCAAATGGATCACTACATATAGCGTTTATTTCAAAAATAATATCATTGACACTATGGAAGACATCTTCCATTCTAGATACCAGCGTCCTTCGATCGGCCTCGCATTTTATTATGTGCTCGTCAGCAAGAAATAGTCGACATCTGCATTTCAATGATGTCGAGGGCATAATAAAGGCGAAACCGGTCCATAGATAATGGTCTCTGCAATGGTATATATCTGAAATGGTACTATTTGAAATGATATCTGCAATGGTATCTGCAATGGTATCGGCAATGTATATATATGTAATGGATATCATTGCAATAGATGGTAGAGGGAGTGTCTTCCATATTTTCGGAAACGTCCCTTATAGGCTGATTTATGTTTCACGAACTTTATCAATTGAGCTTCATGTGATCTGAGATAAATTTTAAACGAATTTTATGCCGGTTACTTGTAAAGATTAAAATTATCACTTCCCATAGAACCTGGACAAAATTGTGGTTTAAAGCAAGTTTCTTGCTGCCTTTGCAAATATCAACTATTTCATGCTGACGAGCCATAATAACAGCGAAACCAATATATGGATATTGATATTATCAATGATAGTGTCTTCTATATTTTGGGGGACATCCCTTATAGGCGTGTTTCGTCTTTTATCAGTGGCACTGTTGCATTTCAGTTAGACATAATTCCATAACGCGATACATATCTAGATATTAAAAAATTGTGTAGTTCATATATGGCTATGATATTTGACGTGTTTTTTAAGATAAAATCCTAAGACATATAATGTTGGACATTTTTCAACATCCAAGATTTGTTAATTTATAATTAAATGTAGACGCTAATCTCTGAAAATAAAACAAAAGTGGTTCTTGATATTACAAACATGTTTCAAACAGTAATAAGCTAAATCAAGCAATTCCATACTCAAAATCAAAATTCAATTAACATAAAATAAATTATTTCTGTAAATAGATTTATATATTCAAACACTCGAAGCTGTCGAATTCAGGTTTTCCCAAGTATCTCACATTCACAGCACCTAAGTCAGGGATAACTTAACGCATGGAAGAACCGCTGGTTAATGCGAAATATGACACTCGAAATTAAGCTGAATACAAATTGAATACTGAATTTCTCCTTATTTGCTGAACGGGAAATAACCCTGGAATATACCAGTAACTTGAAACAATTTTACGTTTGATTAGAAATTTTTCGAAAAATCGTTCCGATATACAAACAATGGCGACTCCTTTCATATAAGTAGGCATATGAACATTGTGACATTAAATGTTTCAAGGGCATTGTGAGACCAGAAGGCGCCATATGCAGTTTTCGATGTTAACGACAAAACAAAGCGCAGACTTTTAGTCACCGTTTTATAACAGTCATGGCAGAAAGTTAAGATCCCAATAAATACACCTCACACAAATTGCAGGTATGGTTGGGGCATAAAAAATATCTTAGGGCCAAGTCTTAAGCCAAGCTTCATTGGAAACTGAAAGAGCCAATAATACAAAGACACGACATTGCACTGAGGAGCAGCCAATTAGAGAAAGGAGGGCGTATCTGAACTCCAGACCAAATTATCCGGTTGCAAGGTGGAAAGTCAACGAATATATAAGAATGATTATTCAAGTGTTGAAGAGAGAGAGATCCGTGATTTCAAGCAGTGTGATTCAGATAGAGAGAGTCGTTATGCAGTTGAGTATTGAGAATATTATAGAAAAATATGGAATCTGACTCCAAATGTCAAATAAAGAATCAGAAAAGGTGATAGCTGTACTAAGTAACAGACCCGAAATACATAGGTATGTGCCAGCCTCCATATATGTTAGGTAAATATGGACGAAGAAATAAGTGATTCTTAAGCAGATAAATGACTATTGGCGATTAAATACAAAAGTATTACTCAAAGTGTCTTTTTCATGAATGGAATGAGCTAGATCCACGAGAATGATGTCACCCAATTTATTGCATGGTATTACATATGAAAAGTTAACATGTTCCTCAATAGGAAATATTTTTATTTTATTTTATCTGACTTTTTGATAATTTTTACAAAAATGTCCAATATCTCGAGAACGGTTCATCTTAACGTTCTAAAATTTATGTCAATCGTTTTCTAATGAAAATTTACATAAGAAATGTTGTCTATTTGCGTAACTTTATTAGCGGTTTTTATTTTTTGACGATTTTTTCAAAATTTCACTCGAAAATTTAGGGGATTCTGAACATTCGATTGCGTATAAAAATAATAGGCTTCCAGCGTTTACGGATTGTGATTTTTGTACCAAATTTTGTTAGAATCGGTCTATTCGTTTGTCAGTTATCGTCTCCACAGGCTTCAGGGATGCTTGAACAGGGTGATGATGATCAGGGATGCTTGAAACGTGCTCTCCCGCCGAAAACTCGAATTCGAATTTTCGACCCCATCACAATACTTTCCTTATACGTTATGAATATAAGGAAAGTAATAAAGGAAAAGCAATTTTAAAGGAGGCCAGTGTGTTACGACCAGTAAATGCAATGAAAATATATATGTAATGCACATTCACTGATAATGCTCATATGATAAAAAAATGGTCATATTATTTTGTTAAAAAGGTATGTGAAATGTATATTTTGAATTGTGATATGTATAACCGTGTAATGGATAATTTAGAGGAGACAATATTTCCACCGAGGAGTAATAGAAGGCGACTGAAATCGCCTGAAAGAACGCAATTAAGTGTAATAGAAATAAATAATTATAAACGTACTTCCAGGCAACCTTAGCGGCTATGGCAAAATAGGCCGAGAAAAATAAGAGTGTAATCATGAAAAGAAGAGTGAAAAGAAAGAGTGTAATCATGAGTGTAATCTTGACTTCTTAATGCAGTGTACCGAACTTCAAATCTCAAAAACATTTCAGGAGATAAAGGAAATTATTACAGAAATATTTAAAATAAAATTGTCAGTACAGCAAAAGCAAACAAATTCAAGTGGAATCAAAATGAAGCCAGATATGTCAGTATTGGAATTAGCGTTAGAAATTGAATATGTTGCGGATGAATTTTTAGGAAATAATGGCGTGAGCAATAAAATTAAAGAGATGGCGAACAAAATTATGTTTGCAAAACCTTTGATACATTGAGACCGGCTGTCGCAATTGTAATGGAAAAAGATAATATACAGGAATTTGTAAAAGCGGTGGAATACGCAGAACTTACGGAGAATAGTTTTAATGATCACAGTGCGGAAGTTAATGTTATTTAGAGAAATGAAATTGCAAGCAAGGAGATAAAACGAATGGAAATGGAAAAGCAGATTCAAAATTTTAAAACTGAAATTCAACAATTGAAACTTGAAAACTGGGAGACCCCCTAAAAACAGAAATTAGTAATAAATGCATTGGGTGCGGTAAGTGTAACCATTTTTGGTAAGTGTAACAGGGAATGGAGCAAAAATTTTCGGCAAAGATAGAAAGGAAAAAAACTAATAAAAGAGACTGGGAATTTAACACAAAGGTGGAAGAAAATAAAGATAGGAAATTATGTGTAGGATGTGAAAGAAGTAGACATAATTTTGCCGCATGCTGCACAGCCAGATTATCTATGAATATAATAATATAGATGAGCGATCAGACAGAGGACAAAATGTAAATCACAGACCAAGAGGGTTTAATAGGGACTATAGAAATTTTGGCGCAAATTAAAATCGCGATAATTTAAACTAGAGATGGGAATTAGAAATGTGGTCTAATTCCGCAAAGATTTTAATGGAACGCGAAATAAGGGTAAAATAAATCGTCATGATAAGAGCAGGACTAGGTCAAAGTAGCCTTAAAATAATCATATAAATTGATACGCAAAATATTGTTGCGAAGGCGCAATATTCCCTTTGGCGCCTCTTCTTTCGTTTGTCTCGAAGGACATGGGACGAAAACACAGTTCAATACGCCAGCATGACATGAGGATTACATGAGTCCAGAGATTCTAGGATTTCCCAGTTAGAAGGGAGGTTGCCAGACTTGGCGATTTATCGCAAATTTGGCGACATTTAACGACTTCCGGAATGTTCCAGAAACGTCTCAATAGAACGATTATTCTATGAGATATATAGATTTCCAGAAGTTTCTATAAATATACTATAAAAAGATTCATCCTTCCGTTGGAGTTCTGTTGACGAATTGACAATATACGAGCTACAGTGGACTGTGACTTTTGCCATTTTTGGGGGAAAGGTAGCGGTTATTTTGGGAAATTATTTTCGCCAGTAATTTGAGAATATTATCGCTTATTTTGTGTAATTAGTGGAGCATTTAAGTTCCGTTTGATTGTTTGTTGTCCCTGTTTACTTTGCGCGTGTGAATAAACGTAAGTTATAAAGAAACTTGGACTCAGTCTTGTATTCTGCGTATACACTTACGATTCTAGATAACACTTTCGTAACAATATAAAAAATCTGATGTGGGCAACATGTGAATTTCCTTACATAATTGTAGATCTTGAACCATGATGCACAAGATCTGTGGTACAATGTTTTTGACTATGAATTAACATCATGTAAATTGAAATTTCATCTACTTGATTTTTCTTTTTGTTAAAATTTTCGGTTTTGGCAAAATTTCAAAAGGTCCAAATTTTAATTTCATGTAATAATTTTCAGCCAAACAACAAGACTTATTCGTACTCACGTATAAAATCCTCACCCAAATAGAGTTGACTTTTTATTAATATCCAGTTAAATGAATGAATTCTTAAGTGTAACAATATAGAACTATTGCAAAAAGTATATTCTCTCGTAAATGGAAAGAACTAGATTCACTAGAGGATGTTAACTGATTTTCAATAATATATTGCTAATATATTGCATTAAGAAATTCCCATATTATTGCACTAAAAAGTGAATATATTTGTTACTACTTTTTTAATTTTATGTAATTTTCATATAAACCTATATGAAAAATTTGCAATATATGTCGTGAACAGTTTGTTCATGGTAGTATTCTAAAATTTATGTCCTTAGTTTTCTAATAAAAAATACATATCAAAGGATTATTTATTTAGCATTAGTAAAGAACTTGAGTATTTATTGATTTTTTCAAACATTCATTCGAAAATTTAGGATGTTTTGTTAACATTAGATTGCGTTCAAAATCAGTAAACTTCCAGTATTCACAGATTGCAATAGTTGCAAACATTCATTTTCGAAATGCTTTATTTGTTTATGAGATATCGCGTCTACAGATGAATACACACTAACATACACATATACATGCCCAGATATGCACATACACCACCTCAAAAACATTTTATTCATCGCATTCACATTTTCAACCCCATCGCGATACTTTACCCCATGCATTATAGCATGTATGCAGGGGAAGTAATAAAGATGAAAGATGAAATTTAATATTGATTTATAAAAGTTTTTTTTTAATATGGGTTTTATACCAACCTAAATATATAAAATAGCTTTGATAAAATGTGCGCGTACTTTTTTTACTGAGTTTATAAATGCACATGGACGGAGATATTACTTTCCTTATATACAATAATGTATAAGAAAAGTATTGTGAAGGAGTCGAAAATTCGAATTTGAGTTTTCGACAGGAGAGCAAGTTTCAAGCATCCCTGATCAAGAATCAAACATTTTCTGAGTAATGTATGTGTGTGTGTGTGTCAGTGAGACTGCGGAGAAGATAACTGACGAACACATGGACCGATTCGAACGAAATTTGGTACAAAAATCGCAATCTGTAAACACTGAAAGCCTATTGTTTTTATAGGCAATCGAATGCTCAGAACTCCCTTAAATTTTCGAGTAAAATTTTGAAAAAATCGTCAAAAAATCAAACCTCTAATAAAGTTACGCAAATAGACATTCCTCATGTAATTTTTCAATAGAAAGCGATTAACATAAATTTTAAAACGCTAACATGAACCGTTCTCGAGATATTGCACAATTTTCAAAAAATTATCAAAAAGTCATATAAAAAAATCTGATGTGGGCAGCACATGACTTTCCTTATATAATATTCCCTATATAAATTTCTTTTCTAAATTATACAATGGTTTCCCTGATTGTCTTGATATTTTTTATTCTTCTGAGAAGGATTTTAAAGAGCATTTGTTGTGAACATCTTGTGTTTTATTACATGTATTCTTGTGAAGTGTTTTTTAATTTTAATGTTTTAACTTTTTAATGTATTTTAACTTTTTTTATGTATGTCATGGTATTTTGAATGAGTTTTGCTCCTGCATGCTGTAACTGGGGCCTACGTCCTGTTGCTTGCAGTCTTTGTAAATAAATAAATAAATAAATAAATAAATAAATAAATAATGCAATGCATTTTCAACTTTTGCAGTAAAAAGAATAAATTATTTTTATAGTAGTTTTTTATATTCCTTCCAAGTTATGGAATTTTCGTCAATGAATCGCTATTTTCCATGTCGCCATCATCAATGAGTCTGCATTGATTTAGTGTCATTTTTATACGTTTGGCGAGATTTTCGTTAATTTTGCAACATTTAAAAAAGTCGCCAAGTTGGCGACATTCAACCAAATTCGTCGCCAAAATCTCGCCAAGCGGTATGGACGTAGAAATAAGTTATTCTTATAGTAGATAAATGACTATTGGCGTTCAAATACAAAAGTATTACTCAAAGTATCTTTTTTCATGAATGGAACGAGCTAGATCCACGAGAATGATGTCACCCAATTTATCACATGGTATTACATATGAAAAGTGAACATGTTTCTCAATAGGAAATATTTTTTTTTATTTTATATGACTTTTTGAAATTTTTTTTTGAAAATGTGCAATATTTCGAAAACGGTTCATATTAGCGATTTAAAATTTATGTCAATCGTTTTCTAATGAAAATTACATAAGAAATGTCTATTTGCGTGACATTATTAGAGGTTTTGATTTTTTGACGATTTTTTCAAAATTTCATTCGAAAATTTAGGGGGATTTTGAACTTTCGATTACTTATAAAAACAATAGGTTTCCAGTGTTTACGTATTGTAATTTTTGTACTAAATTTCGTTCGTCAGTTATCGACTCCACAGACTCACTGACACACCCACCCACATACTTTCACACACACACACACACACACACACAGGTGGGCAAGACATGTAAAACGAGGACGCTGTGTGTATCCTATCAAACTGAGAACCCTATTAAGGAATATATTTTTGGTGAAAACGTTAATGATTTCCCAGTTAAAATACAGTATACTTTTCATTTCTACTTCGTAATTTTAAAAAAATTAATTATTTCAACGCATGTTTTTTTCAACCAAAATGGGGACCTGGTGTTACACATCTAATATGTACACACCGTAAATCGCGGACCCGTGTCACACACCGTAAATCGCGGACCTGTTTCACACACCGTAAATTGCAGACCTATTTCACACACAGTAAATCGGGGACATGTTTCACACACAGTAAATCGGGGACATGTTTCACACACAGTAAATCGCGGACCTGTTTCATACATCTACAAACCAGGGACTTGTCTCATAGATACATCCAGTGACGTATATACAAAAATAGTTTTTGGGCGTCAAACCTCCGGCTTAGTTTGATTTTTGTTTAACATGGATCCGAAGCATCGCTAGACCCTTTTTGGGAGGGCACAAGCCCCTCCTACCTAATGTGTGTGAGGAAGCGTCCCCCCTCCCCCCAAAAAAATCAAAATTGTATAAATATATTTTTCTTTACTATTTGGAATAATATTTATATTTTCGCATTTAAAGTTTGAAATTTTCAACATATTACCCTCTCAATTTTCTGCAGTGAAATTTCACTAGTTCTAAATATTAGTCACTTGAGACCGGATATCTTATTAAGCTTAAGAAATAAGTAAAACGGCAGTCAACAACCATCTGACACTTATCCAGTCTCGGTCTGAACCATTGACATTATAGGCGACTGAAGGATATTTTCCAGGAGGAGGCAAAAGATGCATTGCACACACGCACGCACATATATGCATAAAATATACAATGAAATCTGTAAAATCCACAGGACAGGAAGCGACAAATGCCTGTCTCCGGCCCCCAATCTTCGGCGCCAATGATTAACAAGTGTCATAGTCTATAAGGGGTAATTAGGTATCGTCGGAAACGATAGGCTTTTGATTTAAGAAGCTTTTCAATACTCTGAAAAATTGAAATTGCTTTTTATGAAACAAAAATTAAAAGTCACTTTTTTTCATTTTTGTCCCCTTGTAAATCAATTATTATTTTATAAAATAAATTAGCCTAAATTGACAAAATTGTATAACTGTTTATGAACATTGATAGAGAAAGTTTTTATTGTTTTAAAATAATAAATTTTACTGATTTAAAATAATAAATTTCCACATGTTAACATGGAAAATTATTAAGGCATAGCTGTTATTTATGTTTATACAAGCAAACACGGGCACCGGCACAGAGCCATGCCCCCCCCCCCCCCTTCAGTTTTCGATTTTCTATATAATAAATTTTTTTTAAAAATTTCAGCATTTTTTAACTTTGAGAGAGTTATATTTACTGATACGGTTCCAAACTGTCATATGAAATAGACATGCAATTAAAAATAAAACTGCACTTCCCCAAAGTTTTCACAACATTTATTAGAAGAAAAAACAATAAATGCGGACGATCCGCATTAAAGCGACCCCCCCCCCCCCACCTCAAAGCGCCAACGTACTTGGTGAACGACTCCATATCCAGAAGAGTATATGCGAGAATTGAGAGTTAAATTTAAAATACGTATTGATTGAATGCCAAATGGGGTAGGAGGGTGGGAAGAAAACGCTTTTCGCTCCTTAAGATATAGAATAATTTCGTTAGAATCGTTATGCTGAACATACGTTACACAGTCAAAACTCGATATAAGGTATAAGGTCACCCTTACGTATTTGAAAAAACTGACCCTATAAGCGGGGAGATCTTATATGTGGATATGGAACATTTCAGCCTGTAGCGATGGAAATTTAACTGCATACTGATCAGTAGTGTAAACATGAAATAAAAATAAAATTACATTACATTTTAATTTAATTCATTTTATTTATAAACCCAGAACTATGATAAATACTACAATAACAGTTTTGATAAGGAAACAAAAAACACGCACTCATTGAAGCTCCCCTTCTCCCCCCCCCCTTCCCAGAAGCAGAAAAGTAAGTCTCTATTGTCTATTTTTAGATTTTGGATTTAGGTACAATTGACAGCTTTAGCGGCACTTTCACTTTGACCATTGTTACGAGAATGTCAAACTCTATAACTCTGTTTGTCGAGTTGACAAAATTGTCTTTTTGTGTAGACACCAAGGCAGGATGGCAAAAGGAGCAATTTGGCGGCAGGTACTAGGTAGAAAGGGGTGGTGGTCTTGAATTCCCTTGGGTAATTTGCTGCTGGTGAGAGTCGAACCCTTTTTCATTTTCCCCTGTTGTAGAGTAAAAGGTTCGGTGTGATGTAAACAAAATCCTGGTCACGTTTGGATAATGCCCAGTTGCCCATCGAAACAGACTGCTTTAACTGCAGACACAACTTCATTGCATTATTTAAAGGTTTACAGTATAACCTGAAAAACTTAGAGCTTTATAGGTATGTACATGTGTTACAACCATGGGCAGATACAGACTTTGCAAAAGGTGGAGGGAACCATTCAAAAGGAGGGCCCAACATTCAATTTCAACTTTGTTCCCATACGCATAGAACTAATGTTAGTTTTCATCATAAAGGGTGGGGGGCACTAGGTCCCCCGGCTCCCCTCTCAATCCCCGCCTGGTTCCAACCAGTGGCGTAACTATAAGCTTAGGGGCCCTTAGCACAGTTTCAAAGGAATCTAAGAAAAAATGGCCGAGGGAAAATATAACCGTGGAAAAAATGGCAGAGGGAAATAAATGACCGCTGAAAAATTTTATTGTAAATGAGGGGACCTTTATTTTTAGCTTTGCCCCAAATAGAGGTAATGCCATTTTTGTAAATTTGTTTACATCCTGGATCAGGATATTTTATTCTTCCGATCTCCCTCTGAAGATAATTTTATATAGCAGAAACAGAGATTCTGATACTTAATTTGGGAGAATTAAATGGTTTAATAGAGTGCTTTGAATAACAATATCATTTAGAATACAAATAATTTGCAAATAATTGTGAATTTAAAGTTTTTATATTATATATTCCGTACGAATAACAGATATACCTGCTAGTAATTCCATATATTTAATCAATGATTGAACCCATTGGTAATATTTTAGCGTATTCCGATTTATAATGAAATATTAGTTTTACAAAATTTATAGTCACCACTTCTATTGTATGATATGAAAATGTGAGTTACATTTTAATTGCATAAATAAAGGTCTAGATCTTAGAACAATCTAAAATAAAGGTGTTGATCCTATAAAATTGGTTTTTGTTTGCTAGTTTTCTACTTCTTTAGACACATTAGGTTCAAAATCCAAGGAAAGAAAATATGATACGAAAGGCAAATATATGACAAATGTGAGATTTCTAACTTCTCCGGTATTCAAGTTATTATTCTAAAAATACACGTATACATTCCTATTGCGCGGCCCCAGGATGGACTGGGATGATAATTTTCAAAATTCAATAATACTGAATCCGTATCAGTCATTATCTGAGCTATCTATATCTATAACAGTTTCCGATAAATAAGTGTTTTATGCAAAAATTTTTGAAACGAAATTAGAAAATATACCGAAAGTGGAAATCTTTAGTGACCTACTACCCTATACCTCTTCTTAAATTGGATGCTGAATCCCTATCATTTATCATCTAAGCTATCATTTGTTATCAAAGATTTTAAAAGAGATCGAACCTTTTACAAAAGATCGGATTTTTTAAATAAAAAATATTTAAAATTTTTAAATAATAAATTACATATAAAAACTATTTAGGCAATACATTTTAAAGCATATTTATCTTTTATAATAATTTTTTGATTAAAAAAATGCTAACATTTTATTAGCTTCCGCACGTAATTTATCGTACTATATTTCATTTGATGTATTTAATATATCTGGGATATTATGCTCCATAGCAAAAAATAAAATTCCCAATATCTCGAAAACCTCTCTTAATAATAGGGTCTACCACTATTCTGTTAAAGTAACTTGCAAAGCCTTCACCACATTTGTTAATAATGAATGTATTTCAAATTTCCTTCTGTTTATATTGAGAATTGCGCATTTTGCAAATCGCATTTAATTCACTTATAAATAGAAAAAAATATATATTAAAAGTAATCTGACGTGGGCAGCACATGACTTTTCCTACAGACACAAATATATTTTCTTATTTTGTATTTCATGCTGCGTTAAATTGAGTTTAATTGCAGAAAACCACATGGACACTTTTCTGATATTATATCGAATTTGCATTTTTAATGTACCTTAGTTTCATTCAGCAACTGCGCTTTAAAGTCTTCATCAGATCCTCGATATTCTTTATTCGAATCGCAGTAACATCTAATCAGTACGAGGGTAACCCACAAGTGATTTATCTACCGAATTTTGTGAAATTTGATCAATTAGTTTTTTGGCTAGAGTGGATACATGGGGTTTTTGAGGGTCATTTCGCAAATAAAGGCGGTTTCTTTTATACTGAATCATACCGAAAAGTAATTAGCACCAGGGTCACGCACAAGTAACTTACCAACCAAATTTTATGAAATTTGGTCCATTAGTATTTGAGCTTCAGTGGATACATACATCACACAGACAGACCACACACACAGACGTCACGCTAAAAGTAGTTCATTCGTGTTCTACAGGTCCCGAAACGTGTAGATCCGTAGAAAACTCCAGATGTGATTCTCGGCATTATTCCAATACTTTATCTATACATTAGCATGTATTGCAGCGAAAGTAAAAATATATTACAAGAAGGAAGATCAGTCATATATAAAACATTGGTTATGAAACACTTTCCAACTGCAATGTAATTTTATTTAAACATATCTGAAATGCGATACATTCAGAAGTGATATTTTTAAAATTATCACAATTCTACAATAATTTATTATATTTAAAAACTTCATCGAAAACAAATTAACTGTGTTCAAATAACGTCATCGAAATATAAATCGCCTGGCTCTCTATATAAAAGCAGTGAATATTTCATTCATAAACTTTTTTCATTCCTTTTTTTCAGAAGCGATATTTCTAAAATTATTAAAATACTACAATAATTTATTTTACTTAAAAACCTAAAACCATGGAGGTAAAAGTACTTTATAATTCCATGCTTAAAACTTCATCGATAAATCAATACAATAGAATCGTCTGCTTTTCTATATGAAATTATTGAATGTTTCATTCCTATCAACTATACTGCAGACTCCAAAGTTAAATAATTTTGCGTTAAAGAAATTCAGCAATTCTTATACAACTTCTCTTACAGCTTTATGTGTTTACATTCTACATGCGTGACAATTTGGCTTCATTGTAGAAATAATCAAAGTTTGATGATCATTTAAACTCAAAATATTGTAATTGAGTTGGCGCAGTATATAGATGCACAGAAAAGATAAAAACTAAAGCGGTTTTAAAACGGATACAACACTAAATATAAATAAAAAAGAATTAAAAATCACGATTACACTGGGAAAAAAAGTGGTTGGCATATTTTATTTTGAAATGTGTCACGTGATCTCTTCATATAATGTGGATGCAATTATTATTTTAATTGTTACTTCAAAATATTCCGAACATATTTTGCTGATTTCTTTTTATATACTATATGGGATAATTCGACTATTTCCTAAAATTTTCGAAGCAATTTCTGAATTAATTTCGCTTAAATAATGTTTGAATAATTAGGTCCCTTAGAGTTCATTGTATTTAATTATTTCAATCTGGGTCCAATCCAAAACTAATTAGGTGATATTATTTGTTTACATTCCCGTATGTCCCACAGCCCGTCTCAGCAACATACTAAAATTTCCTTTTGATAAAGTCATTTTTACGACAGTTATCGTGCGAACGGGCAGACAGACAGACACAATGAGCAAAGTCATAAACACTTTTTATCTATGCTGTAAAGTGTTAAAAAGCAACGATATGCTAAATTTGAACTAAATTTGAACGTTTAGGGTTCTCGAGCTGTAACGTGTACTTTCCTATTGTTGGTTTAAAAAATATAATACGAATTTAAAATTTGTGCTTTTTAAATGACTTGTCTTGTTGCGTTTTGAAAGATAATATTATTGTAATGATTTTCTGTAGCACTTGTCTCTTAGTCTAACTATCCCACATTCCGACAAATTTGACTACTTTTTAATATGCTGTCAAATTACTGAAAATGCTGCCGAATTGATAACATGATACTAAATTAATGACAATTATACACCCAATTAATGAAAATTCAATCTTTTGAAAAATTAAGTTCAATTTCCTTGAAAATCCCTGTCGCCCTGTGGTAATTAGAAAATAGTTTTTGTAAATTTGTTTACACACAGGACCAGAATGTTTTTACCTTCAGAGCTGCCTGTGAAGATAATTTTGTATAGCGAGAATAAATATTCTTATACATCCATTAAGGATAATTAAAATAAATACAAGCTGAATACCAGTTGAAAAAATACTGTGTCGCAATAAGTAACTCTCGAATAATGTAAATGTTTGATTAATTCGCGTTTCACATTTATTCGTCAAATCGAATATTTTAGTGTGCATACCCCCCCCCTCCCCCCCAAAAGAAAACTTAAATTGCACTTTATTGGAAAACTTAAATTGCACAATTCTTTCTTTCAAACAATCTACCCGTACACCAAATTAAAGTCTCAATGTCTTCCCGGAGCATGCTATTTTATCATTTCACATTTCGAACGGTTTTTCCTATAGTGCACACCCATAAATGTGGTCTGGGCCTTCGACATCGACACCCATAAATAAACATTTTTGAAATAGTTCGTCTTTTATCAGATAATTGGTTCATATACCAAATATCAAGCCTCAATCACATTTAAATGGAAGTGTGTCTCATTTATTCGGAAAATCGAACGTTTTGATGTGCGGCAACACCTAAAGTAACAAATATTGGAAATCTGAAATTGCACACTTTCTTTTCTTCAAACTATTTACCCATATTCCAAATTTGAACTATTCTATCACGAAGCATGCTTTTCCTTTCGTTTCACCTTTCAAACTTTCCCTGTGTAGCACCCCCCTATGAACATTGCTGGAAAATTGTATTCATTTTGTGTTTTTTTATCAAATGATTTGTCCATATACCAAATTTCAAGCCGTTGAAAAGGAGGCGATTTTCATTTATTTGTCAAATCGAATATTTTATTGTGCGGCACCCCCCTGCTTTAGCAAATGTGGGAAAACTGAAAGTGCACACTTTCATCCTTTCCAACTATCTACCTGTACAATAAATTTGAAGTCTCTATGTCATCACAAAGCATGCTTTTTCTATCATTTCACCTTTCAAATGTTTCTGTGTAGGGTAATCACCCCCTTATATACACATTTTTTAAAAATTCCGTTTTTCTTGGGTATTGTATCAGATTATTGGCCCATATATCAAATTTCAAGCATCTATCACATTTCAAATTGACGTTTCTCATTTATTCCGAAAATCGAACATTTTGATGTGCGTCATCCCTACGGTAGAAAATATTGGAAAATTGAAACTGTACACTCTCTGCCTTCCAAACTATCTATCCGCACAACACATTTGACATCTCTATCTCATCCCGAAGCATGTTTTTTTTCTTTTTCATAAATTCATCTTTCGGACGTTTTTCTCTGAAGCACCCCTTAAACGAACATTTAAAAAAAACTGTATTCGTATTGAGTGTTTTCATCACATAATTAGTCCATGTGCAAAATTTCAAGCCTCTATCAAATTTTAAAGGAGCCGTTTCTAATTTATTTGGAAAATCGAACATTTTAAGGTACATGAAGGTCTATTTTGCCCACGAAGTTCTTTCGAACATGAAGGTATATTTTGCCCCTCGGACCTTTGCCATTCCCCCTGGAGTTTTTGAACTTTTTTTTTTCTTCCGGAAAATAAAATCCCATGATCTCATGTAAACTATTACCAAGTTTGATAGCATTCTGTCCAGTAGTTGTCCATTTATGGCCATTTCAAAGTGGAACTTTAATTGTAAAGACTCTGTATAAACTCTTTCTCAAAACGTTCGAATACCTACCTACACTCTTTGGCCATTAGACGAATATTTTAGTGTGCGGCAGCCCCCTGCTTAGCCGCAAAGAAAGATTAGTGTCAATCATTATCCCCTTGGAGTCCCAAATGAGGGGTGAAATACATTCTTCCCTGAAAAATTCTTCTCTACCGTGGGAAACTTAGAGCAAGGGGCATTCTTCTGATTTTCACCAAAACCTGTGTTCATTGCTTTTTGCTGAAAACTTTAATTCTTTATATAAAACACATACTCTAGATTTTTTGTTGCATATAATATTTTTTTACGCATATGTGTACATGTACATAAACATTTTATATTATGTTGAAATTATATTATTTCTGCAATGAAACACTCATTTTCTGGATATCGTTTGTGCGATATTTCAACATTTAATTCAAGCTAAAATGACACGAGTATTTACATATTTTTAACATTTTACAGCATAGTTGAAAAGTGTATATGACTTTGTTCATTTTGTCTGTCTGTCTGTCCGTTCGCACGATAACTGCCATAAAAATGATTTTATTAAAATGAAATTTTACTATATTATTCAGACAGTAGGTGGGACATATGGGAAAATAAATGAATAATAACAAACAATTGGTTTTGGATTGAACCCGGGTTGAAAAAATGATATGCACTGAATCCTATGGAACCTAATATTTCAAACATTTTTTAAGAGAATTTGAAATTCACAAATTCCTCCGAAAGTTTTAGGAAATATTAAAATTATCCCATAAAAAAATGAAAAAAATTCCGCAAAATATATTCAGTAGTTTTTAAAATAAAATTTTAAATAATAATTACACCTATATTATAAAAAGAGATCATGTGACCCACTTCAAAATAAAATATGGCATCCATCTTGTGTCAAAATCTTGATTTTTAAAGTTCTTTTTAACATTTTGCAACATTGTTGAAAAATGTTTATGACTTTGATCATTCTGTCTGTCTGTCTGTCTGTCCGTTAGCACGATAACTGCTGCAAAAATGACCTTATCAAAATTTTAGTTGTTCAGGTGGTCAGTGGAACCTGTGGGAATAGAAATGAATAACATCACACAATTAGTTTTGGATTGAACCCGGATTGAAAAAATAAAATACATTGAACCCTATGGGACCTAATTTTTCAAACATTTTTTAAGCGAATTTAAAATTCACAAATTGCTTCGAAAGTTTTAGGAAATATTCAAATTACCCCATAAAATATATAAATAAAAATTAGCAAAATATATTCGGTAGTTTTTTAAATAAAAATTAAAATAATAATTACATCCTTTTTATGAAGAGATCACGTGACCCACTTTAAAATAAGATATGGCATCCAACTTGTCTCAAAATCGTTATTTTTAAAGTTAGTTATTTTTAATTCATATTTAGTGTTGTATCCGTCCTAAAACCGCCTTATTTTTGCTAAAATTCTGTGCATCTACTAACTGAAACAACACAATTACATTATATTCGAGTTTAAATGATTATCAAACTTTGATTATTTCTATAACGAAGCCTAATTTCCACTTATGAAAAATGCAAACACCAAAAGATGTAGAATGTGTTGTATAAGAATTGCTGCATTTCTTTAAAGCAAAATTATATAGCTCATGGAGTTTGCAATACAGCTGATTTGAATGAAACATTCGTTGATTTTACACAAAGAACCCAGACGATTTTTTCAATGAAGTTTTAAGCATAGAGTTAAATTATTTGTATCTCCATGGTTTTAAATTTTTAAATCAAGTAAATTATTATAGTATTGTGATGAATGAAAGAATTGGAAAAATGTTTATGAATGAAATGCTACATTTTTATAGAAGCGATTTATATTTCGATGACGTCATTTGAATAAATTCCATTTGTTTTCGATGAAGTTTTTAAATATAATAAATTATTGCAGTATTATGATAATTTTAAAAATATTACCTAGGAATGTATCGCATTTTAGAGATGTTTAAACCAGGCATTTTATATTTCAATGCCGTTATTTAAATGAAGTTCATTTTTTTCGATGATGTTATAAGTTTCCAAATATAATAATTTAATGTAGTATTTTGATAATTTTAAAAATATTACCGAGGAATATATCGAATTTTAGAGATATTTATATAAAATTGCATTGAAGTTGGAAAGTGTTTCATAATCAATGCTATATGCATGGTTGATCTTGTTAATTTATATTGAGTGTTGTATCCGTCCTAAAACAGCTTTGTTTTTGCTTATTTTCTGTGCATCTATATTATGAAATAACGCAATTACAATATATTTGAGTTTAAATAATCAATGCCATCCACCTTGGGTCGAATTCGTGATTTTTAATGTTATTTTTAATTTATATTTAGTGTTGTATCCGTCCTAAAATCGCTTTATTTGCTTAATTTCTGTTCACCTATATTCTGAAACAACGCAATTACAATATATTTCAGTTTAAATGATCATTAAACTTTAATTATTTCTACAAAGAAGCCTAATTTTCATTTATGGAGAATGTAAACACACCAAGCTGTAAGATGAATTGTATAAGAATTGCTGAATTTCCTTAACGGAAAATTATTTAGCTCATGGAGTCTGCAAAATAGCTGATATGAATGAAACATTCATTGATTTTATATTGGGAAGCAGACGATTTTTTCGATGAAGTTTTAAGCAGACGATTTTATAGCAGACTTTTTCGATGAAGTTTTAAACACAGATTCAAGTTACTTTTACCTCCATGATTTTAAGTTTTTAAGTAAAATAAATTATTGTAGTATTGTGATGAATGAAAGGAATAAAATAAATGTGTATAATGAAATATTTACTTCTTTTACATAGAGAGCCAGGTCATTTATATTTCGATGACATCATTTGAATAAAGTTCATTTTTTTTCGATGAAGTTTAAGTTTTCAAATATAATAAATTATTGTAGTTTTGTGATAATTTTAAAAATACTACCACCGCTGAATGTATCGCATTTTAGAGATGTTTAAATAAAATTGCATTGCAGTTGGAAAATGTTTCATAATCAATGCTTTATGCATTATTGATCTTTCTTGTTTATAATATTTTGTATTCATATGGTGTATATCACATAGATATTCGTGTAGTAGTATTACATACATAATCGTTTTCTCAAATTCGAGATTTTGATGCCAATATGTTTTAAGACCTCCTGAACACATTTTGCCTTTTTTTTTAATGATGTCCCTCCGTCTGTCTGTGGTCGATTTCTTGTATTCCCGATAGCGGCCACGAATATTAACGGATTTTCATGAAATCTTATATCCAGCTTTGTTATAAATAATCTAGAACATGATATACTTTTTTTTTAATTCGAGTTCGAAATTTATTCTAAACTTCATATTTTTTAACATGACAGCATAGAACAAAATTTGAGATAATCATACATAAGAGTTTATTTATGGCTCAATGACCACGTGACTTCATAGTTACAATCATTGTTGTGAAAGATAACCGCAATATAATTTTATTTTTCGTGATGTCATTAGTCCCACCGGGAGGCAAGTTACCCCCTCCACCCACTGTTAGGTATACTGTTAGGAAGTGCGGTTTTAATCGATTTTTTTTGCTCTTTAAAGTGAAGGGTAACACACTATAATTGTAATCATTTAGGTTCTTTATACCGATTTTTCAAAAAGATTTTGTAAAATAAAACAAAATAAAATAAAAAATAAAGAAACTATTAAAAATAAATTATGTTATGAGAAAATCGAATTGAGCCAAACTGCAGTTAATTTTCCCCGAATATCGGAACTATATTGAAACGTAATTACATTTAAAAATTTCCTGCGAAAATTGCCAATTAATATGTAAAGTTCTGTTTAAAAGCAAATGACATAATTTTTAGAACGATAATCTACACCGTTCTTGCGATATAGTCGTTATTGATCCAAAATGGGGAAAATCCTAAAACATTATATATTTTCACAATTATTATGTAACAAAATAACTTAAGTACATTTTACCAATAAATGGACACTATTGTTTAATAGTTAGTTTAATAGTATGTTTAATAGTTACTTACTAGATATTAGATATTTTACTTTTCTCCAGAAACACCATATCTCACGAAATAATGAACCAATTTACTTCAACTTTTTGTGCATATTTTAATTGGTAACTGCAATAAGCCTATTCATTTTAGTGATATCTGGTTGAAGAAAGTTCTAATTTGTGTTGCTGTTTTCCAACAAAATAAGAATCTGTTAATCTGTAGTGGAAATCATGAGTTGCATACGTTACTTATCTATATTTCATTTTCTTTTTGAAAGAAAATACGCTGATTTGGAAAAACAATGTTTCTCTATTGTACTCCATTGCAAGTATAATGATAAATTCTGTAAATCGAATGCTATATACTTAATCAACTCTGTCATATTTATTGAGACCTAATAAGAATGAACAATAGAAAAAGTAAAAAATTAGGACGGAAATTCAAAGTTCCCAGATTAAATTCACGGACTTATTTTGTGGCTTAAGGTTTTGAGAGCTTGAAAATTGTAAAGAAATTGAAAATGAATATATATAAATAATATAGAGTATTTATGTTAAAAATGTATAAACTATGGAAGTATATTGGATGAATAAGAAACTCCTAACAAATTTTATTCTAGAGGTCACTGTTTGAAGGATTAAAATTCTCCGCTCTCAAATTCTTTTATCTTCTTCCTGTGGGTCAGGAGAGTCGTATCCTCTGATCTATTGTACGTTATCTCTGATGGGTGGTGTCAAAGGTGTCAACTGCCTGCAAATGGGGGTCAACCTGTTTGGGATAGGGTTTGTCCCATAGCCGTGTTTTTGAGAGATTCTTCCACCCGTATGTTCGCATGTCCAAATTTAAGTCAATGTAATTGAAGCGCTTATAGTGTTAGTTGGAACGTCCGTAGCTTGGAAAACGTCGAAGTTTGCATTCCATCTCGAACGAATATCCAAATGAAGCTTGCGAAAACCAAATGTCGCTACTTGCTTCGAAAATTCGACAGTAGACAATTTATTTTGGACTAGCCGCCTTTGGCGACCAGCCTGTTCGCTACCCTTGAAAATTCTGACCGCGGCAAACTCGCTGGCGCGACCTACCAGAAAGGTGTAAGGTAACTGTTTGGATGGCCAGGAAGTGCACCCCACCCAATTTTGACCAAAACCCATGACATCCACAGGGGAGGCATCCACAGGAAACGTACCCTCCTTCCCCTACCACCAACCTGTCGGAAGGACTTACGGTCCCACATGTTTAACGCGATCGTACTCCGCGTGAACACGGCGGCAGTTTTGACAGTGGCGAGAATCGAACCAGGGCCTACCGAGTGCAATTCCCGCGCGCTAACTACTGGACAACCGCGCCCTCCGCGACAATCTCCATAACTTTCTTTTTATTCACCCAATTTAGACCGGAACCCAGTGGGGGAGGCATCCACAGGAACCGTACCCTCCTTCCCCTATCACCAACCTCTCGGAGGGACTTACAGACCCACATGTTTAACGTGATCGTACTCCGCGTGAACACGGCTGCAGTTTTGGCAGTGGCGGGAATGGAACCCGGGCCTACCGAGTGCAATTCCAACGCGTTAACCACTGGGCTACCGTGCCCTCAACCCCGTGGAGTTAACAAAGTTTGGTTTAGTTTAATGACGTTAAAACTAAAAAGGAAATTTTAAGGCACCGTGACAATCTCCATAACTTTATTTATTTTTATTTTTTTATTTCTTCAGTGTTTACGCTTTTCATTAATATCATTTAAAATATTCTCATTCCATAGTCGAAATCATTAGTACTTTTTGAGATGAGAGGATTTAAAAACCAAAGTTCGTTTTTTTTTAACCGAAAGTGACTTTTGTTTTAAAATCTTTAAAAAATATTATAATTTGTTCCTGAGATTTGAGATTGATATATTTTTACTCGCATTTGTCTGCTCTTTCCGGTGGTGTGATTTGTTTTTTTCTACGACGTCTGGATGGTGGAGAAAAAAAGGGAAAAACCGTCGAAATCGCATAAAACATTAAATAACTAAAAAAATAATTCAAATTTTAAAAATCGGGTTTTACGTGTCCCCCCCCCCCCCCCGGATCTCCGATTGCGAAATTTCGTAGCTCTCCGACGCGCGGTCGCTGAACGTATAGTGTGTAAGTCACACACACACAGACACACACATAGACATTGCCTTTTATTATATAGATAGCGAGTTTTGTTTTATCCGCTGTCATTTGACCATCTGTGGAAACGGTGAATTTTACACCAAAGACGTGTCCGCCACTCCATCTAATATTAAATATTGGAAAAAAGCTAAATTTAAACAAAACGTTTTGGTCTATATACCGATTATGCCAAAGGGCATCAGCCAATCATTTATCCACAAATCTGGATTACCAAAAAGAATGTATTACGCGTAGGCTCATTCATCATATACGTGTTAATTATAGAAAAGGTGAATATGTCTTTTGACCTGACCTAGCCAACACTCATTTCGCAAAAATCGTATTGGAACCTTTGAAGTCAGAAAATGTCGAATTTGTTGATAAGTACATCAACCCTGCTAACGTCCCAGAAATTCGTGCCATTTAAGACTTTTGGTCGTATTTGCAGTCTTTGGTATATGCAAATCATTTCCTTTTGGATGGATTTTAATCTAGATTTTGAACCTCATTGGGCTAGCCTGTCTTGGATCAGCTGAAGAATGCATTCGCTTCTGAAGAATAACGCGAGAAGTAGCTAAAATTCCAAGTTTAACATGTCGTTGGCTTTTGGGGTATATTTAAAAGTCTTAGGATTTGAACTTTATCGGTGTAGCTCGTCCTGGGCCCGACCTTGGACCTATTTTTTAGAATAACTGGAAAATCGGGGAAACTAGAAAATATAAATTTAGTACATTCTTATATTTTAAGGAATATTTTAATTCCTTCGATTTAGAACCGTTTTGGGCGAACCCGTTTTGGGCCCGCCTTAGAAATTCACTTTTTGGGGGAATAACTCTAGAACCGGAGTATCTAAAATTTCCAAGTTTAGAATGTCGTTGTCATTTGCGATATGTCTTATATATTATTTCTTTGGATTTTGATTCTTTCGGGCTCGACCGTCTTCGGACCCGACATAGTGATAATGTACTGTTTTTCGAGAATAACTCGTGAATCGGAGCAGCTAAAAATTCTAAATTTAGTATATCAATTTCTTTTGGGGTTTATCATAATTTATAATTTGAACCTCATCGGGCTATCCCGTCTTGAGTCAGCCTTAATAATGCGATCGTGTTAGGAATGCGATCGTGCTAAACTTGCTCCCCCAAAACGAGTGCATTCCTAAGACGGGCCTTAAACGGTCTAGCTACAATAAGGTTCAATATCTAAAGAATTAAAATATACCCCTAAAACAATGATTTATAAAATAGTTTAGCTGTTCTGCTTGAGTTATTTAAGAAACGAGTACATTACTATGTCGGGGTCAGGGTGGGCTCTCCCGATAGGGTTCAAATTCGAAAGTATTAAACTTTATCCCAAAAGAAAATGATATACTAAATTTTGATTTATTTATCTGCTTCGATTTTCGTGTTATTTTCGAAAAACTAGTACATTTCTACGTCGGGTCCAAGACGGGCTAGCCTGATAAGGTTCAAAATCCAAAGAAATAAAATATACCCTAAAATACAATGATATACTAAATTTAGACATTCAAGCTGCTATAGTTTTGGTGTTATTCTTAAAAAACCGAGTACATTCTTTTTTTTTAGGCCCAGGACGGGCTAGCCCGATAAGGTTTTTAATCCAATGAGCTAAGATATACCGCAAATGACAACGACATTCCAAACTTGGAACTTTTATATACTCCTGTTCTTGAGTTATTCCCTACAAAAAGTGAATTTCTAAGGCGGGCCCGATACGGTTCAAAATCGAAGGAATTTAAATATTCCTCGAAAAGTAAGGTTGTACTAAATTTATATTTTCTAGTTGCCCCGATTTTCCAGTTATTCTAAAAAAGCAATGTCCATTCCCATGTCGGGCCCAGGACGGGCTATCCCGATAAAGTTCAAATCCGAAGAAACTTAAATATACCACAAAAGCTAGCGACATGTTGAACTTGGAATTTTTAGCTATTGCAATTCTCGAGTTATTCTTCAAGAACGAAAGCATTCTTCAGCGTACCCAAGATGGATTAGCCCGATGAGGTTTAAAATCTAAATTAAATTCCATCCAAAAGGAAATGATATACTAAATTTACATTTTTAGCTACTCCGATTGATCGAGTTATTCTTGAAAAGCGAGTAAATTTCTATGGTGGGCCAAGACGGGCTAGCCCGATAAGGTTCGAAATGCGATGAAATGTAATATACCCCAAAGGACAATGATATATAAAATTTAGACATTCTAGATGCTCCGAATTTTGAGTTATTCTAAAAAAAACGGTATATTCCTCTTGTTGGGCTCAGGGCGGACTAGTCCGATAAGACACTCATGTTGATAGGATTGTTTCTAAAGTCTCGTCACAACTTTATATTTTTAACCAACTCATTCCTTATCTTAATGAGTAGGGCGCGGATTTTCATGCACAATATTTAGGCCAAATAATATGCAAATATGCTCAACATTATATATGAATATTTTTTTCTGATGCTCAAAATTATTGCAAAATATTCACAAAATATGCACCTAAGTGTGGAATATATGCACTTAATTGTGCATATATATCGATACATTTAGTTAGTGGGGCACCCAGATTTTTCTCTGGGGGGGATTAAGAATTTCTTTTAGAGAAATATTTGTTATTTTTACTCTTTTTGTATATTAAAATGGCGTCTCGGGGGCTTCATGCCCATAAGCACCCTTATGTGCACCTATGCAAGGGCGTAGCTAGAAAGTGTTTTTTTTTCGGGGGGGGGGGGGTATATGAAATCAAATTTTGATAACTTTGAATTTCTGGCATGGGGGATATACCCCGATATCACTCCTGATTACATGCCTGCACCTATTATGTATTCAGTTCCAATAAAATCCTCCATGTTTCCTCCGTACTTAATATGGAAAACATTTTTCTGGGTTCTTTTTCCTACTTAACTGAATAATTTGCTAATTAGATATTTGTTTAGTAATACTAACTTTAAATACCCGTCATTTTTTAAAATACATTTCCATTATTTGTTTTTTAATATATGCAATTCTTTACATTTCATATTGTTTTTAACTTTCTTTATTAGCAATAAACTCATGTTATGGAGGCATGAGTTAATCATAACATATAGAGAAAAACATTAATACAAAACGAAGATATAGTAAAGAATAACTTAACTATTAAAAATAATATAATAAAATGAAATAATGTTTTCATTGTTCCCTACACGGGCGGTATATCACACTGGACATGGAACGTAAATTTTTAACATTTGGATTTTAGAATAATTTTGTAAGCTTTTCTATTTTCTAATAAACGGTACGTAATGAATTTCTTTGATTAAAAAGTTCTTGAATTTGGAATATTAATAGTTTGATGTTCGGTATATAAGTTGCTAAGAATTCCTAATAATAATAATAGCCTAGCTAATCGATAATTTCTGTCCCTGTTCTATTGCGTATAAAAATGTCCGCTTTTTACTGGTATAAATAATGTCCCCGTTTTACTGTGTGTAAAAAATGTCCGCGTTTTACTTTGTGTAAAAAATGTCCGCGTTTTACTGTGTGTAAAAAATGTCCGCATTCTACTGAGTGTAAAAAATGTCCGCGTTTTACTGTGTGTAAAAAATGTCCGCGTTTTACTGTGTGTAAAAAATGTCCGCATTCTACTGAGTGTGAAAAATGTCCGCGTTTTACTGTGTGTAAAAAATGTCCGCGTTTTACTGTGTGTAAAAAATGTCCGCGTTTTACTGTGTGTAAAAAATGTCCGCATTCTACTGAGTGTGAAAAATGTCCGCGTTTTACTGTGTGTAAAAAATGTCCGCGTTTTACTGTGTGTAAAAAATGTCCGCGTTTTACTGTGTGTAAAAAATGTCCGCGTTTCACCGAGTGTAAAAAATGTCCGCGGTTTATTGTGTTGTTGTTGTTGTTGTTGAAACCCAGACCGTCCGACCTACCAGAAAGGTGTAAGGTAAACGCGGTTTATTGTGTGTAAGATTTGATGCTTTGTTTATTGCTTTATTTGCAGTTTTAAGTCCCCAAAATAAATCTTTGGCTATCTCAGGTGGGACCAACCTTAACGCGATCTCCGACAAGAACCTACAGCCTATGTATAACTAACAATAGCATAAAAATAAATGCGTGTGTGAAATGAAGTATTACTAATTCCATTGCAATAAATTTGAAAATAGATGAAGCCTGTTCTGCCAAGTTAACTTTTTGCACAGCTAAAAATTAGATTTATTGAAATAAAGTCTACATGCTGAACTACAAAATATAACTGATCGACTACACTGAATTTTATTCTAAATTAAAATTAAAATTTGTTAAAGTGAGGATTAGAATGATTAAAAATAATTGGAACACTTTTTTTCATTCTATTTTAGCACATTGAAAAATGTAGCGAAACGTCTTGTTTCTGACAATAGCGGATTTGAGGGCTTCCCCCTCCCCCCTCCCCAGCTTCACGTCCGAAAAATATATCCTTAAGCATTCACAAAAAATAATCTGTGTTGATAACAGATCAGGCCAGCATCATCCCCAGCTGGGACCCTGACAACTTTTTCCGTGATAGCCCCCTCCTAAATATGAATAATAAAGAGGGGGGGGGTAGGTCTGGTACGATCTTATGTTTACGTACTTTTCATAGATTTTTTCCGAAGAGAGATTAACCCCAAAAAACTACTCCTTGCTTACGGACTTGAAAAGGGAATTATGCATATATCAAACAGTTAGAAACGGCATTAAAGTAAAAATACAATTCAATCTTTAAGCGCTGAATAAAATAATCAATACGATGAATAAAAAACCTACAATTTTGACTTGTAAGTACCCAAAACCGGTTGTGTAATATCAAACGTGTGGATATTACGAGTAAACGAGGACCTCCGTCCAAACACATTTTATAACATGAAAGCGGGGACCTCGATTTTATCGGATACACACCTGATGAGCGCGTCATACACACAATACACTATAAGCCTACTAATCGAGGACTACCTCCAGATTTATAAAAAAAAACTTTTACATTATAAATTTAGTCCTCAGATTCACGTTTTCGCAATAAAACAAACCGAGGACGTCCGCGGTGTGAAGGTGGTCCGCGGTTTGTTGGTGTGTAAACATACGAATGTCCCCAGTTTCCAGGTCTTGCAAACACACACACACACACACACAGACATTACTACAAAAGTGTTAATGCTTGAAACGTGCTCTGCCATCGAAAACTGGTATTCGAATTTTCGACCCCGTCACAATACTTTCCTTATACATTATTGTATATAAGGAAATTAATAAATGCGTAGATAATAATTCAAATAAAGTCATGACAAACAGTGAAACTATAGAAATTTAAGAATTATTAAAAAATAAAAATGATACGTGTAATGCGGAGTTAAACAGGAATGATAAGCACAAAGTATCGCACAAAATAAATATATACAACCACAAGAATATAAAGAATTTTTTTTAATTAAATGAATTAATATGCTGTCCACATGAATTGTTCAAGTAATTTTAAGTACTTTTAGGTATTTTATTACTTTCCTTATATACATAATGTATAAGGAAAATATTGTGACAGGGTCGAAAATTCGAATTCGAGTTTTCGATGGGAGAGCCCGTTTCAAGCATCCCTGATCACGAATCAAACATTTTTGAGGCGATGTATGTGTGTGTGTATGTGTGTGTGCGTGACAATGTGTGTGTGTGTGTGTGTGTGTCAGTGAGTCTGTGGAGACGATAACGGACGAACAAATGGACCGATTCGAATGGAATTTGGTACAAACATCACAATCCGTAAATACTGGAAGATTATTGTTTTTAAACGCAATCGAATGTTCAGAACTCCCCTAAATTGTCGTGTGAAATTTTGAAAAAATCATCAAAAAATCAAAACCTTTAATGAAGTTACGCAAATACACATTTCTAATGTAATTTTTCCTTAGAAAATGATTAACATAAACTGCAGAAAGCTAGCATGAGCCGTTCTCGAGATATTGCACATTTTTAAAATAAATTTATCAAAAATTCCCGTAAAATAAAGAAATGTATTAACTGTTGAGAAACATGTTGACTTTCCATATGCAATATTAGGCGATAAATTGGGTGACATCATTCTCGTGGATCTAGATCGTTCCATTCATGAGAAAAGATACTCTGAGTAATACTTTTGTATTTGAACGCCAATAGTCATTTATCTGCTATAAGAATAACTTATTTTTTCGTCCATAACGCTTGGCGAGATTTTGGCGCCGAATTTGGCGGAATGTCGCCAACTTGGCGACTTTTTTTAATGTTGCCAAATTAACGGAAATTTCGCCAAATGGATAAAAATTACACTAAATCAGTGAAAATGATGACTAATTGACGAAAATTAAATTTCTTGGAAATTATATAAATAGCTACTTTAAGAAAAACCTATTTTTATATTGTAAAAATAGTAAATCCATTGCATTATATAAGGAAAGTCACGTGATGCCTACATCAGACTTTTATATGTATTATAACTGTTTTTAAATCTTAACATGAGGTCCGAAAACTCTGGAATTTAGTCCGTGTTTTAAGATTCATTGAATGCAATCTGCCCTGTTTTTCGAAAGTCTTGAATATCTAAAATATGAAGAATGTTTGTCCATCTTTATTTTTCTTCTCCACCCATTATAACTCACACATTTCAATAGGAACGCAACAATAGAGCGCCATAATACGAGCCTTATGCCAACTTTAAAAAATATTTTTATTTGTCTGTTATTTTGAACGATAACGATTGCGATAGTATACTTTTTTATGACAAAGCTAATTCATGCAGCTTTGGCACAACTACGAAGAACGCATTTTTAAGATTAATTCCATTTAGAAGCGAAAATGTTTATACAATTTTTGGCACATAAAATGCATAAGTCATAAGAATGTTGCAACGACATTATACGATTTATTCATAAAATTATTGCAGATGACTATTTCTAGGTATATGTATTGATAAATTGTTTCATAATTATACAATATATGACATTTTCTTTTCGATATGTACCATCATAATGTCTATTCTGACATATCAAAGAGCTGTATAAGATAATAATCGGTTGAAAAAAAAAGGCATTCACCATATACTCATACTTGTTTGTAATATTCTGCTATGTATTCGCTTTACTAGGCTATATATTATTTTTCCCATAAACTATTTATTAAAATATTTATGTTAAAAGTAACGAGATGTTAAAAGCATACGTATCTTTAGTAACTAAATATTACTTGTATCATTACGCGCAATTTTAGATCACTCACCGAGATATGAAAAAAATCGACTCTATCAAAAGAATTTTCAATATCAAAACCAAATTATTTTAATCGTTCTTAAAGCTATAATCGTACTCTTATTGCTGATAACAGCAACCATGGACCGATTTCGCGCTAATCAGAATGGAATAGTCAGGGACAATCCGTAATTGCAACCAAAAGAAAGGCAAGTTTTCACCATTTTACCATTTTTTGAAAGATCTATATATTCAGTGTTACTACAGAGTCACCTTTAGAAATGGTAGAAGGATTGTGTAGTCTTGCAACGTCAACATAAGCATAAAACTGGCCTATAAGGAGTGTTCTTAAAATTAGAACTGAATACCCACTATGCAGCATCCATAGACCAGTACTACGCTTAAGCACTCGTCAAATGAAATGACCGATATCTTCAATGGTAGTACAGATTTTATATGTCCCACTTTTGCAATAAAAAAAATTCTTGAAATAAATTATGATGGAGAATTGTTGTGTATTTCATGGGACTTAATACATTTTTTAAAAATATTTTAAATGTTTTCGTTTAATACTTTTTTTCAAAACTGAAGAGATGTAAATTAGACTTTTTTAACACCCGTCGTTCCAAATACAGGAAGCTTGTTTTTTTTCTCTTTGTAACAATGCGTTCTGTGTTTTGATACCTTACAAGAAAATTTTGATATTTCATTTCCAACTTTCACACAATTTATTTAATTATCCAGTTGCCTATGTATTGGATCAACATGAAGATCCTGTATGTTTTTTCTGTAGTTGAATTCATATACACATTGACAATATAGTGATAGGTATTTGGGTAATATCTTATTATCTATCTACTTAAATAGGAAAATATATCCCTACTAGAAATGAAATCCTTATGCTAATGTTGATAACAAAGCTGATTATATTCGCCCTCTCTTTTGATCTAGTGAAAAGTTAAAATCAAGTATCACATGGGGTTTGGAGTTTGACTACTGCTGGTGTCATAGATTCTGAATATACAATAATTAAATGTTTCTATTTCAAATTCTAAAATAAATGAAGACAAAAATAATTTTAAAGGATGAAGACTTGAATTGGTAACTACTACTTGAATAAGCAACTAAAGGACATATGGTCACGGATGGTATGCATAAACACTTTTCACCTTCTAATTCACTGCTTGAAAAGCATGCAAACATAAATGGTTTCATACTTGAGCCGAAAAGGATTGTTACTGGTTTATGTATTATTAAAAATTACATAAAAATGTGTAATATAATTTTTTTCATTAACAAAATGATTCAAGTATTAATATATTTGACAGGCATATTTCCCAAATTGCGTAAATGTTACATTTTCTACCTAGACTGACCAGATGGCCTCTTGCTGCCGTAAAATGTCACTTGTAGGACACTGCATCTTAGAATATATCCTCGTCAATTGCAGCATATTCCACTTCATTGTCTGTCTTTTCATGATTATTCTTCATTAATTACTTCATAATCAATCCATTTCAGGTATAATTAATGGCTATCATGGTAGTTAAATAAATAAATGAAATTCTAATACATACTTTAAGACAAAACAAAGGTAATTAAGGAGCAATAGAAAATTTAATTATTCGCCGCATTTCTGAAACTTCCAAATATTAAAAGAGACAATCACATGTAGACAAATTTGTCTTATAGGGATATGTTTCAGGGGGATTTATGATTCTAGGGGGTTCACATTTACACATGATCAAACATAAACTACCTTTAATTAAACGTTGATAAAAAAAACAAATACAAAATTACCTAACGACTAAGATTATGCAAAATATTCACGACATGTAGAAGCTTAAAATACTTTGTTTACAGCTAACATCGCTATAAAGCACACAACAAAGATACACTACGCAATATACAAATCTATATAAATGACATTTAAAATCTGTCTCTCTGTTTCGAGTTTCGAGTTTCTAAGATCAGGGGCTGTTGAGATAGATATTAATGAAAAACGAAACATTTTCCAAGGAGTTCTACTTTCTAACTACTTGGTTCTTCCAAACAAAAAGTTTGGAATTCGTTTGTTTAAAACGTGAAAGTGAATTAAAACTATATCTCTGAGTTTGGTGGAAGTTTTTTGCACTAATTAGTCACTCTCTGAAAATATGAATTGTTTGAAAACATGAATGTTTGAAACATGAATTTAAATGGAAAATCTATCACCATGGTTTATTTTTTACAAGCTTTTAATCAATAATGAAGTATTAAGAAATCAAAATGGTTATTTAATTATTAGAATTTTATGAGGAAGACTCTATCTTATTTTGTGACGAAGATTCTATCCTATATCATGTTGCTCGGCAATGTATTTAAATTAAATGTGTTTGTTAATGATATAAAAATATATCTTAAAAATGAACGGTTTGATTTTTCTTTTAACTATATTAATTGCTAACTGCGAACATCACTTTCATTTATCTTGGCAAAGCGTTTTCACGCTTATATATTGTGTTCTAATAAATCTAATAAACTCATATATTGTGTTTAGCCAATGGAATCATTTAGCCGATTGTTGAATCAGAAATAGAGTGGAACGGTTATATCTTCTAATACAATTTTAGTGTTTCCATTTAGTATATACAAACGGGATCGGGATGTTTTATTCAGATCTGCAAATTCAGAGCTACGAATTTGACAGGATATCTTTAACTTGGCAAAGTTTTTTAAACTTTGCCAAATTGATAAACACGACGCAAATCAATGAAATTTATTTTGTTTTGTTAGAAGAGAATACTGAAATGATGTTTCGTTAGCAATTGTCTGTCAATCCAACCGTCCTACTTAGTAACACATTTAGCGAATTTTTAAAATGTCACCAAATTGGTAAAAATGTTTGTAAATCCATAAACATATCTTGAATTGATAAAATTGAGCTAAATAAATAAAATTAATTGTGTTTTGTTAGGGGATGGCATTATGATGATGTTTCGTCAGTTTGTCGCCAAGTGGGGCTGTCAGTTCTACAGCCCCACTGGCGATACATTTGGCGATTTTTTAAAATGTCGTCAAACCTTCCATAGAGATAGCATTATTCAGACGATATTTTGTTTACCAATTTACTGACACAAATTATATCATGGCGCTTAGCAACGGATTTAAATTCAATGTGTTTATGCGACAGACGATTTTTATTAAATCTTTTCCGATTTTATTAATGAAGATATGTATATAAAATATATTTCATCGTCATTGGATTTTTGACTGGATAATATCAATTACGGTCATCAGCTTTAAACATTATTATTATTGATATTTTCTCGGATTATTGATTGATATTATTGATGTTTTCAATTTATTATGCCATTGTTTTATTGTGGAAAAAAAAACTGTTGATACTCATATATTGTACGTTGTACGAGTAATCTTCTACAAATGAACGGTTATATCTTCTAATCTACGAGAATATAAGTTGCACAGTTATATTGGCATATATTAGAATCAAGTACGGCCTTCTGGTATGAAGATTACGGAGATTATTGATAATTTCAATTTATTACGTCATCTGTTTTAGTTTGGCACAGATTTTTGTGACTCATAACTCATATTGTATTACTGGTAATTTTCTATTATCATTCAGACATAACATCTAATCTATTTCATTATAATTAGTACGGGTATATCTTCCCATATAATTTTAGCACTTTCATTTTGGCATATATTGGAATCAATTACTGCCATCAGGTTTAAAGATTACGGCTTTACTGATATTTTCAATTTATACATGTAATCTACTAATACAGGTTATATCTTCTACCTATTTCGAATTTCTAGTACCAGGGGTTATCTAAATATTAATTAAAAGCGCACAGTTAAAATTACCGTAGACATAGCATTATGGAAACGATATTTTTTCTGGTATATTTATTTGAAGAAAATTATATTTTGTCGTTTAGCAACGGATTTAAATCCAATGTGTTTCTGCGGCAGACGATTTTTATTAAATCTTTTCCGATTAATATAATGAAAAAATGCATATAAACTAAATTTTATCGAAATTGCTTTTTTGAGTGGATTATATCAATTACGGTCTTCAGGTTTAAAGGTCAGTTGGGGTAATTTATATTTTCAATTTATTACGTCATCTGTTTTATTTTGGCAAAAACGGTTGAAACTTATGTATTGTAGTACGGGTAATCTTCGATTTATGCACAGGTATAACACTTCTAATCTATAAAAATATTTGTAGTATGATTGTATCTTCCCATACAATTTTAGATCTTACATTTTGGCATATATTGAATCAATTGTGGCCCTCAAGTTTAAAGATTGCGGAGATGTTTAATATTTTCACTTTATTACGTCATCTGATTTACTTTGGCAAATATTTTTGAAACTCGTATAGTGAAGTACGGGTAATCTTCTACCAATACATGGATGTATCTTCTAATCTACGAAAATGTAAGTAGTAGTGGTATATAATGTTAGCGCTCTCATGTTGGCATATATTGGAATTAATTATGGCCTTCAGGTTTAAAGATTACGGGGATTAATGACAGTTTCAAATTTTTACGTTATCTGTAATTATTTGGCAAATATTTTGAAACCCATATATCGTAGACGGGTAATATTTTACTAATGACGAATATATGTTTTAATATTCGAGAATATATGTAGTACAGGTATTTTTTATACAATTTTAGCATATATTGACTTAATTCCATATTTTTTGTAAATTTGTTTAAAATCAGAACCAGGATATTTCATTCTCCAGATCTCCCTCTGAAGATAATTTTGGATAACAAGAACATGGATTCTTATACAATTTTTAGAGGAATTAAATTAAACATTTGAATAGAATACTTTGAATAGAAAAGTCATTTTGAATATTATAGGAATTTACACATAATTGTAAATGTTAAATGTCTTTATATTATATTTTCCGTACGAAGAAAGGGTATACTGCTGGTATGCATTATATTTACACTGCAGGCCATACTATTCCAAATCGAAACTAACCAGTCGAAAAGAATCTCTCTAGCGAATTTCGTACTTATTCAACATACGGAACACATGTATCTTACGTAGAAAATATACCCAGGGTTGCTTAGGATTTTAAATGAGGGGTTGGTGTATAGCCGTGTGTGCACCAACATAAGAATTTTATATTATTCTTATTATAGAAAATGTTCCCATCGTTGTGTGCGATTTAAGATGCAAATCTCGAATAAATATTACACCGAAACACGCAAACAATTTTTGGAAACAAAATATTGTATTAATAATACGAGTCTTCGCCGTCGAATCCGACCGTCCGACCTACCCGAAGGTGTAATGTTGGACAGCAAGGAAGTGTCACTCAATTTCGATCAGAATTCAGTCGGGACGGAATTCGTGTCCATGTTCTCCTGCCACCAAATTTTCTGAAGGACAAACGGAACCACATTTTTAACATACCCGTAATCCGCGTGACCACCACACAGTTTTGGGAAGATTTGTGAATCGAATTCGGACCGCTCGACTGCAATCCCAGCACGCTAACCACTGTGCTGCCCAACACATATTCGAATTAAAAAAAATTCTCTCCGAGACGTATCGTCCTCGGTCCTGAATTACATGTGTACCAAATTTCATGTTCGTACGATGTTAAGATTTTCCTATACAGAAAACAGACATATTCCTTTATTATAGAATACTAAATCTGGCCCGAACATGAAAATGCCCATATGTGACAATTTACGATGATAATATGATCGTAATCGTTAATTATCACACGCACATACTCGAATTCAACAAAATGTCCGATTCTTCCCACTGTGACAAAAGAACAATTGCCGAATTAATGCAACTTAAAAAGTCTACCCTTAAATATATGTGACCAAACACGAAAGTGCGATTCTTCTGAGTTTTTATAAAAAAATTTACATAAATAATAATCAAAAATCCTTATAAATACTTAAATTCTAGCACATCAAAGTAATCATGTTATGGGAAGATTCGATTTCTTAATGGGGAGATTACGGGCATTAAAGAAATGAAGAAATTACTCATTATCATAATGAATGTGTTCGAATCGAAAAGTCCAATGTATTCCAGATAAAAGCGTACGAATCGTTTTTAAAAAAGATTAAATGCATTTATTTTAAACACGAGAAAACATTCCAAATTTCGAAGTTTGGAATATTTTTGCAACACGGTGGAGAATTTAAATCAATCAAACTGACAATTTATTACGGCATTCTAGTAATTAAGTGGGAAAATTCTAGATTATAAATTAACCAGGAAATAAATCATTCTAAATGTACAATCCCTATAAAAAACGGACATCTTGAAAGTCTCGTGGTTTAATTAGCTTATCGACAGGTAAAACTTTCATTATTTTCTGATCAATAGGGCCAGTGTGGTTTATTTTCTTTCAACTTGCCCTGTTAAGATTATTCTATAAAAAAAGACAAATTCTGGTTAAATCCATGTTTTTGATTATAAATTGTAGGGTCCACTTCGAAGATAGGAACTTGAAATTTCGTCCCAGTAGCTCAACTGTAAAACATCGGCTGGCCAGTTCGGAGATCCAGGGTTGGATTTCTAGTTAGGGCAACAAGGTTCTTTACAATGACGCCCGAACAAATCAACCCTGTAGGTCAGTGAAAACATGTCGGATATCTAAAAGTGACCCTAGTACTGTAACGGGTCGCCCGGGAGAAAACTTCAGAAACCCAAGACACACGAGAAGTTGGATCGCTAATATAATATCCCAGGTGATCTTTCAAAATTGTTGAATCAGAGTGTCAGAGTGAGGTCTTGAACTAACACTTTTCTCACAAGAGATTCGTTATTTGGTCGTGATATAACAGTGACGGCGTGCAACTTCTTGCATTGTGTTTTTTTTTCGTGTGTGAAGCGCAGGTAAGGCAGGCGGGTCAACGGGTATGAAGACTTGCTGAGTTGACATCGAAATCTGTTGATAAGTGACTTATGATTTACGAATTGAATACATGGAGAAGTGGATGTAGTGATTGCAAAGCTAGATGAAGATTCAAGAATCACTTTCAGAATTATTCCACTCGATTTATTGAACTGCATTCAAATCATTTCCATTACAAAACATGATGGGTTGTTGACTGCGTGATAGGATTCACAAGATGTTATTACAATTAACATTCGTTCTCGCTGATGACAAAGTTATTATACATGGCGAGCGTGTACAAGATATCACGCTTTCAAATACCGATATTTCTTCGTCAAAGGAAAATCATCTCACCTTAACCATCGAAATTTATTTCCTTTCAAAACGAGACTTTTAATAAGCTAATAGATTATTTCATAATTAAATTTAATTTAGAATTTCGGGGAATTAATTTCGATTCTTCTGTCCCGTGGGCATACGCGAACTTCCAAGTACATGGTCTGTCTTCAACTGCGACTACTCACAATTTCCACGCCGAAGCGTCATTAGTATACCTGCGTAAGTTCATGACGACAGAAAAAGAAGTTCCTATACGATTCTATATGAAATTCAAACCCGCGGTATATGTACAAACACGCGGGAACGAAACACTACGCCAAGGTTTACCGAAACTGGAGAAAAGATCCAAAAGGCCGAATTACAAAACTGGCGCGTTATCAATTTGGAATACAATTTAAGAACAAGTTTTAGAATCGAAAGTAAAATGAAATTTGCCGAAAGTTAAATTTAGAAAGGGAATAATTAATAAACAAGGGCATGCATTTCATAACAGTACGACTAGTACGGATTCAGTGGACTCTGATAGATTGAGTGTCGATTTCAAATTGCGAAGATAACGACCACGCAGGGCACTAACCTTGGTAGAAATAGTAGTAGCGGGAGGCTAACCTAAGGTAAAAATAGCAGGATGTGACCAGCCAGATTCCCAGTTACCCCCAAGTCTGACAGTAGAGGGTGGAAAATGCAGAGCTTTCTCCGACGAAAAGAACTTGCAATTTCATCCCAGTAGCTCAACGGTAGAGCATCGACTGGGAAGCTCGGAGATCCATGGTTCGATTCCCGGTTGGAGCAGTAAGTCACTTTTCAAAATTTATCAGTCACATCAAAACCACACTTAGAGAGATACGGGGATCATGTCACTTCCTTTCACCTTACATTTCTTTCTCACATGAGTTAAAAAATTACAATAATATTTACGATATTTTGAAACTCAGACGTAGTATCTCCAGATCCGATTATATAAAATACCGCGTTTTCCATGCCGAGAATTTATTTTAAACACCTGGATTACCAAATGTTACGAAAGCTTGGGTTTGGGGCCAGTTCATTTCTTATAATTTAACCATATTAATTATTTTCAATTTTCCGAAAGTCATATGCTCATTTTAAGATTTGAACAACTCATTTAAGACAAACCGTCTATTTCTACCCTGAGAATTATAATTTGAAATCCGTCAAATAACGATCATACGTTCTTACATACATAGTCAGGCATTATTGGGGCTGCTACAGTTTAAAATTCAGCTTTTCATGCATTTTATTTGATTTTTAGTTACTCAAAGTGGGGGGATAGGAAGGGAAGGTACGGAAACTGGATTATACGCGCGTGTAGATTTGACTTCAATTGCTCAAATAACATTTCAATTTATATTTGCAAACATATCTTATTTTATTTATATTTATTATTTTAATCAAACATCAAATATGTTTTAAATGGTAAACGAACGTATATACTCATATGAATTAACCATGCACAAATAGAGAACTAACACTCCATGAGACAGCATTCAAGCCATTGAATCCGTAACAAATGTAATACGAGTGAATGGATTCCTTTGGAATGACGATTCATTGGGATGAGAAGGATTTAAAAAAAGAATCGTCTAGAGAAGTGATAAGAACGTCAAGGAAAAAGAAGGAATTTCAAGTGATTTAAAGCATTCCCGGAACATTTGCTAAAATACTCTTTCCTGGAAACTAGAACTTCAGAGACAGGGAAGATTAAGTAAATGATTTTGTCCACTCAGAAGAAATTCCTTTGTATTATATTAACTTTAAAGTAGCTCTGCATCAAGTGAGCCAGTCTCAAAACGTTTTGATCCGATCGTTAAGAAGTTGTTGTAGATGCTTCTAAGAGAACACCCATAAATTTATTATTTAGTTAAAAATTGTTTTGCGTAAAAATATATACAAATTATACTTTAGGTAATGTATAACAAAATCTCACTTTGTGTAATGTACAACACTATTTCACTTTATGTAATGTATAACAAAATTTCACTTTAATGTATAACAAAATTTCACGTTATGTAATGTATAACAAAACTTCACTTTATGCAATGTATAACAAAATTTTATTAGCAAACCACTTCATAGTACGAAAATATCCCCGCCAAGTACAAAAATAGCAAATATGTCCTTTCAAAAAGTTATGACATCTCAAAACGTTTGGCGCCAAGTTCAGGATCAGAGCTATATATTTTAAAGTTTAATCCTGTTGAAGGATCTTAACCCATCACGTACGCATACGTAGCCTTTTTAGTCGTAGCCATATTTTATTATATAACTGGCTACGACCCGAAAAGGATTACATATGAATTGTATGAAATTTAGAGTGTTTCAGCATGATAACCTAGACTTGAAAGTCCGATGTTGTTGTTGTTGAGACCCAGACCGTCCGACCTACCAGAAAGGTGTAAGGTAACTGTTTGGACGGCCTGGAAGAGCCACCCAATTTAGGCATGAACCCAGTGGGGGAGGCATCCACGGGGACTGTACCCTCCTTCCCCTACCACCAACCTTTCGGAAGGACTTACGGACACACATGTTTAACGTGATCGTACTCCGCATGAACACGGCGGCAGTTGTGGCAGCGTGCAAATCCAGCGCGCAAACCACCGGGCTACAGCGTCCGAAAGGTGCCAACAGCACGCTGTGTACCCAGGTGGTCACCCACCCAAGTACTAACCGCGCCCGATACTGCCTGACTTCGGTGATCTAACGAGAACCGGTGTTTTCAGCACCGTACGGCCGTTGGCTGAAAGTCCGATGTGTAAAAACTTGGCCGATACCCTTTTAAAGATACAATAAATTTTTGGAAGGGAGTTTTGTTCTTTAATAATGATTGAAATTCAATGCAATTTGTTTTCAAAAATTAATTCTAAGAGTTTAAGTTTCATATAAAAAATTGTGGAATAGAAACGTGGGTAAATTTTAAAGATTATATACTCAGCTCAAACTTTGGTGTGCAAAATTTTGATTAATTTCTTTACTTACAGAAATATAAACCTATATTAAAAACTGCATCATATTGACGCTTTTGGGCGACCATTCATCAATTCCGATGGAAAACACTCTGAAGTGCAATTTCAAAATTGAAATCCAATGCAAAATTTGATATCTTGGTATATATGCAACGAATTATCAGAAATTGTTATTACAATCGTGTTAAAATCTATCATTTAAAGTTGAATGACAAATTTGAAAGTATATCCAGCTTAGATTTTGGCCCACTTTGTCTTTGCTGCTTCGTGTTGTCAGAGCTAAATAGTATACGAATTTCATACTGGCTACGTAAAAAGAATTTCATACTTGCTACGTAGAATTGTCATTCCAGAATTGTCAGTTTCCACTGATGAAGTTCATAAATTTGCGATAAATAGTAGGTCTTCTTGTTACTATTTAACGGTTATTCCATGTTAGTGATCTCATAAAAAGTGCGAAACCGATCCATGGATACTATTATCTGCAATGGGAGTGTCTTACTGACTCATTACTACGCAAATCTTCGAATCTGCGAATTATGCGTAAAATAATCCAATTTCGAATGATTTATTTCCAACGCCGGAACGACTTGAAAAAACACAACTCTTTCTGGTGTGAGAGAAATACCTAGAAAGTGAAAAAGAACGCCAACTCGATTTAAAACGTACCAAGAGCATTTGTTAAATGCACTTTCCGGTGTTCAGAGTATTCTTTCTGATGCTGAGGAGATTAAACAAATGACTGTCAACTGAAGATAAGTTTTTAAAAATACTTTTAAGTTAACAGCCACATTCATTAAGTCAGTTGCACATACTTTTGAATCAGTCATTTCATTTGTAGAAAAATTAGCTATGGATATTTTTAAATAATGACGAATTTAATCTTTTAGTTAGCAAGTGTTTAGTTGAAAATGATGTACTATTATTTTTAATTAAAATTGGTTTGCATAACGTTTAATTTCACTTTTACTAGCAAAAGACCAGAATTTGAATGGTGCAGCGTATGGGAATTATGCGAGCTGTGCAAGATTCCATATAATAACTTAATTTAACAAATAAACTTAATTTGACATTAACTTAAAACATAAACTTAATATGACGTAACGTAGTATACAGCATAAATTTAAGTTAAAACAATTAACATAAATTTAATTTACCATTAAACTTAATAAACTTAATTCAAAAAATAATTATGAAATTATATGTAAAAAATTAATTTCAATATTTGACAATCATAATAAAAAAGAGCATACACGTTTTTAGAAATTGAATATTTAATTAACAAATTAGAATCCAATAAAATAAAAGTAAAGCGTTTAAATTATAAAAACGTATTTAATATTCAGGAGCACGTTTTAATCGCGATGCCTTCAACTGCACTTGCTTTGGATAGCTGCTTAAATGTTAATGGTTACCGAATGAAAGCATATAAGTTTTTAGAATTTGACTATTAAATTAGACAAATTAGAATATAATAGCCCCCCTCCCTTTCCAACTAAAAAGCATTTAAATCGTGAAAACGTATTTAATATAGACACTCATGTTTAAATTGCATCGCTTGCTCTTGCTCTCGCTTTGGACAACGATTTAAACATTAATGTTTACTTAATGAATACCTAATAAAAGCGTACAGATTTTTATAATTTGAATATTAAATTAATCAAATTAGAATACAATGAAATCAAAGTAAAACATTTAAGTCCTAAAACGTATTTAATATACAGGAGCACGTTTAAATCGCAATGCATGCAAGTGCACACGCTTTTGATAGCTATTTAAGTGTTAATGTTTACTTAATGTTTATCTAATGAAAGCGTATAAGATTTTAGAATTTAAATAAATTAAGCAAATTAAAATCCAATGAAATCAAAGTACAGCATTTAAATCGTAAAAACGTATTTAATGTACAGGAGCACGTTTCCATCGCAATGCAAGTACACATGCTTTGGATAGCTGTTTAAATTTTAATATTTATCTAATGAAGGCATATACATTTTTAGACTTTTATTAAATTGGGCAAATTAGAATATAATACCTTTCCACACCAAAAAAAACCCCATCTAAATCGTAAAAAACGTAGTTAATATAGAGGAGTACGTTTAAATTGCAATGCAGGCACGTGCACACACTTTGGACAACAGTTTAAACGTTAATGTTGACTTAATGTTTACCTGATAAAAACATATAAGTGTTATGATTTGAATATTAAATTAATCAAATTAGAATTCAATAAAATCAAAGTAAAGCATTTAAATCTTAAAACGTATTTAATATACAGGAGCACGTTTGCATGCAAGTGCACACGCTTTGGATAGATATTTAAGTGTTAATATTTACTTAAAGTTTATCTAACGAAAGCGAATGCTTATCTAATGAAATATTTTAGAATTTGAATATTAAATTAAGCAAACTAAAACCCAATAAAATAAAAGTACAGCATTTAAATAGAAAAAACGTATTTAATAAATAGCAGCAGGTTTAAATCGCAATGCATGCAAGTGCACACGCTTTGGATAGCTAGTTAAGTGTTAATGTTTACTTAATGTTTATCTAATGAAAGCTTATAATATTTTACAATTTGAATATTAAATTAAGCAAATTAAAATCCAATAAAATCAAAATACAGCATTTAAATCGTGGAAACGTATTTAGTATACAGGATCACGTTTAAATCGCAATGCAAGTGCACACACTTTGGATAGCTGTTTAAATATTAATGTTTATCTAATGAAAACATATGAGTTTCTATAATTTGAATATTAAATTAAACAAATTAAAATACATTAAAACCAAAGTAAAATATTTAAATCGTAAAAACGTATTTAATATGCAGAAGCACGTTCAAATTGAAATGCACGCAAGTGCACATTCATTGGATAGCTAGTTAAATGCTAATGTTTATTTAATGCATATCTAATGAAAAAATATAAGTTTTTAGAATGTAAATATTAAATACAATAAAATATGAACATTAGAATACAATAAAATCAAAGTAAAGCATTTAAATTATTATTGGAAGGGAGCTTAATGATCATACGCGGTTTAAAAATGACATTTCGTCCTGCCACAGTTCGTTTCAATTGGAATTTTGATTCTGCACATATGTGAGCAATTTTATGTATGACAGCAAAATTCCATCTTCCTATTTATTATAGCTTATATACTGTAGCTTACATACTGTAGCTTACCTACTTAATGTAGTTTACCTATACATATTGTATAGGTAAACTACATTAAGTAGGTAAGCTACAGTATGCTTACCTATTTATTGTAGCTTATCTATTTATTGTAGCTTACCTACTTATTGTAGCTCACCTACTTAATGTCACCTACTAATTTACTTCCTACATATTATTGATTTCGCTTCGATTATCGAAAAATAACTAGATAATTTTTTTTAAATTTGAATGAAATTTATTCGAAATTTATATTTTTTTAACATAGCTTGACAATAATTATCTTAATAGGACAAAATTTGAAATAATTTTATATAATAGGACACAATTTGATATAATTTTATATAATAGGACAAAATTTGACATAATTTTATATAATAGGACAAAATTTGAATGCACAAAGGGGTTTATTTACGGCTCAATGATCAAGAGTCTTAATAGTTTCAATGATTGTTGTAAAAAATAGCCGGGATGCAATTTTTTATTGGCGACGTTATTAGCCCCCTAAGGAGGAAGTTACCCCTGTCCCGGGAGGTACATTGTCAAGTATAGTACCAAACTAAATATTTTTCAAGTCCTTTAAAGTGAAGGGTAACACGCTATAGTTGTACTAATTTGGATCCGCAATTCCAATTTTTCAAATTCTGTCTTATAAAATTAAAAAAAAGGATTCTGGTATTGGGTATTAAAATACTTTCTGGATTATATTTCTTGATACTCTTGCGTAATATCAGCAGTACATCCCCATTACCGCAATATAACCTCATAAATATTTTGTCATATAAATATTATCTCATAAACAGTTTTCTTAAAACAAATGTTTTAGAAATACAAGAAACTTTCTATTTTGTAGATATAAATATCTGAACTCTGTATAAACAAATCAAATATCCCACCTTTTTAAAATGTGATACTAAAAGTTCTTTATGCGGTCTTTGGTTTGGACTCCAGGGGTGTTGTTTTCTTTTGCTAGAGAAAACAAATATTGTATCTCCATTTTGAAACTATATACTGAAATGCATTTCTGATCCCAGTAAATGCATTCAGCTATTTATAAAAGCCAATGCATACGTGGAATTTTATTTCTTATCCAATAATTCAGGAATTCACAATTTGAATTTGGGAGTACACCTGAAACCGAAATATAAGATATCCATCCTTTTGTCTGATACAAATACTCCTCAAATTATCAAAATTTCGATTTAAATTTTAAATACAGTTTTACTTGAACCAAATGATATTTAACAAAGTCATTTATTGACTTAACCATCTAAAATTTAAATTTAGGATGATATATATAATAATTTATATAAATTAATAGTTAGAAGTACTAGCAAATTACGTAAATGGCAAAAAAAAAAGTTAATCAATGTAATATAATTCTGTAGTGTGTATAATCAATGTAATATTCAGTTTTTGTGAATAAAATATTTTCCACCCTATGACCGTATTTGTGTTCATCATTTATGTACTGAATAATATGAATTGCTTGTAAAAATTTAATATTTGGGATGCATTCCCTATTAAAGGCAGGTGCTCGTAGAGCACATGTAAATAAGTGTTACCCAATGAATTTCATAAAAAAGTCGGTTATACATAAACAGATATTAAACCCCTTGTCCCCTTTTCCACATACAAGATAAGTCCTGCCACTCAAATTGCTGCTCGTGCCCTAGGGCGAGCCGGGTGGTCTGGATTCTCGACATACAAGATAAATGCAAAATAAATTAACTGTAAAATATCAATCAGATTCAGCCACGATAGCAGTTAAGTCTGTGATTTCACCCAAATGAAATGATATTAAAATCCAATGAAAATTAAGATATGTAATACAGAATACCGTGTTCCCTATATTAACATAGATCAACGTAGATAACAGTTTAATATTAAGCAGAAAATTCAACACATGGAGTTAAGCCTTTTATCGGCACCCAACTAAAATTGCGACAAATCACACTTGGGAATGAAAATAAAATATAATAAAGTAAAATAAGTGTTTCGGAAGACAGAGACATTCTTAAGGGTCATCGTTGGTTCGGAGATACCGAAAATCTACGTTTCTGTCTGTATAATTTTAGTCCTTATTACAGAATTTATGCATATGGCCAGACGTAGATAATTGCAGAAATTGTATTAAAAATAACCAAAAAACAAGGTACTGACTGATCAAAACAATTGAATAATGATAGAACCCAGAATATTTCCTGTAGAATAAGTATACAATAAAACGTATTACCATTTTCTCATAAAATATTTATTGTTTAGTCAAAAAACTGCAGTACATAGAGTCATTGGAATTGCTAAAGAAATGGGGACAATTAAAGTCACAGCTAAAGAATTCAACATGGAGAAAAGAAATAAGATGAATCAGTAAAATGATTCAATGCATGAATTAATGCATAAAGGGTAGTAATGTTCTTCAAGTAATATGTAAGCGCAGTATTTAAGTGAGTGAATTGTGAGTTAAGTGAGTGTTATTTAAATTTATTTAAATCCCCCTCTCCCCCCAAAAATACACACACACACACACATATATATATATATATATATATATATATATATATATATATATATATATATTCGAATTTGGGCCCGTGCTGTTCTTTTCTATTATCTGCATTATGGCCTTGTTTTTGCTTCTACGGTGATGTTAATATTTCAAGGTTCCCTGAATTGATTATTTGTGCAGCAAGAAGGAAGCATAGGATGGACCTGAAATTTTATTGATGGAAGGATACATATGAATGATATACGTGATCACAAAAACAGTGCCGCAGAACACGTACTGAAGGAGCTGTGGTACACAGGTACATCCTCAATAGCGCGTCGCACCGTCTCGTGATGCGATGCAAGCAGCAATACGGTACGACATGGTGTCCATGGACGCCTGATGCTGTCCAACAGACGCCTGATGCTTTTCTGTGGCAGACTAGTCCACACCTGTTCGGCGTTATGTTCCAAAACCCGAAGATTGTGGCAACAAGGCAGCTGACTTTTCAACTGGTTCTACACATGATGCTCGATAGGGGATAGGTCTGGGGAGGGGGCAGGGCATGGAAATGAATGGACATGTCTCAGGCAGACCTGGGCGATCCGAGCCGTGTGCGGCCGGACATTATTCTGCTTAAATTGCGCACCTGGAATCCCAGAACCGAATCGGAGCACTTGGGACCTTCTCATCCACGTACCGTTGACCCATCAATGTTTCAGTTACCACTACTAGAGCGCATCGGCTGTCGTAGACTATGGCTCCCCAGCCCATGATGCCTGCAGTGGGGCTGGTGTGGCGCTCGATAATGAGGATGAGATTGTGCCATTGTGCAGGGGACCTCCACACCCGGACACGGTGGTCATCGGTCCCCAAAAGGAAATGGTACTCATAGCTAAACACCACACATTGACAATCTGTGGCGTTCCACGTTGCTTTGGCCACGCATCACAGTAACCGGAGTCGCCGATGTTTCTGTGTTAACGGCAGCTCACCTTAGGGACGCTGGGATCACAGATTCACTTCCTTCAGACATCTAGATATGGCTCGTCGGCTCACAGGAGGCGCTATGTGCGCCTGTATCGCGGATCGGATTGCTGTGGACTCTACACGTGCCTGCCGAACGATCATTTGATCAACTCTACTCGTGGTATGCCTGATCCGTCCAGATCCGGTCCTCCGTGTCTGTGTGGCGTTTCGTGACCAGATGGCGCAGTCCGAAAGATCCACGTGACGGGCTATCCGGCACGCTGACCACCCTGCAGTTTTCAGGCCAATAATTAGGCCGTAAGTTGCGTATATCTACGTTTCTGTAATCTACCCACCATCCTTTTCACTCCGTACTCGTGCTTGCGTCGACTGAAGCTTCTCGCATTGAAGGGACGTCGAATACACGCCGCTTTATAAGGCCGATGACTCATTATTGCAGCGCTACGCACGGGTGTACAGGCATTCGCAATCACACCAGACTTGGATCATTTACATACCAGCCCGCCCTCTAGGTATTTACATTCTTGGTGCGCAACTTCCATTATCCATGAGTGTGTATATATATATATATATATATATATATATATATATATATATATATGTGTGTGTGTGTGTGTGTTTGTGTGTTTGTGTGTGTGTGTGAGAGAGAGAGAGAGAGAGAGTGTGTATGTTTCTTTTATTTGTACCCACTTCGTTGCTTTGACTTCAGGTTTGACGGTTCTTTAGAACTGACGAAGGGGAACCATCGCATTATCAAAACCGTTGTATGCTGCATTTTGTTCTATTTGTGCTTGCATACATTCTACAAGTTTTGTTTCTCCTTTATACAAAGTGATTTTTGCGTAAAGATAATTATTGTTAAGTTTTAACTATTTCAACACACTATATAATGTAAAACCAAGTTCGACACTTAATAGAATATGTTCGAAAATACAAATACCATATATCCTTAAAGGAGGCTTTCGACATCCAACAATTTTAGATACATAAGGTACTCTATTTTGTAGATAAAAGCCACCGAATCCCATACAAACAGATATGATATCCCATCCTTTTAAAATATGATACTATAAATGTAGAGCTTTCAATGCGGTCTTTAGTTTCCCTCAAGGATATTGCATTTTGTGTCCAGCCAGATCAAATTCTGGATCTCTATTTTGAAATAATATGCCAAAAGCATTCAATAGCTTCATTGAATGCATTGTACATATTTATGTTAAAAGGCAAATGATGGCAGTAAATATATAAAGGACTAGGCGAGCAATTTCGACACAAGTATTCACTTAAAGATTGTATGATTTAGATATTGTTTCCTTTTACATTTCTTATAAGTTATAACGAATAAGTTAAATATACATATTTTAGGCGACTTGTGAAATTCCATATTGATAGTTACTGAACTGAAATGATGCGATGTGATAATTATGGGGCGTGTTTCGTAATCAACACATCCAATTATAAGAAAAATAACCACGGCTTGTGAAAATACATATCCCCTTAAAACTTCCTTAATTGAAAAAATACGTAAGAAAAATAGGTAATTACACCTTTTCTCTATTTTTTATATAATGCATATTGTCGTAGTTTTGAATATGGCTCTTTATGTTTCGTCGCTTTCATAATATTTTACGCCCTATTTATATTCTACTTTCTTGTTTTTCTTTCTCGTTTAACAAGATTTTTTCTAATTATCCTCATTATTTTTTTCTTATTTTGGCAAATACAAAGTGATTCTATAATCATTATTAATACTTCTCATTCAATTTTAAATCTCATGCCAGTTCAACAAAAATGTCCTTTATCCATGGGTCCGTTTTATCACACATGGGGCCGTTTTATCACACATGGGACCATTTTATCACACATGAGGATGTTTTATCACACATGGGGCCGTTTCATCGGCCTTTTCTGAAATAATGGATGGTGATGGTTTTCTGAAATAATGGATGGTGACCTATTTCAATGGCCGGAATGTCTTTTGAGATGTGCATGATCTGATAAGGAAAGCTTGAGTAATGTGTATAAACATAAATAAAATGATAAAACAACATACAGTTGTTTCGAGGATACGTAAGCTCCCCATCATGAGTGTAAGAGAACCAACAAACCCAAGGTCACGTCTAAAAGAGGCATGCGTGCAAAGGAAGATACAAGGGGGATATATACCCAAGGCATGAATTGAGAGAGAGCCAAACAGAAAGCAGCATGATACCCTATTAGTTTGACTGTTATTCATGCTTATCCTATTACCTTGACTGTTCTTCATACTTATCCTACTATCTTGAGTACTCGCCATGCTGCTTTCTGGTTGACTCTCTTTTAATCCATGCCTTAGGTATATAATCACCCTTTGTATCTCCCTTTGCAGCAATTCCTGTTTTGTGCCTCGGAATTATTGGTTCTCTTGCACTGATGAAGATGGTCCAACGTATCCTCGAAACAGATGTATGCTGCATTATCATTTTATTTATGTTTATGCACGTTGATCACGTTTTCCTTCTCCTGTCGCACAAATGTATTTTATTTATTGATACACACTCTGATAGTTTTTATTTATTTTTTTATTTTTACTTTCCTTATATACATAATGTATAAGGAAAGTATTGTGACGGGGTCGAAAATTCGAATTCGAGTTTTCGACGGGAGAGCACGTTTCAAACATCCCTGATCACGAATCAAACATTTTTGAAGTGATGTTTGTGTGTGTGTGTGTGTGTGTGTGTGTGTGTGTGTGTGTCAGTGAGTCTGTGGAGACGATAACTGACGAACGAATGGACCGATTCGAACGAAATTTGGTACAAAAATCACAATCTGTAAACACTGGAAGCCTATTGTTGTTATATGCAATCGAATGTTCAGAACCCCCCTAAATTTTCGCGTGAAATTTTGAAAAAATCGTCAAAAAATCAAAACCGCTAATAAAGTTACGCAAATAGACATTTCTTATGTAATTTTTCATTAGAAAACGATTGACATAAATTTTAGAACGCTAATATGAACCGTTCTCGAGATATTGCACATTTTTCAAAAAAATTATCAAAAAGTTATATAAAATAAAAAAAATATATTTCCTATTGAGAAACATGTTCACTTTTCATATGTAATACCATGCGATAAATTGGGTGACATCATTCTCGTGGATCTAGCTCGTTCCATTCATGAAAAAAGATACTTTGAGTAATACTTTTGTATTTGCACGCCAATAGTCGTTTATTTGCTGTAAGAATAACTTATTTCTCCGTTCATAATGCTTGGCGAGATTTTGGCGACGAGTTTGGCGGAATGTCTCCAACTTGGCGACATTTTTAATTGTTGCCAAATTAACAAAAATCTCGCCAAATTGATAAAAATGACGCTAAATCAGTGAAAATGATGACTAATTGAAGAAAATTCAATATCTTGGAAAGAAAGTAAATTCATTGCATTATATAAGGAAAGTCATGTGTTGCCCACATCAGATTTTTTTTCTTGCAGCTATATTTGATTCTTATGTTGATACACATTGCTCTGACCGGATGATATGGGCTTATTACGTCCTTGAAACAATTACAGTCATGTGATCTTTTTATGCCTCCATTTTATCAAGAAAGTACTAAGAATTTGTATTATATCTGATATTTATATATTAAATGGTTAACAGTGTCGTTCGGATTTTTGATTTTGAAAACTTTATAGGGTTCTCATTGGCCTTCACATACGTTACTGTTATGTTCTGAGAACACTGCAAACATTAACATACTTCGCAAAATTCAGCTATTATACGGTTTTCTGATATTACATTTTGAATCATTAGTGCAACACACAGACTTTTTCCGAAGTTATACTTTTATTTTGAAATTTTGATCATTCAAATTTCTCTTTAATTTCTAAAATTTTGATATCATTTCTTAAATATAGGAAAATTTAGTTTTATTGCAGCGGCTACTTATGGCGCACAGGGATTTTTGGTTAATTTCCGCGTTTACGGAAATTCATTTATTGCAGAAACTATTTATCACAAACACATGATTTGACAACCATTTTGTTGATATGAAAACGGGCTAAAATCATATATTACTTTCCTTATATACGTAATGTATAAGGAAAGTGTTAACTAACAGCATTTGTTTTCACAGTGACGTAAGATTTACGCACACTATGACTTTGAGACGTCACTGGACGTCGCAGTACGTCTCTGCAATGTCATATTGAAGTCACAGCGAAATCATTTTGGTCATTTACATGGTCGTTTGTGACGTCGCATATTAACTTGTTTGTGACGTCACATTGTAAATGCCATTGTAATGTCGCCACATTGCTACGTGTTAATTAAATTGTGGAACCGTCACAGAATATAGTCACAATGAAGAGGTACAAATTTACTAATACGTAACGTCGCATAGAAGTCACAAATATGATGCCACATTGTGACCCAGGTGTCACGTGACTACAACGCCACTGTCACACATGTGACGATCTTTGCTGTGAGAGTTGTGACGGGGTCGAAAATTCGAATTCGAGTTTTCGACAGGAGTCACGTTTCAAGCATCCCTGATCACAAATCGAACATTTTTGAGGTAATGCCTGTGTGTGTGTGTGTGTGTGTGTGTGTGTATGTCAGTGAGACTGTGAAGACAATATCTGACGAACGAATGGAGCGATTCGAATGCAATTTGGTACAAAAATCACAATCCATGAGTACTGGAAACTTATTTTTTTTAAAATACAATCGAATGTTCAGAACCCTCCTAAATTTTCGATTGAAATTTTGAAAACATCATCAAAAAATCAAAACCTTTAAAAAAGTTACGCAAATAGACATTTCGTATGTAATTTTTCCTTAGAAAACGATTGACATAAATTTTAGAACGCTAGCATTAACCGTTCTCCAAATATTGTACATTTTTCAAATAAATTTATCAAAAAGTCCCATAAATTAAAAATAATATATTAACTGTTAAGAAACATGTTCACTTTTCATATGTAATGTCATGCGATAAATTGGGTGACATCATTCTCGTGGATCTAACTCGTTCCATTCACGAGAAAAGATACTTTGAGTAATACTTTTGTATGAACGCACATAGTCATTTATCTGCTGTAAGAATAACTTATTTCTCCGTCCATGGCGCTTGGCAAGATTTTGGCGACGACTTTAGCGGAATATCGCCAACTTGGCGACATTTTTAGATGTTGCCAAATTTACGAAAATCTCGCCAAATGAATAAAAATGACGCTAATAAATGAAAATGACGACTAATTCAAGAAAATGCAATATCTTTGAAAGAATATAGGCTTCTACTATAAGAATAACATTTTTTTAACTGTAAAAGTAGTCAATTCATTGCATTATATAAGGAAAGTCATGTGTTGCCCATATCAGATTTTTGTAAATTGTTTCTAACTTTAAATTCTATATCTAAATCTGAATTTAAAAATTTTAAAAAATTATTGTCTCATAAAACTGTCTTAGATCTATATTTTGGATGTGAAGGGAAAAAAAAAGTATGAAAATTGAATGTTATACGTTATGACTACTCAGAAACTAGGCGTACAGAATTTGAGATTTGTCAGCCGAGCTCTTTATTTTCTAGAAGCCGACGAATATTATTTTTTTTTCGAAAGTTGCTATTGATTTGAAATATATCTGATAAGCAAATCCAACATATATATTGGGTACATTGTTTTAAAGTAATACGACATTCATTTAAAAAATTGTTTGAGTACTGGAGTATGATATGCGATTGATAAAAAATTATGAATAACTGGAGTTTGGAGAAAATTAATGAAATTAGGGGAAGGGGAGTATAATAAATTAATGTAGTATTGTGATAATTTTAAAAATATTATCGAGGCATGTGTCGCATTTTAGAGATGTTTATATAAAATTGCATTGAAGTTGGAAAGTGATTCATAATCAATGCTTTATGCATGATTGATCTTTCTTGTCTTTTATACGCCACACCTTTGTTAGAAATAAATTGTGCCGTAATGAGATTTTTAAATACTCTATTATCTCTTTTTTCTTTTTCATTAACCGGAGACGAAACTTGTCCTAGTAAATATATTTTTATTTTATCACCCCTGTAGTACACTCAACAACAAAAAAAATCGGCACACCAAGAAGGAGTTGTCCGATTGTGATAAAAATTGGTGGATGTGAAGAACATACATAAAAAAGAAACGATTAAAATTTCAGAAAAATTTAGCGATTTAGTGCTTGACCGTATACAATGGGAGGAAGTCAATAAGGCGTTGGTCCACCTCTGGCCTGGATGCAAGATGAAACCCGGCGTGGTACAGAGTGATAAAGTTCCCGAATGGTGTCCTGCGGAAGGTCTTGCCAAATTGTCTCCAACTGTCGGGCTAAATTGTCAACATTCCGGGATGGTTTGCAATCGTTTTCCCATAACGTCCCAAATGTGCTCTATGTGAGAGAGATCAGGAGACCTAGCTGGTCAAGGAAGTATTGGGCATGCTTGAAGACAATTCATAGCAACACGTGCCGTGTGCGGTTGGGCATTATCTTGCTGAAAAGTAATTCCGGGGTGTCGCAAAAGGAACGGTAACACAACCGGTCGTATTTGGGAGTTCGCGATTTATCGACGAACCGTTTCCCTTTTTTGTTATGTACCTTTCCCCCCCCCCCGTCTCAAGCTCTAGGCCCTGCGTTCCTCGGGACGCGCTTATCCCCCTCCTTCCTTTTTACTCTCGCTAGGTGCCTGCTTGGGCTCTAGCATACCTCTCCCCTTCTGTAAGACTTGGCGTGGGGCTCGACTTCGGTCGTCGCCCTCCCCCCAAGCAAAGCTCTGATGTCTCTCTTAACTTATGCTTCTCTTTCTTAGTACTTATTTTTTCTCTTAGCCCGGAGTTTAAAGGGGGGAATCCTTTCCCCTCCTGGGCACTCCGTATACCCCGTCCTTGAGACCTTGAGACCACAACCGGTCGTAGAATGTTGTCTACTTACAGCTGTGCTGTCAGTGTGCCAGAAATAACTACCAAAGTGGTCCGGCTATCAAAGTAGGTGGCACCCCCACACCATACCAACTTGCAGATATACACCTGCTGAATGCGCAGTTCCGATGCGCTGGAACTTCCACTATTTATTCATTGGACACCAAATTTTATTCATTTGCATGTTCGCTCAAAATGTCTTTGCATATGAAATTCTATTACAATTAGACAATTCCTTCTTGGTGCGTCGATTTTTATTTTCCCTGCAATGCATGGTAATGTATAGGGAAGGGATTGGAATCATGTCAAAAATCTCAACTCGAGTTTTCGACGGATCTACACGTTTCGAGACCTCTAGAATACGAAAACACTATTTTTAGCGTGACGTCTGTGTGTGTGTCTGTGTGTGTGTCTGTCTGTCTGTGCAATGTACGTATCCAATCTAACTCAAAAACTTATGGACCGAATTTCATAAAATTTGATATGTAAGTGTCACTTGGGTATGACCCTGGTGCTGATTAGCTTTTGGTACGATTCATAGAAACAAAACCCGCCTTTTTTTGCGAAATGGCCCGTACAAATTTCATGTATCCTCTCTAGCTAAAATACTAATTGACCAAATTTCACAATATTTGGTAAATAAGTTACTTGTACAATACTCTGGTGCTGAGTAGATTTTTGTATGATTCGGAAAAGAACAACCTGCCTTTTTTTATGAAATGGCCCTCGAAAATCGCCAAAATCTAAAAAAAAATCTACGTATGTTCAAATACATCATTTAAATGCTTGTTTTATACGTAATTTTTGATGAAGAAAAGAATAAGAACAACTATATTACTCAAAGACTAACCGTTCTCGAGATATTTGAGTTTTGTCGCAATTAGTTCTGCCAATTTTAGAAAAATATCCAATTACCAAATAAAAACAGAAATTGAATTCAAAATGCAAATTTAGTGTTATTTGGTTCAATTAAAATCAATCCAATGAATTATTAAAGAAAGAACATATGATTTTGTGTCGGCAGGGAAATTAATGTGCTGCCCACATCCAATTTTTTTGTTATGGAGCATATTTCAGGATTTTTCTCATTTTCTTTTTACATAGTATAGAAAAAACTTAAAAGGCATTTCTGGTAACATACATAAATAATTATGAGTGTAGTGACCTGTAAATACCGATAAAAGCAAACGTACTGACAACAATACGGTTTTTATTACGTCTTCCAACAAGAATATCTATTCTCCATTGCATAAAATACCCGACATGTCTTCAAAGGGAATATTTGGCGTAAAAAGTTTTCCTTTCCTAAGAAACATTACAATGAAAACCGAGAAATGCATTATTATTTTTATCACTAGCATGATAAAAAAAAATGATTCATAATGCAACCTTTCAGAAATAAAACAAAAGAAAATTGTTTATCAATTTTAGAAAATCTTTACCAATTTCAAATATTGATAACATTCATGAACTTCAATGCGGAAATTTATTTTTTATTTTTATAATAATTATGTTTACCCATTGAGCCTCATCGGACGTTGTTCCAGTTCGATAGATCAGTCCCATTTCAGTCACGCATGCGCTCAACCACTTTTTTCTTTCGCAACACCCATCCCATTGCAAAACGACAAGAATGGGAGAAACATGAAGTGCCCCTTATGCAACAAAATGTAAAATTTCAATTTATATAGGTTTACTTGAAAATTCACAGAAAATCAGTTAAAAAAACGCATGCGCTCTACCACACTTTTGCATCAGCTCAACCAAATCAACCAAATGCTCTTCACAAAATCAATCAATCAATGCATGCACTCTACCAAATTAATCTATCAACGCATGCGCTCAACCACTTTTTCCCTTCGCAACACCCAGTCCATTGCAAAACGACAAGAACTGGAGTAAATTAAATTCCCTTTATTAACGAATTGTACAACTTCAATTTTTATAGGTTTGTTTGAAAAATCACAGAAAATAAAAAATTATAGTAATTAAAAATAATTTTGAATGCGGAAATATATGCCCATATTTTTGCAAACGTATAGAATTGTACTAATCTTTCGTTTTCGGATGCAAGGAAATAGGAATGTGATAATATTTGCGGACGCTAAGAAATCGATTCGAGTGTATATTGTTCAACACCGTGCAGAACATTAAATAACTAAAAACTTTTTCAAATTTTTAAAATATCTCGAAGAGCTGTATTGTACCGGGTCCTCAAATACCACAGTACCAAATTTAACCACTGTCCAAATCTTAGATTTCCCACTACAAACGATACGCAAACGCGGAAACACAGACAAATATCTTCATTTATTATGTACTAGAACGAATTTCGCGACGATGCCCAAATCCCAAATAAGCCTCCGACACTTAAATAAGTTTATGTCATTCGTTTTCTAAATGGGAAAGTTACGAATAAAATAATTATTTATTTAATATTATTTAAGGTGGGATTTTAAAAAAAAAAATTCAAATATCCTGTCGATCATTCGATCACATATAAGATCAATAGAGTTGCCGTACTTACTGCTTGTAATAATTGTTCTAAATTACTTTCGAAATGATTCATTCGACCGGCAGATGTAGCACGCTCGCCCACACAACAAGCATACACACGTATACTCACACACACAGCAAGCATAAACACGCACATTCACACACACACAGCAAGCATACACGTGCACACACACACACAGCAAGCATACACTCCCTCACATTGCAAGCATACCCATGCACACTCTATTTCTCTCTCACACACACACACAGCAAGCACACATAGACACACACACAGCAAGCACACACACACATACACAGCATGCACACATACAGCAAACACACACACACACACACAGCAAACACACACACACAAACACACACAGCAAACGCACACACACACAGCAAACACACACACACACAGCAAATACACACACACAGCAAACACACACACAGCAAACACACACACAGTAAGCACACACACACAGCAAACACACACACACAAACACACACACCAAACATACACACACACAGCAAACACACACACACACACACACACACAGAAAACGCACACACACGCACACAGCAAACACACACACACGCACACACACACACAGGAAGAAAGAAATAGTATGTTTGATTAGTGTTCAATAATGCTTAAAACGTGCAAATTCGTGAAACATTCTGAATCAAATTAACGGCACCGTTACAATACTTTTCCTGTACATTATACTATGTATGATGGGAACTAAAAAATTTTGACATGTAACAATCTTTGTTATTACCATTGTAGATACTAGCATTTCATGTTAACTAGCACATAATACTCGCTATAAATGTCCATGGAAAATATTAGTTGCAATGGAATCCCGATCTATTCTTTTAATTAAAATCGGAAAAAATGTGATAAATTGATCCCAAACGAAAAAAAAATTATAACGTATTTATAATTTATATGCAATATTTTTTTGTCAAAATATTTCCCATATTTTACGTTTTCTCATTACTTGTAAAGAATCAATTGCCCGGATATACCCAAGTTATTAACCACAGAATATCCCAAAGACCAACTATTTATCCAATTATCTGCCCACAACTCCTATTAGTGACTTTATGTTGACTTAAAGTATCCAAAGGAAAAATAATCAATAAAGATTTTCATTGACTTTCTTTATACGCTATACTATAGAGAATATTAAATAAATTCATCGAAGAAATGAAATAAAAGGATATATAGAAATAGATGCTAACCATAATATAATGATCTAATAATATAAATTCAGGGTTCTCACTAATGTCTTTCAGTAGCCTAAAAAGTTTGTGAGTTTTTAGTAAAAGTGATCATGCTCGATAGAATTAAAGAGACTGCACTGTCGCTAACGAATATAATAAATAGTTAGGTTAATAAACTCTACAACAAATCGAGAAGAAGAATTGCAGTTATAAAGTTTAAATCATTTTTTAATGAGTAGTAATCAACATTAGAATTGTTACAGAAGATATTAAATTTACACTATATGTTTATAAGCGAATGGCTGTCCTATGCAGTAGTAATATAATAAACAACAGTTACAAGGACAGGATTCTAGTATACAGGGTGTCCCAAAAAGATTGAAACGCGCTTTAATTATTTATCTGTTGGAAATAAGTGGGCAATGTAAATTGCAAAAATGTTGTAAGGTAGGAAATAAGACTACGTTAATGAAATAGTCCTCCCATTAATTTTCAAAAAGTTACACTTTTTAAATTTTTATACGACCCCCTTAGACAAATTTGATCAATCAGAAAATTTTTATTTGTAATACAACAAAATTTTTAAAAAAAACAGCATATCTGTATCTTTAAAATCAACTGAATTATGATAAAGGAAAAAATCTGACTTATGCCACTTTTCCGTACCATGCAAAAGACTGTTTCATCAGTGGAAATAGGGATCATAAGCAAATTGACGATGGAAATTGCTTGGATCAAAAATATGTTAATATGTGTCAACATTTTTTTATCACAAATGCATCTAAATAAAGTCTTACACAGACAAAAATCATGTAAAGCAGTGATACTCATTACGCGGTTGGGGCCGATCCGGTGGTCGAGCGGTCAGAGGCATGCGTTTCCGTCTGATCGCCGGGTTGCGGGTACGAATCCCTCAAGCAGGCATAGATGTTGTCATGCCGAAGCCAAGTCAGACTTCCGCCCTTCGGGGAGCCTCTATAAAAGTGAAGCTGCAAATGTCCTCCCCTTCGCCACGGGATACCCTGGGGGTCTTGTGGACGTGGTGCGTAGGCGCTCCTTCACCATGGGGGAATTAGTAACGAACGAACGTGGTTAGGGCACATAATTAAAATTATCATCCAGTTTTATCTTTGTTGTGATATTCCTTCTTCCTGCTTTATCATAACATTTATGTTTTAAACAAAGCAATTAATGCAAAATTGATATATAGGTAGATTAGTTTGAGCTGAATTGTATGATCCATGAAGTTAGAGAGAGTTAGTCCCCTTTTTCCACCACTGTATGATCAGTAATTGAATGCTTGAAATAAAAATTTTGAAGCATTAAACTTGAAAAATAACTTGTTAGGGGGTCTGAGGGAACGTAGATTAATTGCGTTATGTTAGCGGATTGGATAGCATGTGTATTTCGGTAAGGGGTCGGCTAAGAAGTAGAGTTAGAGGGACTAATTTCCTCATATCTTCAAATTCATATTTTCAATGAAATTAATGCCAACTTCGTTTATAGATAAATTAATAGGAGCTGAATCGTATAACTCATGCAGTTGGAGAAACCTGGTTTATGGTATGCCCAGAAACTTAAAATTTAAAATAAAAAGTTTGAGGTATTAAAAGTAATACATTCGTGTATTCGAGGGTTTTGTAAGAGGGCTATGAGAACCTAAATTAATTACGCTATGTTAGGAAATGGTTATAGTATGTATGTTTTGATATAGAGTCGTATAATAAATAGTAACATTGAATGGGAGAAGTGCATAGCTCACATGTGTCTGTGAATGTTAGTAGTAAATGTTAGGAGAGGAAGTGTCGACGGGAGTTGATTGTTTCCGGTTTCTGTTCCCATGTATGGCCGTAGTGCACTTGGACGTGATGCGCCCGGACTTTGCTGGTGATTTACGATTGTTGAACTGTCTATATGTCCAAATTCAGTAATAAATGAGTGTATTTCAAGTGTGTGAAGCATTGTTCAGGGAAAAATATACCCTGTCTTTACAGAATCTTGACACCGTTGTTTAACTGGCGGAATAGTCGAAGAATGAAACTTTACAAGCAACAAAGTGATATAAATTGTATATGAATTTGTTGCCCACTAGGTGGAAGGACTAAAATTGTCAGTTCCCATTAAGTCCACAAAATGCAGCAAATATCAAGTTTCTTTCCTGATATTACAGTTAACAATTCTGCCGTGCTAACAGGAGCCTAATTTTCGGTGAACCGGTCCATGGATGCTACTTTCTGCAATGGGAATGTCTTTCTTAAACAAAATAAGTTCAGTACTGGATTTAAAATACGAAAAAAAAATTAACTCGAGGGATTTGTCCCAGTTTGTGAGTATTACCAACCTACGTTGTCGATGTATATACTGTATAACGCCGAAAATGACTCGACTGCACCTATACGAGATAAGAAAATCTTATCTACGTCTGCCTCATTGCATAAACATTGCGTTGACAAAAACTGCTAAAATGTCGACTAAGACTACTAAGGGGAAATCGAATTTTCTACAAAGAAATAAACATAAGGAACTTCAAATAATTCATTTATAAATTATTATTTACATACTCATTTTAGAATGTTTTATAAATTTATAGTTACAGTAAGCAAATATTCCTACCAACTTTCCCAATAAGTGCAATGTTTGATGTGTAATTAATTAAGGTTGATAAAGTGTATGTTCGGTAATATAACACATTTTGTGAATATTACCAAAAGTAGCATAGCAAAAATGCACTTAATTTAGAGCTAAACTGTTATGCAAATGACACAGTACCTCCCTATTGATATCTGGTCTTTCGTTATCAGTTGTCTGCCATCATCATTGAGTCTTTGACTCATCATTCACTTTCAGAGCCCAAACTTGAAACCAAACTGGAGCAATCTAATTTAACCATATTTTTCAGTCAAAGTTTTCAAAAAAATCAATCAGTTTTGTAGACATATCTGTCATATCTCTTTTGCATCTGCGCACTTTGAGTTTTTTAGATATTGTGGTGATTTAAACATACATTTTTAACTTTAACATAAATTATTAATTATTCACACCTCTAATATTGTTATAATAAAAATTACATCAATTTTAACAAACACTTAATGAGGAGATAGCACCGTGTGAGACCAAGTCTTTTGAATCTTATTCTAAACATTAAAAATTAACCTAACATGCATGAAGAATGTCACATATCTCTGTATTTCGGGTCTGTAGTTCAGCATGACTGTCGTCTTTACCGATTCGTTTGCTGATGTTCGGAGTCACACTTCGTCTTTATCTATAACATTTTGACTGCTCAAAATGAATACCCACTACACTGCTTGAAAACACGACTGTCTCTCTTAATAACACTGCGTGAAATCACGACCTCTCTATTCACTTTTTTGATTTAATCATTTCATTACATTCGTTGCCTTTCCTCCTTGGAACCACATCATTTGGCCTGGGATTCAGATACGCTCTCCTTGCTCTCATCGGATGCTCCATAGTGCGATGCCGTATTAATGGGGCTTTCAGTTCCAATGCTGATCGGTTTAAATCTTGGTTCTAGGATATTTTGCCCCAACGACTCTTGCAATTTGCGTGACATGTATTTATTGGGATCATGCCTTTCCGGGGCAAGTCTGTTATAAAACAGTAATTAAAAATCTGTGCTTTTTTTCGTCGTTAGCATGGTGTAAAACTACATATGGTACCTCCTGGTCTCACAGAAATTTTACCTTTCAATGAAAAAAATAATTGCATAGATGTATATAATTCGAAGTATATCATGAAATGCAGTAATTCTGTCTAATCGGAAGAGAAAGAATACTCTTTCTAAGAAGACTCTTTCTAATCGGGCGACGACGCCAACTGCTATAAGAAGTACATCAACGTGTTCAGCAATCAGTTCAAATGAAACTGATATCCATTCAATTTTCAACTCTAATCTTAAGGAACCTTTGAGAATGACAATTATTTTGATAGATCATTAATCATCACCACATAACGTTTTGTAATTCTTACTTCAAATTAAGCGAACTCAATGTTCAGAATACTATATGTATTTTGATAAATGCTAAAAAGTATGCGACTAAAATATTAAAAGATAAACACGAGAAATGTAAATAAAGTAGATAAATAAGCAATGTTTATATATGTACTTTTCTTTTATATAAGAAACTGGATGCTTGGGGGTTATTTTAACTTATTCTTCCGTAATTTATATAAATAGATCTCCTGTTATGAAAACTTCAAAATGTAACACAATTAAAATTAAACTGTTATAAAAACCGGATAACACAGGCGCAGAAACGGTCTAGGAATGGTTCTTAATAAACAGTAAGGGCTTTTTAATATCCACTGTTTTCGCTAAGTAATTTGTAAGGTCTAATTAAACTTTTGATAATTATTTCCCTCAGTTTACATTATAATTTGTTTCTTTAAACTAACCAACCTAACTGATTCGGTTGTTAGACGAATCACCGACCTAACCAGCATTTTCTGCATTTCTATGGTAGAATAGGCATATGTTTTGGAGTCAGTATTCTTGGAATGAAAGAAATGTTCTTGAGTAGAGTGTTCTTGGAATGCAAGAAGGATTCTTGAGTAGTGGGTTCTTGGAATGAAAGAAGTGTTCTTGAGTAGACGATGAAGGATTAGAGTAGTGAGTGGAAGGAAACCCCATTCGATACAATGATGACTCGGAAGAGTCTAGTATTCGACATGTGGCAGCAATACGGGTCGAATCAACAGAATGCTGGGGTAAGCATATAAGCTTTGTAAATGCGCGTCCATGTAAGCATTATCAACAGCCTAATATATTGTAGTAGCTTGTATAATTGTCATATATTCTGGGCGGGTGTAATAATAATTTGTATATATGTTGTCTGTTGCTTTAAGCAACAAGCTGCTGTAATTTCTAAATTCCCCATTAAACTGAGTTATATTTAAACAGTGACTTTCTGTTTTATTACCCTTGGATCGAAAGGCTGAAATATCAAGTTCTCTAAGTTTGAGTTAAGTCACTTTTGGCAGATTAAGTAAAAATCCTATACAAAGGTATCTAAAGAGGAGAGAGAAGAAAGTGACATATAAACTTTACAAAGAAAGGGTATCGGCACTTATGATCCGCACGGGCGGTCGACGTTCAAATCCTATTAGCGTAGAAAACGAAGGCGTGGACATAAAGTGATTACGAATTCATGAACAGAATTTCACGAAAAAGAATCCAATCAGCGAAAATTTTTGACAGGGTCTCGTCAAACCAAGAGGTCAAAGTGAGAGTCTAGAGTGAGATGTTATCCCTTGATTTCTAGTACTGTAAAAGATAGGAAAGAAGCACCTACTCTTGAGGATATTTATGATAAAAAATTGGGACATAAGGGGCAGTCTTCATATCTAAATGCGCATACACTTCGGAATTTTCAATGACAACAGTCGATTTTACACCAAATTAGTCCAAGTATAAATGTTCGCGCAATTCCTATCTTTATATCATTAGAGATATTCAATATTCCAAAATATACATTTTTTAGAGGTGAGCTCCATATTAAAAACTGAAATTTGAAGAACGATTTTGAAAGGTCTTCATTGATTGCCCACAACTGTTCTAAAAAGTGGATCATTTGATACTTTACTGATATCTCACCTCTATTCTGATATCTCAGTTTGTGTATGAGAATATAAGACCCCCTTTATTAGTAACCTTATGGGATTTTAAAATGGTCGAATTAATGGACAAATTATGCGACTGTAGAATCAGCACAATGTAATAACATTCGAATAAAAGCAAAGTTGGGAACCAATAGATATTTTAACGATGTCTAACTGTTCTTGGGTTGCTGTAATAATGATCAGACTAAACCATAAATATGCAAATTAATCTTTTAACGTAAAACTGCGTCTTATATTAAGTAGCATCGCATTATTTTATTATTTAGTATATTTTTATTATAAATTTATATCTATATTTTTATAAATATTATATTATCCTAAATCATCAGATAATTTTGTGACCGATTTTAACTCGAATTAATTCCGGGACTATTAATCGAAAAGTAATTAATAATGCGTCATTAGATGGCATATAGAAAATATGCATATTTCACTATTTTGATGTTTCTTGGTGCAAGAAGTAAATTTTAGAGTTATACTTTTCTTTTAATCAATACAGTTTTAAACCATATTTTTATCAAAGTGTGGTTTAAAAGCCTTGTCATATCACTTGCGTAAAATGTTATTAAATATATTTTTATATGTATTATCCAAATATGTATCTATATATTATATTTCGGGAGATTAAAAATATCCTTCTTTTAGGCATTATTTACTCATTCCTCGTAAAGAATCAGATAGACGGATATTTTGGTTATTAAACACCAAAACCGCCAAGATCAACGATTTATCTAATTATTGGTCTCTCCAATTATAGCTCTTATTTATCCAATTATAGCTCTTATTTATCCAATTATAGCTCTTATTTATCCAATTATAGCTCTTATTTGTAGTCTCATGTTGACCTAAAGTATCCAAAGATATGAAATATTTGTTATGGACTTTATTTTCTTTCTATACTGTGCTGTAAGGGTGGATCAAATTAAACATATTACAGAAATTAAATAAATGTATATATAGAAATTGATTATATCCACAATATATAAATAATTTAATGAGTAATAAAAAAGTTATATATATATATATATATATATATATATATATATATATATACTCTATAACAAAAAATCGGCACACCAAGAAGGAGTTGTCCGATGGTGATAAAAAGTTGTGGATGTGAAAAACATACATAGAAAAAGAAACGATTAACATTTCAGAACAATTTATTGATTTAGAAGTTGACCGTATACAAAGGGAGGAAGTCAATAAGGCGTTGGTCCACCTCTGGCCTGGATGCAAGATGTCACCCGGCGTGGCATAGACTGATAAAGTTCACGGATGGTGTCCTTCGGAATGTCTTGCCAAATTGTCTCCAACTGTCGGGCTAAACCGTCAACATACTGGGATGATTACAATCGCCTTCCCATAACGTCCAAAATGTGCTCTATGGGAGAGAGATCAGGATATCTAGCTGACCAAGAAAGTGTTGGGCAAACTTGAAGACAATTCATAGCAACACCAGCCGTGTGCGGCCGGGCATTATCTTGTTAGAAAGTTAGTCCGGGGTGTCGCAAAAAGGAACCATACAACCGGTCGTAGAATGTTATCTACGTATCGCTGTGCTGTCAGTGTGCCAGAAATGACTACCAAGTCGTAAGATATTCACAGTCGAAATGCAACAGAAATTTTGACCACAGATTCATAAACGCTCCTTATATACACCTGCTGAATGCGCAGTTCCGATGCGATGAAACTCCCACTATTTATTCATTGGACACCAGATTTTATTCATTTGAATGTTCGCTCAAAATGGCTTTGCATACGAAATTTCATTACAATCAGACAACTCCTTCTTGGTGCATATATATATATATATATATATATATATATATATATATATATATATATATATATATATATATATATATATATATATATATATATATATATATATGTATATTATGTTGTGCATATATAATGTCAAAGATATTTATTAATATCGTAGTAAACATCTTAACAATGACAACGTGGCTATGTTCATTTCTGAAAACTGCAGTGGTGGAAATATACTAACTTTGTCATTTTGATTTAATACTCAAACACTATAAAATCCTTGGTATACATTTGCCCGGGAAGGTGTAGATGTCTGCATCCATGACTTGTTTGTATTAACAGAACTTTTTCTCCCTCAGGCGATTTAGATGCGATCCTTTGCTCAAATCTATTGTTATTATTTAGAGAAAATACATATTGTATTCTATAATTGGCATCCGAACGAAAGTAATATAATTTTGTAGCGGCATGGCTTCGATATAAGACAAGATATGATATAGTCCTCACATGGTTGATGAGATGTTGAGATCGGCATACCTTAGCGTTTTCCAAGAGACAATTTTTCGGTTTTCGGGCCGACCAATATGTGAACTCAAATGCCATGTTCTACTAGAGAATTGGATTTTGAAGTTATTTCTGAATCTTTATGTTAATGCTTTCATCGATATATAATAGGCGAAATATAATTAGAAGAATACGTTGTTGATCACACTATCACTTGCGATTCTAGTACCGTGTTCAGGACCTTTTTACAGAGTTCAGAACATTCTAGCCATGTTAGGCAAGGAATGCTGTTGGTTCCTCAAGTCATGTTTTCTAGGCTTTGCTCGTTTTCGAACGTGGGGATCCAATGTAAGGATGCATTCATTAGACATACCAAAGATAACCTTGAGTGTCGCAGAGTAATTCGAGATATAGCATATTCTCCATGAAGTGCAGTGGAGGGTTTAAAAGCGCACACTGGATTACATCTATAAGACAAATACTAACGTTTTCTCCCTTCACCAGTCTTTGTTAGATTCTTGAACTGCTTAAGACTGTATGAGTATGTCTGAGCATTGCATATCCATGAAAAATGGGGGAATTGTGTGGACTATATAATGTAGGAATGCAAAACTTTCATTAAACACCTCATCAACAAGAATCTATAGCCAAGCACGCTCACGAATCTAGTTTTCATCAGCACCGATTCATGACGTACAATTCCTATTATGATGCATAACCTATATTTAGTACTTAATTGCAAGTATGTTTCATGACCCGGGTTAGCCGCAGGAATGAATGGTGGCTGGAGTAGCAAGTACTCAATGTAGATAATGCGTATGGTATATGTTCTATAGCGATGCCGCCCCACTCCTCACAGATAGGATGGGACTCCTGTGGCGCCATGGTTTGAATGCACATGAGAGTGGTTGTAAATGTTTATAAAAGAGAGCTTGTAGCAAATGTCAAATTGTAAAACTACAAATCTCTAGAAATTTATAATCCCTGCCAGATGTTGCTCGGATCGTGGCCCGGTCCAGGACCTCCCAGCTGTGTGAACCACTCCGGTCTTCCTTTTCTATTGGGACGCATAAGAAATGAGCGTCAATTCGCAAGCCAGTAAAATTAGTCGAAATTAGAACGGCCTTTTTCTCGCACAGAGGTGAAACATCGAATGAGAAAACGAGACCACTTTAACCCTAAATTTTTGTTCCCCATTTCAAACAACCTGAAGAGACTCGACTTTAAAATGTGAAATTAGACTCAATTCTGATCTCTTGAGAGTAGTTCTCCAAGTGTATGTGCACTTGTTTTTGAAGCCCGATCCGATATGCATTTTGATGCAGCTTTAGTCACGGTGTTCTTTGATCTTCTCTAGCGGCAGCCAGATGCATACAGCAAAGAACCAATGCCTTTTTGTACCCGTTGCGATCACGTACCCTCAGGTGTATTTCGTAATCCAGCCCAACCTTTCAGCCAACCAAGTTCGTGGCCGCTGTAAGCCAAATCGAGCTAGGGCAGAGCCAGATAGAGAGTTGCTTTCATAGGGCCGTGGCGATCATAGGAACAGCGAGGACTTCGCCACTTTTGATTCGCAATACCACACAGCTCTGAAAATAGACGGCGTAGTGTGGGCTACCCTTTGGACCCTTATACTATATTTAAGCCGTGACAACTGTGTGAACTGCACGAACGGTACTCGACTGCAGTGTTGATCTCACTGCGCAACCGAGTCGACATGAGCGGAGTTTTTGCGAGATTCCAACCTTGAGCATCTATGCAGCACGCGTCACCTGGCAGCTGAGTGTTACAACCGTCATCGGTATGGCAAGGATGAGGAATGCCACCATAAAGTTCATGCGGAATGCGACCAAACCGGCATCGGCCTGTACGTAGTTCCCTGTTCTCCAGGAATCGCTGGGCCAAACTGACAATTGGGAGGAGGAGACTGTAGCGAACGGTGATTTCCGATTCCGTGATAATTCGCGATGGTATTCAGAATTCAGTGACATCATTAATAAGTCGTGCATCCTTACGAACTGTGTTTCAATTGAGTAGCCCAGACCTCTTCATCAAGCTCTGTGAATTGTCCCATGTTGGATTACCAGGCATCTCATCTGGGAGGAGGTATCGTAATATTTTAATTCAATTGTAATGTAATGTGTTATTTGTGTGTTAACATAATCAAAGTGTTAGTGCAAATTTTAAGCTGCGCAAATTGCATAAAAATATGAATGCGATATTTAATAGCAGATATATTAATTAGCCCGTACATTTCGAGGTCAAGATTGGTAGATGTGAGTGTAGTGTAACTGTGTTTATTATATTATTATTATTATCAATGTTAAATATTTTATGTGTTTAAGAAATGTGTTAGTGGACACAAAACCGACTCGTTACTTTAGTGAAACGCAATGTACTTTGATCCTTTTGAATCCTACTATACTGTTACAGGTTCAACTGAGGGACACTATGGATAAGTAGTAGTAGTGTATTTATGTAAAATTTCACCTCACCATAAACCCCACCATACACCCTGGGAAGTATTTGTGATTCTAAGCAGATTTGCAGCGAATGCATTGGCGACAACAAGTTTAACACTTCGGAAACAATAGCACGATACTAAGCGGATGTACGGCGAATGTCGTATATTACTGTCTTTGAGTGCTGGAACGAATTTGACTTTTCAGCTACAACACAGGTATTTACCGCTGGATGTCTCTGCCAAAACTTGCATCAAATCTCCAATAGACTAGTTAAAAAATAACACTTGTTTTCTAAATGAAATGCAGCTTTCTGTTTCGCACGTTCAACCCAATTGAGGAATCACGCTTGCGAACTTCAAAAGGTGGACATTTGAGAAATTCTCAGTTTCCCACCTTCATGAGATTGAGCTTCCTGTGACGGGTCGTCACGAAATAAAAGTAATTTCTAGAGATTATTTTATTTTAAGAGCATTTAAAACACAATAAAACACATTATAGCGTGCTCGAAATATTTAAGCTTTTCGTTTTGAAACATCAAAAACAAAAAGAAGTAAAATGACTTAATAATTATACCTGTAATCGTATACGTACTTGGGATTAGATCAATCGACGCCGTAACTGTAAAATTGTGGCAAGTCTTTTTCAAAATATTATAATGCTTAGTTTTCCTATATCGACGAATGTTAACTCTTCCGGCAAGACTATTTTAAAATAAATGAAATATTGTTTTAATTGGGGAAGTTTATATACATTGCCAGTTAGATGAAACCTTTGGCCTTTACAAAATTTCAAATAAGAAGAATCCAGTGCACCTGAATCTGGTGTTCACAAAAAATCAATGTTTTTAGTCTAACGTGAAATATATGTTCTGGACATGTTCGATTTTTTTAATATTGAATTTTTACTTCTCAAAAAATCATTTTTCTCACTTCACTTAAAGATGATAAATCAGTGACAAATCAAGCATTTCTTTAAAGATTCTGCGCATTTTATTTGGAATTTCTTTTCTATTTCAGCAATTACCACTTTTTTACATGCATTTTACTAATTACATTTTTTCTTTTAATTGCTTGATCAAGTCTCGGAGAACCTTGCATGATTGCATAAATGTCAGATTACCAAGGTTTTTTTTCGTAAAATGGAAATACTTCATTTTTATTGCTTCGTATCTGCTTATTTTAAATAAGGACAGACCGATCAATCATTTTTTTATTAATAGCTCAATTATTCTAAAACATGGTGCCGTTAAAATATCCATAACGACTTACATAAAATTCAAATCAAAAGATCAAATATATTTTCTTTTATTTCTACCTTCCCTACATGCACAGAATAAGATCGGATGTGGCCAAAAATGTGAGTTGTCTATTTGTGTTTGTTTGTCAATGTAATATATCTATATTCCATTTATATAGAAAACTTTTCGATTCAGAACAAATTTATGAATAATGCAAATAAGCATTACTCTAGTATTGATTGTATTGTTTGTACAAATCAGACAAATAACCGCCGTTTTTGCGAAATGACCGGTAAAAATTTAAAATAAATTAATAGATCAATTATTCTAAAAGAGAGTACTTCGAATTTTAAACATATTCTTAACAACTGATTAAGCTATTTTATAAAATTCAAATCAAAAGATCACTTTTTTCTCTTGTTCCTACCTTACGTGGTATAAATATACAGAAAAGATTGGATGAGCTCAAAAATTAAAAATTTGAGATTTTATTTTACACACATTTTAGAGAATCTTAGAATTAGCATCAAATATTTTTAGCGTGACGTCTGTATTTATCTGCTTATCAACGTCTGTATCTTAATGTCTGTATCTCCTTTTTCTAGAAAATTATCCGATTTACAATGCTCGAAAAAAAGTATAAGGACAAGTAAAAACTCGCCAAATCTAGATATCTTTCTGCCGGAAATGTTTGCAAATTTCTTAAATAAAAATATTGATAAAATTCAGTTCTTTTTCGTGTAAATTAGTGAAATGTTCCAAAAATAAATATTTATAATTTACTTTATAAATTTTAAACCCATATAATTTTCGAAAAAAGTATGACAACTGTTTTTTCATCTAAAATTACAGTAAAATTTTCATATTTGAAAGCAGAAAATGAACATTTCAAATAGAAATACTGGGTTTCTAAACCAAATTCTCACTTGCCTAATTTCTTCACGTTTTTTTTTACGATGCCAAAAGGAACTCATCTGTCTGACCTTGAAAAAGGAAAAATTCTTGCTTTTAAGGAATGTGAATTAAGTGGGCATGACATTTCGAAAAAAAATAAAAGATCTAAATCTGTAGTTTATAATTTTCTAAAACAACCTGGAATGTATGGAATGGAAAAACGAACTGGAAGTCCAGAAATATTAACGCATCGACAGAAAAGAATGGTTGTAAGAAGAGCTTGCGAGAAAAAAAAACTGCAAATGAAGTTAGAAGAAATTTGGACTTACCATGTTTCACACGAACAGTTCAAAATGTTTTGAATAAACATCCGAATATTTAGTATGGAAAGTTAATGTCACGTCCGCCTCTTAAAAAGGAACATAAGGGAAGAAGACAGGAGTTTAAAAAAATGCATTTCTCTCGGTCCAAATTAGATTGATGTAATCTTTTCGGACGAAAAGAAGTTCAACCTTGATGGGTCAGATGGTTTTCGCTATTTTTAGGAACCACGCCTACAGTCTTTATCAACTGAAAAATGAACTCTGACAAATATGTTGATATGTTAGGCGAACATTTGTTACCGTACGCTCCACTAATTACTTCAGGAGACTTTATTTTCCAATAGGATAACGCTTCCATACACGTTTCTAAGAGTGAAAAACTCTGGTTTGAAGCTAATTCAATGAATTTACTTGATTGCCCTGCGAGGAGTCCCGATCTCAATCCAATAAAAATTTATGGGGCCTTCTAGCCCCGACAAGTGTTTATAAAAATGGCACGCAATATCAGTGTAAACAGGATCTTGCGTTAGCCATCAAATAAGCTTGGAATAACATTTCCACAGGCAATTTAAAGGAACTTTCAGCATCGATGACCTTTCGACTTATTCAAGTAATTGAAAAAAAAAGTTGTTTTCTTGATTATTAAGAGAAATGTTAAGTAATTTAGAACATGTCCTTGTACTTTTTTCTATATTTTCTTTAGTTATATTCTTTATAAAGTCAACTTTTCTACGGTTCATATTTGTTTTTTATGTATTGCAAATGTTATTGTATAATTTTATAATAGAAGTGAGAAATATCAAAATTTCATTTTGATAAAATGAAAATAAAGTATATTTTCATTTAATTATATGATGTCCTTATGCTTTTTTCGAGCACTGCAAAACAAATTTGGAAATCAAGAATATAAGCTTTAAGCTAGGTTGTATCGTTTGTACAAATAAAAAGAAAGGATTTCGATAATTTTGTGAAATATCCAACAAAAATTTAACGGCTTGGATAAAGGAACAACTATGCTTATATACAGTAATTAAGAGCTTATTCTATCAAATTTTCATGTGAAATAGAAAAACAAAATTATATAAAACAGTCGGGTAGTTCGTGCTACGTGACATGCGTTCTGACAGGAAGATCGACGAACAAATTACAATAGCCCTAACAGCATTTTTTTCACAGTGATGTAATATTTACGTCACACTGTGACTTTGGGACGTCACAGGACGTCGCAGTACGTCTCGGCAATGTCATACTGAGGTCTCAGCGAAGTCATTTTGGTCATATTCATGGTCGTTTGCGACATCGCATATTAACTTGTTTGTGACGTCACATTGTAATTGCCATTGTAATGTCGTCACATTGCTACGTGTTAATTTAATTGTGAATACGTCACAGAATATAATCACAATGAAGTTACTAATACGTAACGTCGCATAGAAGTCACAAATAGGATGTCCCATTGTGACCCAGGTGTCACGTGACTACAACGTCACTGTTACACATGTGACGATCTTTGCTATGAGGGAGGTGTGTTTTACGTATTCATAGGATACGGGCACAACAAAAAATTAACAGAACTGTGACTCAACATTACTTTCTCATACCAGAATTCATTTTTTTTTAATTTTACAAGAATTTTGAAGAATTGATATCGTGGGTCAAAATGATTTCAATTATAGCGTGTCATCTTTCGATTGATATCATAAAATGTACCCCCAGGGGTAAAACTTGCTCGCCCCCGAGGGGGTCTAATGACGTCACGAACACAAAAATTGAATTATAGCTTTTTCACAACAATAATTGGAACTAAGTCTCGTGACCATTGGACCATAAATAAACCCTTTTATAATGATTATGCCAAATTATAAAAAATATAAAACTTCTAATACGATTTTTCATTAACAAAGCCGGATATAATGTTTCGTGAAAATCCATTACTATATTTGGTCGCTATCGTGTAAACAATAAATCAAACACAGACATATACACACAGATAGACATCACTTCAAAATTTATCGAAACGCGTTCATGAGGCTTTAAACATATATTGGCATCAAAGTCTCGAATTCGAAAATTTTCGGGTAAATAATACTTTCTCCATACTATATTACACAGCATGAGAAAGTAATAATACTATGAAGCTCATACGTGTTGACATAAAAGAAATCCTTTGGAAGAATTACTGATCTGAGTAAACCAATAAGAGTTACATTAATTTATTTTTGTGGTTAATACTACTTTACGATATACCGAGATCTATTCCTAAGGAAGGAAAAAATTGAAATTAATTTTTATTCCTGTTCTGATTTATGATACCTGATAAGGGCAAATAAAAAGACAGATCAAATGATAGTCGCAAATAATTTTATTCTAAAGATACATCTTATAATTAAATATATACGTAAAGAAATTAAACAACTCTAGTTTTATTTGCACAAGGTTCTAATGTTACGTATTTACACAACATACGTAACATAAAATGTTTCGTATTCTGAGTTAGCGAGTGTATGTACATATACCAAAATTGTGTTTCATCTCAAGTTCAATGTATGCAAAATCCCGTGAAAATCCAAATAAATCATTTTTGCCAGATGTATTTTATTTCTTCGGATATAAATTTAAAATTAAAACGAACGAAATGTACTAAGTATTTAATCCAAGTTAAATCTAGTGAGACAAATACAAGCAAATTGTCAACCAGATTCGGTAAACATAAAGCGAATTCTATAAGCAAATACTTCAATAAACACTAGTAAAACTATATTTACCTCGATAAATCAAAATAAACACCATACTGTAATATTTAATACAAAATATAGAATGCGCGCCTTCATTCGACTTTCTCACACACTTCCATTACATTATATAAAATTCAGGTCCAATCGCATAATATTCAATATCAGAAAAAAAATCTGATGTGGGCAACACATGACTTTCCTTATATAATGTAATGAATTTACTACTTTTACAGAAAAAAAATAGGTTTTTCTTATAGTAGAACCTTATTATTTCCAAGATATTGAATTTTCGACAATTAGTCGTCATTTTCATTGATATAGCGTCATTTTTATCCATTTGGCGAGATTTTGTTAATTTGGCAACATTTCAAAAAGTCGCCAAGTTGGCGATATTCCGCCAAATTCGTCTCCAAAATCCAGCCAAGCATTATGGACAAAGAAATAAGTTATTCTTACAGCAGATAAATGACTATTGGCGTTCAAATACAAATGTATTACTCAAAGTATCTTTTTTCATGAATGAAACGAGCTAGATCCACGAGAATGATGTCACTCAATTTATCGCATGGTATTACATATGAAATGTTTCTCAATAGGAATTTTTTTTATTTTATATGACTTTTTAATATATTTTTTTTAAAATGTGCAATATTTCGAGAACGGTTCATTTTAGCGTTCTAAAATTTATGTCAATCGTTTTCTAATGAAAAATTATATAAGAAATGTCTATTTGCGTAACTTGATTAGCGGTTTTAATTTTTTAAGATTTTTTCAAAATTTCATTCGAAAATTTAGGGGGGGGGGGGTTCTGAGCATGCGATTGCGTTTAAAAGCAATAGGCTTCCAGTGTTTACGGATTGTGATTTTTGTACCAAATTTGGTTCGAATCGGTCCATTCGTTCTTTAGTTATCATCTCCATAGACTCACTGACACATACACATACTTTCACACACACACACATACATCACTTCAAAAATGTTTGATTCGTGATCAGGGATGCTTGAAACGTGCTCTCCCGTCGAAAACTCGAATTCGAATTTTCGACCCAGTCACAATACTTTCCTTATACATTATGTATATAAGGAAAGTAAAAAATACGTGTACCCTTTTATGACTTTTCGTTCATATATTCTTTTAAAAATCTTGATAATGGCCTTGATAAAGTTATTTTTAGTTGACAACACTTCAGTGACCCTAACGTACATAATTTAGCTAATTATTCCCCGTGATATACACCATTTTTTTAACATTTACACACATAAAGTAAATCAAAAAGTCATTTTCCTCCTCAAGCTTATTATAGACGTATGTAATGTAAATAAGAATGCAGCCCAATTAGAAAATTCTCTCTGGATATTATTTTCTTGGCAGTATGTCCACACTTAGCCATTCAAGTAAAAAATAGTTTCTGTTGTTAACATTCTGAACACTTTCTCTCCCCAAAAGCGTTCTGTTCGAACAGAAAATAAATTCATTTAACTAACAAACTTATAATAACGTTCACGGATTATATTTAGGCTAAATATAATTTAATTCGGTACATCCAGAAAAGCATTAAATGTCACTGAACTTTTCAAAGTTAAAATCATTGCGTCATGGATCTTTTCCATCCTTATTTTGCATAAAACAGTAAAATACTTGCATTATGTAGAGAAAGACTTGTGCTTCCCACATCAAAATTTTGTATACTACACTGTTTAATTTATGAACTTTTGAATCATAATTAAAATTACCCGGAGTGTTGCTGAACTCTACTTTCTCGTATTAAAATCCATTTTTAGTGGCATTTTTCTTTAAAATATTTGTCATGCATCCAAATGAGTACAAATATAACGTGTCACACTTCACTTTGAAGAGCTTGAAAAAATATTTCGATGGATACCACACTTGACAATGTACCCTCCAGGTGGTTAATTTTCTCCCGAGGGGGCAAATGGCAATACAAATCAAAAAATTCTTTCGTGGTTACTTTTAACAGCAACGTTTCAAACTATTAAGCGCCGCGATCATTAAGCCATAAATAAACCCTTTTATGCAAGATTATGTTTATGTTACATTTTGTGCTATGCCGTCATGTTAAAAAAATGTAAAATTTCAAAGTTTTCGCTTGAATTAATAAAAAAACAAGAAAGATCAATCATGCTTAAAGCATTGATTATGAAACACTTTCCAACTTCAATGCAATTTTATTTAAACAAGTCTAAAATGCAATACATTCCTCGGTAATATTTTGAAACTTATCACAATACTGCATTGATTTATTATATTTGAAAACTTAAACCTTCATCGAAAAAAATGAACTTCGTTCAAATGACGGCATTGAAATATAAATTGCCTGGTTTAAACATCTCTAAAATGTTATACATTCCTCGGTAATTGTTTTAGAATTATCATTATACTACGATAATTTATTATATTGGAAAACTTAATCGAAAACAACTGAAATTAATTCAAATGACGTCATAGAAAAAATAACACGCTTGGATCTCTCTACGAAAACAGGATTTCATTCATAACTTTCTCCCATTCATTTCATTCATCACAATACTAGAATAATTTATTTTATTTAAACATTTTGTTTAAGACCATGGAGCTACAAAAAATTAAACTCTATGTTTGAAACTTCATCGAAAAAAAATCATCCTTCTCTTTATGAAATCAATTAATATTTCATTCATATCAGCCATGCAGACTCCATGGACTAAATTATTTTGTGTTAAAAAAATACAGGAATTCTAATACAACTCATTCTATATATTTTGCTGTTTGCATTTTACATAGGTGAAAAATGGGCTTAGTTGTAGAAATAATCAAATTTAGATGAGCATTTAAACTCAAATATATTGTCATTGCGTTGTTTCAGTATGTAGATGCACAGAATTTAAGCAAAAATAAAGTAGTTTTAGGACGGATACAACACTCAATATGAATTAAAAAGAACTTAAAAAAATCACGATTTTGAAACAAGATGGATGCCATATATCATTTTGAAGTGGGTCATGTGATCGTTTCATATCATGGTCACGTGATCGTTTCATATAAGTGGTGTAATTATTATTTTAATTTTTATTTAAAAAACTACTGAATATATTTCGCTGAATTTTTTTTTATATATTTTATGGAACAATATTAATATTACCTACATTTTTCGAAGCAATTTGTGAATTTTAAATCCGCTTAAAAAATGTTCGAAAAATTGGGTCCCATAGAGCTCAATGTATTTCATTTTTTCGACCCGGGTTCAATCCAAAACTAATTGGGTAATATTATTCATTTATATTCCCATAGGTTCTACAGATCGTCTGAACAACATACTAAAATTTCGTTTTGATTAAGTCATTTTTACGGCAGTTATCGTGCTAACGGACAGACAGACAGACAGACAGACAGACAGACAGAATGAACAAAGTCATAAACACTTTTCAACTTGTAAAGTGTTGTTGTAAAGTGTTAAAAAATATCTTGTTCTAGATTTTTTGATATCAAAGCCGGATATAAAGTTTCGTGAAAATCCATTAATATTTGTGGCCGCTATCCTTTATACAAAAAATCGACCATCGATATACAGACATATAGACAGACAGACAGCTATCGCTCAAAAAATAGTCAAAACATATTCAGGCGGTTTTAAAACATATATTGGCTTCACAATCTCGAATTAGAAAATTTTTGGGAGAACAAAACTTTCTCTATTCTATATTGCAAAGTAGTATGAGAATACCGTCACTCTATCACTTTTCTTCAAGCGGAAATGTTTACTTTAATGTAGATAGAACTAAAGTGCACAGTCATAGACCTTTACTTACTTACAATGTTGTTAGGTTGTTTGGAGATTTCTCTAGAAAGCCTGTCACTCTTGATAATCATTTCATTAGTCAATAGAACATTTCTTCTCAACTAATACATATTGTTACTACTTGGCCTCTAGAATCATGGGTGTACGATCAGGATACAAGAATGAGTCCAAATTTCTGATTGACTAACACGTTTATTTACAAGCACAGCGTAAACCGGAACAATGTACAATAAAGCAGCGCTTAAATGCTCCACTATTTTCAAAGAAAAACATACACTATTTGCAAAGCATTGACGAATAGCATAGTTCAATGTAGCTCGTATCACAGCAACTGCTCTCCAATTGAGTGATCACTTCTTTTATAGACTATCTCTAGAAACGTGTAGAAATATATCATATGTCGTAACACGTTTATTTACAAGCACAGCGTAAACCGGAACAATCTTCTTAAATAATAAAAGGCAATGTCTGTGTGTGTGTCTGTGTGTCTGTGTGTCTGTCTGTCTTATACACTATACGTTTCGCGACCGCGCGTCTGAGAGCTACGAAATTTTGCAATCTTAGACCCTGGGGGGTGAGAAGGGGACACGTGAAAACCGATTTTTAAAATTTTAATTATGTTTTTTGTTATTTAATGTTTTATGCGATTTCGACCGTTTTTTGACGTTTTTGCTCTTTTTTCTCCACGATCCGGACATCGTAGAAAAAAACAAATCACACCATCGGAAAGAGCAGAGAATTTCGAGTAAAAATATATCAATTTCAACTCTCAATTTTGATTTCTAATATTTTTTAAAGATTTTAAAACAAAAGTCACTTTTGGCTCAAAAAAACGATTTTTGGTTTTTAAATTCTCGCATAGTGAAAAGTACTCATAATTTCGACTAATAATTTACATTTTTAGAAAGCTGAAATATCTGGCATTCTTACAAGTCTAATGTGGTCCAGAAATAATGAAAATTGCCTTCAGGATCGCAATTTTAAAGACGCCATGATTTTAAATTTGTCGGCTACCGGCTCAGTTCTTCAACGGCATTTTCCGCCCAACCGCAGTAGTTTCTTCCCCGTCTCCATGGAGACCGTGCTTTCGGTTTTAAATGAATTACGAGCATAAGTGTTGTATACATCGGGCGAAATTATTATATTTATATGATATTTTAAATGGATATTTTAAATAATTTAAATGATTGAATTATGGTGGTTTGAATTGTGGTGATGTATTTGAAATTATTATATTTATGGATTGGTGGAACGATATGGATGATTTTTTGATTTTAAATGGATATTTTAATTTATGGATATTTTAATTTATAGATATTTTAAATGGATATTTTAATTTTATGGCTATTTTAAATGATAGAACGATGGAACGAGGATGGTGGAATTAAGAGCCTAGCATATGGTCATTATAAATTTAAATTAGCGCGCGGGAAGTTAGCGCGCGAGAATTGCACTCGGTAGGCCTGGGTTCGATTCCCGCCACTGATGCGGAGTACGATCACCTTAAACATATGGGTCGATAATTCCTTCCGAGAGGTTGGTGGCAGGGAAAGGAGGGTACGGTCTCTGTGGATGCCTCCCCCACTGGGTCCTGGTCCAAATTGGGTGAATAAAAAGAAAGTTATGGAGATTGTCGCGGAGGGCGCGGTAGCCCAGTGGTTAGCGTGCGGGAATTTCACTCGGTAGGCCCGGGTTCGATTCCCTCCACTGACAAAACTGCTGCCGTGTTCACGCGGAGTAAGATCACGTTAAACATGTGGGTCCGTAAGTCCTTCCGAGAGGTTGGTGGTAGAGGAAGGAGGGTACGGACCCTGTGGATGACTTTCCCACTGGGTTCCGGTCTAAATTGGGTGAATAAAAAGAAGGTTATGGAGATTGTCGCGGAGGGCGCGGTAGCCCAGTGGTTGGCGCGCGGGAATTGCACTCGGTAGGCTCGGGTTCGATTGCCGCCACTGCCAAAACTGCTGCCATTTTCACACGGAGTACGATCACGTTAAACATGTGGATCCGTAAGTCCTTCCGAGAGGTTGTTGGTAGAGGAAGGAGGGTACGGACCCTGTGGATGCCTCCCCTACTGGGTTCCGGTCTAAATTGGGTGAATAAAAAGAAGGTTATGGAGATTGTCGCGGAGGGCGCGGTAGCCCAGTGGTTAGCGCGCGGGATTTGCACTAGGTATGTCCGGGTTCGATTCCCGCCATTGCCAAAACTGCCGCCGTGTTCAGGCGGAGTACGATCACGTTAAACATGCGGGACCGTAAGTCCTTCCGAGAGGTTGGTGGTAGGGGAAGGAGGGTACGGTCCCTGTGGATGCCTCCCCCACTGAGTTCCTGTCTAAATTGGGTGGCACTTCCTGGCCCTCCAAACAGTTACCTTACACTTTACTGGTAGGTCGCGCCAGCGAGTGTGCCACGGTTAGAATTTGCCAAGGTCAGAATTTTCAAGGGTAGCGAACAGGCTGGTCGCCAAAGGCGGCTAGTAAATAATAAAAGGCAATGTCTGTGTGTGTGTCTGTGTGTCTGTGTGTCTGTCTGTCTTATACACTATACGTTTCGCGACCGCGCGTCGGAGAGCTACGAAATTTTGCAATCGGAGACCCTGGGGGGTGAGAAGGGGACACGTGAAAACCGATTTTTAAAATTTTAATTATTTTTTTTGTTATTTAATGTTTTATGCGATTTCGACCGTTTTTTGACCTTTTTGCTCTTTTTTCTCCACGATCCGGACATCGTAGAAAAAAACAAATCACACCATCGGAAAGAGCAGAGAATTTTGAGTAAAAATATATCAATTTCAAATCTCAGGGACAAATTCTAATATTTTTTTATGATTTTAAAACAAAAGTCACTTTTGACTCAAAAACGATTTTTGGTTTTTAAATTCTCGCATAGTAAAAAGTACTCAGAATTTCGACTAATAATTTACATTTTTAGAAAGGTCAAACATCTGGCATTCTTACAAGTCCAATCTGGTCAAGAAATAATTATAAATATTCACAGGATCGCGATTTTAATGACCTAAGGATTTCCAATTTCTCGGCAAACCGCGTTTTCACCCGTTGAATTTTCCCCCCGTCTCCACGGAGACCGCTCTTCCGGTTTTAAATGAATTAAGATATGTGTTGTATACAACGGGTGAAATGATTATATTTATATGATATTTTAATTTATGGATATTTTAAATAATTTAAATGATTGCATTATGGTGGATTGAATTGTGGTGATGTATTTGAACTTATTATATTTATGTATTTGTGGAACGATATTGAATATTTTAAATAATTGAACGAATGGATATTTTATTGAATGTTCAGCGACCGCGCATCGGAGAGCTACAAAATTTGGCAATCGGAGACCCGGGGGGGGGGAGGGGATTCGTGAATACCGATTTTTTAAATTTTAATTATTTTTTTTGTTATTTATGTTTTATGCGATTTTGACCGTTTTTTGACCTTTTTCTCCACGATCCTGACATTGTAGAAAAAAACAAATCACACCATCGGAAAGAGCAGAGAATTTCGAGTAAACATATATCAATTTCAAATCTCAGGGACAAATTCTAATATTTTTTTATGATTTTAAAACAAAAGTCACTTTTGACTCAAAAAAACGATTTTTGGTTTTTAAATTCTCGCATAGTAAAAAGTACTCAGAATTTCGACTAATAATTTACATTTTTAGAAAGGTCAAATATCTAGCATTCTTACAAGTCGAATCTGATCAAGAAATATTCCGTATTGCCCACAGGATCGGGATTTTAAGATTTTCCGAATTTCAATTTCTCGGTATCCGTTAAAGCATTTCTTCACCGGCGTTTCTCCCCCGCAGAAGGAGGGAAGGTGGTGGCTGGGGACGTAACGGTTCTGAATAATACGCAATAGCGAAATCATCGAATATATTCGATATTCGAAATACATTACTTTTCAATTTAATTATTAGTGTTAACGTCATTAAACTAAAACAAACCATCCATTTCATTGGAATAAATTATTCATCCATTTTATTGGAGTAAATTATTATTAAATTACTTTTCATTTTAAATGCATTTATTATTTTTTTAAAAACATGATTTTTTCTTACAACTCAACCCAAACATTTATCTGTTGTGTTAGCAACTTCTTTTTAACTGTTCTGTATCGAGATAAGACTCTTTTTCAGATAAGAATTTATTGTTCTTCTAAGAACATTCTTTTTTTTTGTATAACATTATTACGTAATAAGTGTATTTACACGTTTATAGTGTATTTTACATATTTTCTAATTCTATTCTAGAATTATATTTAGATTTTTGTTTACTTTATTATTTGTGTATCAGTTTATAGAGCTTTGGCTACGATCTTTTTTACAAAAGCATATTGATTCAGTTTAGAGTTTATTTTAACAATGGGCTATTGTTATTATGGGTGTTTATAATATTGTTTCGTGTTTTAATTAAAAACAAAAAAGCTTTTAATATATACAAACTTAAATAATCTTAAAATTTAATTATTAGTGTTAACGTCTACCAGGGTGTTTATTAAGTGTATTTACTGTGTTTTTATTACTGTGTTTATTAAGTGTATAACCGGGGGCTGTATATTTTTCTGATTTTAATTTATGGATATTTTAAATAATTTAAATGATTGCATTATGGTGGATTGAATTGTGGTGATGTATTTGAACTTATTATATTTATGTATTTGTGGAACGATATTGAATATTTTAAATAATTGAACGAATGGATATTTTATTGAACGTTCAGCGACCGCGCATCGGAGAGCTACGAAATTTGGCAATCGGAGACCCGGGGGGGGGAAGGGGATTCGTGAATACCGATTTTTAAAATTTTAATTATTTTTTTTGTTATTTAATGTTTTATGCGATTTCGACCGTTTTTTGCCATTTTTGCCCTTTTTTTCCCACGATCCAGACATCGTAGGAAAAAACAAATCACACCATCGGAAAGAGCTGACAATTGCGAGTAAAAATATATCAATTTCAAATCTGAATTTCGATTTCTAATATTTTTTAAAGATTTTAAAACAAAAGTCACTTTTTGCTCAAGAAAAGTATTTTTGGTTTTTAAATTCTCGCATAGTAAAAAGTACTCATAATTTCGACTAATAATTTACATTTTTAGAAAGGTCAAACATCTGGCATTCTTACAAGTCCAATCTGGTCAGGAAATATTCCGTATTGCCCACAGGATCGGGATTTTAAAAGTTTCCGAATTTCAATTTCTCGGCGTTCCGCTCGGCGTGCCGCTTCTTAACCGGCGTTTCTCCCCCGCAGAAGGAGGGAAGGTGGTGGGTGGGGAAGTCAAGGTGGAGGTGACGTCACGGTTCTGAATAGAGCTCCTTTACTCCATATAAATTATTATATTTAAATTTTAAATGATGGAACGATATGGATTTTTTAAATGTATATTTTAACTTTTGGATATTTTAAATGATGGAACAATGAAACAATGGAATGAGGATGATGGAATTAAGCATATGGTCATTTTAAATTGCAAATTAGCGCGCGGGAAGTTAGCGGTAGGCCCGGGTTCGATTCCCGCCACTGCCAAAACTGCCGCCGTGTTTATGTGGAATAAGATCACGTTAAATATGTGGGTCCGTAAGTCCTTCCGAGAGGTTGGTGGTAGGAGAAGGAGGATACGGCCCCTGTGGATGCCTCCCCCACTGGGTTCCCGTCTAAATTGGGTGAATATATAGAAAGTTATGGAGATTGTCGCGGAGGGCGCGGCAACCCAGTGGTTAGCGCGCGGGAATTGCACTCAGTAGGCCCGGGTTCGATTCCCGCCACTGCCAAAACTTACGCCACGTTCACGCAAAGTACGATCACGTTAAACATGTGGGTTCGTGAGTCCTTCCGAGAGGTTGGTGGTAGGGGAAGGAGGGTACGGTCTAAATTGGGTGAATAAAAAGAAAGTTATGGAGATTGTCGCGGAGGGCGAAGTAGCCCAGTGGTTAGCGCGCGGGAATTGCACGCGGTAGGTCCGGGTTCGATTTCCGCCACTGACACGGAGTACGATCACGTTAAACATATGGGTCCGTATGTTTTTCCGAGAGGTTGGTGGTAGGGGAAGGAGGGTACGTTCCCTGTGGATGCCGCCCCCACTGGGTTCCGGTCTAAATTGGGTGGCACATCCTGGCCGTCCAACCAGTTACCTTACACATTTCTGGTAGGTCGCGCCAACGAGTTTGCCACGGTTGGAATTTGCCACGATCAGCATTTTCAAGGGTTGCGAACAGGCTGGTCGCCAAAGGCGGCTAGTGTACAATAAAGCAGCGCTTAAATGCTCCACTATTTTCAAAGAAAAACATACACTATTTGCAAAGCATTGACGAATAGCATAGTTCAATATAGCTCGTATCACAGCAACTGCTCTCCAATTGAGTGATCACTTCTTTTATAGACTATCTCTAGAAACGTGTAGAAATATATCATATGTCGTAACACGTTTATTTACAAGCACAGCGTAAACCGGAACAATATACAATAAAGCAGCGCTTAAATGCTCCACTATTTTCAAAGAGAAACATACACTATTTGCAAAGCATTGACGAATAGCATAGTTCAATGTAGCTCGTATCACAGCAACTGCTCTCCAGTTGAGTGATCACTTCTTTTATAGACTATCTCTAGAAACGTGTAGAAATATATCATATGTCGTAACACGTTTATTTACAAGCACAGCGTAAACCCGAACAATATACAATAAAGCAGCGCTTAAATGCTCCACTATTTTCAAAGAAAAACATACACTATTTGCAAAGCATTGGCGAATAGCATAGTTCAATGTAGCTCGTATCACAGCAACTGCTCTCCAACTGAGTGATCACTTCTTTTATAGACTATCTCTAGAAACGTGTAGAAATATCTCAAATGTCGTAGAATATTCGTTATTTCGTGGTGTTCCTCGAACCTTCGAAAAGTTGCCAAATTGACGATAAATAGCCAAATATGGCAACCACTCCGAACTTCAACACACGGCAGCCCTAGATTTATGTCAGTGGAAAGGTTTCCTATATGGGTGTTCTCGCCGTCTGGTTTTCAAAAGAGGTTCCAGTGAGAAAGAGCCTTTTAAACGATTGTAACAATAATTACGAATCTCCAATGTTGTGCTGTCTAAGTCTCAACTTGTTAACTTCACGATTATCTTCTAACGCTATAATTTAATAAACAATTGCAGAATTAGAGTATGTATTATTGGGAATGAGTAATATTCCCTGACTGGCGTCTCCCGTCCTGTCTTTCGTCTTTTTCGCAGACCAACGGGCTCCATCGGGGAATTTTCTCCAAAAGACAATGGTACGAGCATTCTTTCCCATGAAGTCATTCTGTGTTTTCCAGAATTTTGAACTTCGATGACGGGTTGCTAGATTTATTGTTTTATCGCCAATTTGGCGACATTTGGCGACTTTCCGAATCTTCAAGAAGCATTTCGATAGAACTATTATTCTTTGAGATATAGAGATTTCCAGAAGTGGAAAGACTATAAATAGGAGTCATCACTCAGTCGGACATTTCAGTTGACAAATTGATGTGACACGATCTATATTGCACTTTGATATTTATCAATGTTTTGATAATAGTAGAAACTGTTTTGTGAAATTATTTTCGACAGTATTTTAAGAATAATGTCGCTTATTCTGTGAAAATAGAGGAGAATTTAAGTGCTGTTTGATTGTATATTGTTACAGTTTACATTATGCTTGTGAATAAACGTTAGTTATTCAGAAATTTGGACACGTTCTTGTATCCTGAGTATACACCCATGATTTTAGAGGATACGGTTCGTAACAGTATGTAAATTTGGGGAAAAAAGGCACTCTTTACCTCTTGACTTTGCAAATACCTTAAAGGCTCGTCGTAGCAAATATATTTACCATGTCTTAATATCCATTGTATCTTGCCATGCATTTGAAATACATAACAATGTCTTAAAAAACCACTATTTGATGGTGAAAATGGTATTTAATGCATAGCAATATATTAAACACCATTTTCATCATCAAATAGTGGTGAAACTCAATTCCCCCAGAAAGAATATATTCATAATCGAACTCCATAATTTCCCTTCGACGATATTACAACGAGGTTGTTAAATATTTATAACTACTTAAACACTGTTTGGTAAAAATTATTTACCTGTATATTGCGATTTCTCATCAATATTCAAAGATTTCGATGTGGGATCAGATATAAACATATTTTGTGTCATGCGTGTGAGATTTTAGTGTCTTAATCTTTTAAAAGTTCTCGATACGTTTAAAAAAATTACTTATATTATTCAAAGGAGGACCATTGATAAGCAATTCCCACTGAAATGTTACAAATAGCTAGAAAAAGATGAAAACAAAAAATTTAAGAATATACAAAAAAAAATATCCAGAAAAATGAAATATTTTCTTTATCATTCGCTCGGAGGTGTGATGATGGGGGAAGAGTAAATATCTTTGGGATAAGCCTCTTTGAAAATATCGTGCGAGAAATGTTGTAATTCTTTGTGGGTTAGGGAGAGACTATATCCGGTTTAAAAATGTTTTTAAGCTGCTAAAGAAAGCAGTGTTTTGAAGCAGGTAACTTTGAAAAGCAGTCAGCAGTTGCTTCTAAAAAAAGTCAGCGCTGAAGAGGTGGTAGCGAAAACGTAACAGCTATTTGCAAATACTACAGCTTGTAAAGTAATATTGGAAGACAATACAGAGTGGTCAACATTTTCATGAATCTTACGGCTGTATTCCCGAATAAAAAACTCGTTAGAACTTTTACAGTTAGCAATTACTCGCAACACTGCAAACTTATTCATTTTATGTATAGAATTAGCTATTTAAGGATTGCTAAACAATCCAAAATATGGTTAAATATATTCATATTTTGAAACGAGATGATGTCTGAATTTACTTAAACAATATGACTAAATTACTATCGCCGGGGATTTATTTTACTACTTATTTCAACTGCATGTTGGTTTGAGAGGTTCTTTAACCTGCTGAGGAAAATGGACCCTAATAATGTATTCTTTAAATTTAAAGGCTATCAAAGAAATTTATTTTAAGGCAATTGATTTTCTGACTTAAAATTCACTTTTGTTATATTTTATAAATATAAATTTTCGATCTGCAACAAAATTTTTTAATTGTGAATATAATTTGCATTCTTCTAATATAACAAGAAATAACATTACTTTCTGCTTGCATCTTTTTAAGTGTTTGCGTAAAATCATGAACTCTGCGCGTGTGCTTAAGTCTTGAAAATAAAAATCCAAAGTTAGTTTCCCATTCTTTTTACTCCTTGTATATATTTTCTTAAAACCTATATCAAGGGATTTCAAATGCTGGAATGCATGGATGCTGGAATCCATTCGATTCGAATATTAACATTGAAACTTAAACACCCAACAGAAGTTCTGATTTCCCCAAGTTAATTAATGTTCTAATTTAAAGCACAGAGAAATGCAAAAACTATCATTGATTTTACGGACTAGAAATTTCAGAAATAACATTCTAAATAGCAGCACTTAAAATTGAAATCATATAATACAGTTTTAAATTAAAAAAAATTTGGTCATTCAGTTTCTGCTGTTAGTAACGCTATATTTTAATTTCAGATTGTTTTATACATCAGTAGAGTAAAATGAAGTTAGTTTTATCACGAATATAAACAAGAGAAAATCAATCATGCATAAGCATTGATTATGAAACACTTTCCAACTGAAATGCAATTTCATTTAAAAATTTCTAAAATGTGATACATTCAGTGGTGATATCTTTTACATTATCACAGTACTACAGTAATTTATTATACTTAAATATTTAAAACTGTATCGAAATGTAAATCATCTGATTCTCTATGCAAAATAAATGAATATTTCATTCATATAACTTGCATTTCAGACTTCAGAGCTAAATAACTTTGTGTGAAAAAAATTCAGCAATTCTTATGTAACTCACCTTACAATCGCTTGAGATATTTGCATTCTGCATATGTTAAAATTAGGCTTCGTTGAAGAAATAATAAACAGATAATATATGGGTGTGTGTGTATGTGTATGTACTCAAAGTACTGGAATCGTGCCGAAGATCGGAACTCGAATTTTCGAAGGATCTACACGTTTGGGGACGTCTAGTGGGGGAAAACTAATGGAACAAATTTAACAAAATTTGATGTATAATATTTCAATAACCTACAAGTGATTTATATAACAAATTTAACAAAATTTGGTATATAAATCATTTGTAGGTTATTCTAGTACGATTCGGGAAAAAGGAACGGGCTATTTTTGCGAAATGACCCGCAAAAATCGTTAAATATAAAAATAAAAGACTACATGTGCTCAATTATATCAATTAAATTCCTATTTTATACGTGATTTTTGACAGCAAAAAGAATAAGACTAACCCCATTACTCTAGGACTAGCCGTTCTTGAGATATTCTAGTTTTTTCGCGTTTTCGCAACGCCACCATTGACAATAAGTCCAGCTATCAAATGAGAACTAAATTTAAGTTTAACTTGCAAATTCAATGTCATTTAAAATACTCATGGCTGTTATTTTGTGCAGATAAACTCAAATTATTTTTGAAGAAATAAAGAGAACGTAAATATGAGTCTGCAGGGAAAGACATGTGCCCGCCCACATTAGAATTTTTAACAATATTACAACAATGGTTTTTAAAAGTGAACGGGGATTATTTGCAGGCCATTTTGAAAAAAATGTAGGATTTATATTTAAAGATCCACCAAATTTTTGTCGAATAAAATGTTCAACAAATTTAAGCTGTGTACCAAATTTTAACTCTCTAGGACGTAATAGAGTGCATTAAAAATGCCTTCAAATAAATATATCATGAAGAGTTATATAAAATTTAAAAAAAAATGAAAAATTTTTATCTACCAAATTTATTTTAAAATGTGAAGCTTCTCTCATATATAAAATGATTAAACTCTTGGAAAGATATTTATTATATAATATATCTCCTTTTTATTTCTGAAGGATATCCCAAAAGTCAGAATTTAATTGAATTTGTTTTTTTCCCTATATGAAATAATTTTTAATTAAAAAACTACTTAACATATTTTACTGAAATTTTTTATATATTTTATGGGATAATGTGAATATTTCCTAAATATTTCGAAGCAATTTGTGAATTTTAAATTTGCTTAAAAAATGTTTGAAAAATTAGGCCCCATAGGGTTCAATGTATTTCATTATTTCAACCCGGGATCAATAAAAAACTAATTGGGTGATATTATTTATTTACATTCCCATAGGTCCCACAGACCGTCTGAAAAACATACTAAAATTTCATTTTGATAAAGTCATTTTATGGCAGTTATCGTGCTAACGGACAGACAGAATGAACAAAATCATAAACACTTTTCAACTATGTTGTAAAGTGTTAAAAAGTAACATTGAGGTTTTCTTTAACTAGAAAAAAGTTGAAACTCAATTTATGTACAAAATGCAATGCTATAATTTATTTGAGCTAAAAACAACACTAGTCCTTAAAGAAAAAACCAAGAACTTCTAAATAATGCCAAATTTGCTATTACCTACATTATTCCGGTTGTATAAGAAATTATTGGATTCAGCTTTCATTGTATATTTTGTATAGCTTAATTCTGTCCAATAGACAATAGTTCCAACTATTGGAAACTATTGTTCCATAATATGCTCTTAACATCAGCAACATTGTACATATACAATTTTTTTGAATATTTCATGTTTATGTAAGTTTGTATTCAAATGCTACTATTTTATGTAAAATACTTTAAACATTATATTAAAATATAAATCTCCATGTATCATGTTATAGAATTCTTCTTAGCATCATGTTATAGAAGTAGATAATTTAGATGTATTTAAGCTGATAACGTACTATATGCTTTCAGTACATACCATTCTAAATTTATACAATAACGAAGTTCAATAATAGATTTCTTGGGTAAATTGCAATACTATCCGTTTTCTTATTACTGCTGCTATTTACCCAGAATGAAAAGTTGTTTAAAAAATAAATCTTTGTTATTTAAAAAAATCTTTTATTTTAATCGTGGAAATTACAAAGCTGCCTAAGTGGTTTTATATTTTTCCCCAAATATTATGGATGCAAAATTTTGTGATGATACTTGAGTTCATTATTACATTATCTTATATACACCATTTACACACTTATAGATGCTAATGGACTTTCTCGAGTGAATTCAAAAAGAGAATCGCTTAAAGAACTAATATCGAGTGCCGCTTTAACCCCTGTCGAGAGACCCCTAGGTAGAAATTGATTCCAGACCCCCGCATATATTTCAATGGCCCCCATAAAAATGCAGGACCCCATAAAAATGCAGGGCCTCCATAAAAATGCTAAGGCTCCATAAAAGTGCTAATGCCTCCCATAAAAAAGATAAGTCCCTCATAAAAATGCTAAGTCTCCATAAAAATGATAAGGCCCCCATAAAAATGCTAATTCCCCATAAAAATGCATGGCCCCATAAAACGCTATGTTCCCCATAAAAAACATTGAGCACGGAAAACACCTATTTATATTGCTTACTAGCAGCATATCCGTTCTTCGTACGGAGTATATAAAGAAACTTATAATTCGCAATCATGTGCAAATTCTGATAAAATATTACATTTATTACTCCTAAAGATAAGTTTAAGAATATCTGTTCTCACTATGAAACATTATCTTCACGGGCAGATCTGAAGAATAAAACATCCAGGTCCCTTTAATTTACAAAAATTAAGCAAATTTACAACAAAAAAAAAAGAAATTGATTCAATATATGCAAAATGAAAGCATTAAAATTGTATAGGACCCGTACTACTTATATACGCGAATATTAGAAGATATAACCTGTATTAATACATTAGAAGAGTACCCGTATTACAATATGAGTCTCAAAAATATTTGCCAAAATAAAAGAGATAACGTAATAAATTGAAAATATCAATAATCCCCGTAATCTTCATACCAGAAGGTCGTAATTGATTCCAATATATGCCAATATATATCAAAACATATGCTAATATACTTATACTACATATATTCTCGTAGATTAGAAGATATACCCATGTATTTGTAGAAGATTACTCGTACAACGTACAATATATGAGTTCAAACAATTTTTGTCATAATAAAACAATTCCATAATAACTTGAAGATATAAATAATCCCTGAATCAATAATCCCCGAAAATATCAATAATAATAACGTTTAAATTTGAAGACCGTAATTGATATTATCCAGTCAAAAATGCTATAAGAAAAATCAAATCGTTTTTTTTCTAAAATATATTTTTATATCCATTTATTTATTATTCAAATCGAAAAAATAATAATTAAAATTAACAGACAGATTTAATTTAATTGCGTTTCTGAGCACATGATATAAGATAGAATCTTCCTCATAAACTGCTAAATTAAATAACCATTTTGGTTTCTTTATACTTTTGTTCGGTAAAAGCTTGTGAGAAATAAACCATGCAGATAAATTTCCCATTTAAATCATGTTTCAAACAATTCAGACCGAATTTTAGACTTCAGTGATACATGGCGACTAATATGCATTAAATGGCTGCTTCTCTTCCGTATTGATGAATTCGTGTTACAGCCGTATTGGAACATAAATACCCCTAACTAATCAAAGTTATATGCACTGAACTACTGGAACAAGAGTGTTTTCTTCTATTGCTGAACACTATCGTATCTGTAATACTGCCATTAGTATCTAGTATCGTCCTTACACGCTTCGTATAATTTCAATTCTGCCAAAATGTATTGAATTGACTTTATCAAAAAACAATACACATATATTTCGCTTCAAACTGAGAAAATAAAGTATGTGTGTCATTGTGAGAAACTCTGTTCTTTTTCGAGGCTAAATGCTCGCCATTTTCTTCAACATCCTTGAGGTCATACACCCGAGACCTCCAACTTAGATATCTGTGGAAAACAAAGCTATAAACTTTCCACAGATTTCGGAGAAAAGCGCGCAATTTCAGTTGTCACCAAGAGGAGGGAGAGAGATTCCCATGATACGAACATTGGGTGGTATTTCTTGACACCGGGGGCCTGGGAAAGATTCCAATGTTCTATTCCAAGGTGGTCTTGAGATTAAGGCCCGAATATATAGACAATTGAGGGCACGAAAAGGGGAGACGCTTTAACATCTTGAGAGTAGCAGGTCGACTGTTCTCGACTGCTCGTCACTTCCTTGTATACCCTAGCATTGTATTATATCTTCATTTCTACCAGATATGCTGTTCATCAATAAACTTGTTTTGTTTTCAACCAAAGTTGCCTTTTATCTATGCACGGAATAGCTCCTGATTCATCTTAGAATATATTTTCATCGATTCATTGATTTCGATACTCAAGCTTTCGGAGTGACGTTACCTACAATCAGTCGATGTTCTCGTATGGCACCGACATCCTAGCTTACAAACTATTACTTCAACGGAGATAACCTACCGGTGTCCTTTTGCGACAACGCATTCCTAGAACCGAGCAGAGATGTCTTACAAACCTGGTGGCAGCCGTTTGGATCGATGAAAAGAAAGCAATGATACACCGGAATCTGAGCTATACAGACAGCGAAAGGAGCGATTGAGATCCTGAAATTCAGCAGCATCCGAGAAACGTCGGAGGTCAACGACCGGACGATAGCAGACGAAAAATATTGCCTTCGAACCGATGCCTTCCAAGGGAGACCCACCCCTACAGTATCCCGCAATGAGATGAAACCTGATACCACGACTCAGTATGACGCGAAGCCAACCGTCCAGCGAAAGGGTGAGTGACTTATTTTACTTTGGTTGTTTCTTGTTCAAAACTCAGGATCTCGTGATATTTAAGCAGGGATAGATCTTTTAACCGAGCTACAGTTTATTTAGGAAAATTGGTTAGCCAAAGCTCGGATTTAACTAAGGATATTAGGATTGAACAATTAGGTGTAAAAAAAAAATATTGTATGTTTTGTTTAATGCATAGCGGTTTGTTTAATATATTGTATGTTTTGTTTAATGCATAGCGGTTTGTTTAATATGTTGTAAACTTTAGTAACGCATATTATTTTCATTTTAATACATATTGAGTTAATTTAAGTAGAATTGAGTACGGGAAATATAGCCTCGTAAATTTAATACATTATTTTTGCATAAGTATAATTATAATTTTATATGAAAATGGCATTTCTTGCAAGGGCCCGAAAAGCAGACTTAGCTAAATTAGCGGCCGAACTCGTAGAGGAGGTACCACAAAATTTAAAAATTATTGAATTAAGAAAGTTAATTTTGGGAAGCGCTGATTATGAGGAAGAGTTAGTAGAGGGGATGCTAACAGCTATTGTGGCTGAAAGAATGGAAAAAGAAGAATTACAGAATAAATTACAATTGGAGAGAGAACAACGGGAGGCTAAAACAAAATCAGAACAGGAACAATTTAAATTAAATTTAGAATCCCAAGAAAGGTTGGAGCTAGAGAAAATTCGGGCCGGTAGTCGTAGCAACACAGAAAGTCCAGTTATTAGCATAGAAACGGGAGCGCCGATGAGATTCAGGACAGTAGAGGAAACGGTACGAATCATAAGACTGCTAACAGTCAAGGTACCAACACGGGCGGACCAGTGGCCATATTTTTTTTCAAGTTTAGAGAGAGCGTTCGCTTCGGAAAACGTGCCGATGGAGTTTAGGGCAACCATCTTGTTAAATTTATTAGGGGACAAGGCAGCTGACTTGCTGACGCAGATATCAGAGCAGCAATATGGGGATTATACAATTGTGAAGGGGGTCGTGTTGGAGAATTTCCAACCGTCACCACAAGTGTGTCTGGAAAAGTTCAGGAAGGCGAACCGTCGAACTGACGAGAGCTTCGTGCAGTTTGCGACTCGGGCAACGTCCATGTGGGAGTACTATTGTAGCTTAAAGGGGGCTAAGGATTTAGAAACTGTAAATCATTTAATAGTAGCAGACAAGATAACCCAAGGCTTGGACGTCGAGACGTACGCACATATAGGCATCAGGCAAGGAGAGGGCTGGTTTAGGCCCAGGGAACTGGCTAAGGAATGTGATATGTTCTTCGCGGCCAGGGGAAAGTCCTATGCGGCGTCCGGACAGGGGACGGAAAGGTCCAGTATGTTCAAAAAAGAGGAGCGTGACCAATCTCGACCCGAGGGCGGAAAGGCACGACATTTTAAAGGGGGACCCGAGAAGGGGGGCCAAAAAGGGCAATGTTTTGGATGCGGCTCTCGGAATCATTTTAAATGGGACTGCCCTCAAACGAGGCAGGGGAGAGCGAATGGTCCAAGGGACAGGCGCGCGGCCGATCAGAGGAACGCTCCACGAGCTGGTGACCACAGAGTCATAGCCAGGGTGGATGCAGTAGGGTCCGAGAAAAGGAGGAAGCAGGACCAGCAGACTCGCTGTGAGCTAGAGAGAGTGCCGGTAAGCGTGGATGGGAAGCTAGCATGGGCGCTAGTGGACTCCGGGGCGGAGATCACAGTCGTGCGGAGCGATTTGATGTCCAAGGAGCCAGGTACGGAGGTGGCGGCCATTTACTTAAAGGGAGTATTTGGACCGGCCGTTAAATGCCCATTATTAAATGTCCCGCTAGGTATGGCCAAGGGTGAGGGATGCAATGTGCCCCACCAAGAAATTTTATGCGCGGTCGCCAAAGATATATCGGAACAGGTACTGTTACCCCCGCAGGTGAAAAGGTTATTGGAAGGGAGGCAGCTAGAAGGAGAGGCAAGCGCCGGCTCTCCGGAGGAAGACGAACCCGCGAAGGAGGACGGGGAGAATAGCGAAACAAAGTCGAGCCCCCCAGAGAATTTAGTTTCGGTATTGGAGGAAAAGCAAACTGCTGAGAGCGGGAAGGAAGGGGGAGCTGTAGAGCCCCATGCACAAAGATTCGCGAGAGAGCAGAATAGATGTGCGGAGTTAGCGGATATATGGGAAAAGGCTAAGACTAGGAGGGGTGGATACTTCGTAAATAACGAATACTTATTCCATCATGAAAAGGTATTAGGAGAAAGGATAGACCAGTTGGTGGTACCTCTGTGCAGAAGAGAGGAAATTCTTAGGATGGCACACAGTTCTGTTTTCGGGGGTCATATGGGAATTAGGAAAAAGGCCGAAAGGATCAGGTACTCATTTTTCTGGGAGGGAATGAAAGAGGACGTGCGGAAATTTTGCGAGGCTTGCGAGCCATGTCAGCTCAAAAGACCGGTTAGGACCCGGGAGCGATGTCCCATAACTCCGGTGGCAAGGCCAGATCTACCGTTTCAGGTCGTCAATATTGACGCCGTTGGCCCCATCGATCCGCCCAGTTCTAAGGGACATAAGTATATTTTATGTATGGTGGATCAACACACCAGGTGGGCGGAGGCGAATCCCATGACTTCGCTATCAGCAAAAGCAACCTGCGAAGCACTGTTGCATATTTTTTCGAGAACGGGAGTACCGAATGTGATTGCTTCAGATAACGCGACGAATTTCGCGTCTGAGTTAACTAAAGAGTTTGAAAGACGGTTGGGGGCGAGCCCAAGATTCTCGACACCGTTATATCCGGCATCAAACGGTCTAGTCGAAAGGTGGAATAAAACTTTGAAGTCGATGCTCCATCACGTGATAAGGGACCAGGGAAGGAGTTGGCATCTGCAGATTCCCTATGTCTTGTGGGCGTATCGGGAAATGCCAAATGCCACGACGGGGATCTCACCTTTCCAACTGTTGTATGGGAGGGCACCCCAGGGTCCACTGTCCATTCTGAAAACTACCTGGACAGGATAGACAGAGGGAGTACAATGTGACGTGAGGCCGATATCGGCGTATTTACAGGATATGGGAAAGCGGTTAGAGATGGCCGCAGAGCAGGCTGGGTTAACCGCGAAGGTTCAACAGGGCAGGATGGCGTACTACCACAATCTTAGGTCATCCACAAAGGTCTTCAAGCCAGGGGACCAAGTGATTGTGCTAGTACCGGACTACAGCAATAAACTATATGCGAGATGGCAGGGACCGGCCATAATCCAAGAAAAGAGGAATCCGCATTCTTTCATCGTTAAGATGTCAGATGGGAGGACGAAACACGTTCATCAGAATAAAGTTAGGGAATACGTAATGAGGGCGGAGGCCGTGAATGTGATTTTCGAGGAAGATTTCGGGGAGGTGGCGGACACACCGAATCAAATAGCCCGGAATAGGGGTTTCGTGAAAACTCTCGATGAGCTGGAGGTACCCCAGCTGAGCGACAACAGAAAGACGGAGTTGAGGCGCATGTTGGAAAAACACAGAGGTCTATTTACAAGGCCTGTACAACCGGCCAGAGTGGGGACCCACAAAATAGAACTGGTACCGGGGGCAGTCAGGAAGAGGCCTCACTGTTATAGTATCCCAGTAGCTTATAGAAGGGAGGTGGAAAATCAGGTACGAGAGTTACTGGACCTTGATTTAATTGAACCATCGGAGGCAGAAATAGCGCACCCAGTGGTGTGTGTGGCGAAAAAGGATGCGACCGTTAGGTTATGTGTAGATTTTAGGGCACTCAATGGGGTGTCAAAAATTCCCGTGTTCCCAATGAAAGACATACAGGAGTTAGTTTTTACAGCGGGAGGGGCACGGTGGCTGACCAGTTTAGATCTGTTGAGAGGGTACTGGCAAATAAGGATGGAGGAAAACAGTAAACCCCTCACAGCATTCGCAACCCACAATGGAACGTTTCAATGGAAAACGATGCCGTTTGGACTAGCAGGGGCGGCCGGAACGTTTCAGAGAGAAATGAACAGGGCACTGCAGAGGCATTCCGAGTACGCGCAGGCGTACATTGATGATATAATAATTTTTTCTCGAAGCTGGGGAGAGCACCTGACCCACATAGACGCAGTGCTGGAAGAACTGGGGAGGTTAGGATTCACTGTGAGGATAGACAAATGTACCTTCGCGGGCCAGGAAATAAAATATTTAGGTCACCAGATTGGAGGGGGGAAACACGCCCCGGATAAGGAAAAAGTGGCAGCGATTGGGCAATTGGAAAGACCAGTCACAAAAAGGGACGTGAGATCGGTCCTGGGACTAATGGGGTTTTATCGCTCCTATATTCCAAATTTTGCGGAGCTGGCCACTCCTTTAACGAATTTAACGAGGAAGAAGGGTCCAAATAACGTCGAGTGGGGAGAGAAAGAGGAGGTTTCGTTTCGGGAACTGAAACGCATTCTGTGTGCGACAACCGCACTGGCTACGCCGGATTTCGAAGCACCGTTCCAGATACATTGCGATGCGTCCCAATTCGCATGCGGAGTTTGCTTGACACAAAAGGATTCAGAAGGGAATTTTAGACCCATCGCTTTCGCGAGCCAAAAGCTCAGCGACTCCCAAAGGAATTGGGCCACTATTGAAAAGGAAGCATGGGCAGTTTTATTCGGACTGAATAAATTCGACCGATGGATCTATGGTGGGAAGATCGAAATCATAACTGACCTCAGCCCGCTTAAATTTTTGAATAAAAGTACGCCGAAGAGCCCTCGCTTAACAAGGTGGGCACTGGCTCTTCAAAAATGGAACTATGAGATCTCGCACAGGCCGGGAAAAAGTCACTTAGCCGCCGACGCACTTTCTCGACTGCGAAGAACCGAGTCTCGGAGCGAAGATGCTCGAGAAAGCGGGGATTAGCCCAGAGGAATATAGGTCAGCCGAAGCGCTTCCGACCTCCAAGAACGAAACTGGAGGGGGGAGCGGGTTAACAGCTGTCCGCGAGGAGAAAGGGGAGAGTTAGTTTCGATTTAAGATATATCGGTGTACAGATTTTTCTTTGCGTGATTTTTTTTGTTCATATATTAGTATACGGGTTTTGAATGAGCATAAGGAAGGATTCAAGTAAAGATCGTTCGAACGGAACTGAGTATTATTTAAAGGGGTATGTTACGTAAACACGTAGATAAATATATATAAATAGGTGGGGATATAGTGAAATTGAAATTTATGTTTGTATGTTTGATATTATGAATACGTCTAAAGTACTTTACCTACTGGAGTCTTATTTTGGCCTTTTGGAGGGGATTTCGGGGAATGTTTATTTGTTCTTGCAATGAAAATGTGTATATAAGCACGAAATCCTGAGGGGACAGCCAGGGTAAAGGGTCACTGGAAAAGTAAACAACGCTCGAACTTATACCAGAAACTCTGGAGTTCGGATCGACTTCTTGGTGTGTGTTCAGACTTTGAGTTTACTTCAAACTGTGTGTTACAATATTGGTGATTTCTTTTAAGAAATACATAAGACTGTCTGAGTTATAGAACTTGTACAACACAAACTTTACCGGACTTGTTGGTGACTGGTCAAGGACTTAGCATGACCAAGAATTTAGTGGTAAAATCAATGGACCAGGGGTCTGGAGGCCCCTATAAAAGGAAAATGTTTGCGTGATTTTTTTTATTTCCGATTGTGTATAATGCTGTGTTTCTTTTATTGTGATCATGAAGGCGTCCACGTCAACGGCCATAGATGACCAGATATGCCGACACAGGTAGTGTGTGAGAAATCTGAGTTTTGTCGAGTTTCTTATACTATGTTTGAAAAATCTGGGTGATTTAACCCGAATTTTTCTTTAGAGGGGCATGTGAGAAACTCTGTTCTTTTTCGAGGCTAAATGCTCGCCATTTTCTTCAACATCCTTGAGGTCATACACCCGAGACCTCCAACTTAGATATCTGTGGAAAACAAAGCTATAAACTTTCCACAGATTTCGGAGAAAAGCGCGCAATTTCAGTTGTCACCAAGAGGAGGGAGAGAGATTCCCATGATACGAACATTGGGTGGTATTTCTTGACACCGGGGGCCTGGGAAAGATTCCAATGTTCTATTCCAAGGTGGTCTCGAGATTAAGGCCCGAATATATAGACAATTGAGGGCACGAAAAGGGGAGACGCTTTAACATCTTGAGAGTAGCAGGTCGACTGTTCTCGACTGCTCGTCACTTCCTTGTATACCCTAGCATTGTATTATATCTTCATTTCTACCAGATATGCTGTTCATCAATAAACTTGTTTTGTTTTCAACCAAAGTTGCCTTTTATCTATGCACGGAATAGCTCCTGATTCATCTTAGAATATATTTTCATCGATTCATTGATTTCGATACTCAAGCTTTCGGAGTGACGTTACCTACAATCAGTCGATGTTCTCGTATGGCACCGACATCCTAGCTTACAAACTATTACTTCAACGGAGATAACCTGCCGGTGTCCTTTTGCGACAGCGCATTCCTAGAACCGAGCAGAGATGTCTTACAGTCATATCCTTACATATTTTTATGGTTCCTTACTATGTTTTTTATTATTTAATACTACACTCATTGCCATAAAATTTGCTCACCAAGAAAGAGTAGTCAGAATCGAAGGAAATTTTATATATATGAGTACAACGTTGATATAAGTGATACAAAATCAAAGCAAAAGGATCATTTACTACAGGAAAAACTACAAATGAATGGAGGTTATAGTACCCTGTTGGGCCACGTCTTGTGTGAATACACGATGCAATACGGGCGAGCATTGAGGTAGACAGGTCGCGTATGGTGTTTTGTGTCATTTCATTCCACAGTTGTTGTAAGCGCGCATCTAATTCAACCAAACTCGTAGGCTGTTCAACTTACAGTCCCAAGTGTTCCCAGACATGCTCGATCGGTGACAGATCTGGGGAACGGGCAGGTCTGGGAAGGGTGGTAATGTGGCGGAAGCATTCCTGTGACATTCCTGTGAAGCATTCCTTGCTGTGTGTGGCCGAACATTTTCCTGTTGAAGGATGTAGCCTGGGACCCTGCCATGAGTAGCAACACATTTGGCTCAAGGATGTCCCGAACGTACCGCTGGGCTGTCATGATTCCGCGGATTAATATTAGGGGAGACCGGGTGTCGTATGCGACGGCAACCCATATCATCACACCAGTTGTGAGAGCGGTGTGCCGCTGTAAAGCGAGGGCAGGATTGAGGCGTTTACCATGGGTCCTACACACACGTACACGGTTGTCGTCACTGCCCAAATTGAATCTCGATTCGTAGCTGAAAAGAACCTGATTCTATTCAGTCCAATCCTGTCGAACGCGACACCACGCCAAACGGACAACGGTGGGTGCATGTCATTGGCGTCAAACGCAATGGGTTCCGAGATACCAAATGTCCTTCAGTCAGGCGACTCGCGATGGTACGGATTGACATAGCGGCCTGTAGTGATGGTGCTACTTGTGTCCGGATGGCGGACAATGATATAGTTGGTGTTGTGCTTGCGAGTCGGGTGATGTGACGGTCTTCTCTGCTATTCGTCTGCCGAGGGCGAGGGTGTCCTGACGCCAGTCGCCGTATATGCGACCTCTCTCTCGACCACTGGCCCCAACTTTTTCTTTCTCACAGTAAAGTCAAAACGGCCTAGGTGGCGGGCTACTGGCCATGCTGACCACCCGGCTTCCATCATCCTGATGATTCTTCCCCTCTCGAACTCTGACAGCTGATCATATTGTCTTTGATGGCAGCAAAACGGCATCCCTAATGAAAAAGCGTCCCTCAGCAATAGATTAATTACAGGCAAACATCCCCTATTTACCTTTTTTCTGCGCCAGGGAGAATGAAGTTCAACTCCCTCTGGTGGCATTAAGCAATGCGCAATCTCGCCATATTTCTAAGAATGTGGTTATCTACCTGGCACGTACCTTCATGCCAAGTTTCGTCAAGATCCTACAATTACTTCTTGATGCACACATTTTTATGGTGATGAGTGTATTTGCAAAGCAAATAGAAAATAACCTCATACCCCTTAGAAATGGTTTAATAAACTATTTCCCGTATATAACTTTCAATGATGTTACGATGAACATTTTTCTAGTTTAACGAATGTCTGAAATATTGTTTGATCATCTCTTACTTACGCGTTACAATATGCATCTCAATATTTACTTTTAACATTCAATCAAAGATTTCGATGTTTGATTAGTGTCTAGAATATTTTAAGATGCGGGCTTGCTATCTTGATCTTTTAAATTTGTCTGCAATTTCTGACTGTAAACACATATAATTATAATCAATCGGGGCAACATTGATAAACAATTTTGTGCTATACCCTCTTACTAGAAGTCCGATTAAATAAGATATAAAACTAGATTTATTTAGAATTTTTTAGACTTAAAAATTATAGTCTAAATTTAGAATTTTTAGTCTAAAATTATATGAAGCAGATATCGTGTGGTTATTTTTTTCATATTTAAAATTTTAGCAATGGAATATTCACAAACGATGTTTAGAAAAGTAATATTTTCTGATATTAAACAGCAAACAACCAACTGTGGATTGCTAACCACGGAATATCTGCATCATGCTGCTTCCATGCCGTTCTTAAGAAAGATCGATTCGCGAAACTTTTAATGTGAAAGTGTAACGTCACCAGAAAAAAATGGTGGGTCAACGAAATATTTTGTTTCCCATTTCTCCAAATATCATTTTTATAAACTTGATCTTGTTCCGATGGATCAACGAAATATTTTGTTTCCCATTTCTCCAAATATCATTTTTATAAACTTGATCTTGTTCCGATGGGTTCCTAAAATGTTATGACTTCATGGCGAATCCATTGGTGGGAAAGATTATATATCAATTGTGGCACAATATAAGAAATATTATTATTATTAAACGCAACGCTCATTTTGACATGGTCATGAATTACTCGTATAGTGGACTAACTTTTATTTTATATTGTTTTGTTGTGCCGCTACATGACCCTCCAATTATTTACCTTTTGCGTGAGTCCTGTAAAGAAATATTAATTATTTAATACTAAATGGATCACGCCATTTTAATTTTAGCAATAAAACATTTATTAAAAACATAAATACCTAATTATTCAATTACAAGAATTAATCATATTATTTCGACGGAGGAATCATGTGCGACCAGTATAGAAATGCTGTTAAACCATATGTTTAGACCTGGATATCTTTTTGAGGAACACATACTTTCAAGTCTGTCTTGGACTTTGTTATCAGCACGTGGTTGATGTCGTCTTTATTACTCGCATTAACTCGTAGTGTAATGCATTCACTCGTAACTTCGTCGACCATATTGTACTGCTGACTCAAACACTCGCACTTATTTCATTCTCTGAGGCTGTTCTCTCCACATATCTAGTCGTCGTGCTATATTTTCTAAGTCATCGTTCTTATTGTAATGTCGAACTCGAACTGTTATTCCACAAGTGTCGTTATTAACTCATCGTCTCCAAGGTATCTGCACAAGTCTATCTCTATGCAAGCAAGTGTCATTCTCAATTCACAGGCTGTGGCTCTCTCTTCCCCGGGGGTGTCACTCCCCCTTTTCACGGATTTGCAGGATTCAGGTGACGCAACAAGCAGCTTTACCATTGGTCAACCTTTTATCCAATGTCCCTACTTAACAGCCTCGTAAGGACCCGCTCGGCTCCCTCTGTCTTGATACTCACGGTTTATGGTTTTATCTGACCTTTAGGTCTACATGCTGTAAAACCTGGCGTCATTCAACCTGGAAGTATTGTCCGAAGTTCCTGATCAATAAATATTGTACATAAAACTGTCTCACCAAAGTATGAGATCTATTTCTGATCTCACATCAATAGTCAAACTTTTATGAAGCAATGGCTACATTTGGGTCAGCTGGAGGGTTGTGGATCGCAGAACATTCAAACCCTAGAACGTACGCACTGATGTACGCAAGAACACGCTCGCATATATAGTTCATGCACATATACACATATATATCTATTTCATTTCATTAAATCCTTAATTATTTTTAAAGTGCACATTTTATTGTTCATAAAAAGATTCGACCTGAATGGAATGTACTTAATAGAACGTGTTCTGTGCGTAAAACTATTTGAAAACCACTGAAATAGAGATCGTATCCTTACCCAAAACATCACACACTTTGTTCGAATCTATACTGAAAATGATATGAAATCCTTGTTCTTATGCACTCGCAATTATCAAATTACACTCATGTCCAAAAGTTAAGCATAGTTGCTGTTTATGCGAAAATTTCAGGAAATCTACATCGGAATGGATGGAAACGCGGTATGCGGGTGTAATAGGATTAAAGTAGAAGAAAACAATGCAAAACAAGGATAATAACGACTTTTATTATACAAAGAAAAGAGTTGAAAGAATAAGGGCCACAATTCGAGTGTCAACCTCAGAGAAACAGAATGATTAAAACAATATGATGCTGCAGTTTAATACGGTGTGTGGGAACTCCGGGTAGCCACGCATGTGGCACAACGACTTCCCAGACTTTCGATGAGGGTTTGGATGAGTTGTATGCTCAACGAGTTCAAAGCCTCCCGGAAGCTTGGTGGATAGCGGAAGACTGCAAGACGTCTCCCGAGCATATCCCACACATGCTCAGTAGTCACGTTATCATCCATGAATATGAAATCTGGACCAACAGCACCTCGAAATAATCGAACGGTAGGCTCAAGGACTTCGTCTCTGTATCTTTGACTGGTATCCGATCCCGTGTCAAAGATGTGGAGGTATGGACGGACGTCCATCATGATCCTTGTCCAGACCATCACTCCCCTAAGCGGAAAACGATGTCTTACCGTGATGTTTCCCGGGTGAAAACGCGTTCCATGTTTTCTCCAGATCGTAGAACGACGAGAATCAGTTTGCAGGCTAAACCTGGACTCATCACTGAACATGACATTGCCCCACTGTTGCCTACTCTACTGTCGATGTTCCAAACTCCACTGTAAACGCGCGCGTTTCTGTGCAGACGTCAGGGAAATGCAAACTGCTGGTCATCTGGCATAGAGATCAATGTGTCTGAGTCTTCTGTAACTAGTTTGTCTCGAAACAGTGATTCCTGTGCGACTGTCAGGGCTGAACCCAGCTGTCTGGCAGAACGGTTCCTCTGACGTCTCGCAATTATCCTCAAATATCCATGAAAACTCTACTGGATACGAAGAAAGGAAATTCGTCTGTGACTTTTGTAAATAGCATAATTCATTAATGTTTGTACACCTTTAAACTTTATTAGTGTTTTGCACGTTCTTTAGATACCTCAAAAGTCTTGTTAGGTCAAATTTTGGGAGTTGTCATCTTGCCCCATATTGAAAGTCATCTTGCCCCAGTGCTGGGGCAAGATGATTTTTTTTTGCAATATGTTAAAACATGTTTCTGTATGATTTAATTTGGGAGATTATCCGATATAATTTTTTTCTTAATAATGGAACGTATGAATAATTTATTTATGTTGCAAAAAATATGCATTATAAGTTTTACGAATTAAAAAAATCAAATTCGTTAACATCGTCGTCTTTCCCCGGCCTCCCCTACATATACCTATACTTGACGAATACCTAACCTGTAATGGTACGATATTTATTCTTGAACTAAAAGAAAATATCTGATGTGAGGAGCTTTCAATGCAGATTTAAATAAATTTTGCCATTTTTTGATATTTCATTGTGCTCAAAATTGAGTTTACTTGCTGAAAATAGCATGGATGCGTTTCTGATATCTTATCCAATTTGCCATTTTATTTCATATTTGTTTAATTTGACATATTACTCACTTTATATTCTTCATGTCTCCAAAATTTTAAAAAACAAAATCTCGAGAACGACTCATCTTACAGTCACGGAGTTAGTCTTATTTGTTTTGTTGTCAAAATTTACCTGAAGAGCAAGTACTTAATCACTATATTTCAACATACAAATATGTATTCATTTTAGTCATTTATTTCAGATTTTCACAGTATTTGAGGGCCATTCCACAAAAGAGAGTCAGATATACTTCACTGAATCATATCAAAATCTAATCAGCATCAAGATAACTATCAAGAGACTTAACTACAAAGTTTTAAGAAATTTTATTAAACAGTTTTTTTAACTACAGTGAAAATCGTTTTCATTTCCTCAAAATTAAACATTATATAATATCTCGAGAACGGTTCATTTTAGAGTAATGAAGTGGGCCCTATCCTTTTTGTCGTCTAAAATTAAGTATAAAAAAATCTGATGGGGCAACACATGACTTTCCTTATATAATGTAATGAATTTACTACTATTACAGTAAAAAATAGGTTTTTCATATAGTAGATACTAATATTCTTTCAAGGTATTGAATTTTCGACAATTAGTCGTCATTTTCATTGATTTAGCGTCATTTTTATCCATTTGGCGAGATTTTCGTTAATTTGGCAACATTTCAAAAAGTCGCCAAGTTGGCGACATTCCGCCAAATTCGTCGCCAAAATCTCGCCAAGCGTTATGGACGAAGAAATAAGTTATTCTTACAGCATATAAATGAATATTGGCATTCAAATACAAAAGTATTACTTAAAGTATATTTTTTCATGAATGGAACGAGCTAGATCCACAAGAATGATGTCACCAAATTTATCGCATGGTATTACATATGAAAAGTGAACATGTTTCTCAATAGGAAGTATTTTTTTTATTTTATATGACTTTTTGATAATTTTTTTGAAAAATGTATAATATCTAGAGAACGGTTCATGTTAGCGTTCTAAAATTTATGTCAATCGTTTTCTAATGAAAAATTACATAAGAAATGTCTACTTGCGTAACTTTATTAGCGGTTTTGATTTTTTGACGATTTTTTCAAAATTTCATTCGAAAATTTAGGGGGATTCTGAACATTCGATTGCGTATAAGAACGATAGGCTTCCAGTGTTTACGGATTGTGATTTTTGTACCAAATTTCGTTCGAATCGGTCCATTCGTTCGTCAGTTATCGTCTCGACAGACTCACTGACACACACACACACACACATACCTTCACACACACACACACACATACTTTCACACACACACACACAGACATCACTTCAAAAATGTTTGATTCGTGATCAGGGATGCTTGAAACGTGCTCTCCCGTCGAAAACTCGAATTCGAATTTTCGACCCCGTCACAATACTTTCCTTATACATTATGTATATAAGGAAAGTAACAAGAATTTAATTAATACATTTGAGCATACGTTGTCTTTTATTTCTGATTTTGGCGATTTTTGCGGGCCATTTCATAAAAAAGGCGGGTTCTTCGTTTCAAAATCTAATCAGCACCAGGATATCCGACAGATGACTTCTCTACTAAATTTTATGAAATTTGGTTAATTAGTTTTCCAACTAATACAAGATATTTTTGGATACAAGATATTTTAGTGGGTCATTTAGCAAAAAAAAGCGGGTTCTTCTTACGCGAAACGTAATAAAATCTAACCAGTACCAGGGTAACCCACAAGTGACTTATCTACCGAATTTTGTAAAATTCGGTTCATTAGTGTTTTAGCTAGAGTGGATACATACATTGCATAGACAGACAGACAGACACACAAACACAGACGTCACGCTAATAATGGTGTTTTCGTGCTCTAGAGGTCCCAAATCGTGTAGATCCGTCGAAAATTCCAGTTGCGATTATCGACATCATTTCAATACTCCCCCCCCCCCCCCCCGATGTATTGCTGGAAAAGTCAAAATGAGCTATAACAGTTGATAAAATTAATTTTTAAACCTGATTTCTTTAATATTTCAACTTTTAAACCAATAGAAAAATTAAATAAAATAGATTTAAGGGAAAATTTAATTTTTTTTTTGCATATAATGATAAGTGAAATATGTATATTTATCTTTGTACATGGAAAACTTGATCTTGAGAAATCGTCGTGTGGAAAACATATGGAAACCGCGATCGTTTTTGCAAAAGTTAAAATTTATTTTTCATTTCCATCCGAACTTTCTATTTTCAAAACTATTAAAAATAGAACCAAAATTTAAATGAATTAGCAATTTTCAGAAAATGTCATCCTAATGCATATCCGACATGATGAAAATATATTTTGGATTAAAACAATAAGTAATATAAATTTATTTTCACCTTATTATTATCGGCAGATTTGGATATGTGTTAATAGCGAAGTTTCTTTCTCTTTTACAGCCAAGCCAAATCTCAAATCGTTTATTCTATTAACCAGTTTAGTATGCTGTTATTTTGAATATCATTTGATAGTCTATGTTTATTTTTCTAACATTTCCCACAATTCAATCTACTGAACAATAGTCTGCATCGACGGTTTCTTTAAATGCTTGTGAAATGTTACAAGTGAAAACATATGTTGTAAACTATCACGGACATATGAATGGTGAATCGTATGAAACCTAGTTCGAGGAAAAACTCCTTCCGAATATCGAACAAAGCAGTGTCATCGGTATTGACAATGCTTCTTATCATATTGTACATTCTGAAACATTTCAAAGACATCAGCAAGAAAACGGACACACAAATATGGTTATGCCAACAGCCCTACCGTGCAAAAAAACACCAGTTCTCGTTAGATCACCGAAGTCAAGCAGCATCGGGCGCGGTTAGTACTTGGGTGGGTGACCACCTGGGAACACCGCGTGCTATTGGAACATTTCGGGCGCGGTAATCCGGTGGCTTGAGCGCTGGATTTGCACGCTGTCACAACTGCCCCCGTGTTCATGCGGAGTACTATCACGTTAAACATGTGTGTCGTTAAGTCCTTCCGAGAGGTTGGTGGTAGGGGAAGGAGTGTACGGTCTCTGTGGATGCCTCCCCCGCACTGGGTTCCAGTCTAAATTGGGTGGCACTTCTCGGACGTCCAAACAGTTACCTTACACCTTTCTGGTAGGTCGGACGGTCTGGGTGTCAACAACACAAATATGGTTGAACAGTAAAAATACGAGTATTATAAAAACAAAATATACCATAAAACAAAACGCCATACTAAATTCGGACAATATAGCTGCTCAGGATAACTAGTTAGTTCCCAAACACTAGTACATCCATATGGCTCTAGCCCGATATGGTTCATAATGAAGCTAAAATGTACCCCAAAATATAACAATATACCAAATTTCATATTGCTATGAGTAATGAATAAATAAGGTTAACGTGAATGAGACGATTCCCTCACAGCAAAGATCGTCACATGTGCGACAATGACGTTGTAGTCATGTGACACCTGGGTCACAATGTGACATCATGTTTGTAACTTCTATGCGACGTTACGTATTAACTTTGGAACTTCACCGTGACTATATTCTGTGACGTTTCCACAATTTAATTAACATGTAACAATGTGACGGCATTACAATGGCAACTACAATGTAACGTCACATACAAGTTAATATACGACGTCACAAACGACCATGAAAATGACCAAAATGATTTCGCTGTGACCTCAATATGACATTGCCGAGACGTACTGCGACGTCCCAAAGTCGCAGTGTGACGTAAATCTTACGTCACTGTGAAAAAAAATGTTGTTAGTGTTCATTTAAGTTAATTGTATAACTTTCTTAATTTTATATATACATACACGAGTTTATATTCACATTCTTAAGCATAAGTAATTCTATTATATTTGCTATGCATATAATGAATCGTACTTTAGAAATACTGCGCGAGTGGAAAATATCTTTCACAATGTCGCCAAAATTCACATCAAATGCTTGATCTGGCAACCCAATCACTGCCGACTGAGTGAAAAGTATCTTGTAGCCTTCACAGTGATACAGGTTAGGTGTTCTCTGAGTATAAGCGATAATATCACATTGCTATATACATGTAACAAACTTCTGAATTTAATGAGTATTTTTTAAACAAGGGGGGGAAATATTTTGGTAATTTTCCCCGTTTCTAATAAACACTGTTAATTCTTATAAATGACATTAACAATAGTAAATTGAATCTTATATTCAGTAATAAAAATAAATTAATTAAAAGATCTGGTTATTTTATGTACGCATATGTACTGAAATACATACAGTAAAATCTAACTTCTAATCTTGAACAAATTACATTTAAATATCATATACATAAAACAGAAGTCAATAAATGTATTTCACCTATTGCAAGTATCATTGTGAAACTAAAAACAGGAAAGTTAATGAAACCAAATATAACTTTTGACTAATGAAACCTATTTAAAGAAATTTCTTTCAAGACCATAAAATTTAGTATTACAGTGATACAGTGTATAATGAATTATAGTATTATTGTGTTACTTCCCTAGTCTTTGTTCAGTGTCTTATTCTCATCATTGTCAAATACCTTAATATTTAATATTAAACATATCATGGTTATTCCATTCATTCATTAAATAAGGCAAATTAGTTATGATCAAAATTATCATACATAATTAAAAAACTTAATGTATATTTGAATAAGAATAACTGATTAAAATGAAACTAACGGAAATTGTACAATATATTATACGTATGAACCCAGTTTTGAAAATTTAAAACTATTCATATGAAGTCTGGATCTAACTTTGATTGCTATAAGCAGAGATCGAGCTAGAATTTTTCCAGAAGAGTAAAAATACTCCCTGACTTGATTTGAAGGAGTATTTTGCTTCCCAGAGGAATAATTATTAACAAATGTACAATTACCCTAAAAAAAAGTTGTTTTTTTTCAAAATCGGTGCGTAAAAATACTCATGACTTAATTTATAAAGCGTATTTGCTTGTTTTAAAGTGTGAAATACGCGCGTAGAGGTGTTATCTCGATCTCTGGCTATAAGAATTACGAAATAACTTCAAATCTGAGGAAGCACTATTTTATAAATTAAATCACTCAAGAAAAATTCCGGTAGTCATTATTTCTAATCTCGGAAAATGTGGGATCAGTATTTTGACACTGTTTTTCAGGATCCCTGAATTATCATCTCTTGCTCGAATTTATAGTTATTGCAGAAATAATTAAACAGTTTGATGCGTAGACAGAAATCTCAGACAAGTGAATGAAGTGGACTTAAAAGAATCTCTTAATGGACTTATATTCCATCCTAGATGGCTGTAAGAGATCCTTTACTTTAAGAGATTTACATCTATCTTTAAGAATCTCCCTTCCCTCGCCGGTTGACGTATTCGACGGTGGTAGTAGGTCGGTGTAGGATCCAGATGATCAGGTTCGGTAGAAATACACCACCCTTCTTGACAAATGATGGCGGTTGATTAACTCAGATGCATCGCGTTACATGCTGCGCACAGACCTAGGATTGGTACCTCAAAAACACTCCGCCAATGCATGGTTGGGTTAGTGCGTAGACATAGCCAATGAGACCTCAACAAATCCATTACCATCGCAATCCACACATTTGTTACGGCTTAGTTGTAGCTCGTAGAGTTCAAATGGGTGTCCCGGTACAACGCGGTCTATTTCCAGAGCTGTGTGGCCCTACTCTGGGTCTATTTGGAGTCGTCACAGGACGGCATTGATGTGTGGATTCCCAAATTTGGAGCAGCACTCTACTTATGCAGGTAACATGCAACAATAGTGCGTACAAGATCCTGCTCCTTTCTATGGATCATTTACCTACCACAGAATAGCAGGGGATACAGGTTTTCCCGATTTCAAGTCGAAATGTATGATTAGAGATCGGGCTTCGATATACTACCAGAGCAAGTGATTAATAAACATGGGACGTTTTCTGAAAAGAACAAAATATAATCTGTCTTAATTTTTTGAATCTGATCCATGCCCTTTTCGTGAATGGCGGAACAAATGGGACGCGAAGCTTTTGATTCTGTTCATTCGCTGCAGCATTTTGTGAGAGATTCGGGCGGAACTAATTTCCGAATTATTCAATGGTTCTTGAGATGACGATCATCTTATATGCGTGCATATTTTCCCCAATGTCCTATGGGTTCTCAAGTACCAGGAGGTCAAGTCTGCACCCCTAAATGACTTAACACTTGACAGGGACCATAATTTTCACGAGATTTGCTGTTTCCATTCTGACATTTACACTGCTCACAGCTGAAATCGCAACACCATGAATAAATTGATATATCCTTATGAAATATACAGAATGCAATTGTAACATAGATGCGCAAATGATCAAAAAATTATACCTGGAATATGAAAGCATGGAACTTTATTAACATTAGATCAATATGGAATAGGCCCACCGCGAGCGACTATGCAGGATTGAATACGATGAGGCATTCCTTCAATGAGATGGTCAATGGTATACAGAGGGATGGTATTCCACACAGCATGCAATTGGGCTTGTAACTGAACATGATTTGCTGGAATTGAGCGTTCTCTTAATCGGCGACCTATGATTACCAGATATGCTCAATTGGCGACAAATCTGGATAATTTGCTGGCCAAGGTAGGATATCAAAACCATGTAGACTTTTCGTAGTTACCATTGCAGTATGTGGCCTCAGTTGAAAAGCAGTCCAGACCTGGTTAACACATATGGTTGTACCACAGATCTCACTATGTCAGAGACGCATCGCTGTGCAGTGATACTTCCAGAAACGTGGACCAACGGTGTTAGCCCACCAAATATTATACCACCTCAAACTATGATACCCCTTAAAGGGCTCTGTCGCGACTGATAGAAAAAGCTTCCTGGTGACGTTGTTGAAAGCGCCTCCATACGCGAGTACTATTCTTCCATCTTGCATGCCAAAACCGAATCGTGATTCATCCGTGAACAGAATGTTTCGCTATTCTATCTACCAATTGCGTCTCATTTAACACCATTGGAGGTGACATAACCTGTGAAGACGTTGAAACGATTGGTGTCGAAAAGGTCCTCTTCCTCGGAGTCATGCATCATGCAAATGGTTTCGAATTGTTTGCGTCGAAACCACGTTACCTTGATAAATGTGGTTGTAACATGGCTGCTATTGCAAACGGCTCCCGTGCAGCGTTTCTCAAAAGCATATGATCTCCATTTGGTGTGATACACCTGGAAGCTTCACTACCTGATCTTCGTGTCATTTCGTTGTCTTTTATGAACTGTAACATACACTGTTGAACTATGCTCACACCATGACCCAATAGTTCAGCGATCCTTCGAAGGCTCATTTCTTCCTCACGTAAAACAATGATTTGTTGCCGTTCCGTTGACAACAGCTGAATGTAAGCGGTCTATCGACGTACTCTTGGTATAATGTGATGATTTTTACAACCTGAAACCAACGACGCTACATTCAATTTACCTGTGATATCGCCCCTCCTTGACCTGATGCTTTTATGCTGCTCGGCAGTGTGTTACGTCACTATGCATAACGAAACCGTGATCATTTGCATATCTCGCCTTGCTATTTCCATTGCTTGATTTACATAAAGCTACACCTACAACTTTATGGTGTTGCGATTTCAGTTGTGAGCAGTATATTTCGACATGTTGAACTTTATGACCTCTCTCCCTCATGTTATTCATCTCTTGGTACCGTAACTTTCCCTTCGTATAATGTTACTTACTTTGAGTTATTACTCCCCCTCTTTATTTATGGTTCAGCCCCGGTGAGAATAAACGGTGCTTACACATCGTATAAACATTGTGTTATGATTCATAACAGTTTCTTCTTTAGTTTGTACCACACGCGAATTCAAAATACATCCAGAAATTTCAAAATTATCTATTTCTATCAAAAGCCCATTTCGAAACTTATCCCTTATATGAACATACATACATAACTATGTTTTGAGAAAATGAAAATATTTCTCCCATATCACCTTATTCTTTTAGAATTCCTTAACATATATTTGAAATATTTATTAGTTTTTTCAAATCAAATAGTGGTGAACCTCAATCCTCTAGAAATGTTTCCATAAAATATTTCCCGAATTTCACTTCGATTGATGTTACGATGAAAATTTTTCTAGTATATCTAACTGCTTAAACACTGTTTGATCATCTCTTACTTTCGCGTTCCAATATGTATCTCAATATTTACTTTTAATATTCAATCAAAGATGTCGATGTTTGATTAGCGTTCAGCTTATTTAAGATACGGGTAAGATTCTTAATATCTTGATCTTTTAAAGTTCTCTGCAATTTCTGAAGGTAAATACTCATCGTTTTATTCAAGTGTGGCAAACATTGATAAACAGTTTTCGTAGAACTTTTATGCTGGATTTATGAAAGTTGGTTAAAATAACATATTTAGATTAGTGTATTTAGAATGTTTAATGTTTTGTATCTGCAAAAATGAGATAGAGTTATTATGTGATATTTTGCAGTTTTTATATTCTGCAATGCCAAATACATAAAGAAGTTCATAGAAATAATAATTTCTGAATTCAAACCTTAAAATAGGTATAGCCAATTATGCTCTGAACACCTTGGTCCCTGCGAAAATATGTCTTTGTACTACTCCGACCTGCGATCGACCAGTACAACTTACCATACGAAAAACATCTCAAATTATACAGTCAGACTTAAAGATATGTTTGATATATCCCTTTAGCTATAGACTTGTAAGCTATAGACCGTGAGTTATATTTCCACATTTACCGGGCATTGTCACTCTGAGTGTTTTTCTATATGTCGATGAATTTGAGGTTACAGATTGAAAAAAATATCTACATGCCAAATTAAAAATCCTCAAAATTAAAATAATCTACATCACTTTGCCATACCTTAAATATGCTAGGAAAGAATCTCAACAATCCTTCCTCGATTAATAATAATATTTCATCGGAGAACTAAAATAAAAACTGAAAATTTTTTCTTAAATTTCGTCTAGCTATTTCTAAAACTTATATTATATTTTCTGTAATGAACCCATAAACCTCTAGCAGCATTAATTATACAACACATTATAAGGAATGAATTTCGGAAAGTAAAAATGTAATCATATTTTACGTCTTTAATTATTTATAAGAGAATTTTAAACCACTGTTTTTGAAGGAAATTGCGTTCGCCTGCTTTGAAAATAATTTCACATAAATTTAGTTAAGTTTTCCTGATTTATTCCTCAAGTAGATCCTGAACAGAAGTATTGTCGATCTTTGCTTGCCGATCAGCCTGTGCACACACCAATAAAATAAAATTCGAAATTTATTTGTCTGAATTCTGATTTTAAAATCGCATTTCTTTCGTGTTTGAATTTTCCTCAAGAGTACACAACTTGAGGGAATTTGTTTTGGACAGATCATAGTTTTCTTAGCGGAATTCATCTGATAAATATAGAAAGCATCAATTATATTTTAAAATATTTATACACAACTTACCATAAATCTAAAATTGGGAGTGTCTGGGGGGATATTGATGCAAAATAAGCCAGTCAACTATATACAACTTTACGTGAATTATTCTCGTAAATTATCTTCAATGGGATAAGCAAAGAAATGCCGGTTCTGTTTGTCTGCCAAATTTTAATAGATTAAAATGGCTAAACTGTGTATCAAATTCTTGTTATCTAGGACAATTCTTATAACTCTAGGAAGATCCTTATAACTTTATGATCCTTATAACTGAAGGACGTAGCCTGCAGACTAAATCCGTTTCGATAAAAGCTTTTGTAGCCTGTAAACCTTATGCACATTAAATAACATCCATCCTCTCCCACCTATAACGAGTTCGTTTATTCATTTGATAATTTCCCACAAATATACTCTGTGAAAAACACCGATGTAATGGATTAATCTAGATTTCTCCCACAAAATTTAATCCCCCCTTCTCTCCCCGTGGCATATTTCCACTATTCTCATCATTTTTATAATTTTTTCTCTCTGTCTGGGGCTCGCAGGTCCCTTCATACACTGGGATCTTATACAACACAGAACCTACACAGGGCCGTTTTGTTTTCATAGGCAACGTAGGCAAAGACTGGAAGGGGTTGATATCCAGTACCTTGCCATATTTTAAATATCTTTCTTATGAAATTTTTGGCCGCAAAAATGCGTTTCATCGTTCTCTGACCGAAAAATTTAAAGCATTTGAAATAAGTTACAAATCTAATGAGTTACAAATATATGTAGATCTATATAACTATGGTCAATGTTCTTAAGATAGGCAAATAAGGCGAATTATGGGGTTCTGCAAGTGAGGTTCCAGCAGTCCAATTATTTTTACAGAATCAATATTTGTATACTTTTTTTAAACAGCTTTTATCTTTCATTAACAGCAATTGTAACTGAAAATAATGTTTTGTACATCTATGTGTCGAAAAAGTTAAGCGATTGAATGAATTTTGAATTTTAAACTTCGTAAAGCAAGAAACGTAAGGAATTCGTTTAAATACCCTGTCATACTTGGTCTTTGATGTATCAATGGCGTATATGCACACAACTCTTAACTTACAGTGGTGGCGTTTCCGGTTCATAACCGTCCCTCCACATTAACCCTTTCGCGACGAGTGGCACGCATACGCGCCAGCTGTGAAGTTGCAGTCAAGGACGAACGGCACTCCCGCGGGCCGGAGGAAATTTTACCCTAAAGGACGACTGGCACGTATGGGTGTTTCTATGTAGAACGTTTTAGTTTGAATGTATTTGTCTCCTAGATGGCGCTAAATGCCCGTGGAAGCAACTTAAATGTATTTTGTAGATGTTTGACCTTGGCACAAGGAGAATCCAATGAATTATTTCTCCATTTGGAGCGGTGAAACACATGGTTCTGTAAAGTAAACATAGCACTTCTCGTAGCATCAACAATTTTATAATTGAGTTCCGGGTCTCGTACTGATTTTGTCTTTTATTGATTTGGTTGTTGAATTAGAGGAATATAAGAGAGGTTTTTTTTTTAGCGGGGGGGGAGGGGGGGGTAAAGGAATGTGCGGCAATGAAATGATTAGGTTATTTATGTTCTCATGGAAAGGAAGGCTGGGATCTCGTTAATATATCCCATCGAAAAGGTCCAGATATGGAATAAAAATATATAAATCGTTAGAATTGGAATGAGGCCATAAATGGATGGTGGGTATGGAGATGGTGGGTATGGAGAACGCGTTGTGAAAACACTTCTAAGTGAACTTTCAGGAAAAGGATATACTTTGTATTTGGATAAATTTTTTACCTCTCCTGTACTTGCAAAGTATTTGTTGTCTAAGAATACGCATATATGTGGTACAGTTTTAAAAAATCGGAAGGACATGCCAAAGAATTATCCATCTGTACCTAAAACATATATACACTAAAATTTTTAATATTTTGATGAAAGAAAATTTGAATAAAAAATATACATCAAATAGAAAATAAGTATTTCCTTTCTTCCTGAAAAAAGTAGAATGCTGTGTTGAACGGGTGATTTTTAGTGAATTTTTTTCGAGAGTAAGGCTTAGCGCAAAAAAGTAGCCGTCTTTTACGCACATTTCGGAAACGAAGCGCTTCGTCCTTTGGGCCACGGTAGTTTCGGAATGTCGCCGTCCCGAAAGCGTTAAGTGGATAATTACATTTCTTCTTTATAGGGTTCATATTGATAAACGAAATTAGAGTACTGTTAATCACTCCACTCCCCCCAGGGGGGCACTCATTGAGAGTGATGAACATATCATACCTGCGTAGCTCTGGTCTTCCCTTTCTGGGGGGAAACAAATATGTGGATTGTTCCCTGGAGTTCCCACTCGGACTTATGAAGCAGACTCTTCCAGGTTGAGCTAAGGGACTGACCTTTATGACCATTGCTCTAGGTCAGTAGGCGACTGGAGTCGAGATTATTAGGGACCACATACCAGCTGCCACCCGGTAAATGTTTCTGCTGATTTCGCTACCCGGATTGCTGTCTCACTTGATTGCGAACCCAACTATTTTGGTTCTCCATCCTTAGTTGGTATAAACCCCTCAGATTGCTGCGGAGGTACTGACTAATCTGTAAACCACTCCACTTGATTATAGACTCCCCCCGACTCCCCCATGGAGACTCTGGACACGCATATGCATTTGAAGGATATAATTGATTACAATTGAAAGTGGGCTGTCCACGATCTCTTGTTATAAAAGATCAACTACTCAGTAGCGTATTGTAAGAATTTTGACTGGGGAGGCTGAAAGCTTGGCATTTGAAATTAGAAAGGGTTTTACTGTTATTACAAGCTCTTTTTATGTTTGAATTCGCTCTTATTCTTTTGATGAGTAAAATAGTATAATGTAGCAAAAAAATGCAAAATATGCATGCAATGCACGAAAATTTAAAAATGTTACCGATGTATGATAAATACATACAAGATATACATTTCAAACGTTTTCATATTTCTAAATTAGATCAACCTTTGCAACCGTCATATTAAATATATAGATATAAATTAGAATATTATAAGCAAGTGGCATAAGATATATAACAGTTTTGTAAATATAAAGAGATGGAACTACCATAATTGAACAATTCATGAGTGCACTGAAAATGGATGAAAAATAAATTTCGAATGTAACAAGCTTAGTGAAAATCTCTGTACTCAACAATGTCCTGAAACAATTTTGTATATTAATTATTGACAAATACTGTACTAAGAAAACTTAATATCTTATAGTTACAATATGCTAAAAATCTACTAGAAATATTATCAATCGTTTTTGTAAAAAATATTCTCATATAAGAGGTAATTACCAAAGCGAAATCCAATTTATTCCTTCTAAAAGTCCCAAATACCCAAGCGGATGCTTCGCCATATAGATGCCGAGATCTACTTCACTTACTAACTACTATTGATGCCGAAGGCTACTTCACTTACTAAATTTAAATTGTAGTCATTATTAGTGTATTGCTTCGCCCTGATCTTGTTTGAAGTCAGGTGAATGTCAAGATATTTATGAAAAATGGCTCAAATTATTTAGCATTACAAAAAGTTAATATTTTCTGCAAAAATAACACTTCGCTTGACTCAAAATGGCAGACCCATTCACAACGATCATGTCTACCACGTTATAGAGAAACGTCACTTCTCACATCCAATCACTGTCTTTTACAAAAGGGAAAGCAATAGCTACGCCTTCTGGAAGACTAGCTTTACACGCGCCCGTTACAGACGATATTCAGCCACGAAAGAAACCGAATGTTTCAAAATCATGCTAATCGTTATTCACTTCTTAGGCTTGGATATTTGAGCCTAAGATACCTTAAAAGATGCGTTATAATGGGAAAAAATACCTTAAAACGTGTTACTTTAAGCAAATAAAGTGTAACCATTTTCTAAAATATACATATACATTCGCAAAGTTATTTAAAAAATAAAATAAATGAAAATGTTTAAATAATTTCTTAAACTAGATCTCGAACTGGGGAGGCTAAACTTTTTAGCCTCTATGGACGCTACGACACTGATGCTCCCTCTTCTTTGTCATCACCATTACACCTATTTAAATACATATTTTGTGAACGATTTCCGAACCCTCGTATGTAATTGCCAGATACGGATATAATGCATGTTCTACAAATATTTTTTTCTTTTATATTGTAAAACTTTTAAAATATATTAATAACATAAAACATTAATAAATAAGATGGTAAGCTATCAGGAACCGGATCTATATGAGTCCCCGAGACCTCATTCTTCTGTACATCATTTATAAAAAGTCAAATACGGATTAGTATAAACCAGCAAGAAAACAAATCCGGATGTAAAAATTAATATGGTGGGAAATTTTTAGGATCACGTTTTCATTGCAAGTAGGGACATATGGGCTGATTTTGCAAGATTCCATGCGCTCGTCGACAGAGAATAGCTGATACCTGCAATGGAAACAAGAAATTGCTATGATTTTGCCATATCTCACAATTTTACGGATCTGTGTGGGAACTGACAAATTCAATCCTACCGTGAACTGTCATCAAATTAAAGATTTAAGACTGTCCGAAGTTGCAACGACTAAATTTAAACACATAAAATCAGACTATAGGGACTTTTTCAATCCAGGATCGCTCTCACAATGTATATAACAATATTCATGGGTCGGTTGCTCGTTTATTATACGCTGGTCACCATGGAAGAGATCATATCTGTAACGGCAGGTTTTATGTTCATTGCTTAGTAGAACTAAATTTATAGGTCTCTATAGAGGTTCACAAATGTATTGCACGCAGCAAGTTTTATTATTGTTATTACAAATATGGAGTATTCTGTTCTGTGTAGCGCGTAAAACTCATGACGTAAAATTCGATTCATTATACTGTTATGTGTAATAAAAGGCAATTCCTTACTTTACAAAAGGCTTCTTGTAGATGGGTCCCATGATTACAAAGATACTTATTTACATAAAATACTAATGTAAACAGAAATTATGCATTTGCTCTGAAAATAAATTTAAAAATTTTATATTTTAAACTTCTGTCTTAACATTCATTCGATGTCATCATCACGGGCATCGTTGTATCATTTACAAAATGTATCATCTATACTCTGAGACTAGAATTAGATCTCATACTACGTGTTGTGAGACAACTTTATGCCAGTAATTTATTGTGACTGAAACATCGGACAATACATCCAGTCTGAATGACGCCAGAGTTTACAGCACGGTACACCAAAGGTCAGATGAAACCATAAATTTAGGGGCATCAAGACAGAGGGTGTCGAGGGAACTCTTAAGAAAATGTGAAGTAACGGCATTGGATAAAAGGCTGACCAATGGAGAAGGTACTTATAGCGTCACACTGAATGCCGGAACTGAGAGCAAAGGGGGAGTGTCAGTTTGAGGCAAAAGATCCACAACCTGTGACATAAGATCAACGGTACTTGTTCAATATAGAAGAACGAAATACTTGGGGAAGACAGCACGACGACTAGAGATATTGAGTGTTCTGTAGATGTTCCAAAATAATGGCTAGATCTATTGATTTGTGCAGTGCAATCAGAAGTACGAGATGGCGCCAAACACCCAGAGTTACGGCCAGCATTATGGTCTTACGAGTTACCGATTCAAGCATTATGGTCTGTGGTCGAAGCCGAAAGTGAAGGTATGTGCCCATTAAAAACTACAGGTCTAAAAACATTTAGGCATTTTAATACTGGTCTCACATGGTCTCTTCACGCCGAAACAATTAATGAGAAGAATAATTGTTGTAATTAAGTAATTTAGCATTTTATGTTTTTAATAAATGTTTTATAGTTAAAGTTAAAATGGTGCAATCAATTTAGTGTTATGTTTATTAATATTCTTTTACAGAACTCGCGCGAAAGATAAATAATTGGAGGGTTAAATCGCAATGTACAATAATAATGAATTCCACGAATACGAGCAATTTACGACTATGTATATTAAGTTTAACTTAACAAAAATATTAATATTAAATAATAAATAGTATTATATTCTTTATATTAAGAATGTGCATCATATTTGGTTTCCGACATATACAAAAATTGATCATTGGAAAAATTATAATTGTTTATGAAGCTCTTAATATGCTTTATATTAGAAATAAGAATGCGGGTTGTTGTAAATGTAACTTCGGGCTGAGAGAGGGGGCAGGGGTTGTTATCAGACCTCCTCCAGGCGATTCTACTAAGTTTCAGAAGTTTTATCTCTTTTTAGCTCCTAGATTTTACAATCTTCTGCCTCAATCTTTTGAAAGCATTAAAAAGCTTTTCCGGGGCTATTAAATACTGTTTATTAACTCATAATTCAGTTAAAATTGAGAATTTCTTCCATAATGATAGCTATATTTTACCTGCCTTTACTGTCATCTTTATCTTTTTCATTGTCTGTGTCTATCATTTTAGATGCTGTGATGTATTGTAGTTGTTTTAGCTGTACCTGTTTTTATGCCATTTGATGCTAATATAATAGCCGCTTTTACACATATCCTTCTATAAGATTATCTTTTAGGAGTGGGTATTCATGGATCCTGTAATTTTCTTACTTTTGAATATCCAAGAAAGTTATAATTGGGGAATTTGCGGATATGCATTTCGTTATTTATTTGTATTATGAAAGTCTTTTAATTTAAAACATGGTTTACATACATATCTGAAACAAATTTATTTTGCATCCAGCTAATCCAGTAATTATTTCTCCTGCAATCAGTGGCGAAAGTATTTTGAAAAACGCTAGTCCCGATTCAGTGTTTCGTAAGATAAAGATATTTTCATGTATTTGAATAACCCACTAGAATTGTTAAATCTACAAAACATAAGAATGCATTCGTAGAAAATACTGTTGAAATCATTATAAGTGAGTGTGTTGTTTTTTACTTATTTTTAGTTTTGTGGGATTCTACTGTGAACAAATATACAGGATTCCTAGAAAAATCTTTATGCACCCCAATCATTCTGTAAAGAAAGGGCCATGAATGCACACGTTAGCTTGATCGCAAAGTGGCTATACCCGACATAAGTCATTGTAGTACTACTAGCGGATAATTTAAAAAGGTAGGATCAGGAATTCAGCACCATAGGCAGATAGACGTGAAAGAAAATTAAACTTGTATAGAAATGTCTAATGGTCAGGAACAGACACCAAAACTGTTACAAAAGACATTTACGTAACACAATCAAGTTATTGGTGAATGACTGTCATGCTCAGCAATGCTAAAATAAACCACATTTAAGTGCACAGGAATAGATTGCACAACCCGTCCAAAAATACACAGCATCAATGCACATTTTAATTCGAGAAATATTATGACCACGCATTTTGAGAAGCATCGCAGGTGTCACTGTTTTATACCATTTAGCAACCAGTGAATTATGTCGGATATGTATTGTCTTTCATATGCATGTTTGGTACGTTCCTGATATCGGTACCTATTAAATAAACTCTTTTGCAGCTGGTATTTTTGATTGACATTTTTGCTGACTTTGTTACCGAGTTCATTTCCTTCAATTCTCCGCTGAGGGAGCTGCAATCACTTTTATTCTATCGGGCATGGTCACTTTGCAATAGATAGACATAGCACGCACACGGATTGACGATTCATTCTGAAATTATTGGGATGATTAAGGACATTATAAGAACCCTGGTGTATATATTGTAATCAAAATGTGAAACAGTTTCTTGCACCTAATCCATGTCTTTATGTGGATCATACTCAAAGAACTCGCCTATAGTAGACATTTCCAAAGTTAATTCAAGTTTTCATTAGAGGTAACATGCCTATGGACTAATTCCTATTCTTATGCGCTTGTCAGCATTGAATGACCGATGCCTACACTGACAAAAAGTTTAATTTTACCGATATGTATTACAGAATGGATATTTCAAATTCATACAGTCTAAACTCGAACGTAAACCATTTGAAGCCGTTTGTCTAATATATCTGAATATGTTAGTCTTCGGGAGGTTCTCAGAATGCAGAAGTTTTCTTGCTGATATTTCAGGTATCAGCTATTCCGTGATGACAAGCGTAAAATCGTGCCCATGGATGGTGTATCTGCAATAAAGGTGCGAACCGTTTTCAGCATCATTTATATATGACAAAATTTTTCAATATTGTTGAAAATTTTGATACGTTAGGTCTGACAAAATTATCTCCACACTTAGTGATTATAAGAATTTGAAAACTTTCTACAGTACGCTGTAATAATGGCGAAGTTTTGCATTTGTCTTTCGTGAAATTCACCATCATCATGGTACTACAGGCCCTTGTAGGACCTTGACCTCCTTTAAGGTTTTTGACCATTCCTTTCTATTGGCCGCATTCCTTTTATAATTGCTAATACCAAGCAATTTCAAATTCACCTCTACCTATTCCTTCCATCTGACTCTAGGTCTTCCTCGGGATCTTGACCCTCCAGGGTTTCCCTCTAAAAGCCTTCTAGTAAGTCTCTTCTCTTCCATCCTCATCGTATGTTCCAGTCATTGAATTGTTTCCCCTTATAGTTGTAACAATATCTATATCTTTATATCTTTCATAAACAATTTCTATTTGTTCTACTCCTCCAATGTCCATCTTCACATATTGCTCCGAAAATTTTCCGCAGAATTTTTCTTTCCCATATTCCCCAAAGATCGATATCTCTTTTAATTAATATCCAAGTCTCCGATCCGTATAGAACAATTGATCTTATTTTATAGATGAGTATTTTGAGTTTAATATTTACATAGCCTGACCTCAATAATTTTTGTAAGGCAAAATAACATCTGTTTCCAGCAGAAATTCTTGCTCTAATTTCTAGAGTTTAATCTCATTATTATCAGTAACACGTGAACCAAAATAATTAAATTCCTTAACTCTTTCACAGTTTATTCCTTCACAATCAAAAAGTTTAATAACTTGAAATCTTTCACTATTTCTAGTATTAGTTCTTAGTTTTTTAGTCATTTACACTTAAACCAACTTCCCTCGAAAACAAAAACAGATCAGAACAATACTCACTGAGTGCCCTTTTTTTTCTGCTCAGCAAAACCAGATCATCTGCAAATGCAAAAATTTGGCAAGTTCTGTTAAAAATTGTCCCTCTGGGTTGAATATTGGTTTTTCGGATTACATATTCCAAACACAAGTTGAACAGACCAGTTGACAGTGGATCTCCCTGTCTCAACCTTTTTTTTTACATCGAATTCTTCTGACAACGTGTTTTGAATTCTTAGTTTTGTTGAGGTATTGGAGAGCGTCCATCGAATCAATCCTATTAACTAGGGGTGAATACTCAACTCCTTTAAAATCAAAAACAACTTAGCTCTGTGAATAAATACTATCATAAGCTTGTCTACTTTCGTGAAATTAGTTACAACTTTAACATGTATGATCAAATCGTTCCATTATATGAGCAAAAATATTTCCTTTATAACTAAGGTTCAATTGGTGCTGATTGCTCACAATCATAGGAGTCGAATGAAGATCTCGAGTTCTATCCTCAGTTCAGTGGCAGGATTTAATTAGAAGAAACATTCCGTAGCGGACACTGTTAGCTGCATATAAATCATATAAATTGCGGGGAAGGGAGGGGTTTGTCCACAGCTGAAAATTTTAGATATTTCACGTTTAAAATATGGATATTTTAGTAATTTTATATCTTTTCCAAACTTCAATATCGGAGTTGGGAGACGGGATACCACCCTTTTGTAAGTTTAATTTAGCCATGAATTCTAAGCTCTAATACCGAAATGCCCAACTGGTAGACGGGGGACAAGGATACTGCTTAGATAATATATTTAAAATTAAATAAATTTCTAAAATTATATTTACTTATAATAAAATACCATGCATAAACATTACTAAAATAATTTTAGACGGCAGCAGAAACATTTTGATCGAAAATGCCTGTGTATTTTACAAGTTGAATAATGTCCTATAAAGTGTAAAAATTAGAATGAGAAAAATGTTCAATTTCTGTTTATGTCGCTGCTTTCTTATTTTGGGAGTTGAATCATCAATTCATATATATAAAACATATTGTGCATTTTTAGTTAAGTGAATTGCTTAACATACAAGTAAAATCTTTTAATCCGAGCGTTTTAATTTTAATAAAACATTTACGTTCATTAGAATTAATAAATTAGACTATATATCATCTGAAAATATGCATCCGCTAAATCCTAACAACAACACTCATAAAATGTAATACAAAACAGTTTTATCACACTACACAAATTAATTATGTACTGCAGATTAAAAAACTATTCAAAGAGTATCACTTGGCTACACAAATTAGGTTCCCATGGTTATCAATGCAAAAACTAAAGAAACTATGCTTCATATGAAAATGGAAGTAGTAACTTAGTCATCCCTACCTTTTGCCTCTCGTCAACAATAGGTTGGCTACAGTATGATCCAAACAACACAAACCAGAGTGAAAATAAATATTTTGCAAATTTTTTAGGTGGAAACTTGAAAGTTAATATTTCGAGTCTGATACAAACAAGTACATTACTTTAGATCCTTTCCTCCATTGCAAAACTCCTAATAGTTTAGGAAATTTTAAGGGGCCTATCGAAACGTCTTATACCTTACGAAAATAAACACAGATCTATCTTACGATAATTGTCATAGGCATGAATGAATAAAATAATGCTTGGTGGGTTTGACTGGAATAGTTTTTTAAATAACATTAGAAAAAATATTAAATGTCTTTAAAGTTTTTGTGCACTTTATCCATCACATCGACTACCGCTTAATATTGAGCACAGAAACAACAAAACAAATGTGCGAAGAATAGTTATGGACTGCCATCACTGTTTTTCCGGCTTATATATAACAAAACTTTACATATAACGTGAATGCACTAGCCTTTTCCTAGAATGTCCTCTATGAAGGTCATTTGTCTCAGCATAATCTAAGGCAATATACATCAAATCACTCATCATAGTAAATTTATGGGAATGCTATTTCAATACATATCTTGCTCCTTATATTAAGTATTTTACAAAATCATAATATAACCAATAAAAGTAAAACCATTAATTTTTTAGCTGATGCAAGTAATGTATATTAAAAAAACATTTAAAGTGTAGTAAAATATATTCAGATTTCCGTACAAATTCAGGTGGTAGTCACAGTCATGTCCAAAAGTTAAGCATAATTCGAAAATGCGAAAAATTCGGAGTTAATGTAGATACAAAGGTTCACAATCAGTTGTAGAGAATCGTAGAACGATGGTAAATCATTGTGCATATGCAAAACAGTTCAGTCGACGTCAACATGCGCAAAGCACCGGCGCACGTCAGAACGAGTATAAAACGGCCTCAAGTGGCATGGCCAGTTGAGGCAAGATTTCGCAATTTCTGTGATACGAAGCGTTGTTAATAATCAAAACGTACGAAAGATGTACCAAAGATGCTAACTGGATATGTTCTTGAAGGGACGAATTATTGGAATGCAGGAATCCGGTTGATCTCAAACCCCAAATCGTCTCGAATTCTGAATGCGCCCCTGTGTGTGATCTCCAGACTGTGGTAGAGGTTCTAAACCACTGGAGATGTTACTCGACGACCAGTATCAGGTCGTCCAAGGGTAACAACAGTTAGGCAAGACCGATATATGGTGATAACTGCGCGACGTCAGAGGAACTGTTCTGCCAGACAACTGGGTTCAGCCCTGACAGTCGCACAGGAATCACTGTTTCGAGACAAACTAGTTACAGAAGACTCAGACACGTTGGTCTCTATTGCAGACGAGCAGCAGTTTGCATCCCCCTGACGTCTGCACAGAAACGCGTGCGTTTACAGTGCAGTTTGGAACATCGGGAGTGGAGTGAACAACAGTGGGACAATGTCATGTTCAGTGGCTAGTCCAGGTTTAGCCAGAAAATTGATTGCCGTCGTACCACGATCTGGAGAGAACGTGGAACGAGTTTTCACCCGGGAAACATTACGGAAAGACATCGTCTTCCGTTTGGGGGAGTCATGGTCTGGCCAGGCATCGTGATGGACGGCCGCACAGACCTCCACATCTTTGACAAGGGGTCGGTTACTGGTCAAAGATACGGAGACGAAGTCCTTGAACCTAACGTTCGATTGTTTCAGGGTTCTGTTGATCCTGATTTCATATTCATTCATGGATTATAACCCGACTCCTCACCGTGCGGCCTTGGTTGACGACTTCTTTCAAACTGAAGATATCCAGCACATGCAGTGGCCTGCCAACTCTCCTGATCTGAATCCAATAGAGCATATGTGGGATATGCTCGGGAGACATCTTGCAGCCCTCCTCTACCCATCAAGCTCCGTTCCGGGATTAAAAACTGCTCTGTGTGAGGCTTGGAACTCTTTGAGCACACACTTCATCCAAATCCTCATCGAAAGTATGGAAACTCGTTGTGCAACATGAGTGGCTTCCCTATGTTCCCACACACCGTATTAAATTGCAGCATCACATTGTTTTAATCATTCTGTTTCACTGATGTTGACACTCATATTGTGACCATTTCCCTTTCAACACTTTTCTTTGGATAATAAAAGTCGTTATTATCCTTGTTTTACATTATTTTCTTCTCCTATAACTCTATTATACCCAAATACCGCGTTTCCGTCCATCCCAATGTAGACTTTCTGAAATTTTCACATAAAAAGCAACTATGCTTAACTTTCGGACATGATTGTAATTTACGCTGATATAAATCTACTGCATTATTCTTCAAACTTTCCACTTTCATCTAGACAAAGCTTGCCTCATTAAAAGGCATGCTTTCAAGCTCGAATTTCAAACAAACATACTGAAGTATATAAAATATTAAAAATAATATTGTAACTGTAATTCGTTATTTATGTACATTGTCAAAATCTTTTGTTTCGAATCAAACTGCATGATTGCTTAAAATAAAAATACTTTGGTAACCCGAGAAATCTAGTAATTATTTCTCCTAACAATGCAGTGGGGAGTAACTTATGAAAAAAAAAATTATTCAGTGAATCAAAAGATAAAGAGGTGCTTATGAATTTCAATTAAACATAAGAAATCCAATTATTAAATGTATATTATCTAACAATGATGCAGTTATACAAATTAGTTTGAAACCAAATTCTAGAAATACTTTTGTTTCAAGAGAGCAAATTGAATACATGTTGGGTTGCGAAGGTTTCATTTCAATTAAGTGCAGTTAAAAATGAACAAATTTATATTTTATATAAAATTTATATTTATTTTTCCTGGTATTTATATAAGTATTTATTAATAATGATTTATAATATACAGAAAAGAAATATTTTGTACATATTGAAGATAAAGTTCTAAACGTTTAATATTTCTTTATGGCATGATGTGATTAAACTTAACAAAGAAGTTTATTTTTATGATGTCTAGGTTTTGGTTTACTCAAGTAAGGCCTCAGTTTAAACAAAACCTCGACGGCTGCATGACAATAACTGGTAACTATTTTAGCATAGCCATCTTTATCTAAAGTGCTTAATCATTTTAGATTATTCATTTTCTGGTGTTTTATCCCGAATCGTACCAAAAACTAATCAGCACCAGGGTCATACGCAAGTGACTTACCTACCAAATTTTATAAAATTCTTCACATTAGTTTTTGAGATAGAGTGGATACATACGTTGCACAGACAGACACACAGACACACGCACAGACAGACAGACACACAGACACACACACGGACGTCACAAGACGTGAGAAGGAACAAGACGTCACAAGACGTGGGAAGGAACAAGACGTCACAAGACGTGGGAAGGAACAAGACGTAACAAGACGAGGGAAGGAACAAGACGTAACAAGAAGTGAAAAGAAAGTTACAAAACGTGGGAAGGCAATTACTTATTAACGAATTATAATACTGGAATGCATTGACCGACAGAAAATCTCTGAAATTTCCATTTCAAATTAACGTGAGAATGATGTTTTGCTCATGCGCCACGAAGAAAGTTATTATAGCAAATTGACAGCGGATTTTGCATGGTATATGTATTTTAAACAATTCTCCCAAAACAATGACTTGTCGTAAAGGACCAGTTTTGCTCTTGTTAAAGCTAAATAACACCGATTAGTCATTAATGCATTGGGAATAAGGCAGTGAGTTTACTTTTCCACCATTACTTACATCGGCACTAAAAGCATGAGAAGTTCCGATTTTGTCTTCGTCGAGTAATGTCTGGAGCGTCAACTATGCCCCTCCAAACATACTGACATCACTTTGTTTATTTCTACTCAAATTCGTGAATGTATTCAGCAGTCATTGCTGTATTTGGTCTGACAAATATCATTGTAAATAAATTCAAATGCGTAGTTGAGTATATTTGTGATTTTACTTACATTTCTTATTGTTAAATACATGTAAATAATTATAAACAACATTTAAAGGATTAATTTGAATTTTAAAATACCTTGTTTATAAATGTAAAAATTTTCAAAAAACCATTTAACATTTAAAATATCTGTAAGTAATCAAAACGATTAAATATGTGACGCATTTGGTCTGGGTCTGTAAACTGGTACGCAGGCTCATTCAGACATATCGGATATTTTTTCAAAAAGGGATTGGCTTGGTCAAAGAAGGCGGACAATTTCTAGTAAAATTACACTTTACAGTTACAGTTTGTTGTTGTTGTTGCTTATGACCCCTGTTTCTGCATTAGCACGAATACAGGTCCAGTGACACCAGAAGAAGGACAGAGAGAATGCCACACAAGACAAGAATACAAAGTTTATTAATACATGCAAGCATCACTGACTAAGGTCTGAAGGGTGCAGCTTCTCATTTAACGAGGACCCAGAAGGCGGAAGACTGTCTTCATCCTCAGGAAAACAACCATGCCTTACTCGGGATTCGAACCCAAGCCCACTAGACAGCAGTCGGTGACGCTATCCACTTCTCCACCTGGGCGGCACAGTTACAGTTTAAGTGCTGTTAATATACACATCATTTAACAACATGACCACAAATGATTTTTACTGTTTTGGTTGTCTCCTCAGCTTTCTTCATTAGTAGTTTCATCCTTCGAGACAAGAATAAGCCTTTAGAAGTAATCTTTATTTCCATCATTGTAATATAAAAGCACACTTTCCTACAGTTGAAATTAATGGAGGATTTAATTAATGATTAATGCAGTTTATTAATCAATATTGAAAAATATAATTTGCTTAAATGTCTAACGACACTTTCTTCACTTGCGCATTGCACAAGTTTAACATAGTACATGTTACAACGAGATAATTAATAATATTTAAAATATTCACTTTCATCCGTCCGCACTTGCTTCCGCACATCCGTCAGCACTTGCGTTTCTAATATACCGATGCCCATGTGGGCTTACGCACCTCTCCTAATCATTTTTAATCATTATATAATCCTCTGCCGAGACATTGGTACTATACCACACTCTAACAGTACTCAATTAATGTACAACTCTTTATACCCTTTAATAAAATGTTATCTATTCCACTAACTGTGAAACTTACTCTATACTAGCAGCATACCCGTTCTTCGTAAGGAGTATATAATATAAAGAAACGTATAATTCGCAATCATGTGTAAATTATGTTAAAATATTAAATTTATTGCTCCTAAAGAGAAATTTAAGAATATATATTCTCACTATGAAAAATTATCTTCACGGGCAGATCTGAAGATAAAACATCCTGGCCCCTTTTGTAAGCAAATTTATAAAAAACAAAGTCATAAACACTTTTCAACTTTGTTGTAAAGTGTTAAAAAAGGAATTAAATCAATATATGCAACCACGTACTACTTATATTGTCGCAGATTAGAAAATATGCCTGTGTGTTAGTAGAAGATTACCCGTATTTAAAATATGAGTCTCAAAAATATTTGCCAAAATAAAGAGATGACGTAATAAATTGAAAATATCAATAATCTCCGTACTCTTTATACCAGAAGATCGTAATTGATTCCAGTATATGCCAATATATATCAAAACATATGTCAATATACCTGTACTACTTATATTCTCGTAAATAAAATATATACGCGTGTATTTGTACAAGATTACTCGTATAACGTACAATAATATGAGTTTAAAAAAATTTTGTCATAATAAAACAATTGCATAATAATTTGAAAATATCAAATAATCACTGAATCAATAATTCCCGAAAATATCAATAATAATAAAGTTTAAACCTAAAGACCGAAATTGATATTATCCAATCAAAAATTCTATAAGAAAAATCAAATATTTCTTTTCTAAAATACATCTCTATATCCATTAATTTATTTTTCAAATCGAAAAAATAGCAATTAAAATTAACAGACAGATTTAATTTTATTCATTACTGAGCAACATGATATAAGATAGAATCTTCCTCATAAACTGCGAAATTAAATAACCATTTTGATTTCTTTATACTTTTCATTGTTCAGTAAAAGCTTGTGCAAAATAAACCATGGAGGTAGATTTCCCATTTAAATCATTTTTCAAACAATTCATGTTTTCAAAAAGTAGTTAATTAGCGCAAAAAATCTCCCATCAACCTCAAAGATAAAGTTTTAATTCACTTTCAAACGATTTTCAAGCTTTTCGTTTGGATAAACAACGAAGTTAGAGAGTAGAACTCTTAGGAAAAAGTTTCGTTTTTTATTAATATCTCGACAAGCCCTCGTCTTAGATACTCGAAACTTAGGTTAAATTGATGGGGGGCTATTTCCAGGCTACCCACAAAATGTAATCAAATTCGGTTCAGCCGTTCTCCCGTGATGACGGGACAAACAGACAGACAGACAGACATATTTTCAATTTTATTTATATAGATTGAATTGGGTATAACAAATTAAAAATTCCTACCAGCTATAGATTAGAGAAGAAGAGATAGTATCAAAGAAGAGATAGTATCAAATGGAGGAAGGGGAGAAAAATATAATTATTCCTTAGGATAGAGTAAAAGAATAACTACGTCAGCAGAAGGAAATAACTCGTATGTCCTTTGAGTCCAAAAACTATTAATGAAGTTTATACAGGGTGTCTAGTGCTATCGGTGCCCAATGGCTATTTCCTCAACCGTTAGACATAGAGAACACTTCCAATTGTAAAATATGTTTCAAATTTTAAAATCTATTATCTTAGAAACAGTTTAAATCAATAAATGCATATTTTAAAGAAACACGAAATATAAATTTTTATACAGTCCCCCGGTCTCACCAATTATATTCAGGAAAATCAGTCTCATACAATTGTATGCAAATAAGAAAAAATCATCCTTTTACGACCAAAATTGTCCGACTTATAGCAGTTTAAATTTGGAGCACTTTTTGTGCTGAGAAATGATCGACACGGTCCCTGATTGGTTGGTTGCCTGAGACGGGACATTTTTATGCGTACATTTTTATTCATAGAGTTTAATGCTTAATAAGTTGGTGAATTTTGGTCGGAAAAAGAAGATTTTTTTTTATTTTGCATGAAATTGTATGAGGATGATTTTCCTAAATATAATTGGTGGGACCGGGAGACCGTTTAAAAATTTATATTTCTTATTTTTTTCAGAAATGCATTTATTAATTTAAACTGTTTTTAAGATAGTGATTTTAAAATTTAAAACATTTTTGCAATTAGAAGTATATCTCTGTGACTAACGGCTGTGGAAATAGCCATTGGGCACCGATAACACTGGACACCATGTATGTTGTAGATTAATTTAGACAGCAGTATGTGGGAAATTTTGCAAACAATGAATGTGTACATCTCTACAAAAATATACTATCTCCTAATATAGTATTGAGAAGGGGAAAAATCTTTTGATAAGTTGTATGTAAAAGCCTGTGTGTAGACTTCTAGCTCACCTACAACTCATGTGTGCGACAACTATAATCTAACATAATAAAGGGAAATATCTATCTATGCGCGCAGGCTGTAACGATATATCTAAGCTTCGAACAATCATGGAATTTGTTGCACAGCTACTTTTCAAAGTCCACACATGTTCACTTCGGCGTTATTTTTTTTTAAATTCCTTTATTAATTATTTTCTGGTTTTGCTCGATTTAAGCCGATTTTAACAAAACTGATTCCTCACTGACCTAAGATGTTATTACAGTGTTTCAATCTTGACACCATCGGAAAAATCGAAAAATTTTCTTTCAAAAAAATTTTGAGCAAAGTCTATACGTATAATGGAAACATTTTGATACATTTTTTAAAAATATATATTTTTCGTACGTTTTAAACTTCTCCGTTTTTTATATTACGATATACAAAATTTGACATGCGTTTCAACGTTCATATTTTAGCAGCAGCAGTTCCTAAGTATTTCAGACTACTCCAGAAAAACTAATTTCAAATACCCATTCATTAATTATACCTTTTAAAATCCTGTCTTGTAATAGATTTTTTTAATTAAAGAACGCATCTCCGACATTACTGCCTAAGCTGGTCAATAAATTTAAGCCCACCCCCATGCGCCAGGGAATCGGGTTATATATATTTTTCTTTCCGGCTGTTTTACCACTGAAGTCACGCCCCACAGATCTGTGCACAACCTTAGCGGGATTATCAGAGCCATTTACTTTCATTCGCGTTTTCATGAGCAGTGTGTTGAACATGTATTCAATTGTAATTCTCATAGTTTTACTTTCCTTATATATAATAATGTATAAAGAAATTCTTGTGAAGGAGTCGAAAATTCGAATTCGAGTTTTCGACGGGAGAGCACGTTTCAAACATCCCTGATCACGAATCGAACATTTTTGAGGTGATGTGTGTGTGTGTGTGTGTGCGTGCGTGTATGTGTGTGCATGCGCGCGCGCGTGTGTGTGTGTGTGTGTGTGTGTGTGTGTGTGTGTGTCAGTGAGTCTGTGGAGACGATACCTCACGAACGAATGAAGCGATTGGAATGGAATTTGGTACAAAAATGACAGTCCATGAATACTGGAAGCCTATTGTTTTTAAACATAATCGAATGTTCCGAACCCCCTAAATTTTCGAGTGAAATTTTGAAAAAATCATCAAAGAATCAAAACCTTTAATAATGTTACGCAAATAGACATTTCTTATGTAGTTTTTCCTTAGAAAATGATTGCCATAAACTTTAGAACGCTAGCATAAACCGTTCTCGAGATATTGAGCATTTTTCAAATAAATTTATTAAAAAATCCCATAAATTAAAAAAAAAATTAAATGTTGAAAAACATGTTTACTTTTCACATGTAATATCTTGCCATAAATTTAGTGCCATCACTCTCAAGGATTTAACTCGTTCCATTCATGAGAAAAGATACTTTAAATAATACTTTTGCATTTGAACCCCAATAGTCATTTGTCTGCTATAAGAATAACTTATTTCTCCGTCCATAACGCTCGACGAGATTTTGGCAATGAATTTGACGGAATGTCGCCAAATTGACGACTTTTTTATGTGTTGCCAAATTAATGTAAATATCGCCAAATGGATAGAAATGACGCTTAGTCAATGAAAATGACGACTAATTAATAAAAATTCAATATCTTGGAAAGAATAAAAATATCTACGCTAAGAATAATCTATGTTTTTTACTGTAAAAGTAGTAAATTCATAGCATTATATAAGGAAAGTCATATGCTGCCCACATCAGATTTTTTGGTTTGGCAGAGAGTACGTGCGATTTGATTTGCGCAATTTTCCGGATCGAAAACATTTTAAATGGTATTCAAATGTATTATTTACGTGCACTTCTTTAATTATCTATACGCAGTCAATGCTTATTTAGAACTCTGACAACACTGTGTAATTTGTTCTAGTACATTATAAATAAATGTTTTTGAAATTGATTTTCAAATGTGTGTTTTGATTTACACGATTTTAAGTACTAAAACTTTTAAATCGCCACATGAGGTTCAAAGTGAAATTCATTTCAAAATAGGAGTAAAATAATACTTGCGACAAATGCATGCCGCTGCATCCCATTTTAAAAATACTGTCAGTTACTAAGCAGAACCGGATAAAAATTTCCCTCTTCGATATTTTTTTTAACATATTTTCCTGCTCTTTTGAAATTTCTCTTATCGCAAGCCGATAATTTTATTTTCTACAGTTTTCGGGTTCTTGTGTCGAGTTTTGTTTCTAATTTTGTTTTCGACAGAAAGATTTCCCCCCCCCCCCTTGTACTTTATTCAATTCTTATTTAAATAAGAACTATTTTCCCAAACGAAGAAAACAAAAACCCTGCAAAGGGAGTTGTGGATATGAAGTTTTATTTTTCAATTTAAAGCCACAGAATGTGTATTTTTTCGATAATGGAATGTACAGAAAAATGATTTATTTACAGTAAACCATTTGCAAATACATATTTGTATATAAAGTAAAATATGAATTGTTCAATTTGCGACTTTTACAAATTTAAGGCAAAATATCATTATGAAAAAAAATGTAAAAATTCTCTACGACTAAACTTACGAGCAACGACATAGTATAATGTATTGTATATATGTAAAAGGGAAAGTATATAGTGGTCCGATATACGTTTATTCGGATTTTTATAGATTTATACATTTTGATTAACTTATTTGTCTATTTAGACTCCTGAACAATTTTTTTCTGAATTTTAGACTCCTGAACAAATCTAATAATTAAAAACAAGTGGAATGATGATCTTAATTAAGAACCTCAAGAAATCAATAAGAAAATGTCCTTCAATTATTACTTATTAAACTTAATCCACACTTTGCAAAAAATGTTCAATATTTGCAATATTTCTCCTTGAACTTATATAATAATTCTCAGAAAAAGAAAAGAAGTTAAATCTTCGGTGTTAAGAATAATAAACACGCAAACAGATGCACAACTTACAAACGTCTATAAGCAATCGTTCAATTATCGTTCTATAAGCAACATTGTGCAATATATTCTACGCGAATTAACGGACGATAATAAATACTTCTATTAATTTAAGTCAACTAAATATTTGAAAAGCTAATAAAATGTTCGATTGTTTGTCTAGATTGTTGTTATTGTTATATTTATTGCAATTATTCGATTATCTGTCTAGGATTCTAGATTGTTTGTTAAGCAAAATACATCACCTTTACAATAAAGCTAAAACTTTAAAAACAATTAAATCTAGAGGTATAAAAATTCACTATTTTGTGCATAGACTATTCTAAACAAAACTACTGGTAGTGACGAATAACCTGATATTTTCAATCAGTAAAAAATAAATAAATTTGCTGTTGTTAAAAATAGTATAGTAGTAACATATGGCATGCGATATTAAAACCTAAATTGAAGAAACATAATTTTCACTCTTTTAATATTGGTTGCAAATTAATAGGTCAGTTTTCATTTCTTTCATTTTTAATTTCTTTTCATACAAGCATGAACAACGTTTGGGTCCCATTATCAGATTTTAAATTGCATTAATTGCAGAGAGGCTCAAAAAACGATCCCCTTAGTTTGAACACTGAAATAAAGATTGGATCCTGCTTTTTGGAGCTCACACAACGATTATGTTGCGCTCAAAGTGACAAAATAGTAAGAAGGACGTGAAAACAGAAGGGTATACACTCTAAGGCAAAAAAAATCGACTCAACAAAAAAAGATTATCCAAATGAGACAAAATTTGGTAAGTGTAACGTGGATGTACAGAAAAATGAATGATTAGAATTTTAGAACAATTGGATGATTTATTGCATTGAAAGATCTACACAAAGTGAGCATGTCAATATGTCGTTAGTCCATCTCTGGCATTGATACAAGCTGTTACCCGACGTGGCATTTATACATAAAGTTACCGGATGATGTTCTGAGGGACGTCGTTGCAAATGGCCTGCAATTGACGAGCTAATTCGTGCACATTCTGGGCTGGTCGCAGGTGACGCCCCATCTCAGCTCAAATGTGCTCATAGGCGAGAGATTGGGGATCTGGTTGGCCAAGGAAGTGTGTCGTAAGCACGCAGACAATCAATAGAGAGACATGCCGTGTGTGGCCTGGCATTATCTTGCTGAAAAGTTAGCCCGGGTGTCGCGAAAGGAATGGCAATACAACGGGTCGTAGAAAGTCGGCAATGTACCGCTGTGATGGTGCCTATCAAAGGGGTCCGGGTATCATATGAAATGGCACCCCAGACCATGACTCCCTGTTTCCGGACCGTATGGCGTGTGATAGTAAATGCAGGATATTGACGACGTTCGGGTGGTCTCCAGACACATCTGCGCTGGTCGTCGGAACTCAATTCGGAACAGGTTCATCACTGAAGACAATTCGTTCCCAATCCGAACAATTCCACGTTGATCGCGGCAAGCACCGTTGCAATCGCTATTGACGATGTATACTGATCAATGACAGGCGGCGTAATGGGCGCCGCGAGTATAGATTCCGTTCCCGTAGTCTTCTATTAATGGTCAGGGTGGTCACTTCCGTGTTTGTCACACGTTGGGTGGTTGATATCGACGAATCTCCTGCTGTCACAGCTGCTCTGAAAATTGCTCTATCTTACCTTTCTGTCGTCGCTCTAGGCCGTCCGCTTCCCGATGAAATCTGCCATTCCGACTCATTCCTGCCAACATCGTCTAATTGCTGCATCGCTCCTACCCAAATGCCGAACAATTCGTCGGTGTGCCTATCCAGCCTCATGCTGTCCGACCGCACGCCCTCTTTCAACCTCCATCATATGCTCGTAATGGCCGCGAATTCACCGGCGAGGCTTTGTTACATTCAATGTACGTAAACACAATCGAAATCCACTGCATGTTTTGTTACTGAAAGAGAGGTTCGCTCCTTATACCATGGTGCTCAGTTTCAATGCGCTATAGTTCCAGCCAATGAATGTAGACTAATCATTCATTGACTGCGAATTGTTGATCATTTGCATATTCGGTCGGAATGTGTCTGCATGTACAGTTTCATTACTATTGGATTATTTTGCTGGGGAGTCGATTTTTTTGTCTTAAAGTGTATGTACGAAAAAAATTTAAGTTGGACAGTACCAAATCTACTCAGCAAAATTTCATGAAATTCAGTTTAGCCTAATTTCCTCTGATGATGTGAGAAATAGCAGATGGAGTATGAAATTTATGTATTTAGACTGAGATAATTTTATCGGAATAATATATAATATGAATGGTGAAAATCAATACCACTTAAGACATTTCAACCTTAACTTTCATGAGACGTTTATTGTTTAGAAAACACAATATAGATTATTTCAATATTTTAACTAAATGAACAAAGTATTTATGAAAGCTATAATTATTAAAGCTTTACAAATTTAGCAATGCTGCATATTATTAACTGCTTATTAATATTTTACTTTTTAATTCTGAAGCTTCTATTTTCTGTTATAAGTCTAAGATATAAATGGTGATTGGAAAATTTATGACCTTTATGATATTGTAGTAACTGAACTGACATGACAGACTCTATTACCCTAGCTTGGTCAAATGTTCCTGGATGTCGAAAGTGTAGGAGTTACTTATATCTTTCTTTTCACTCTCGCGGTTTTAAATCGTCATCTGTGTTGTGCCTGTGGCATTATGTAAATTATTATTATTCGCCAAGCCGAAATCTTTGTTCTCATAGATATTGTCAAATTACTGCTGCTAAACACCTTATCTGGTTTCACTCATTTTCTGAAAACTTGAGTGGTTTCGAAGATATTACAATTTATTGCAAAATTCTCAAATATGTACGCCGCACACATCGAGCTATTTAAAAATGCGTCGTAGTTCCCCCCATCACAGTAACAATGTTCCAAATTTGGTTTCAATCATTTGAGTAGGAAAACAGGCGAAATTTACTAACATATGTACCGACAAATAGAAGAAATTCCGAAAAGAATATTCGTGTACTCTACGATTTAAAACAGGATTTCCAAATACTGAAAAATATGTTTGACAGGAAAACAACAAGTTCCCACTTGCGAGGAAATATATATTTATAATTTTCTTTAGAAAATTACGTAAGTTTAAAGTAACAGAAATTTCAAAGAAATATACTGAGACAATCAAGAAAACCGCTGCTTGTAAGAATAAAACTTGCAATACTTAATTAAAGAAAGCAGGCATATGTCAATTATATGAATACAGTTGTTTTTGAGGGCTTTCTAACCTCCTTTGATAAGCTAAAAGAACAGTATGCGCTCTTAACAGACACTAAGACCGAACTGCGACATGGCAGGAAACATAAATTCAAACAGAGTTTGAACAACCAAAAAGAAAATTCTCCGGCGGATGCCACTCAACCATTGAAAAAGTAATCATAAACATATCAACATGGGTTGATAAAAGGTCGCTTCCCTCACTGTTCCTTCTTGGCGGATTCTATTAAGAGTGCATACCATTAGCCTGAGAAAGGAGGCTGAAAACGTCCTCAAAATTGTAGTGACCTAATTGATATATACTTGCTTTCTTCAAGAAAATATTGTAAGCTTTCTTCGATAATAATACAAGAAGACGTCTGGCTGTGTCGTCTGTAGCTTATGAAATTTGTTATGCATGTACCTCAAAACCCAGGACAATATTTTTCGGTGAGTATTTTTTAAAAATTCGAATTACTTTATTGTTATTTTATGTCAAAGAAGCTTCCCGTTGACTGCTGATTTATACTATATATTCTATGACACGGTAGCTGATGGCGCCATCTGGTGTTGGTATTTTAAACTTAAATCGTCTTTCAGTAAATAACTATTACACTAGAACATTAATGCATCTGCCGATTTTTTATTATATTTTGGATACAATATTCATTGGTGAAACTTGGCATTCAATTTAAAATTCCGGGTTATTAATTCATTTGTGGAATATTGATGATTGTTTTTTTCATGAAACACTTTCATTTCGTGTGACCTAAAAGATAATTTGCATCATGATTAGTATCAGAATTGAAAAAACATGCATATTTTTCAGATTTCTTGTATTTACCTATATAAAAATGTCTATTTTTGAAGTCTGAGTGACGCCAATGGAAAATTAATTTTAAAGCAAGTTTCTCTGGGAGGAAGGGTTCGTGGCGCCGACCCATCTTCTAGCCAGAACTGCTCAGGTTTTGAGTTAAGAGAAAGGTCCCGATATTAAAAGGGGTTTGACCATTTCGGTTACATGGAAAATATAAAAACAAAAATATATTTAAATGATAAATTTGTAACGAGGAATTCGAAACATAAAGATAAATTGTACATATTAAATGCTGGGAGGAGGAACTTGTCCATAGTGCATAGCGTAACATGAACGAGGGAGGATAATGTTCCGTTATTCATTAGTGTAACTAGGCATTACATTTGTACCATTTTTGTTCAAAACAAGCATTTCGGAAATTAATCTGTATTATTTCCATTCTCATTTGTATTATTTATTAATAGAAAATGTACCTGACGTTGCCCGGGATTGTGGGGGCAATTCTCGAGTAAATACTATACCGGAACCTGGAGCAAATACCTGAAAACCAAAGAACGTTTTAAAAATATATTCGTTTATAACAAAATTAAAACAATATTATCTTGCATGGGTACATACACAGCTACGCCATGATTGCTCATCTTAAATACCGGGCAACGGCGGGTACATTGTGTAGCTTCAAATATATTAAGTCCGGAAACCAAAATTATTTTAACTGTGATTCTCATAAGTATAAATATCTCTCAGAGAAAATGTACCTATGTAAACTTTAAATTACAAATATTATGAGTCATCAAACAAAACCGGATAAATATTTCATTCGCCATTTTTTTTTTATAGTAGATTTTTTTTGTTCTGTTCAGACTTCGTTTTCTCTTTTTGAAACCGATATTGGTCGCTCTGGCTTTTCAAGTATTTTTTTTTTGTTTTGTTATTTTATTTCATTTTGTTTAATTTATGCTTTTCGAAAAAGGTTTTTATCCTGTGTACTTTATTCAATCCTCATTTGAATAAGAACTGTTTTCAACACATAGAAAAATATTTTCGATGAATGTTTTTGTAAAGTATATTTTTCTTTCCAATTCAAAGACGTTAAGCTGTATTTTTGCGATAATGAAAAAGGAAACGAACTAACTTTATATCGCAGCAAACCGATTGTGGAGAAATTTATTCGTGAATAAAATGGAATTAAAGTTATTGACATAACGGATTTTCAGAGAGCGAGATGAAAATAACAATGTTAAAATGGCGTGTTCCGTTAAACTAATAGGAAAATTATCTGGGATACAATTTTATTTCACTATTCAGCGCGTATAATTATCGAGAATTACAAAATTTATAAATTTGTTTTGCCTCCAAAGGCTGCACTGAGTACAAGAGACAAACAAATGAAAATATTGGATTTCAAAATTTTATGAAAATTTCTGTACGTTTATTTACTGCCTCTTTAGAAAGCGAAGGTTCTCTGCCTCTAGGTCAAATCTATACCACATTCTGTTTTCTGTAAAATTCTCATTCGAAAGAAACTAAATTTGTAATTTTATTTTAATATAAATATATTTTATAAACTTTTGTAGTATATAATTACTTTTCAGAAAGCATATGTTTTATAGAAAAATTAGTGTACAAATTTAATAAATTTACATATTGTTCATATACATTATATAGATTTTGTATTTGTTATTTATGTCGTAATATTTAATTATTTAAAATTCAGTACATATACTCAATATGTGCATTAGAAAAACAGACATTCCGGCTTTGTGAAACCAGAAGAAGCCGCCAATTTCATTCCTTGAATCGAGATAAACCGTTTAATTCTATTTGAAGTGTTTTGGGTTGATCTTGACATCATATATATTTCATACATAAAGTGTCTGATTTTGTTGAAAATAAGTTAGTTGTGCAACGTTCATTAAATACAGACTAGAACATGTATGGCTATTATTAAAAAGAAAAAAAAATCAGATCTAACCCCGCAGTATACAGTGAAACAAACTGACTTCTAGATGAACAAAAAATTACATAATTATTGTACATGAATTTGTTATTATTTACATAAATTGTTACATAAGTCATCAACGTTTAGCTATTTACCTAGGAGAGGATGGTCCAATGACACACATGGTCAGTGGGTTAAGTCCCTTATCAAAACAAATCTGATGAGGGCAGCACGTAACTTTATATAATGCAATAAGTTCACTTCTTTCACAGCGAAGAAAATCATGTTAAATATCCACGGCATAATGTTCTTAATATAGAATTGCACATTTAGCGCTTCTCCGGACAACAACTTATAAAATTATTTCCAAGTATCAATTAAATTAATTTTATATTTCGCGCAAACTCTAAATTGACAATTAAAATCCGCAGTAAGCAATATAGTCCATATATTAAATATTTTAATGGTTAATTTATGAATGTGGCATAAGTTTTTGCAATTTTAACGTTATTTTCTTCACTCTGGCTGCGAAATATCGCCAAGTTGGCGATATTTAAAATTGGGCCACTATTGCATATCTTGGCATTACATTGGAAATATTTCCAATTTAATTCCGATATTGGGGTTACATTGGCTGAATTTTTTCATTGCAATATTACGCCAGTATTGGTGTTACAATGGAAATAGTTCCAATGAAACGCCAATATTGGCGTCATATTGTCAAAATATTTTAACCAAATATTGCTCCAATTCCGTCAAAATGTCCACTTTTTCTTATTTGTCCAATATTTCCAATATTGGCTGCCAATATTGGATTGCTAATAGGGTTCTAATAAAATATTATGGATAAAGTTTCAGAGGAAAATTATTAAAAGAAACCGAGCATAAGAGTATATTCATTATCCATCTGAGAGCCAAATGTTATGATATACTAAAATACATAGCTGATTTGTTAGACAAAATGTTCGAAACTTATTCGAAAACTTTTTGAAACGCCCGTTTCAGTACAACACATGCGCCATTAGTGAAAGTAAAAATGAAGGATAGAGAGAATAACAATGTATATAATCAAATATCAAACCCATTTCTTCTGAGTATAGTTATTTTTTCACCTACTAAGTTTTCGTTATATATAACTTCAAAATGTTCGACTTCATTAAATGAAAATATGGGAGAGAATTTTTCGTAGTAGAGTGATAAAGTTTTGTATGCGGACCCTGTTTGTGGAATAAATGAGAACATAAGATGTACCCTCAAAACAAAAATACATCAGCTGAATCCAAGGGAGAATAAGAGAATAAATCAGCATCTCAAGTGATCTAGCTGGAAGTAGAAAAATAAATGTTTGCACTCGAGATGAATTGCGACTGTAAAGGAATTCTCGAGTGTATGCATTCATGCTTTCATTTATTAGGAAGATCAGTCGATTTGCAAATAAATATAAATTTATCGAAAAATGCTTTGAACTGTATTCCGTCCCAACTCAAGTATTTAGCCGACAAGAACAAAGCAATTCACTGTTAGTGTAGTAAATAAAATTTTATTTTTTTTACTGGTAACCGTTTTCAATAGTAGATTTATTACATACAAAAATCACTTGCCAAAGTAAAACTTGGCAAAATGAGAGCAAACGAGTTATATCCAATAATTCAGCTAAGGAAACCGATGTAGAACTATTTCTTAATTTCACGTCAATTATCAATTTGACATGTAAAATGCAGCACAGACGTACGTTTCAGAAATCATTGGATTTCCTTCGACATGGAAAACAAACCTGGAGATGAACGTCCAAAATAGATCATTGTATTCTTTGATATTAGTCAAACTTATACACACCCCTCCAAACTTCCGAGAGGTTGGGTGGTAGGGGAAGGAGGGTACGGTCCCTGTGGATACCTCCCCCACTGGGTTCCGGTCTAAATTGAGTGGCACTTCCCGGCCGTCCAAACAGTTACCGTACACCTTTCGGGTAGGTCGGACGGTCTGGGACTCAACAACAACACCCCTTCAAAAAATAAGCACGAAAGTGAAAATCAGGCACTAATCAGAAGCAGCTACAACAATTTATTCCAAATTTTACAGTAACATAGAATATGATTCTGCTAACGAGTTAGTATATATAGAGGAAGCGCGGTCAAATCTTCGCCATATTAATAGCATGGTCAAACATAAAACAGGTGCAGTAGGTCGAGAAGGAGAAGGGCATTCATGATTTGGCGATTTATGGCCTAAACTGCGTAGTGTACCTTCTGTTTTTTTAAACTTCTATTAAAGACGAGGATGAACGTTATACGTGTTATACGTTATAAGTTTTAAAAAGTATATATGAAGAAAAATACGAAATAGGATTAGCATATTTTTATTACCAAAAATTTTTATTATTGAAGAATAATTTTGTTAATGAAGTCAATTTCGTAAAATAAATTGAACTACAAAGCAATTGCAAATAAAATATGATATGAAATAGATTAAAAGTATACAAATTATTGAAGAATATATATAATATATATATAAAAATAACTATAAAGTATATGGAAAAATTGTGTGCATACTTGCTTTGAAAATTGTGTTAGCAGTATCCATATCTGCTTTGTGGCGTAATACGACTGAGTCATTTTTACATATAATTTATTTTAATATATTGTATGCGTACCGTCAAATATAAAAGAATGCAATATTTACAATAATAAAATATTTGACTTTATATATATATTTTTGCTTATAAAATAACATTTCAGAATAAAATACAAAATTATGTCTAAATTCATAAATAAGGGATCTATTGAAATAGTCATGATTCTTAAATTGTCAAAACGTGTTCGGAGAGTTTTTGCATGTTTAATCGATATAGAATTTCGAAATTTTTTAAAAATGTTTTTCTATAAAGTATAGGAAATAAATAAGATCATAAAATATTATGCCACAAAATACAAAAATTGCATTTCATTATAATAGTTTCAGAGATTTGGTTGCTAATAATTCGTTTGAAAAGTGCTTTAAATACATATTGTGAAATTTGCATCCAAAATTAAGTAGACCGTGAGCACAATTCCAGTAGGCTAACTCAATGTGGCATAAAAATATCAAATGTTGTACATATCAAATATTTAAAACTTATAGCAAAAATTGCAGATTAATCTATCCAAAATTATTTCCAAAAATTTAAAAAACAACTAAAGCATTAGGACCAAAACTATAATTAAAGCTATGTGCAGAATTAAGTTTTAATGAGCTATAAATAAAGTAAATTTTTTATTAATGCTTCTGCATTATGTAATGTAAAGTATGTAAGTAAAAATGTATGATGTAAGTAAAAATATTTATACTGGTAGAGATGTTTCTAGATCAAGGATCCTATTACTTAAATTATGAGGAGCGTTTGAGGTTCTTTTACAGTTAAGATTGCTCATTTAATAGATTGCTAACGCATGATCAAGAAGTCGGTGATTCTAAAACTTCATTGGGCAAGGCATATTTTTTTTCTCGAGAACTAAACAAGAGTATAATACCAAAATAGTTCTTGAAAAAACTGATGTATCCTTTGATTTTTAATTTATGAACGGGGGGAAGATATATATTTTTAATTGAGATGTTTATATGAAATTAATTCTAACCAGCATCGGCAACCATAGAATTTATCCGGAGTGTGTGGGGGGGGGGGGAGACTCAAGGATAAGATTAACAGCATTGACTAGTCTGATTTCCGCCTTTGTGATTTTGATGTGCACCCTTGTCTTCCTCCATGGACGTCCATGCTAACTAGTAATACTTATTAAGTACGATTTACTCTGAACTAGAAATGAGATCATGCTCATATATCATATATCTTTATATAAAATGCACTGAAAAGTTATGATATAAAATCTAGCTAACATTCTCAATGAATGTAAACTATTATTATATTTTATTATAAACGTAAAATTTTATCATACGACACGCCTTTGTTCTCATTAACTAAATTCCTATTTTTCTTCCCTAGCCACCAAATCTTGCGAGTCACCAACCGTCGCCAAGTTTTACCTCGAAGGGAAAACATACGAGGATACCGAAAATAACTCGAACTATCAACAAAGTTCTCCAAATGCTTTTAAAGTGTTAGAATGACATTATAAGTTTTTTGTAATATCACAAACACCAAAAATAAAGCAAAACTTCTAATTATACAGCACTAAAAGCAATGAAATTAATAGCCGAATGAAATGCTGAAATGCACCATGCTAAAATCTAGCAAAATTACTTTTTAACTATATTTGTAAGATATATAATGGAAACAGATATTATCCATGAAAAGAGTAAAGTCCTCCTTTTACATGTTTTTACTTGCAGGCGTAAGTACAAAGTACATAACCATTATTTTACCATTTTATATTTCTCAAGCGCGCTCTCTGTCAGAAATCGCTATTGAAATGTACAGGCTCACAGTCGAGAGAAACCGCGTTCTCGGGAAATTCGTCCTGACAACACATTGTCTTTATCTTTGACGACGATTACAACCCTTAAGCTCTTTCCATATACATTACCTCGATGGATTTTGCCTATTATTTGCATACAAAAACAAGAAAGATCAATCATGCATAAGCATTGAATATGAAACACTTTCCAACTGAAATGCAATTTCATTTAAAAATCTCTAAAATGTGATACATTAAGTGGTGATATCTTTTACATTATCACAGTACTACAGTAATGTATTATACTTAAATATTTAAAACTGTATCGAAATATAAATCATCTAATTCTCTATGCAAAATCAATGAATATTTCATTCATATAACTTGCATTCCAGACTCCAGAGCTAAATAATTTTGTGTGAAAAATATTCAGCAATTCTTATGTAACTCACCTTACAATCACTTGATATATGTGCATTCTGCATAAGTTAAAATTAGGCTTCGTTGAAGAAATAATAAAAGTTTAGGGATCATTTAAAATCACAACTATTTTAATTGCGTAGGCACGGAATTTAGATACACAGATAATACACAGATACACAGATAATATATATGTGTGTGTGTGTGCGTATGTATTCAAAGTATTGGAATCGTGCCGAAGATCGGAACTCGAATTTTCGAAGGATCTACACGTTTTGGGACTTCTAGAACACGAAAAAACTATTTTTAGAAAGACGTCTGTGTGTGTAAGTGTGTATCTGTGTATTTTTCTGTGTGTCTGTGAGGATATTGCATCCACTCTAATTGAAAAACTAATGGACCGAATTTCATAAAATTTGGTAGGTATGTTCTTTGTGGGAAATCCTGATGTTCATTAGATTATAGTAGGATTCGTAATAAAAGAATCTGCCTTCTTTGCCAAATGGCCGGCAGAAATTTCCTTTATCCCCTCTAGCTAAAACCAATGGAACAAATGTAACAAAATTTGGTGTATAATATTTCAACAACCTACAAATGATTTATATACCAAATTTAGCAAAATGTGGTATATAAATCATTGGTAGGTTATTCTAGTATGATTCGGTAAAAAGGAACGGGCTATTTTTGCGAAATGGCCCGCGAAAATCGTTAAATATAAAAATAAAAGAGTACATGTGCTCAATTATATCAATTAAATTCCTATTTTATACGTGATTTTTGACAACAAAAAGAATAAGACTAACCCCATTACTCTAGGACTAGCCGTTCTAGAGATATTCTAGTTTTTTCGCGTTTTCGCTACGCCACCTTTGACAATAAGTCCAGCTATCTAATAAGAACCAAATTTAAGTTTAACGTGCAAATTCAATACCAGTTAAAATACTTATGGCTGTTATTTTGTGCAGATAAACTCAAATTATTATTGAAGAAATAAAGAGAAAGTGAATATGAGTCTGCAGGGAAAGACATGTGCTGCCCACATCAGAATTTTTAACAATATTACAACAATGATTTATAGAAGTGAACTGGGATTATTTGCAGGCCATTTCGAAAAAAAATGTATGATCTATATTTAAAGATCAACCAAATTTTTGTAGAATAAAATGTTCAACAAATTTAAGTGTGTACCAAATATTAACTCTCTAGGACGTAGGAAAGTGCATTAAAAATGCTATCAAATAAGTATATCATGAAGAGTTACATAAAATAAAATAAAAAATTGAAAAATTGTTATCTACCAATTACTTAAAAATTGTTATCTACAATCTGTTATTTTCAACCCGGGTTCAATAAAAAACTAATTGCGTGATATTATTTATTTATATTCCCATAGATCCGACAGACCGTCTGAAAAACATACTAAAATTTCATTTTGATAAAGTCATTTTTACGGCAGTTATCGTGCTAACGGACAGACAGACAGGATGAACAAAGTCATAAAAACTTTTCAACTAGGTTGTAAAGTGTTAAAAAAGAAAAAAAAAAGTTTCGAATATATACTTACACATTAAAAATAAATTAAGAAATGGAGAACACGGCAGGTGATAGTTTTGAATGTGAAATATCTATCAATAAGGAATATGGCCTTCTCTCACACTAATGTAAATTTGACAACGACGCTTCATGCCACAGATTAAGTGCTCAATGAAGTCGGAAGACAGTAATCGCAACTCTTGTATGAACAAGAGTTGCGACACAAGACAATTCGCAACTCTTGTAACGAAAGCACGTTGAAGTCCTTGAGTAGTATTTAGAAGAGTTTGTCGGGAAGCTACAGCTCTCCCGAGGGCATCCCATACATGCTCTATTGGGTTTAGGTTTGGAGAATACACTGGATACACCATTAACAGGAATACACCATTAACAGGAATACACCATTAACAGGATTCCCTCTGTCATTAGGTAATCGTTTACGAGCTCTGTGTCGCCTGGTGTTGTCTTATATAAGAACAAACTCAGAACCTATTGCACCCGCATAAGGGCGAACATAGGGATCAAGGACATCATCGCGATATCTTTAGTCAATCACACTACCGTTGAGGAAGAAATAGAATCCGCCGACTGAAGGAAAACCCAGCCCATACAAGGATGCTACCATCAGAAAATGAGTATCGCCGGACTATGTTAATCGCTTGACACCCTGTACCAGCCTGTCTCCACACAAAAATCCGTAGATTGTCTCATTTAAAGTGAATATGGACACATTGGTGAATATGTAATTGCTCCAGTCGTCTATGATCGAACTGACGTGTTCCTGACGTCATTGGACAGGGGCTGCTCTGTGCCTTGAAGACAATGCAACAAAAGTGGTTGGCGTCCGATCATAAAAGCCATGTGAGTGCAATCTCCTTCTCACAGGTGTAACGGATGCATACCTACATGTAGCTGCAGCAAGGCTAGAACTTGCCTGTTGCGTCGACCAATAACGCTAAGTAGCTGTCATCGGAAGATATTGTAACTCGAGGGTCGAATTGAGCCTGGTCTTCTGCTCATTGTTTAGCTGTTTTAAACTAGGCCCATAAACGTGAAATAGCAGGATGTTGGACTCTGAAGACTTCAGCAACTTCTCCAATGAATTGGCCGGATTCTAACCTACCCACTTCTCGCCATCGCTGACCACCATCTAAATGCCTTTGGGACATATCGAATGAAATGGATATTTCGAATTTTTACGCTAACGTCCATAGTAAAAGTAAGGACGTACAGAAAGAAACACGTGTTTTACCAAAACGCTGATTTACGTATTTGGCAAGGAGACAGTTGCTATTATGCACATGTTGCTATATTTGCATATTGTAATCGAAGTGTACAACAAGTTTCGTCCAATAAAAATCCTTCGTTCCCTCGTAATCTAAGAATTTGCAGTTTGTGCTTATTTTTTAGAAGAGAGTGTATTTGAGCGTTTATATTAGCTAAATTTATGTTGCCTGAATCTAAGCCACATAATTTTACAAAATGATGAAATGTCGAATACATGATTACAAATTCCGTTTTACGGTGTAAAATAACACAGATTACAGCTCTCTTAATACTAGATCCCGCTTATTGTTGCTACTGATTAATCACGTCAAATTACGTGCAAATTGATTGTTTATTTCGAGAGGCTTCTTGTAAAAGATAAAAAAATATAATATCTCGAGAACGGTTCATGCAACTGAAAATAATATTATCCGTTTTCATTTGGTTAAAAATACTTACAAAACATTTTTATCATTTGATAATATTAAATTTATTTTATTCCTTTTTATCATTTTCTCTATTTTACATCAAAAACGTGCTATATCTCAAGGACGGAGTATGGTATCCTTCTATTAGTCATGACATTCGCTTCTAAATAAATATAAACTATATCAAATGGCGATTTTTTCAACACATATTAATGAAGTTATGATTTATAAGGTTTTCTTTCAAATTTTGGAAACAGATATTCAAAAATTTCAAAATAATATCTTGGTTTAATTTTCTAGTTAATAATTTAGCTTTGAATTATTTCTTGATTGGGAAAACACTATCTTATTCTATTCCATGTGCTAAATTTGCTTCTGAGTTATAACGCCGACATGATTTTCTAATACACCAGAAAATGGGCATGGTAATTTTTAAAGAAGCTTATTTACTTCAGGTAGAATAATTTCCAAACCATTTAGTGGTTTGATAACAGCGCATTTATTTAATGTCATTTTAATTTTTTCATTTTGTATCAAAAAAACTTAAATCCACATAAAAGGCGCATGTCAGCTTCTTACAGATGATGGCATTCCTTTTTGAATAAAACATCAGATATACATATATACTTTTATAGCATTTTACAAATAATTATAATTTTATAATATTTCTTCAAAAGCTAAAAGTTCGAAAAATGGATATATTTCCTTTGGTCCGTTCAGCCAAACATCATTATGCATCTGACATTCGCCGATTACAATAATCATACCAAATTCTATTCTATACTAGCAGCATACCCGTTCTTCGTACGGAGTATATTATATAAAGAAACTTATAATTGGCAATCATGTGCAAATTCTATTAAAATATTAAATTTATTGCTCCTAAAGATAAACTTAAGAATATATGTTCTCACTATGCAAAATTATATTCACAGGCAGTTCTGAAGAATAAAACATCCTGGCCCCTTTTGTAAGCAAATTTACAAAAAAAAAGAAATTGAATCAATATATGCAACTCCGTACTACTTATATTGTCGCAGATTAGAAAATATGCCAGTATGTTAGTAGAAGATTACCAGTATTACAATTTAAGTCTCAAAATATTTGCCAAAATAAAAGAGATGACGTAATAAACTGAAAATATCAATGCAGTACTATTTACACCAGAAGGTCGTAATTGATTCCAATATATGCTAATTTATATCAAAACATATGCCAATATACCTGTACTACTTATATTCTCGTAGATTAGAAGATATACCCGTGTATTTGTAGAAAATTACTCGTACAACGTAGAATATATGAGTTTAAACAATTTTTGTCATAATAAAACAATTGCATAATAACTTGAAAATATCAATATTCCCTGAATCAATAATCCCCGAAAATATCAATAATAATAACGGTTAAACCTGAAGACCGTAATTGATATTATCCAGTCAAAAATGCTATAAGAAAAATAAAATCGTTCTTTTCTAAAATATATTTTATATCCATTTACTTATTATTAAAATAGAAAAAATAATAATTAAAATTAACAGACAGATTTAATTTAATTGCGCTTCTGAGCAACATGATATAAGATAGAATCTTCCTCATAAACTGCGAAATTAAATAACCATTTTGATTTCTTTATACTTTTCATTGTTCAGTCAAAGCTTGTGAAAAATAAACCGTGGAGATGGATTTCCCATTTAAATCATGTTTCAAACAATTCATGCTTTGAGAAAGTGACTAATTAGTGCAAAAAATCTCCCATCAAACTCAGATATACAGTTTTAATTCACTTTCAAACGATTTTCAAGCTTTTCGTTTGGATAAACCACGGAGATAGAGAGTAGAACTCCTAGGGAAAAGTTTTGTTTTCATTAATATCTCAACAACTCCTCATCTTAGATACTCGAAACTTGGGCTAAATTTATAGGGGGCTTTTTCAAGGCGATTTACAAATTTTCATCAAATTCGGTTCAGCCGTTCTTCCGTGATGATGAAACAAACAAAATTTTCGTTTTTTACTAATGTCTCGAGAACTACTGATCGTAGAAGCTCAAAACATGGACTAAATTTTAAGTGGAACTATTTCCAGGCCACCCACAAAATGTCATCAAATTCGGTTCAGCCGTTCTCCCGTGATGACGGGACAAACAGACAGACAGACAGATTTTCATTTTTATTTATATAGATTTTAAATTTATTCGGAAAGTAAGGCACCCACAGACAGACAACCATATGTAATTGGCAAAATGGTTGATCCATACTGAGGGATGCTCAAAACTTATTAGTTCATCTAAATCCGGGGATTAGATTTCAACCCAATCCCGATACTTGTCCTTTACATATACTGTGAATCTTAGTCGAAAATCATATTTTGACTCTGCATTTTCTTCCAATATATCTCCTCTTTGTAGGAGTTTTCAAATTCTTCGGCTTCATTTGTAAAAAGAAAATAATAGTAGAAAGTTTAATACAATTTGCTGACTCGAACGATATTTTTTTACGTACCATACAATGTTTCGGAAGAAAGAACCTGTACATATATATATATATATATCCGAAAAGTAAATGCAGCTCTTCAATCCTGAGTAAAAATACAGAGTCCATTGAGTTCGTGACGGAAATGGAAAACATGGCTGTCAAGTGATCTAAGAGTCCCATAAAACATGTCTCCAGACCAGTCGAGACGGATACCAAATACAAAACATTCTTAAAGGGAACGTGAAAGACTTCTCTTCAAATATTATTAAATCGTGGCCGATATACATATTTATATAATCACAGGAGCACGCAGATAAGGGCTCAATCGATTTTTTAATAACAATATCAGTTCCGATTGGTGGAATCACAATCTTAATGACAACAACGATGCTATTCCCTACGTTTAAAGTGTCATTTTGTCTTTTTAGATCTTTCAGAAGTCGCTGTTGGCCTAGAAGATAGGATGTTTATACATTTATGGTATCTATCTCGGGACATAACCTATAACGAAGATGGATTTTCGATTTTTTCACGGAGGTAGTGGTGAGGATTTTTTTATCAAAATGTCTTCTTTCTTGACCCCCTAGAAGTCTTCTGGTAACCTATTAGCCTCAATATTTGTGTATTAATAGAATGTCACGAAAAGTTAAGGAAGTTTGATTTTTTAATCCCCCACGGCAAAGTTCTTTACAAGCCCTCTGTAAACCCAGTTGCCTAAAAGCGGTAAACATTTAAAATCCTTGATGATACACAATCCATTGGAGACGGATTTTTGATTTCTGCTCAATGGACATACAAATTAGAGGAGTGAACGAAAAGTATGTTTATACTCTTCAGCAGCCCTCTGTTATATAAAGCGCTAAAACTCTACATACTTCAAGAATCCACCATGTGCTAGAACCAAAAAGTGCCAATTTTTGACTATTTCCGACGCTAAGTGCCATATATAGTTAAACAAAGCAAAATTTCAAAAAAAATTGAAACTATATATTTAATAGTGTTAATTTTTCTATATTTGACAGGCTTAAAGTCTAGTAAAGAATATTTCCGGTTGATTACAGAATGCCCTGAAATACCGACTATGTAATTGATTTCATGGAAATTTCTTAGCATATGTAGTCCCAGGAATATTCTGATGTTTTATCGTTTTACTTATAGCAGGACTCTTTAGATTACGACCTTGTGTCAAATTTAGTTAGCGAGCTGCTTCAATGGAGCCACGGCCAATATCTGACTGAAAAAAGTACGGAAATACAACATCAGATTCATATCTAAAAGGTACGGAAATACAACATCAAATTCATATGTAAAAGGTACGGAGATACAACAACAGATTCATATCTAAAAGGTACGGAAATACAACATCAGATTCATAACCGTTCCGTATGAGTCATAACTAGTCAACCCGTTCCCTATGCAATGCTTTAACACCGTTTTGCATGTACCAACATTTTTATCGTAAATTAAAAAAGCGAAAATCTACAGCATTGTTATGGCGATATCTTGCAATACCGATCTGAAAGTAATAATATTTTTAATAAAAAAATAAACAATTTATGAAAAGTATTAAGTGATATCAGAAGTACAAAAGTACCTTCGTTCGGGATAAATCTATAGCAACTACAGAAAATAAAGGACGATTTCTGTTGAATCATAAAAATGATGACTCTTTATTGCTTTGAAGCTCGTTCATAATTTTAAGCAACCGTTTATGCTATTACAAATAATAAAATGTTTACTTTCAGATTTCTTTTATTCAGCAGTTTGAGCAATTTTTATACAACATTGATTATTACTGTTGACTTTCCTATTTCATCCTCTATCCCTCAGTACGTAGTTTTAATAATTCATGAGTAGAAGAAGAAAAAATACTACTCATGAATTATTATGAATCCTTTCAAGAAAATGGTGTCTACAAAATTCAATTTTTTCACCTGTATATAAATTCAGCAGCACTGAATGACGAATACTTGCATACTTTTCAATGGGTAGGAGCATCAATTTTTAGACTTGTTAAAATGATATTTTGTGTAAGTAGCCTTGTAACTACAGTAGTAGAACAATTGTACCACTGGAAAGCTACCTCCACCGAACGGTGCATGCACAACGTCTGCATCAGTGGTTTTCAACTTGGTCTACGTCAGTGGGTTTTTCACTGGACGGCTAAGTCTCTTATATATACAGGAGCTTTAGTATGGGGCACTTGGCCAATTGCAATACTTTGGGTACCGTGGTACTTTCGGTAAGAAGTTCAATCCTGCTCGGGATAGATTCTAGAGGGTAAAGTGTTAAACCACACTAAAGATAAGGTATTTACAGTAAGGGGTGGAATTTTCAGTTATTCTGTCGTTCTGATGTAGTAGAATTAGTAGACGTTTTGAGCCGAAATGTAAAGGTTAATATTGCTCAAAATTATGCATTGTTTAAAACATCTTAATAATGTTTGTTATTCAAAATAAACATATATATTTCATAATCTAATTTCATTTCCTTTTGCAGATTATACTTTAAGTTTGTTTCGTAAATATTTAAAAATATGTTTAGACCCGTAAAATATTTTAAATATAATTGTAGCCAGCGCATCAAAAACTTCAGACCCTCCTGCCCTCATAGTACAGAGCGGAATATCAGGAATTTAAAACGTGCTTATAGGTATCCCCGACTGTGTAATAGTCGCTAACAACTTAATAATGGTCCAACGCATTTATATTCTTTTTAAACAGGTTAATTATATAAGTTAATAATCAAATTAATGGCTAAACAACAATTCCCGATTGTTTATTTATTGGGTAATACATATAAGTAAAACTTAGTATTCCAAGTTAAATATCTCTATGTGGTTGATTGATATCCATAACAGATTTTAATCAGTTATACGGAGTCCAGGTAAAGATTTTCCCCATGTGTCATTCTCCTACATAGGCCCCAGTAAAAAAGGAAATACCAATTAATAAAAATACCAATTAATAAAAATACCAATTAATAAAATTACCAATTTTTAAATTGAATGTTTGCCTATAGCCCTAGAATGGGTCAAAGGATTTACATATTTTTAAACTGGTTTGTTTAGTTTTTTCAGGAGTTGGTTTACTATTCAAATATTTTACCGAGTTAATTTGTTAGCAGTATTATCTTGGGAAACATTGGGCATTACTTCTTCTACTATGTATCGCAAGGACCATAAAATTTAAGTATTTGCATCTGAGATTAATGAGATTCGTAGGATACATTTAAGATACTCCTTTGATTCAGATGGTTCTTTCTACGCCTGAGTTCATTAGTGAAAAGCACATGACGGAATAAAAACTTTTAGATCTAGAGTATTTGTTGAATGAAAAGGAAAATATTAACTAAATTATCCTATAATCCAAAATTAAACTAAAAATGTTAAATTGGTGAGAAGTATATTCTTTATGTGGACATATCTTTAAAATTGTCAAACATGTTTCTTGATGGATCCAGATAAATTTCTAAGGAAAATGAATGCAACGGTTAAATTTTCTCATCCAAGTTTATAACTATAGAATATCTCTTCAGTTTATAACTACAAAATATCTTCTATAATAATAAAAGAAGATGGAATATGTTGCACAGCCATAAAATTTGGTACGGAGGTATTTCAGGAACTGGTAAAATATGCCAAGCGAGATACTTTTAAAATTCGAATTATGTGTTTCTTAATTTTGTATTTTAATGATTTTGAATGAATTTTGCATAAATCGGTTCTTAAGAGACTGGAAATATTATCACAGAGTCTCCATCTTATCACCATGGGAAGGACCGAAAAATTATCTTTTAAACAAATTTTGATCGAAAGCCATAGCTTCAATAGACAATTTTGCTTAAATATTTAAAAAATATATATATTTCGTGTGTTGCAGACGTAAGATATCTTATATCTATTATAGCAAAGAAAGGTGTCCGTCTGTGTGTGTGTATGTTTATGTTTATGCATCTGTGTTCTGTAGCAAAAAATATAAATCTTGTACGATCGTGAAATTTAAAAAGTGGTACCTCAAATCCTTTGAAAATACGCCACAGCGAGATGTTTTTTTCTGTACCTGTAAGTGTTGTATATTGTATCATTCCTGAAACCACACCAATTTGCCAATAACCATATTGTGTCAAATAAATGCTCTCTATAACCGTTTTAGTAAGGAAACGTAATTATTGGACAATTGTCTACAATTTTTGGCCTTTATATATATATATATATATATGTCTGGGAATGTAAATGAATGAAATCACCCAATTAGTTTTGGATTTATCCCGAGTTGGAAAAATGAAATACATTGAATCCTATGGGACATAATTTTTCAAATATTTTTTTAGCGGTGTTAAGATTTACAAATTGCTTCAAGAATTTTAGGAAATATTCAAATTATCACATAACATGTGTAAAAAAAATGTCATCAAAATACGTTGGGTAGTTTTTTAAATAAAAATTGAAATAATAATTACACCCATATTATATGAAGAGATTACATGACTCACATGCAATATAAAATTAGACATCCATATTTTTTTCAATGAAAGATCGTAATGTATAAAGATTTTTTTAAGAAAATTATTTTTAAATGTTCATTTATTTTAAGAAATTCAAAAAAAAAATTATCTTATTTTAAAAAAATTGTTAAGAATGCAAAGTGTATATTCGTAACCAATTTTTAAAAGTTGGGATCCGAAAAAAATCCACAATAAATAAGCCCCGGGTGATTACAAAGTCAATGATATATTTTGTCCACAGTTTTTCCCCTTAAGAAAAACGCCGGAGGTAAACAAAAAAAATCGAAGGCTTGAATTTGCATCCAATTTCCTCTTTATGTGTTAGAAAAATATCAACTCAAAAATAATTTCGATTGGAATGGTCGTGGATAACTCTCATGGGGCTCTTATAACATTCGAAGGAAAGATATGGCGCAATTTTGAGATAATCCTAATCCCTGTAATAAAAATAATTTCAAGATAAGTTATGGGTATTATTTTCATTTTGTATTGTTTACTCAGGTGGTGTTCGAAAAAAGCCAAAAAAAAAAATCTCCCCCCCCCCACTTATCTATATAAAAATAAAGTTATTTCCAAAAATTTCTCCATCATTGGGGTACGCCTAAATCAGGTTTTTATTTATTTCCGTTACATATCCTTGTTTTGAATTTCCTCTTTTTATATGAGACTAGGTTGCGTAATCGTGTTTGCAATTTAGCATTCTGACTAGATTGTAGTTCTTATATGATGAAGTTCTTGTCTTACTAGCACTAAAGTAGGAAGCTCAAGCATTTGCGAAAAGCGATCCCATGCTTTTTACTTTCCTTATATACATAGTATAACGCATAAGGAAAGTATTGTGACGAAGTCGAAAATTCGAATTCGAGTTTCTAACTGGAGAGCACGTTTCAAGCATACATAAATATGAATAAAAAATTTTTGAGGTTATTCCTGTGTGTGTGTGTGTGTGTGTGTGTGTGTGTGGTTGTGAGTCTTTAGATACGATATCTCACGAAGTAATGGAGCGATTCGAATGAAATTTTGTGCAAAATTTACAAACCGTGAATACTGGAAGCATATTGTTTTTAAACGCAATCGAATGTGCAGAACCCCTCTAAATTTTCGAATGAAATTTTGAAAAAATTATCCAAATAATCAACACCTGCAATAGAGTTACGCAAATAGTAATATTTTATGTAATTTTTCCTTAGGAAACGTCTGACGTAAATTATAGAACACTAGCATGAACAGTTCTTGAGATATTGCAAATTTTTCTAATAAATATGTCAAAAAATTACATAAAATAAAAATATATTAACTATTGTGAAATCTGTTCATTTTTCACATGTAATATCATACTATAAATTGTTTGACATTGTTCTCGTGGATCTAGCTCATTCCATTCATAAGAAAATATATTTTGAGGTATACTTTTGTATTTAACCGCCAATAGCCTATAAGAATAACTTATTTCTCTGTCCATAACGTATGGCGAGATTTTGGTGACGAATCTGGTGAAATGTCGCCAACTTGGCGACTTTGTTAAATGCTGCCAAATAGATAAAAATGACGATAAATCAATGAAAATTGCGACTAATTGACGAACATTCAATATCTTGGAAATAATATAGGTATCTACTATAAGAAGAACCTATTTTTCCGTCCACAACGTTTGGCAAAATTTTGATGAAAAATTTGTCGGAATATCTATCTCCAACTTGCTGGCTTTTTAAATGTTGCCAAATTGATGAAAATGTCACCCAATTGATAAAAAATTCGCCAAACTGATGAGACTGACACTAAATCGATGAAATGAAGATTAATTTATTACAATATCTTAGAAAGAACGTTGGAGTAGACTATAAGAATAACCCATTTCTCCGACCAGCTGTCCTAAACGCTTGGCGAGAAATTTAACGGAATTTCGCCGACTTGGCGACTATTTAAAATGTTGCCAAAGTGATAAAAATTATTTAGATGCATTAGTCCCATTTATGCATAAAATTCATTATATCCTTAAAGTGAAACTCCATTTTTTATCCATTGCGTCATTAGTTATATGTCATTCCAAATTGATCAACGAAAGTTTAACTGAATTATTGGCATATGAAAATATAGCAATCATTATATTCTGAAATTCAAAATTTATCTTTTTCACTGCATTATAAGTAAAAATTCTAACAAAATATTGTTTTTCATGAAATTGTATGAAAAAGTTAAAAATAGTCGAAATCTGGATTAAAATAGACAACTGTTGAAAATAAATGTGTATTCAGAAGCGGAGCTAAATGTTTGAGTAAGAAAGAAATAGAGAAGGAATGGGCTTTAAGCGATTACAAAGACAACATTCCCCATGAAATATTTGACCGAAGGTCTCTGCAGAAATAACCGCAAACGGTAAATAAAATTCCTTTAAAATATTAGCAAAGGATCTGGTCGCAAATGTATTCAGGAGAAAAAAAGACAGTACAAATGATCTGTGAGTAATTATTTACAACATAAGTGAAATTTTGTATCAATATGAGTAACGAAAATCCAGATGCACGTGTATAATAAGTGCCTTGATTTTTGACTGTCTGGATTCTCAGCTAATAGCTTTAAACATAAAAGTTCTTCCTAACTGTTATTTTTATTAATCTGAAATGAAGATACTTCGTTAGCAAAAACACATAAAATGTTTCAAAATGTCAATTGGTTTCGGAGGCAAAAAATTAGTAACTTCTTTTTGATAAAAAAGTCCACACAAGCAAAAGCAATAAGGCGTCTGTGTATGATGCTTTTAATTATCTTTCTATGATGTTTCAAATGCATTTTTTTTTGTTTCACTTAAGTGTAGTTTTAAAATTGAAATTTATGGAGAGAAAAAAAATCCTGTATATTATGAAATTTATTTACAACGTAATACACCCTCCTAATTATTAAAATCATTCATAAAAATGAACATATTTCTAGAAACTTGCCCCTAATAATTGAAAAAAATTCTGAACTTTTTTTATAAAATATAATATATCTTTGAATTTATTTTCTTGAAATTAGAATTTTTATCTAAAAATATATAGTATAAAGTTAACAGAAACCAGAAATTTTATAAAAATATTTTGTTTTAAAATTATATTTTCTTTTACTTATTAGAATTTTATGACTTCCAACATCGCAACCAACCATCTCCAATGTGGTCTATATACCCGTGCAGTAATAAAAATTTTAAAAGGGTTAAATATCAGAACATAAAATGTATATTGGAATCCAAATATTAAATATCAATTCGGCATGGAGTAATAGCGAATAACTAAGCCTCCAGTGATTCCATAGTCAACAAATTCAACGAATTTTGCGCTTTGAAAGAACCTCAGAAAGCTAAACGAAATCGGAAGTGTAAATTTGCATCTAATTTATTCCCAAAATGTTAGGAAATTATCAACTGGGAAATAAATTCAGAAGGAAGTCGTAACTCATTGAATTTTATATATATTTCCATTTTCACAGTATTCTTAAAAGGATAGGAATATTCAGTATTCATTGGAGGAATGGAATGAAATAAATGCTTCGATGATGCTTCTTAAAGCATATAATATTTAAATCATACAAAAATTTCTGAATACGAAAATATGCAACATGGATTACAGAATATTAGAGAGTTTTCCATGAGTAAACTAGGCTTTGCTAGCAGTATAGATACTTAACTTCTATACCCCGGCCACATATTAAGCTACCATAAGCCCTAGGGTTGGTCGTGTGGTCTGGGTCTTCAACTTAACTTCTACATAGCTTCTCAACCTATGATGGTGGTACGATTGATGGTGGTACGAGAGGACATAACTGGTGGTACGTGGATAATTTGTAACAACCGAATGCCTTTCTTCTGAGGAAAAAGAGCAACACATTAATATTTCATGTGACGGAAATTTAATGGATGATTAAATAAAAAATCTTCAGTTATCTTGACCATTAAACGAACCATTTCGGAAAGAACAATTTAATTTTTAACCTTTTGCTTACGGATTGGACAGAGTCAATCATAAAGGAAGAAGAACCTCTAAAAAAACAGGTATTTGACATAATCTATCCTAAACAGTTAAATCCCCCTTCGCAGACATTGGCTTCCACGGAGGCCAGTACCTGCGAAAAGGGATCGAACTGTTGGGTATGTCAAATACCTGTCTTTTTGAGAGGTTCTTCGTTTGGGATGGACGCTGTCCTACTCGTAAGCAAAAGGTTAAGAACATTTTTATTTCATGTACTTACATGAAGCATGATTTTTCTTTTAATGCTGTAGAAAAAAGAAATATAGAACACAGCTCGATTTAAGGCAAATTAAAGTTTAAAATTAAGTAAAATAGAACCAAGTATAAAGAAACAAAACAAAAAAATACCTGTCATACAATACCAAGAACCACATTGAATAATGATCTTATCATGCTTTTAAGCAATTATGAAATTCAAAAATCGGTTAAAATTGCTGCAAAATAAAATAATATATAAATAAAAACTTCATAAACTCAGTATACATACAAACAACTGGTCTGAAAACTGAAGCAGATTATTTTCTGTAAGTATGCTGTATTAACGAAATTTTTATGTATTTATTGTAAGTAATCATATTGTTTGTTAATCATTTTGTTAATTGTGTCTGCAAATATTTATTAATTTTGCTTATTATTTTATTACAAAGGATATATAGCATGTGACAATAACTTAATCAAGTTTATAGTTTTTACTATCTATTTGCATTCAAAACATATTTTATATTAGTGGTACTGAAAATTTTTAATTTGAGTTTTTTTGGAATAAAAGTGGAGAACAACTTATTTACATAATATAATTATGGTCAACATTACTTCACATTTACTTCAAAATGTTTCGAATATATACCCATATTCATTCATATATTGTTCTGAATAAATTTAGAACTTTACTCTGGGACTAACTATTTTTCGCAACTTTTTACCCTAACCAATTTAATTTTTATTACTGAAATATGATCGGAAAATCACCAAAAAACCCAGTTTCAAAATATTTGAGGAAACATCGGTTAATGTTTTCCTACAATAACAAAAATGTATTATCCTGTATGGAAAATAATGTTTTGTGCATATAAATATTTTATCCTAAAATAAAGTCAGAGGTTTTAAAATTTAAAATTTTACTTTTGAACTAATTTTTATAATAAAGCTCTTAAATTTGTGATTGTGTTACATTTGATTTCTAAATTTTTAATTTTAGACTGACTTTTTATTAGCACTTTCCAACGTAGTTGAAGAGTGTTTATAACTTTCATTATTCTGTCCGTCTATCTGTTGTTGTTGATTGAGACCCAGACCGTCCGACCTACCAGAAAGGGTCCGTCTATCTGTGTGTTTGTTTGTCCGTTCCCATGATAACTGATGTAAAAATGACTTTATAAAAATGAAATGTTAGTATGTTATTAGGACGTTCTGTGGGACACATAGAACTAAACTGACTATCACTCAATTAGATACGGATTTTACCCGTGTTACAAATATGAAATACATTAAATCCTATGGGACATAATTTTTCTAACACTATTTAAGCGGTGTTGAAATTCATATATCGCCTCCAAAATCTTAGAAATTATTCAAATTATCTCAAAATCTGTAAAAAAATTCAGCAAAATATGTTAGGTGGTTTTTAAATAAAAATCGATATAATAATGGCACCCAAATTATATGAAGAGATCATGTGACACATTTAAAAATAAAATTTGGCATTAATTTTTATTTCCACTGCGTAAAATTCGGGGTGTTTAAAGATCGTTTAAATTCATATTTAGTGTTGCATCTGTCCTAAAACCACTTTATTTTTGTGTATTATCTGTGCATCTTAATTCTGAGCCAACCCAATTACAGTATATTTTATTTTAAATGATCATTAAACTTTGATTATTCCTATAAAGATGCCTAATTTCTGTAGAATATAGAATGTAAACAAATCAAACTATTGTAAACTAAGTTGAATAAGAATTGCTGAAATTTTTTCAAGCAAAATTATGTAGTTCTGGAATTTGAAATATAAGTGGTATAAATTAAATATTCATTGATTTTGCATAGAGAAGCAGACGATATATATTTCGATGATGTCATGTGAATAAAGATCATTTTGTGTACCTACGATGAATTGTTAAGTTTTCAAGTATAAATTACTGTGGTTCTGCGATAATTTTTAAAATATCAGCGCTAAATGCATCGCATTTTTAAGATCCTTAAATAACATTTCATTTCAGTTGGAAAGTGTTTCATAATCAGTAATTTATGCTTGATTGATTTTTTTGTTTATTTTTATTTTGACCTTTTATTCATTCCATAATAGTACCAATCACATTATTTCTATTCTGAATTAGTATTAACCTGCAGTTATATTTATTTGTAGTATTTAGACGCTCTTGTATATTTGTGTTGTTAAGACGGGAAATCTTATCTCGTTTTTGAATAAATAAAAAGTTCACTAAACATTCTCCTTCGAAGAAAATAGAAGGCAATATTTACATTCGTTTTGAAAAAAACAATTATTGGGAATACATAACGTATATCCGAACCGATTCTTTAAATTCGATTCGGTAAAAATCGAGAATAAATAGGCCTCAAATGATTACCAAGTCAACAAATGCGAAGAAATATTTTTCTCTGGGATTTTCCAGAAGTAACTATGAAGCTGAAGAAAGATCGAATGTGCAAATTTGCATTCGATTTTCTCCTCAAATATTAGAAAAAGATCAACTCTCAAATAAATTCAGAGGGGGGAAAAGAACTGCAATGGTTTTGTATTTTAAAATTTCCCTTTTGATTCCCTTTTTTCCATTATAATCATGTTTATAAAGATACGTTGGAATTCAAATACGTTATTGTGCAGACTACATAAAATCGATTATATGAAAAATCTGTAATATAATACTGATTTTTTTAACATGTATAATTATGCTCACATTATCTATTAAAGGAATCTTAAACGAAGAGGAACATATAATAAAACAACTTATGAATGGTAAAAATATGTCCCAAAAAGCGCGGTATGTAAATAAGGCAATACCTTTAATAAATTTCATCTCAACTAAAATCTAGGGCGAATAAAGATAAGTACGCATACGTAAGTTTCGGGAATCATTGAATTTCCTTCTTCAATGAACTAAACTGCTCAAATAATGGCAGACTAAACCGGGCAATCCGAAAAAGCTAAATGAAAAACTCAAAATAGTAATGGCATCTGGTGTGAAAAAAAGAAAGCAAAATGATAGAAAAAGTTGAAAATTGAGGCAACATAAATTTGAGAAGTAAATAAGAAGAAATGGATAAAATAAAATGCTCATGTCTCAACGCGCAGAAAGGAAGGGAAACTAAAAATAAAAATTAGATATGGTCATGCCATACCTCGTAGAATTAGGGTGTCAATGAGGAACCATTGTCCAGATTTTTGGAATTATTATTGAAGAAAAAACTTGACATAAATCCAAATAATTTTTTAATAATGGTGGCAAAAGACAAATCAAACTAGTGTTTAGTCATTCAACAATGATTAGCTATTGAAAATGTATAGATAAATTGGTGACAAATAACGTTTTTGACTTGGAACAATATTTTCTGAATTGCATTTTACATTTTAAAATCTGTATAATTCCTCCCAATATCATAATAAGCAGTAGATAATATCATAATAAGCAGTAGAGAGGGGGCTATGGCGTAAACTCTTTCAATAAACAGGTATTAAAAACGTACGATATTTTAATAGAGAGAAATCTATAAATGAATAAAGACGTCGCTACAAAACCAGTCAGTTGGTTCCAAAATGCAGAAGAATATTAATTTAATTTTATAGTTAAGAAGGACTTATGAGAATAATAAATGATAATAATTTTAATAAATTATGACTTTTAATATTTGGATCTGGAAACTTTCTTTTGCAAGATTTTATTTGAAAAATTATATATGATGTATTTCTTTATATTTCTTTAAGAAGTCAGTCACGCCGACGAATTCGATATATTTGACTAATTTTTAATAATATTTACTTATTAGTACTATTTAGATATAAAATGTGTTCAAAATATTATTCCCCTTCATAGACAAAATTGCGGAAGTCAAATCTTATAGATTTATAAATATATACAATAAATCCATGAATATCGTAAACTACGAATTATTTGCATGTTATCATACAAATTACAGAATTTAATTCTATTAATTTCTTGCACAGGGTATCTAACATAAAATTTTATGGCGATACGAGCATTCGTTGTTGAGTTATTGTGTTCATGCTTCACAAATATCCACGCAAATTGGCTTATATATTTCTAAAAGGGTTCAAAATGTGCTTCTATTTATTTCATTAAATTCTGGAACTTCTAACGTTATAATTCATGGAAATATTCTAAGGACCATTCAAATCAAATCAACAATCTTGTTTTCAAGGTGGACTGTAGTCTGGAAGTTTTATCGATGTCAAGCAATAATTGTTTGTATATACAAATAATGGAATATGTGTTTCTTATCTTTTATCCGTGTGTATGGGTAGATGGTTGAAATCTAGAGTTGCAAAGACGGGAAAAATCCCGTTTTTCCCCCGGAATAATCGGGTTTTTGGGGAAGGGGATTTTGAAAAAACTATTTCCAAAAGGTGAGAATTTTCAGTCATTGTATTTTGTATTGCAAAAGAAATGTGTATGACCCAAATTTAATACTTGTTTATTGCATTTGGAATTGTAAATAGCTGAAGCTTGGAAAATTGGGAATGATTTGTTAAATCCAAGAAAATATATTGAAGTTATGTGTTTTTCTTATTATATATGAGAATAATTTCTACAAATAATTTTAATTTAATTTATAAATATTTTGAACGTAAAAACACTCCGGGAAATGAAATGTTTATTACACAGTCTGTTCTTTCATATTCATTTAATATTGAACGACAACAATAGATATTAGTCCCAAAAATATTTTAATAATTTTGTGAATAATAAAATTTGCACATGTTCCATATTTTAGCAGACTTCCCCGTTCAACTAAAAGATTTAGTAAATTTATCAAAATGGGAATCCATAATGAATGTTTAAATTACAAAATGTGCCGGATTAGCCAAAGCATATAAGAAACGCTTAAATTAGTTTCTTCCGAGCAATGTTTCCAAAATTCCCATGTTTCATCCTACTTCTCAAAATTCCCGGGATTTTTGCAACTCTGGTTAAAACCTTGTTCAAGTTCAAATAAATAAAACAAGATAAATACGTATTTCACTTTGAAAAATGAAAACTGTTATATTTGCCCTCAAAACTAAACAAGTTCTGCGAAACCTAGAATACAGCCACGAAAATATGTAGAATACATCGATAAATGTGGAAAATGTTACTTTCGCAATATTGAAAAATCTCTATTGTTTCGAGATTAATAAACATATCATAGGTGTAAGTCCTGGACAAAATATTTTTCATCCAGTATCAGATTTTCTTTCCTGTACAACGACCCCCATTCAACAAATAATAATGTCGTGTTATCACACATCCATGCCTTTACCCCGAATCTCATTAATATATAAATAATCATGGTTCACGTTTTCAGAAGTTAAAATCCCTGTTAGCTGATATTAAAAATAATTTTTCAAATCCTTTCAAATATATTCTGAGCAGAAATGTAAGTAATGGATGAAAAGGTAACGGAAAATAAAAACTACTCAAGTGTTCCTAATGTCAGCAAAACTTCGAAAATCATGATTTAAAAGAACCGACAGCGCAGAAAGAAACTTCCGTCGTACGTTCATGTTATGTGCTGAACAAATATTATTAAACATGAATTAGTTCTTCTTCTGAATAACTAAGGAAATGACTATGGAAAAAAACTTCTGAAACTGAATGAGTATTTGTATTTTCAGGAGGTACATAAAGACTATAATTCTTTGTCTCAAACAAAATCTATTTACTCATGATATCAACTTAATAAAATTACAGTGGTATTCACGTAATAAAAGACATATTATCACGTAAAAATATTCACTTCAGGCATCAATGACTTGTTTTACGATTTCCTCATTCTTCTTTTCTTATGCTGGATATCCTGCTGTTCATCCAAAAGCTCATAAGTTTAAACTTACTGTCGTAATACATTTGGGTAGTCGAAAAAAATAGAATTTGTTATATTCAACCTCGTGATACACTAAATATAGCAGTGTATTAAGGCAAATAATTAACGAAGCCAGACGTCTCTATCTGTGAAGAAGCGAGTTACGGACAGGATTTCACTTCGGGAATTCAAAACGGAGAATTTGCAATGTAAAGGCGATTTCTTTCTCTTAAACTTTCAATAAAACACCGGATTGATATTTTTTTACAATATTCGAATTCGTGTTAATACTCCTGCGAAATATTTTAACTTAAATAATGCTATGGTTTGTTCTTTCACGGAAGTAAACCGCTTTATGTAACTGAGAGCAATGTTCTTTTCAATCATGGAATCGAAAATCAAACTCTAAATTTAAGAAAATAATTGATCGTGATAGAAGTAAAATTATACTATAGAAACATTTGTACTTAAAGAAAAACCTAATAATTTGTAAGTACAAGATTTTGATTGGATAGAACTTGGAGAGTCCACTCCGAAGATAAGAGTTTGCATCTACATCCCAGTAGATCAAAGGTAGAGCATTGGCTGGTTCTTTAAAATGGGGCCCGAACGTAAATAAAATACAACAGCACACGTTTACAATGAGGCCCAAAAAAATTCATCCTGTAGATTAGTGCAAATATGTCAGAGGTCTGACAGTGACCCTAGTACGACTAGCACGGATTCAGAAGATTATGTGATATAGAGCGCTAATTTCAAATCACGAAAACAACGCGCAAGCACGAAACTAGCCTGGAGAATAAAAATAGCATCAGGAGGCTAACCTGGTGTAAAAAAATCAGGAGGTTGTCAGTCAGAATATCAGTTTCACGCCAACCTGGCATTAGAGAGTGGAGAATGCTAAGTCCACACCAACGATAAGAGCTTGCAATTTCTTCTCAGTAGCTCAACGGTAGCGCGTCGGCTGGCCATTTCGAAGATCTAGGGTTCGATTCCCGGTTGGAACAACAAGGTTCTTTAAAAAACTGCAGGAAAGCAGCCGTAAGTTGTCTGAAAATATTTCAATTCCAAAAATGAAGGTGAATTCTTCATTTTTAAAATTTAAAATAATTTCAGTGCTTGTTTTAATTTTTTATAAGCGTATGATATAATATCAGGTTCTCTTTTTTATTCCAGAAACTAATTTTGTACAAAGCATTTTCTAATATTTATCGCAATTAATGTATTTTTGTTGGAATTTTATGTTTAATCCTTTATGGCTCTTTCCCCGTAAATGAGATTAATGCAAAAACTAGAATAGAAACAAATATTCGGTAGTGCTTTTAAAAATTTGCAAATCCTGATATTCTGCATTGCGAACGAAATGATGACATTAAAAGAAACTTGCAATAAATATTTTAGTGGTAGTTTATAAATTTACAAATAATATACTAAAATTTTTCCGTAGATGAATAACTAAAGTCATTGCAGTGGAAAGAATATCTAACACAATAGTTCTTTCATTCTATCTAAGGATATGCAAACTAAAATAAATGTGTTACTCAAACTAGTATGTGTTTGAATATATTTTTAACATAAATAATAAAGGCATTCATAATATAATTTTTATAAAATGTATTTGGTATATAAATATTTGCTTACATAAAACGTGCAAATTTCTAAATTTGCAAAATATGTCAGAAAAATATAGATTTTAAAAATATTCAATTTACAAAACATGGCAAGTTTTAAAATGAAGTCAACGCGGCAATGGGTAAATTCGTTTAAGTAATTATTGTTAAATAATTGGCACAACAAAAATCATATTTTAAAAATACTCATAGCTAGTTAGTCGAAAAATAACTAGCTATTGTCGACATCTTCCTGGAAGTATAATATTTGTCGATTTTATCTAGAAATACAATCAGCATTGAATAATTCATGCAGTAAATAATTCGTTTTAACTGTCTCTCTTAATTATTAAAGACCAAAAATAATTGTATTCCTTACATGTAAAGTATGCATTAAAGTTACGTCTCAAATCACCCTTTAAACAACTCAGGTGAAAAAATAAATTTAAATATTCCATGAAAAGAAATGGAAAATAAATGTGCCTCAAATATCCCTTAAGTCAACAATATTCGGAAGATTTGCTTTTCTGGGGATGGAGATGCAAAAAGTAACTTGCGGAGCATATTTTCCTGCTATTTGCTGTGCAAATATTATGAGTAAAATATTACTTCCGCTCATAAATAAGTAAGGAAATTGCTACGGAAGGAATTTGAGAAAACCGGCTACTTTCATCTATTTTGCGAAACCCATAAAAACATTACTGCTCAATGAAAGTGTGTAATATATTTTTAAATGAATATGCAAATAACGCATATTATACTTCGAGGGTTCACTTCAAATATGAAATGAAACACTATCTGTGCAGGAAAATTTAAGGGAAACAGTATAAATATGTGGTGTTATTTAATTAGTAAATGAATTTTTTGAAATTCTAGTTAATATTTCTAAAGCATTATGTAGTATATATTGATTAAATGCCAATTTGAGTGCTACGTCAAAATGTTTAGCATGCTGAAAGGCAAGTTTGCAGTTACGGAATGTTCAATAAATACCCAATTTTTAATTATTTTATTCATTATTATAATTATTATTTAATTTATTTAATGTTAATATTATTATTTAATTTATATATTAATAAAATTATTATTAAATTTATTTACTCAAATTATTATTTAATTTATTTAATATTAAAGTATTATTTAATATATTTATTATTAAAGCATTACTTTATTTACAGTACTTATAACCGAAAGAAGAGATAATGATTCCTAAAATTCCGATGCAACAAGTTAACGCCAGAACTACATGACTCATAGAATTTAAATAAATTACGTCAACCTTATTATAAATGAAACTGCTTATACTGGTTTCATTTGCACAGCTTGCTGGATACCGTCGGATGGTGTTGTTGTTGTTGTTTAGACCCAGACCGTCCGACCTACCAGAAAGGTGTAAGGTAACTACCGTCGGATGGTGTAGCATAACTCTTGCCAACAACGTCCGTTTAAAAGTAGTCAATTTAGAATGACTGAATTCATCAAAATCATGGACGAAATATTTTACAGTCAAACCATTTTAATTCATAGTCTTTACTAGAAGTCTGACTCTAAGTATGTTTTTAAACTAAGGCCGTTATTTCAACTTTCACTTCATCATTTCGTTAAGCCCCAGAGCTCTGTTTTTTTTTGGCTAGAGGATTATGAGTACCCCACTCTAACTTCTGGTTATACTACCAATTGAGTAACGCCATGTCACATGTCTAACCGCAATATACGTCAAACTATCCCAAAAGAGATATGCAAATCGTATTTATAAATTTTGTTGAGGTCTGTACAGTGTACAGCAAAAAATATACTAATATGCAACTGTCTAATATTAACGCAAAATGACGATTCTATTGTCCTATTTACCTTTGATTCGTATTGTTAAAAATGCGGTTTTAGCAACACAATACAATTTATTATCTACAATGTTATGTGGAAGGGGAGTGCCTTCTTTACAATTTAGTGTAACCAATATTAATTATAACTGTGGTCACAAATTGGTTATTCAATTCGTAATTAATGATTAGTTTCATTCGCACTCGAGATCGTAATAATAAATATAATATAACTGGGTACGTTAATTGCTTGTTTCCGCTAAAACGAGCCTATTGTGCAGTCCGGCTTCAACCTATAATTATCATACTTCATAACAGATAACCAATAAAATTCAGCCTTTGAAATGATGAGACCGTTATTTTCAATTTTAATTATTTATTAAAATTAATATTTAAAATCCTTGATATAACTACTTTAGTATTCATTAACAATTTACAATTCGTATTTAGCAATTTTTGCCTTTCCCAATATAAGGTTTTAAAGCTGGTAGTACTGGTATGATGATAGATGGAATTTTTTATTGTCTTTAAGAGTCACATTAATTATTAAAATCAACTGTCCTCATGGACGTTAAAAGAGGTACCTCTGATTCGGTTTTCACTGTCATCTGAAGTCGCCTTTGGACGAAGCAGGTTTAGTCATTTTTATTGTGAGTTCATCAAGATTGTCACATTGGGCACATTATCATTCTGTTCTGTTTCTGGTTCGTGTCTGAATGAATTATCAATGAATGCATTATCAATGAGTTAGCACAAAACGTATACTAATTCTATCGTGTTTTTCTACTCCGACTTTCATCACTTCAATTTTATCCGTCTTCATCAGCCCATTGGCTGATGAGCTTGTTCTAGGTAACTTTTCACTAACCGGAGCTATATTGGTCGGAAGCATTTCAGATACGGGTGACTGCGTTACCTTTCGCTGTGTATGGTCCTTCTTAATGGTCCCATCATAAATAACTTTGAGTTTAACGCCATGGGTTGATGTCCTTTTGGCGTTAGCAAGTATTAACATGATATAATGTTTTTTTTTGCCCAGGCATCAACTTGACGTTTATTTGTGTCATAGTATAATATATACCACCTGTCACCGTCTCTCCTCACAATCCCCCTGGATCACTCTACTGTTTCACGAGATGAAAGGATAGAGCATTATACTCGGGAATAAGGGCGCCAGAGAAGGTTTTTCCCTACAGTGTAAAACGTCTTCAGTTTTCCCAAAAAATAAAACTTAAATTTCTCAAGAAATAAAACTTAAATTTCTCATTTAATTGATATATTTGTAGTATTTAATTTTAGATCTTGACGATTTTTGCGGGTCATTTCGCAAAGAACGGCATACTTTTTTTATTTTCGAATCATGCTAAAATCTAACCACATCACGGTAATTCACAAACAGCTTATCTACCGAATGACTTTGCATGAATAATGTCTTTCTTTGTGAGTGTTTTATCTTCTTTAGGCAAACCACCCACAAAAAATGTTAAAATGTTAATATATTTAAGTTAACGGTTTTAGCTTTCTCTCTCATCGGACGACTTGAATGAGTTGGAATATTAAAATATCGAAATTATAATCACTATATTTGGTAAACAAATAAACCAAAGTCCATTTATAGTATAGCCCTGTGGGACCTTGAAATGGCTAAAATTACTTCATTACTGTTTATAGATAACACTTTTACTTTTCGAGATAATACAAGCATTACAAGCTTTAAAAACGCAGAAATTTCAATTTTCTTCAATTTTACGTCCCCTCAATAAATATAGAACCTTTGTGAAATAAGCATTAATCACGAAACTGGATTTGCTACTGAACATTTTTCTATTTTATACTACTTTTCTTCTCTTATAGTTTAGAGAATATTTCACGTAAAAGTTAAACAAATCGAAGCTAAAACTCATTCGACCAAAAACTTCAACTGTTTAGTTTCTGTCAAAAATAAATGCGCAAAATATTAACATTATTTTCTTATATTTATAAATTGTATCATATTTATTGCAAATCAAGTAAAAATTGTTTACATTTTTATCTATTAGGCCCGGAAATATTAGCGTTCAAATTATTTTATTAGAACTACTATTCCACCAATTATTATAATGCACTATGTGCGAAGGAGAAGAAAAAATTGCAGCAAATTATAAAAGCGCAAATAACACGTTAATGCATCTCACAGATGTTTCGAGGAATCGCTGGATCCCCTTCGTCAGTGCAAGATAACCAACTAACCCGAAGTCCAAAAGGGAAACAACGAACCCGAAGTCCGGGATTGAGTGCTCATGCCTCTTTTGGACTTCGGATTGTTGTTTTGTCGATTTGTTGTTTCCCTTTAACTGACGACGACGATCAAGCGAATCTTTGAAACAAGTGTACGCTGCATTACTGTGCTATTTGTGATTTTACACGTTGTTTAAGTTTTACTTATAGTACGATTTTAGTTAGAGATACCCAACCGTAGATGTTATTCACATCAAAATGTTTAATGTCATGTGAATGCAGAATGCCCAGAAACAAATTTATTGTGTATGTAATATCAAAATACAACAGAAATCACACCAATATAATTCTACCGATATCTCACTGATGTTGATGTTGATGACCCATACCGTCCGACCTACCAGAAAGGTGTAAGGTAACTGTATGGACGGCCGGGAAGTGCCACCCAATTTAGACCGGAACCCAGTGGGGGAGGCATCCACAGGGACCGTACCCTCCTTCCCCTACCACCAACCTCTCGGAAGGACTTACGGACCCACATGTTTAACGTGATCGTACTCCGCATGAACAATATCTCACTGATGTAAAAAACCCTTTCATTTTTCGCATTTATTCATACTTATGTACAGATTATTAACAATATTGCTTTCCTTATGTATACAGTATTTTGTATAAGAAAAGTATTGTAACAGGATCGAAAATTCGGATTCGATTTTCGAGGGGAGAGAACTTTTCCAGCATATCTGGACACAAATCAAACTTTTTTGAGGTGATATGTGTATGTGTGTGGGGGGGGGAGGATATCTCACGAACAAATTAAGAGATTTGAACAAAATTTGTTACAACAGTACACCCCGTGAATACTGGAGGCATATTGTTTCTAAACGGAATCGAATGTTCAGAACCCCTCCTAAATTTTCAAGTGAAAATTAAAAAACTCATCAAAAAATCAAACCTTTATTAAAGTTACGTAAGTAGTTATTTCTTATGTAATTTTTTAGTAGAAAATGATTGACATAAACTTTAGAACGTTAGCAATAACCGTTCTGGAGATATTGCAAATTTTTCAAATATATGTATCAAAAATCACATAAAATAAAAAAATATTAACTATTGTGAAATATGCTCACTTTTCATATGTAATATCAAGCCACGAATTTAGTGACATCATTCTCGTGGATCTACCTCGTTCCGTTCATGAGAAAAGATACTTTGGGTAATACATTTGTATTTGGACGCCAATAGTCTTTTATCAGCTATAAGAATAACTTATTTCTCTCTCCATAACACTTTGGGAGATTTTGGCGACGAATTTGGCTGAATGTCGCCAACTTGGCGACTTTTAAATGTTGCCAAATTATTTAAATTGTCACCAAATTGATAAAAATGATCCTAACTCATTGAAAATAACGAATAATTGATGAAAGTTCAATAACTTAGAAAGACCATAAGAGTAGACTATAAGAATAACCCATTTCTCCACTCGTTCGTCGGTAACTCTTGGCGAGAAATTTATCGATAAGTTGCCAACTTAGCGACTATTTTAAATATTTCCAAAATGACTAAAATACCGCCATATTGATCAAAATCACTCCACCTCGGCAGAAATGTTTCGCAAATTCTGATTTCCGTCATATTACGGACATACCTTCTAGTAATTAAGAAACGCTCTTTTCTCCGTTTGTCTGTAACACTAGATGATGCATTTGTCGAACTAGGTGGCTAATTTATCAAAGACGCCAACTTGACGATATTTCGCCCCCAGATTGACAAAAATATTGACTTAATTGCAAAAATGACGCTAAATTAATGAAAATGACTCCTAATTGATGAATTAATTATTAAAATATTTTAATATATGGTCTATGTCGCTTATTGAGTCTGCTAGCAATAATGATAATTGTTTATTTTGAGTTGTGTAAAATATAAGTTAATGGGTAATCTGAAACAGTTTCAAATGTTGTAATTTGGAAAATAGTCAAATGTACAATCCAATGATAAAAACACAGTACTGTATCTTATACATCATTTTCTGGCTTTAAAAATAGAGTAGTAAATTCATTACATTGTATAAAAAAAATCATGTGCTGCCCTCGTCAGATTTTTTTACATGTAGTCCAACATTGGTTGATTATACATAAAATAACCATAGTGTTACACAATATGTGACTTTTGCATATATAATCTGCTAAAAGAAATTAATCTAAAAATACCTATAAATCAATAAAATCACAAAGGGAACAGTGTTGAAGAGCATTTAAATCAATAAGTGAAAGAAAACATAACTTACAGTGGATGCAATCTTATTGATTTTAGTAGAAGCATTACACTGGATTAAAATATCCCAACTTTGTGATTACAGCATGGATGGCAAGCTATTGAGTTAAACTATGAGAAATAATTTATCTAGTTTAACATAATTTCTTAATCAGTTTTATTTCTATATAACATCTGACCCTTTTTCTGCGACCTTATCTTGAACAGATAATTATAGTTCCCTTTACTTTTCGAAATCATTTTTGTGTTGTGCTTTATTTCGGATTGTATTTTCTTTTTGGCTAGGAGAAAAACTAATCTCCAGTAATTCTGTTGATTTTTCATTTCAATAAGCTGGCCTGCATCAAATAAAATAATGCCCTTTCGATGTAGAAATTAGAACCCCGTATATTTTCCTTTCAGAAGAAAATGCGATAAGATTGGACAGTAGAAGGGTTTATTGGAGAGCTTTGAGTTACAGCAGTGAAGTTTAATTTAGTTTGGAGCAATTGGAAAAGATGAATATGAGAAGAACTGTAAAACTCGAAGATAAAATAAAATATCAATAATGAATTTGCATTTTAATTTCTTATATATTCTTCTACATTTCTATGTTCATTTGTATACTAATTAATATAAGTGAGTGAAATGCAATGTTTCAATAGCCTCTGGTTCAAGGTATTTAAACTATTTCATCAATTAACAGAAGATTGTGATAAGTCAGTTACGCTAATTAATTGGACTCAGTCAACTGAATTGTATTATACCACATAATGTTAATATTTTTGATAACCAAAACTTTCAGTTTCCTGTATTTACTACAATCATTATTTCGGGAATAGTCGTGTTTATACATAGGAAATAATTTTATGTAAACCTAAAGTCTCACATCATTCTTGTTTTGTTAATGCAAATTGTAGGCCCAATATACAGGGTGTCCCCAAAACATTGACTTCAGCTTTTATTCCTCATATATTGATCTTAGACATATATAATAAATTACAAAGTTGCGTAAATAAAGGTACATAATTTTATAAAATCGATTAATATTTTCAAGAGAATTAAATTTCAAGAAATACAAAATTTAAATTTTTATATGGCCCCCCCGTACAAAACCATTTCCAATGAGTAAAATGTGCACTATACACTAATAAGATGATGTACAAAATTTCAGTTTTTTATAATAAAAAGTCACAGAGATATGAAAATACAAAAATACTGACTTAAACAACTTTTCGATGCATCGAAAGGGGTTATCAGAAAGGAAAATTCATGTCGACATATCGCGTTTCAGAGGTCATACACAAATTAAGATAGAAAGCAATGATTATATAAATAAATAATAGTTTTGCTATTTATTGATACAAATGTATCTGCACTGTGTAGAAATAATAACTTTACACAAAGATTACAAAGCTTGTTCAAAATGTTTTCCATCCATGCCAATACATAGCTGCATTCGCCTGATAACACTTCTGTGCACTTGATCAAGTTTATGTGCGCTGAAATAACCATGTAACATATTAACATAATTTTTATGTTTTGTCAAATTACAAGAAATGAAAGTTCGAAATGTTCGAAAATAAAATGTATTTCCCTTATCCAAACTGCTCAAAATTCCACAAACCACTCACGTTTTCCGATTACAACATTTTTTCCTCAGTGTCGTTTGTATCGCTTCGGATTTGTTCCAGAGATATAGAGCCCACCGTTTGATAAACGAATATAATTGGACAAAGTAAGGATTTATATTCAAAGTACAAATACGTCAGCCCGACTAAATTATGTTACTTACTTAAAATACTTTTCTTTTATAGTTACTGTACATTGTATTGAAAGTAAAAATTGAAATCTAAAAATAAAAACCATTTATTTTCACACAGATGAAATGAAAAATCAGTATTGGCATAAATGTGAAAACTTCTAAATTTATTTTTTAAATATATTCCATCATTGTTAACTTTGTTTTCGTCTGTATTGATGTAACAAGATTTGCTTTAAAAAATAGTATTTTAGAATTAAATCCCAAACAACGAAATCATTCTATTTAGAACAAAATTCATTGTTCCTTGTTTCATTTCCTACTAAATGAATTGACAAGTTTCTTTTCCTTTAGATTCCTCCAAGCTTAAAATTAAGTATTATTTCACTTTGTAATTCTTTATAGAAACAGTATATGATGTTGTTTCATTTTAGTTGAAAATATTTTTTCAATATAATGTAATTTGTTTTTATTTAATAACAATGTTTCTTATTGACGAAAATAGTTTTTGTTAGTGAGAAAATTAATTCAGTTGAATTCATCTTTCTAGAGAAAGAAAAAAAGCTGTGCTTTAGAAATATTAGATGAAATATAAGTTTTGTTTAATCATTGTAAGCGACTGAAATTAATGTCCACTTCAATATGACCTTTGAAAATCCACTCAACAACTGCTGCAATAATAAGTAATAATAATAAAATCATCTAAATACAATATACACTTAATTGGGGATCAACCAGTATCAAGGCAAAACACAGACTTTTTCTTCAGGACAAACAAGAAACGCCACTGAACTTTTTCAAGCAATTTCGGCATGTGCAACAGAATAGAAACATACCTTGTTACTGAACATTGTCGCTGTTTACTTTGCACTTGAATTTCTCGGGTATAATTTTCCCATTCCGGGCTTATTCATACATTTTATTATTATTTGTTTATCTGTTTCGGAGGTTTCTGTAAAAGGCAATATTTTTTATTTTTCAACAATTCCATAATTATCCCCTAATTGTTTTGAGCAGTGTATATATATATATATATATATACATATATATATATATACAAAGCTAAAAAATTACTTGTTGAAAAGAGCATATAAATGGTTATAAACAATATATATTATACATATAAATAAATAACGTGAAGTATTTGCGCATTTGCTGCAACCTTTTCCCTCATTAGTAAATATAAATTCAAAAGACTAAAAAGAAAGAAACATGATGAAATGGGTACACATGCGGGCTAGGTGAAAAAAGAGGGATTGTGACCTGATTTAAATCCCGGTTATCAGCCAGTTGCATGGTCGCGACAACCACTCCCGGAAGCCCCTGCCCTTATCCGTAGTAAACCCCGATGCAATCACAAGTATCGAACATGAAAGACCCGAACGATTTTCACTAAATACTCGGGATTTTATCTAAAACTAAAACCATACCCATATATTCTCTCTCACACTCAAAAATCCCCAAATAGTTAAAAACAAAACCATATAAAATCCCCTGGAAAACCATAAAATATAAATATGATTATTAAAAGACGTAACATTAAAATCACTACATGAACAAACCCTATGTCCAATCATCTCGATAAAACCAAACAATGTCATTCCATACCTCTCTACATGCAAAGGTAAAATAACCCATATTAGATAGATTACTTCGATATACATTTCTTCTTTATAATAACGTGTTGCCATATGCAAAATAGTTGAATCTGAAATGAAAATGTTGAATTTTTGATGTATTAAATTTAAAATCTTTTCTTTTATCATACAAGTTTATAGCCATATTACAATTTTTTAATTCTAAATTTAAATCTAAAATGTTTGCAACATTAGAATCATTATTCCTTGCATTTAATTGTAAATTATTAGGATAAAAGTTAAATACTATAGGGATATTATTAAGGGAAACACATAATATATGTCATCTAGATATCTAAACATGTGCAGATTATGAAAGCTTGGATTAATGTTCTTTCATAGAAGAATACATAGAGATTAGCTAAAAATGATGAGACACACCCTCCTTATGGATACAACACTGTTGCTTAAAAGAAGTTCAACATGTGGAATATAATTCTCGTAGAGAGTGAAATTAAGTAATTTTTTAAAAAGAAAATTTTTTTAGGATGATGTTATATTTTTCAAAAATTTCTAAAATAGTTCTATACAGATCATCTATATAAATATTATTAAACAAATCTTTGAAATCAAAATTATAAATACTATGAATATTAGTAAGAGTTTTTAATTTCGTAACTAATTCAAAACTGTTGATGTAAACAAACAATATGACAATTATTTGAAATCTCATCTGACAAGGATATATATATATATATATATATATATATATATATATATATATATATATATATATATATAATATATATATATATATTTATATATATATATATATATATATATATATATATATATATATATATAATATATATATATATATATATATATATATATATATATATATATATATAATATATATATATATATATATATATATTTATATATAATATATATATATATATATTTATATATATATATATATATATATATATATATATATATATATATATATATATATATATATATATATATATATATATATATATATATATATATATATATATATATATATATATATATAATATATATATAACAAGTCAAAAATTGCAAGAACATGAATACTTGAATAAAGTGAAAAAGACCAACAGGGCATATATAAAAGGCCTAGAGGGATGGCGACCCCTAGTTTAGTTATATATATATATATATATATATAATATATATATATATATATATATATATATATATATATATATATATATATATATATATATATATATATATAAGAAAAAAGGTTTGAAGATCCAATGAAAAAAAAGTGAGAAGCTGTAACACGAAAATTAAACTATTTAACAGGCTTACGAAATAAAAGTATAAATCAACAAATCTTCAAGCAAATGGAAAAAAATAAAAAAACAAATAAATAAAATAAATATCGATCCAACAAGTCAATGAAAATTATATAAATACAAAGGTATGGAATCGAAAAAAGTATAACAAACGAAATTAAGCACAAACGCTATACACGTGGACAAAGCTCTAAGCCTAAATCATGAATTGTTCACTTCTACAAAAATCGTAATCATGTCTAAGTTTTTAGTAGAAGCAAACACAAAAGTGTATGTTTCTGAAGAAATAGAGATAGATTATATCTATAACCTATTTCTACTTGGACGACATACATAAATAAGAAAAATAAAAGGAAAAATGAGTACCAAAACCTGACTGAAAAAACACACTAACCTAGTAAGCACGGGAGCACAGAAAAAAGTGACAAGTGTTGCCATTCACAAAGGAATAAGATATACTGTTGCCATTCGTAAGAAATAAATGATAGTAATACGAAAGGACATGTACAAGAGATAATATTCCATCAAGAGGGGCAAAAATAGAAAGGCTAATGTCTAAGTGGATGTATAAATAAAATATAATTAAAACAAGAGAAGAGAGATGTCAGGCTAAAATTTAAAGCAATATTAAATAAATAAAATTTAAGAAAATCCAGTTATTCTAAATTTTTCAAAAAATCTATATCAATGACACAATTTTCAGTATGTACTAAGCAAATAAGATCATCAACATATCTGTATATTGTATAATCTATTGAAGTAAAAGACTGTTCAAAATGATAAAGATATAAATTTGCTAACATACTGCTACTGCAGCCACCCTGTGGAACTCCTGACACTGGTAGGTAAAATTTATTTCCTAGAAAAATATAATTATTGAAAATAACAAAGTGAAGAAGTTTACATAATACAGGTCAGAGATTTTGATATTATTGAAAAGATCTTCTTTAAAATTAAAAGGTTGAAATCACATATATATATATATACTAGCAGCATACCCGTTCTTCGTACGGAGTATATAATATAAAGAAATTTATAATTCGCAATCATGTGCAAATTCTGTTAAGATATTAAATTTATTGCTTATAAAGAGAAGTTTAAGAATATCTGTTCTCACTATGCAAAATTATCGTCACGGGCAGATCTGAAGAATAAAACATCCTGGCCCCTTTTGTAAGTAAATTTACAAAAAAAAAGGAATTGAATCAATATATGCAGCCACGTACTACTTATATTGTCGCAGATTAGAAAATATGCCAGTGTGTTAGTAGAAGCTTACCCGTATTGCAATATGAGTCTCAAAAATATTTGTCAAAATAAAAAAGATGACGTAATAAATTGAAAGTATCAAAAATCCCAGTAATCTTAATACCAGAAGGTCGTAATTGATTCCAATATATGCCAATATATATCAAAATATATGCCAATATACCTGTACTACTTATATTCTCGTAGATTAGAAGATATACCCATGCATTTGTAGAAGATTACTCGTACTACGTACTATATATGAGTTTCAACAATTTTCGTCATAATGAAACAATTCCATAATAATTTGAAAATATCAATAATCCCTGAATCAACAGTCCCCGAAAATACCAATAATAATGATGTTTAAATCTGAAGACCGTAATTGATCCAGTCAAAAATGCAATGTCAATGAAATTTATTTTATATACATATTTTTATTATTCAAATCGGAAAAGATTTAATAAAAATCGTATGCCGCATAACATATTGAATCCGTTGCTAAGCGACATGATATCATTTGCTTCAAATAAATTGATAGAAATCATATCATCTGAATAATGCAATCTCCATGGAAGGTTTGGCGACATTTTCGTCAATTTAGCGATAACTTAAAAAATCGCCAAATTTATCGCCAAGTGGGACTGTAGAACTGATAGCCTCATTTTGCGACAAATTGACGAAACATCATCACAATACTATCCCCTAACAAAACACAATTAATTTCATTTAGTAAGCGCGATTTTATCAATTTCATGCTATTTTTATGGATTTAAAAATATTTTTACCAATTTGGTGATATTAAAAAAATTCCTTCAATGTGTTACTAAGTAGGATGGATGAACTGACCGACAAATGCTACAGAAACATTATTTCAGTACTCTATTCTAAAAAAACAAATTTAATTTCATTGATTGATTTGGGCCATTTTATCAATTTGGAGACATTTCCACTAATTTGATAAAGTTTAAGAAAAGTTACCAAGTTATTTAGAGATATTCCGCTAAATTCGTAGCTCTGAATTTGCAGATCTGAAGAATAAAATATCCTGATCCCTTTTGTATATATTAAATGAAAACACTAAAATTGTATTAGAAGATACATACACCCGTTCTACTCTTTTTCTGCTTCAACTATCGGCTAAATGAATTTATTGGGTAAACACAATATATGAGTTTATTAGCTAAACACAATATATGAGCTTGAAACCTCTTTGCTTAAATAAATGAAAGTGATGTACGCAGTCCGCAATATATATAATTAAAATAACAATCAACCGTTCATTTATAAAATATATTTTTACATCCATTTATTTATTATACAAATAGAAAAAATAATAATAAATATTACCAACACATTTAATTTCATTCCATTGCCGAACAACATGATATAACATAGAATCTTCCTCATAAAATGTGAAATTAAATAGCCATTTTGATTTCTTTATACTCTTCATCGTTGAGTAAAAATTTGTGAAAGATGAACCATGGAGGTAGATTTTTCCATTTAAATTCATGTTTCAAGCAATTCATGCTTTCCAATAGTGACTAATTAATGCAAAAATCCTGTACCAAACTCGGAAATAAAGTTTTATTTCATTTTGGCGTTTTAAACAAACGATTTTCATCCTTTCCGTTTGGATAAACCACGGAGTTGGAGAGCAGATCTCCTAAGAAAAAGTTCCGTTTTTCATTAATATCTCGACAACCCCTGGTCTTAGAAACTCGAAACTTGCACAAAATTTATGGGGGGCTATTTCAAGACTATCCACAAAATTTCATTAAATTCGATTCAGCCGTTTTTCCGTGATGATGAGACAAACGAAAATTTCGTTTTTTACTAATATCTCAAGAACCACTGGTCGTAGAATCTCAAAACACGGACTAAATTTTAAGTGGGGCTATTTCTAGGCTACCCACAAAATTTCATCAAATTCGATTCAGTCGTTCTCGCGTGATGATGGGACAAACAGACAGACAGACAGACAGACAGACAGACAGACAGATTTTCATTTTTATTTATATAGATATATATATATTGTATACTAGCAGCATACCCGTTCTTCGTACGGAGTATATAATATAAAGAAACTTGAAATTCATAATCATGCCCAAATTCTTATAGTATACTAGCAGCATACCCGTTCTTCGTACGGAGTATATAATATAAAGAAACTTGAAATTCATAATCATGCCCAAATTCTTATAGTATACTAAATGACATGTTTAATCAAAATATTCTGTTAAAATATTTAATATAATGCTCCTAAAAAGAAGTTTAAGAATCTCTGTTCTCGCAATATAAAATTATCTTCATGGACATATCTGAAGAATAAAACATCTTGGACCCCTTATGTAAGCAAATATAAAAAAAAATATGGAATTGAATCAATATATGCAAAATAAAAGCGTTAAAATTGTATGGGACCCGTACTAATTATATACGCGAATATTAGACAATATAACCTGTATTAGTAGATTACATGTATAAATTGAAAATACCAATAAACCCGTAATCTTTAAATCTGAAGACAGTCATTTATTCCAATATATGTCAAAATTAAAGTGCTAAAATTATATGGGAAGATATACACGTACTACTTATAATGTCCGATTATTAGTAGAAGATTACCCGTTTTGCAATATGAGTCACAAATATTTTTTGGTAAAATACAACAGACGACGTAATAAATTGAATATATAATTAATCCCCTTAATCTTCGTACCAAAAGACTGTACTTGATTCCAATATATATGCCAATATATGTCAAAATATATGCCAATATACCTGTACTACTTATATTCTCGTAGGTTAGAAGATATACCCGTGCATTCCTAGAAGATTACTCGTACAACGTACAATATGCGTGTGTCAGCAATTTTTACCGCAATAAAACAATGGCGTAATAACTTAAAAATATCAATAATCCATGAATCAATAATTCCGGAAAATATCAATAATAATAATGTTTAATCCTGAAGAGTATAATTGATATTATCCAGTCCAAAATGAAATGGCAATGAAATTTATTTTATATACATATCTTCATTATTCAAATCGGAAAGGATTTAATAAAAATCGTCTGCCGCATAAACACATTGGATTTAAATCCGTTGCTAAGCGACATGATATCATTTGCTTCAAATAAATTGGTAGAAAAAATATCGTTTAAATAGTTATATTTCTATTGAACATTTGGCGACAGTTTCGTCAAATTAGCGACATTTTAAAAAATCGCCAAATTTATCGCCAAGTGGGACTATAGAACTGACAGTTCCACTTTGCGACAAATTGACGAAATATCATCACAATACTATCCCCTAACAAAAAACAATTAATATCATTTATGTAGCGCAATTTTATCAATTTTAAGATATTTTTATAGATTTGTATACATTTTTATCAATTTGGTGACATTTTAAAAATTCGCTAAATGTATTACTAAGTAGGATGGTTGGTCTGACAGATAAATGCTAACCAAACATCATTTCAGTACTCTCTTCTAACAAAACAAAAAAAAATTTCATTGATATGTAGAAGACCCAAGCCACACGACCAACCCGAAGGTTTATGGCAGCTGTTTGTGTGTCGTTTATATCAATTTGGCGACATTTCCGTCAATTTGGCAAAGTTTAAGAAAAGTTGTCAAATTAGCGATATCCCTCCAAATTCGTAGCTTTGAATTTGCAGATCTGAATGAAACATTCTTATCCCGTTTCAATATACTACATGAAAACACTACAATTGTATTAGAAGATATACCCGCTCTACTCTTTTTCTGTTTCAACAATCGGCTATATGAATTTATTGGCTAAACACAATATATGAGTTTAGTAGCTATGTGATAAGGCTTTCACACCTCTGTGTTAAAATTGTATATTAAAGTATTGTTTTATTTCTGTGTGATTGAAAGTGTCAATTTCGAAATGTAAATGTCTTTTCTACATGTTTTCAATTACATTGACTTTTAAGGGAAGTGAACTCTAAAATCGCAAAAGTGTTTATGTTCCAGAAAAATAGTAATAGTTTTGTATTTTCGCTTCTCAGTCGCTAGTTGGGAACTTGCAGGTTTTGCGCACGCGCGCGTTTGAAAGAGGATTTTGGAAGCAGAGTGGAAGGAGTCGTGGAGAAATGTGGACGTGTGTGTTTGATTCGCGTATGATCGCGAATTTTAAGAAAAGGTGGATTAATTTTGAAAGTGGAAGGATGTGATTAAAATATGTAACATAGTTCGACAAGTTGTGCGTAGAGTCGTTTGGCTCGGTTCAGAGATGAGTCACTTGTGTTTTTAAATGAATCAGCCTGGTAGTAATGGAATAATGAATCTTGTGAAAAGAGAAAATGGTTCTTTCACTGGTCGGCTTGAATCGCTGATAGGGCAAGAGGGAAAGCTCATTTTACAGCGATTTGTATTTGCCTGATTCCTCCTTGTGTCCTAAGGTACGAATCAACCAATCTCCGTAACCAACCAAGATGTCGAATTCCGCCAGCATGATGTTGTGTAGTCAAGTTTCCCGACCATTATGGATTTTGTTCTGCGCAAGAATCTCGATGAGTTTATGCCGAGAGTCCATCCTGATATCCTTTCCCATGGTACAGAATTGTAAATGTTATATTTAAAAGAGACGAGGTAAAGTTTTATATATATTTAGTCTTCCACCTAACGAATAGAGTGTTAATTGTCAAATCCTCGTGAGTATCGAGTCATTGATGATGTTATATGAAAATGTCGTATATGTTCAAAGTATACAAATGTGATATATAAATGTCAAGTATAATATGAGGAATATTGTGTTTATTTTATGTATCAGAAAATATGTGTATTCTCTTGGTTCCTCTTCCTCCAGGGGTGTTCTTAATGGTCACCCTACCGAGTGTAACTCTGAGTTATTGCGAGAAATGCTTGTACTCCACTGTTTTCGATCAACTGCCTTGTTATTTCATGTTTAATAAATGTGTTTGATTTCAAAACTTTGTCTTCTCTGTCGAGTATACCAAAACGTTCGCGTCAAGTATAATATGAGGAATATTGTGTTTATTTTATGTATCAGAAAATATGTGTATTCTCTTGGTTCCTCTTCCTCCAGGGGTGTTCTTAATGGTCACCCTACCGAGTGTAACTCTGAGTTATTGCGAGAAATGCTTGTACTCCACTGTTTTCGATCAACTGCCTTGTTATTTCATGTTTAATAAATGTGTTTGATTTCAAAACTTTGTCTTCTCTGTCGAGTATACCAAAACGTTCGCGACAGAATTGGTGCCGTTACTTTTCTCGGTGAGTGGGGAAGAGCTGAGAGAATTAAAATTTTTAAAAATTTTCTTAAGAATTGAAATTTTGAAGGTTAAAAATTACCGTTGTGCTAAAATGAGTGTTTTCTTAAGTAAACAGAGTTCCATGTTCTGCTTTCGGTATTCTCAAAAACGAGTGTTCTTGGAATTTGATATGTGCCATTTGATAAAAAAAATTGATTTGTTTGCATATTTATGTCATTTGATTTGATAAAAACTGGTTTTATTGTAAATACTGTTTAAGAACATTGCAATTGCATATTGTGTTAAACTATACGAGTATATTTGATTGTTATGCAAAATGGCTCCAATTACTAGAAACAAAAAAGTAAATGTCGGTAAGATGAGTAAAAATTCAAGTAAAAAATTAAATTCCTCCTTGAATTTGTCGCTTGATATTGCTACTGAGTCGGATACTGTTAATTCTAAAAGTAAAATTAAAAATGTTAGCCACAAAGCTAAATCTAATGAGGAAAATATATCAGATAAATCGCCGGTATGTCTGAATTCTTCTTCTGGCACTTTGCCAAATCAAAACAGTTCTTCATCAGTAAATGATAACATGTTAAAATCATTCCATATTTTCACACCTAAGTTCGCACATCATATTCCAAAATTCTCGGGAAATTCAGAGCTTTCGTTGTCACAGTTTTTGGAAAAGTTAAATTTAGTAGCCACTCATGCAAACTGGAGTGAGTGTGACAAATTAGTTTGTTTGAGATTGAAGTTAGAGGGGGAAGCAAATAGATTGATTGAAGAGAATCCAAAGCACAGAAATTGTAAAAATTTGCAGGAAATTATTCACATTTTGAAAGATCATTTTGAAGTGACCGAAAATGTTACTAAAAACATAATTTCACTCGTGAACTTTACACAGAGACCAAATGAGTCGGTTAAACAGTTTTCGATGAGAATCGAAGCTGCTTCATTTAAGGTTGTTCCGGAAGATGTAGATTCCGAAAGTGAGAATAAAATCAGGCAAACACTTTTAAAAACTTCATTTATTAATGGTTTATATCCGGAACTAAAAAGATTGGTGGTGTCACAAAACCCTAGAGATTTTTATTCGGCTAGAAAACTTGCAATTCTTGAGGAATCTATTTTAAATGAAAATAATGCTATGTACTTGACTAATCCGGTACTTACAAAAAAAGGTGTTCTCACACCAGAAAAATATGTTCTCACACCAGATCAAAGTGAAAGTATGTCAGATTTAAAAAGAAAAGTGTTAGAACAGGAAAGGGACATTGAATTTCTTAGGGGTAAAATAGAAAAATTTAAGTTTAATTCAGATAAAGTTAACGAAAAGCGTTCACCGCGTCCAAAGTGTGACAAATGTGGTAAATTAGGTCACGTTCAAGAACAGTGTTGGAAAAAGGTTTTTCAAAAAAGAGATGTGTACGGTATAAAATGTAGGAAAATTTATACCAGTCCTGGAACTAGGTATCACCAGGGTGAAAGACACAGAGGGCAAATGTCTGCAAATGAGTGGAAGTATAGAAAGCAAGGAACGCAAAATTATAAAAATAAGGAGTCATATAAATCTTTGCAAAATTCCAAAAATCATTCTTCTGGGAATCAGAGTAGATATCCCATGCACAATTATAATAATAGAAAAACTTTTGATAGGCAAACATCACATTTTGAGGAAAATAATATTTGTCATAATATTACAAATTCTTTGTCATCTTCTTCTATTATAAAAGGAAAATTAGTGAGCAGTGAAGTGTCAATATTGATTGATACGGGTAGTTCAATTAATTTAGTGTATGAGGAAGCTTTAAATACTGTACCCATTGCACATATGTTGCTAACATACAAACCAACAATTTTGCGTAGCTTTAGTTCACAAGATACTAAAGTTGAATGTTTAGCCACTATTTCACTAAATTTGGGAAAAGAAAGATTCCCTACCGAATTTTTTGTGTTAAAATCACCAGCTCCTATTTCATATAATGTAATCCTTGGTAACAAGTTTTTACATAAACATAATGCTATTATAGATTATAATCACTTCTGTTTTAAGTTTTCAAACTCTTCCATTCCTTTTGTTGGTTATCAAGGTACGAATAATTTACTTTCGATTTCAAATCATGAACCGGCAAATGAGTCGGAAAGTGCAGACTCAAACCTAAGTAGTGTCGCAAAGCGTATTGCTGTGCCTGACTCGCAGATGAGTAGTGGAAAAAATGTTCGTGTGGTAGAGGACTGTAAACCGAAAGAGTTCCATACGAATGCATGTGCCAAATGCAAAGCAGATCTGGCACCGGTAGTGAATGAGTCTCAGGTCATTCGGGAAGAGTATGTGAGCAGAAATTTTTCGGAAAATAATGTAGTGCCACATTTGGGTAGTGAAGAGGTACATATTAACGATTTGGAAAATGGAAGCAAATCTTTTAGAGATTTGGTAGTAAATGCACAGAATGTTACTTTGCATATGGGGGAAAAGCAAAATCATGTTAGAGGTGGTACTGAAGAAGTGGCACAGCATAAGAACTTAAACATTAAAACTGTTAATAACTTATGTAGAGTAAAAGAAACTCTAAATACAAAAATTAAAGAGCCAATTATTGTGAAAAATTCACAAAAATGTATAATTCCTCCTTTATCTGAATCATTTATTAAAATCAAACTTTCAGAAGGGTTTCCGGAAAATTCCACCTTGCTTCTGGAATCAGAGAAAAATGACCACATCTTCATTGCTAGAGCTGTATATAGAGCTCCTAAGGATGGAATTATTTGGGTTCGTGTTGCTAACCCAGAGGAAAAACCTTATCATTTGAATAAGGGTAGAAAAGTGGCTCATGTTCAGGAAATTTAGGTGTCTGAGGAGGTTGAAGTTAATGTAGTGAGTGAGGGAGAGTTGGACTCCAGTGAACCTTTGGAGCCTTTTGAAAGTTGGGGGGGAGATTTTGACCTGAGTCATCTCCAAAAAGATCAAAAACATAAATTATCAACTTTGTTGAATAAATATAGACAAGTTTTTGCAAAGAATGTTGCTGAGTTGTCTGGTTGTAAAACCATATTACATGAGATAAATTTGGAAACATCTGTTCCTGTTTATCAGAAACCATACAAAGTTCCACATCATTTACAAGGGGAACTCAATAGACAAGTCACAGAATTATTAGAAGCTAAAATAATTAAACCTAGTTTTTCACCTTACAATACGCCAGTACTGTTTGTAAGGAAACCGGATGGTTCTTATAGATTATGTTGTGATTTTCGCAAGTTAAACAAACTTACTATTACAGAAAATTTTCCAATTCCTAACATTAGTGAATTGATTGATAATTTAGCAGGTGCTACATTTTTCTCAACTTTGGACTTAACTTCAGGATTCTACCAATTGCATTTGAATCCACAGGATTCACACAAAACAGCTTTTTCCACGCCCACCGGTCACTACGAATGGTGTAGGACCCCTTTTGGTCTAAAAAACGCACCAGCGTCTTTTCAGAGATTAATGTCTCTTGTACTGGCAGGGTTATCAGGAATATACATAGATGATGTTATCATCTCATCAAAAACTTTTGAAGAACACATGATGAAATTAGAAGAAGTTTTTATTAAATTATCTCAACATGGTCTTAGGTTAAAGCCATCAAAATGCTTCTTTTTCAGAAAGACAATAAAGTACTTAGGTTTCAGAGTGTCTGAGGGAAAAGTTCAGCCAGACCCTCATAACATTGATTTAGTGCAAAAATTTAAAGTACCCACCTGTGTCAAGAATATCAGACAATTTTTGGGTTTGACAGGCTTTTATAGGAAGTTTGTACCAGATTATGCAAAGATTACTCTTCCACTAACTAATCTTTTAAAATCAAAGCAGAAAAAGTTTGTGTGGAGTCAGGAGGCTCAGGAAGCTTTTGAAATACTTAAGAACAAGCTTATTCAAGAACCAATTTTAAAATTACCAAATTTTAATTTGCCCTTTACTTTGCATACAGATGCCTCTAATTACGCTTTGGGATCAGTTCTTTCGCAATTGGATGAAAATGGGTTATCTCACCCAGTTTCCTTTGCTAGTCGAAAATTACAAGGTGCTGAAGTGAATTACAGTGTAGTCGAGAAAGAAGCTTTGGCTGTGGTTTGGGCTACCCAGCAATTTAAGCACTATCTCTTAGGCAAACATTTCAAAATTTACTGTGATCAAGCATCCTTATCGTTCATTTTCAAATTAAGAGATCCTACTTCGCGCATAGCTCGCTGGATCGTTTCATTGCAGGCTTTTGATTATGAAATCATTCATAAACCGGGGAAACATAATGTTGTAGCTGACTATTTTTCGAGATGTATTGATGAGTCTTCTTCAAAGAAATCTCAAAACACTCAGAAACAAACTGTTCCTAAAAGTATTGTAGAATCTGTCCCTACGAAAATTTCTGGAAAAGTAGTGGTACAGAATAATGATAGTAGTGAAAACATAAATGCAATCGTTGAAAATTCTCAAGATCAAGTACAGACTACTGTGGAAGCTTCTCTGGTAACTAGGATAGCTATTGGTCAATTGAAAGATCCTAGATGTATAAAAATCAAAAATCTTCTGGAAAAAGGTGTAAAACCATACCCACAAAAACTTTCATTTTTCATGAAAAATGATATGTTACATTGCATACACAAAAATCCAAAGCAGAGACAGCAATATAATGAGAGAGTAGTTATTCCTCAAGACTTAGTCTCAGAAATTCTATGGCTTTGCCATGATTCTCCTGTTGCTGCACATTGTGGTTTTCAAAGAACTCTGGCAAAAATTTCAGTTAACTATTATTGGCCAGACATGCATGCTCAGACTGAAAATTATGTGAAGTCGTGCACAACTTGTGTAAAAAACAGAGGTTTTCGTAACAACAAGGCTCCAATACAGAAATTTCCTATTACAACTTACCCTTTTGAACGTGTGGCTATGGATGTAGTCGGCCCACTACCTATCTCGAATTCTGGGATGAAGTACATTCTTGTCATTACAGATTACTTCACTAGATGGCCAGAGGCTTATCCACTTGCTACAGTTAAAACTGAGGATATTCTCGCTTGTTTAGAGAGATTTATAAGTATTCATGGAATTCCTGCTCACTTAATTACGGATCAAGGTAGTAACTTCATTTCTGAAGCTGCCAACAATCTATACAAGAAATTAGGCATAAAAAAACATAATACTTCAGCGTACCATCCCCAGTCAGACGGGCTAGTCGAAAGACTGAACGGTACGTTAGTTAGATCCTTAAAGAATCTGGTCTATTCTGATAAGGGCGATTGGGATCGGATGATTCAATTTGCTTTAATGGCTCATAGAACGTCAGTCCATGCCTCAACAGGCGAGTCCCCAGCACATCTTGTCTTTGGTCGAGACCCTGTGCTACCTGATGCTCTTTTAACAGGTGTAAAATATCCAGTTTACAAATCTACTCATGATTATTCAGATGACTTACAGGTTCGCTTAAAAAAGACCTTTGTAACTGTTAAGAAAAACCTTGAGGAAGCTCAGGAATCACAACAACTTCAACAACATAAATCTGCTAAAATGCCTAAGATTAAAGTTGGTGACTTGGTCTATCTTTACACACCTCATATTCGGCCAGGCCAATCAAAAAAACTCAGTTCTTTAAATCATGGTCCTTTTGAAGTTATCAAGCAAACAACTGAAGTTAACTTTGTCATTCAACACAAAAACAATCCATGTAATCAGCAATTGGTCCACGTTAATAGATTAACTCCTTTACCTCCTAGACGTAGTGAATTGATTTCTAGCACATATATTGATAACATTGATAATTCTTCAACTCAAGAAACAAGACAATTTAAAAGTAGATATTTTCTAAACCATCAAAATAGGGTTAAAACTCAAAATGTTCCTAATTCACACAAGTATGACTTGCGCCCAAGAGGCCAATTTATTCATTAAAGTTACTTGTCAATTAAGGCAATATGTCAAGAGAGCAATTGGCTCAAAAGTAAAGTAAAATGTTTAGATTATGAAATTCTCACATTTTCAAAAAAAAAAAAAAAAAAAAAAAAAAGACTGATATTGTTGTGAGATGGACAATTATGTTTCATAATATTATATTTTCAATTGTTTCACAAAATGTTTTGCAAAACTGTATGCTATGTTAAAATGGATCCAATATTTCTGAACTTCTGTGTAATTTGCTTTATGTGTCAGTCAGCTGAATGTTCTGTACTGCAAGTTCTGTGCCAGTGCAGCTTTCTGAATGTGAGTGCCATGTTAATCAGGTTGAAGTAGTGTTTTAAAATTCTAAATACTTAAATAATAATTTTTTTTTGCTTTACTTTAATGATAAGCAGTAATGTTTTAAAGTAATTTTAAGATAATTAAGTACTTGATGGATTAGAGTTTTGGTAAGGATTTTTAAGGATAACTGATAATTTTTATCTCTGTTTTATTTTATGAATGTGTGAATGATTTTTTTTTAATTTAAAGGTCTAGTAAATTTTAGAAATTTTTTTTTGTCATTTGGTGTTTGTTGACTTATTGGTTGGGGGTACCGCCACCTCTAGGTTTGCAACTTTCTAATGGACTTGTTTCTTGCCTGGGTGCCTGATCAACATTCTTGGTTTGAAAATTTGTCTCATTTTCTAAATTAGTAAATTTTTTAAATGTCCTTTAAAGTAATTTGTTGGCAAGGTTGGATAATAGTTAATAAATTGATTTCTGTGAAAAGTAAATTTATAGAATTTAATTGTAAAATTTTTGAAGAAAGAAAACTTTTTGTTTAGTTAAACTTTTTGTGAGTTGAGTAAATTAAATTTTCATGTCTCTGTGGTACTCACCAGAAAATGTATTAGTGTTTAAATTTTAAAAGGGGCAATTTCATCATTTGTGTCTTGTTAATTTGGTGTTGTCTTGTAAAGGTCTATGCTTGTATTGAGACTTATTTTTTTTTGACTCACGAGTCAAACTTTAGGCCACTCTTGGATTTTGGTTATTATGCTGGTCATGATCTTGTTTGTTTTTGTTTTTTTTCTTTGATGTACATGTACATCGCTCAAAATTTACACTAAATTCCTCTCAATGGAACATATGTCATTGGGAACTTAATGCAGGTATTTTCCTAGTATTGTGCGGAAAAATTCCCCGCTTTGCAGGAAATTTTTCTCCCGGGCCCCGAAGGAGTGTGATAAGGCTTTCACACCTCTGTGTTAAAATTGTATATTAAAGTATTGTTTTATTTCTGTGTGATTGAAAGTGTCAATTTCGAAATGTAAATGTCTTTTCTACATGTTTTCAATTACATTGACTTTTAAGGGAAGTGAACTCTAAAATCGCAAAAGTGTTTATGTTCCAGAAAAATAGTAATAGTTTTGTATTTTCGCTTCTCAGTCGCTAGTTGGGAACTTGCAGGTTTTGCGCACGCGCGCGTTTGAAAGAGGATTTTGGAAGCAGAGTGGAAGGAGTCGTGGAGAAATGTGGACGTGTGTGTTTGATTCGCGTATGATCGCGAATTTTAAGAAAAGGTGGATTAATTTTGAAAGTGGAAGGATGTGATTAAAATATGTAACATAGTTCGACAAGTTGTGCGTAGAGTCGTTTGGCTCGGTTCAGAGATGAGTCACTCGTGTTTTTAAATGAATCAGCCTGGTAGTAATGGAATAATGAATCTTGTGAAAAGAGAAAATGGTTCTTTCACTGGTCGGCTTGAATCGCTGATAGGGCAAGAGGGAAAGCTCATTTTACAGCGATTTGTATTTGCCTGATTCCTCCTTGTGTCCTAAGGTACGAATCAACCAATCTCCGTAACCAACCAAGATGTCGAATTCCGCCAGCATGATGTTGTGTAGTCAAGTTTCCCGACCATTATGGATTTTGTTCTGCGCAAGAATCTCGATGAGTTTATGCCGAGAGTCCATCCTGATATCCTTTCCCATGGTACAGAATTGTAAATGTTATATTTAAAAGAGACGAGGTAAAGTTTTATATATATTTAGTCTTCCACCTAACGAATAGAGTGTTAATTGTCAAATCCTCGTGAGTATCGAGTCATTGATGATGTTATATGAAAATGTCGTATATGTTCAAAGTATACAAATGTGATATATAAATGTCAAGTATAATATGAGGAATATTGTGTTTATTTTATGTATCAGAAAATATGTGTATTCTCTTGGTTCCTCTTCCTCCAGGGGTGTTCTTAATGGTCACCCTACCGAGTGTAACTCTGAGTTATTGCGAGAAATGCTTGTACTCCACTGTTTTCGATCAACTGCCTTGTTATTTCATGTTTAATAAATGTGTTTGATTTCAAAACTTTGTCTTCTCTGTCGAGTATACCAAAACGTTCGCGACAGCTAAATACGATATAAGCTTGAAAACTCTTTGCCAAAATAAATGAAATTGATGTACGCAGTCAGCAATTAATATAATTAAAAGAAAAATCAAACCGTCTATTTATAAGATATACTTTTATATCCATTTATCCATTTATTTATTATTTAAATCGAAAAAAAATAATAAAAACATTAACAAACACATTTAATTTAATTGCGATGCCGAGCAACATGATATATCCTCCTAAAATGTTAAAATTTATTAACCACTAACAGCACACCCGTTATTCGTACGGAGTGTATAATTTAAAGAAACTTAAAGTTCGCAATCATGTGCAAATTCTGTTAAAATATTAAATTTATTGCTCCTAAAGAGAAGTTTAAGAATATATTTTCTCACTATGCAAAATTATCTTCACGATCAGATCTGAAGAATAAAACATCCTGCCCCCTTTTGTAAGCAAATTTACAGAAGAAAAAATAGGAATTGAATGAATATATGCAACCCCGTACTAATTATATTGTCGCAGATCAGAAAATATGCCAATGTGTTAGTAGAAGATTACCCGTATTACAATATGCGTCTCAAAAATATTTGCCAAAATAAAAGAGATGACGTAATAAATTGAAAACATCAATAATATCCGTACTCTTTATACCAGAAGGTCGTAATTGATTCCAATATATGCCAATATATATCAAAACATATGTCAATATACCTGTACTACTTATATTCTCGTAGATTAAAAGATATACACGTGTATTTGTAGAAGATTCGTACAACATACAATATATGAGTTTAAACAATTTCTGTCATAATAAAATAATTGCATAATAACTTGAAAATATCAATAATCCTTGAATCAATAATCCCCGAAAATATAAACAATAATAATTTTTAAACCTGAAGACCGTAATTGATATTATCCAATCAAAAATGCTATAAGAAAAATCAAATCTTTCTTTTCTAAAATATATTTTTATATCCATTTATTTATTATTCAAATCGAAATAATAATTATTAAAATTAACAGACAGATTTAATTTAATTGCGTTTCTGAGTAACATGATATAAGATAGAATCTTATAACACGTTAAATATGTCATGTCTTATAACATAAACTGCGAAATTAAATAACGATTTTGATTTCTCTATACTTCTCATTGTTCCGTAAAAGCTTGTTTTAAATGAACCATGGAGATAGATTTCCCCTTTAAATCATGTTTCAAACAATTCATGTTTTCAGAAAGTGACTAATTAACGCAAAAAATCTCCCATCAAACTCAGAGATTAAATTTTAATTCACTTTCAAACGATTTTCAAGCTTTTCGTTTGGATAAACCACGGAGTTAGGGAGTAGAACTCCGAGGAAAAAGTTCGGTTTTTCATTAATATCTCAACAACCCCAGGTCTTAGAAACTCGAAACTTAGACAAAATTTATGGGGGGATATTTCAAGGCTATTCACCAAATTTCATTAAATTCGGTTCAGCCGTTTTTCCGTGATGATGAGACAAACGAAAATTTCGTTTTTTACTAATATCTCGAGAACCACTGGTCGTAGAAACTCAAAACACGGATATAATTTTAAGTGGGGCTATTTCTGGGCTACCCACAAAATTTCATCAAATTCGGTTTAGCCGTTCTCCCGTCCGTGATGGTGTGACAAACAGACAGACAGACAGACAGACAGACAGACAGACAGACAGACAGACAGACAGACAGACAGACAGACAGACAGATTTTCATTTTTATTTATATAGACTAGCAGCATACCCGTTCTTCGTACGGAGTATATAATATAAAGAAACTTGAAATTCATAATCATGCCCAAATTCTTATAGTATACTAAATGACATGTTTAATCAAAATATTCTGTTAAAATATTTAATATAATGCTCCTAAAAAGAAGTTTAAGAATATCTGTTCTCGCTATATAAAATTATCTTCATGGACATATCTGAAGAATAAAACATCTTGGACCCCTTATGTAAGCAAATATAAAAAAAATATGGAATTGAATCAATATATGCAAAATAAAAGCGTTAAAATTGTATGGGACCCGTACTAATTATATACGCGAATATTAGAAAATATAACCTGTATTAGTAGATTGCATGTATAAATTGAAAATACCAATAAACCCGTAATCTTTAAATCTGAAGACAGTCATTTATTCCAATATATGTCAAAATTAAAGTGCTAAAATTATATGGGAAGATATACACGTACTACTTATAATGTCCGATTATTAGTAGAAGATTACCCACATATTGCAATATGAGTCTCAAATGTTTTTTGGTAAAATACAACAGACGACGTAATAAATTGAATATATAATTAATCCCCTTAATCTTCATACCAGAAGACTGTACTTGATTCCAATATATATGCCAATATATGTCAAAATATATGCCAATATACCTGTACTACTTATATTCTCGTAGGTTAGAAGATATACCCGTGCATTCCTAGAAGATTACTCGTACAACGTACAATATGCGTGTGTCAGCAATTTTTGCCGTAATAAAACAATGGCGTAATAACTTAAAAATATCAATAATCTCTGAATCAATAATTCCGGAAAATATCAATAATAATAATGTTTAAACCTGAAGAGTATAATTGATATTATCCAGTCCAAAATGAAATGGCAATGAAATTTATTTTATATACATATCTTCATTATTCAAATCGGAAAGGATTTAATAAAAATCGTCTGCCGCATAAACACATTGGATTTAAATCCGTTGCTAAGCGACATGATATCATTTGCTTCAAATAAATTGGTAGAAAAAATATCGTCTAAATAGTTATATTTCTATGGAACATTTGGCGACAGTTTCGTCAAATTAGCGACATTTTAAAAAATCGCCAAATTTATCGACAAGTGGGACTGTAGAACTGACAGTTCCACTTTGCGACAAATTGACGAAATATCATCACAATACTATCCCCTAACAAAAAACAATTTATATCATTTATGTAGCGCAATTTTATCAATTTCAAGATATTTTTATAGATTTGAAAATATTTTTATCAATTTGGTGACATTTTAAAAATTCGCTAAATGTATTACTAAGTAGGATGGTTGGTCTGACAGATAAATGCTAACCAAACATCATTTCAGTACTCTCTTCTAACAAAACAAAAAAAAATTTCATTGATATGTAGAAGACCCAAGCCACACGACCAACCCGAAGGTTTATGGCAGCTGTTTGTGTGTCGTTTATATCAATTGGGCGACATTTCCGTCAATTTGGCAAAGTTTAAGAAAAGTTGTCAAATTAGCGATATCCCTCCAAATTCGTAGCTTTGAATTTGCAGATCTGAATGAAACATTCTTATCCCGTTTCAATATACTAAATGAAAACACTACAATTGTATTAGAAGATATACCCGCCCTACTCTTTTTCTGTTTCAACAATCGGCTCTATGAATTTATTGGCTACACAAAATATATGAGTTTAGTAGCTAAATACGATATAAGCTTGAAAACTCTTTGCCAAAATAAATGAAATTGATGTACGCAGTCAGCAATTAATATAATTAAAAGAAAAATCAAACCGTCCATTCATAAGATATACTTTTATATCCATTTATCCATTTATTTATTATTTAAATCGAAAAAAAATAATAAAAACATTAACAAACACATTTAATTTAATTGCGATGCCGAGCAACATGATATATCCTCCTAAAATGTTAAAATTTATTAACCACTAACAGCACACCCGTTATTCGTACGGAGTGTATAATTTAAAGAAACTTATAGTTCGCAATCATATGCAAATTCTGTTAAAATATTAAATTTATTGCTCCTAAAGAGAAGTTTAAGAATATATGTTCTCACTATGCAAAATTATCTTCACGATCAGATCTGAAGAATAAAACATCCTGCCCCCTTTTGTAAGCAAATTTACAGAAGAAAAAATAGGAATTGAATGAATATATGCAACCCCGTACTAATTATATTGTCGCAGATCAGAAAATATGCCAATGTGTTAGTAGAAGATTACCCGTATTACAATATGCGTCTCAAAAATATTTGCCAAAATAAAAGAGATGACGTAATAAATTGAAAACATCAATAATATCCGTACTCTATACCAGAAGGTCGTAATTGATTCTAATATATGCCAATATATATCAAAACATATGTCAATATACCTGTACTACTTATATTCTCGTAGATTAAAAGATATACACGTGTATTTGTAGAAGATTCGTACAACATACAATATATGAGTTTAAACAATTTTTGTCATAATAAAATAATTGCATAATAACTTGAAAATATCAATAATCCTTGAATCAATAATCCCCGAAAATATAAATAATAATAATTTTTAAACCTGAAGACCGTAATTGATATTATCCAGTCAAAAATGCTATAAGAAAAATCAAATCGTTCTTTTCTAAAATATATTTTTATATCCATTTATTTATTATTCAAATCGAAAAAATAATTATTAAAATTAAGAGACAGATTAAATTTAATTGCGTTTCTGAGTAACATGATATAAGATAGAATCTTATAACATGTTAAATATGTCATGTCTTATAACATAAACTGCGAAATTAAATAACGATTTTGATTTCTCTGTACTTCTCATTGTTCCGTAAAAGCTTGTTTTAAATAAACCATGAACCATGGAGATAGATTTCCCCTTTAAATCATGTTTCAAACAATTCATGTTTTCAGAAAGTGACTAATTAACGCAAAAAATCTCCCATCAAACTCAGAGATTAAATTTTAATTCACTTTCAAACGATTTTCAAGCTTTTCGTTTGGATAAACCACGGAGTTAGGGAGTAGAACTCCTAGGAAAAAGTTCCGTTTTTCATTAATATCTCGACAACCCCAGGTCTTAGAAACTCGAAACTTGGACAAAATTTATGGGGGGATATTTCAAGGCTATCCACCAAATTTCATTAAATTCGGTTTAGCCGTTTTTCCGTGATGATGAGACAAACGAAAATTTCGTTTTTTACTAATATCTCGAGAACCACTGCTCGTAGAAACTCAAAACACAGATATAATTTTAAGTGGGGCTATTTCTGGGCTACCCACAAAATTTCATCAAATTCGGTTCAGCCGTTCTCTCGTGATGGTGTGACAAACAGACAGACAGACAGACAGACAGACAGATTTTCATTTTTATTTATATAGACTAAATGACATGTTTAATCAAAATATTCTGTTAAAATATTTAATATAATGCTCCTAAAAAGAAGTTTAAGAATCTCTGTTCTCGCTATATAAAATTATCTTCATGGACATATCTGAAGAATAAAACATCTTGGACCCCTTATGTAAGCAAATAAAAAAAAAATATGGAATTGAATCAATATATGCAAAATAAAAGCGTTAAAATTGTATGGGACACGTACTAATTATATACGCGAATATTAGAAAATATAACCTGTATTAGTAGATTACATGTATAAATTGAAAATACCAATAAACCCGTCATCTTTAAATCTGAAGACAGTCATTTATTCCAATATATGTCAAAATTAAAGTGCTAAAATTATATGGGAAGATATACACGTACTACTTATAATGTCCGATTATTAGTAGAAGATTACCCGTTTTGCAATATGAGTCTCAAATGTTTTTTGGTAAAATACAACAGACGACGTAATAAATTGAATATATAATTAATCCCCTTAATCTTCATACCAGAAGACTGTACTTGATTCCAATATATATGCCAATATATGTCAAAATATATGCCAATATACCTGTACTACTTATATTCTCGTAGGTTAGAAGATATACCCGTGCATTCCTAGAAGATTACTCGTACAACGTACAATATGCGTGTGTCAGCAATTTTTGCCGCAATAAAACAATGGCGTAATAACTTAAAAATATCAATAATCCCTGAATCAATAATTCCGGAAAATATCAATAATAATAATGTTTAAACCTGAAGAGTAAAATTGATATTATCCAGTCCAAAATGAAATGGCAATGAAATTTATTTTATATACATATCTTCATTATTCAAATCGGAAAGTATTTAATAAAAATCGTCTGCCGCATAAACACATTGGATTTAAATCCGTTGCTAAGCGACATGATATCATTTGCTTCAAATAAATTGGTAGAAAAAATATCGTCTAAATAGTTATATTTCTATGGAACATTTGGCGACAGTTTCGTCAAATTAGCGACATTTTAAAAAATCGCCAAATTTATCGCCAAGTGGGACTGTAGAACTGACAGTTCCACTTTGCGACAAATTGACGAAATATCATCACAATACTATCCCCTAACAAAAAACAATTAATATCATTTATGTAGCGCAATTTTATCAATTTCAAGATATTTTTATAGATTTGAAAACATTTTTATCAATTTGGTGACATTTTAAAAATTCGCTAAATGTATTACTAAGTAGGATGGTTGGTCTGACAGATAAATGCTAACCAAACATCATTTCAGTACTCTCTTCTAACAAAACAAAAAAAAATTTCATTGATATGTAGAAGACCCAAGCCACACGACCAACCCGAAGGTTTATGGCAGCTGTTTGTGTGTCGTTTATATCAATTTGGCGACATTTCCGTCAATTTGGCAAAGTTTAAGAAAAGTTGTCAAATTAGCGATATCCCTCCAAATTCGTAGCTTTGAATTTGCAGATCTGAATGAAACTTTCTTATCCCGTTTCAATATACTAAATGAAAACACTACAATTGTATTAGAAGATATACCCGCTCTACTCTTTTTCTGTTTCAACAATCGGCTATATGAATTTATTGGCTAAACACAATATATGAGTTTAGTAGCTAAATACGATATAAGCTTGAAAACTCTTTGCCAAAATAAATGAAATTGATGTACGCAGTCAGCAATTAATATAATTAAAAGAAAAATCAAACCGTCCATTCATAAGATATACTTTTATATCCATTTATCCATTTATTTATTATTTCAATCGAAAAAAAATAATAAAAACATTAACAAACACATTTAATTTAATTGCGATGCCGAGCAACATGATATATCCTCCTAAAATGTTAAAATTTATTAACCACTAACAGCACACCCGTTATTCGTACGGAGTGTATAATTTAAAGAAACTTAAAGTTCGCAATCATGTGCAAATTCTGTTAAAATATTAAATTTATTGCTCCTAAAGAGAAGTTTAAGAATATATTTTCTCACTATGCAAAATTATCTTCACGATCAGATCTGAAGAATAAAACATCCTGCCCCCTTTTGTAAGCAAATTTACAGAAGAAAAAATAGGAATTGAATGAATATATGCAACCCCGTACTAATTATATTGTCGCAGATCAGAAAATATGCCAATGTGTTAGTAGAAGATTACCCGTATTACAATATGCGTCTCAAAAATATTTGCCAAAATAAAAGAGATGACGTAATAAATTGAAAACATCAATAATATCCGTACTCTATACCAGAAGGTCGTAATTGATTCTAATATATGCCAATATATATCAAAACATATGTCAATATACCTGTACTACTTATATTCTCGTAGATTAAAAGATATACACGTGTATTTGTAGAAGATTCGTACAACATACAATATATGAGTTTAAACAATTTTTGTCATAATAAAATAATTGCATAATAACTTGAAAATATCAATAATCCTTGAATCAATAATCCCCGAAAATATAAATAATAATAATTTTTAAACCTGAAGACCGTAATTGATATTATCCAGTCAAAAATGCTATAAGAAAAATCAAATCGTTCTTTTCTAAAATATATTTTTATATCCATTTATTTATTATTCAAATCGAAAAAATAATTATTAAAATTAACAGACAGATTTAATTTAATTGCGTTTCTGAGTAACATGATATAAGATAGAATCTTATAACATGTTAAATATGTCATGTCTTATAACATAAACTGCGAAATTAAATAACGATTTTGATTTCTCTATACTTCTCATTGTTCCGTAAAAGCTTGTTTTAAATAAACCATGAACCATGGAGATAGATTTCCCCTTTAAATCATGTTTCAAACAATTCATTTTTTCAGAAAGTGACTAATTAACGCAAAAAATCTCCCATCAAACTCAGAGATTAAATTTTAATTCACTTTCAAACGATTTTCAAGCTTTTCGTTTGGATAAACCACGGAGTTAGGGAGTAGAACTCCTAGGAAAAAGTTCCGTTTTTCATTAATATCTCGACAACCCCAGGTCTTAGAAACTCGAAACTTGGAAAAAATTTATGGGGGGATATTTCAAGGCTATTCACCAAATTTCATTATATTCGGTTCAGCTGTTTTTCCGTGATGATGAGACAAACGAAAATTTCGTTTTTTAGTAATATCTCGAGAACCACTGGTCGTAGAAACTCAAAACACGGATATAATTTTAAGTGGGGCTATTTCTGGGCTACCCACAAAATTTCATCAAATTCGGTTTAGCCGTTCTCCCGTGATGGTGTGACAAACAGACAGACAGACAGACAGACAGACAGACAGACAGATTTTCATTTTTATTTATATAGATAGATACAGGGTGTCCTAAAAACATTGACCTCGGCTTTAATTCCTTAAATATTAATCTTAGACATATATAATAAATTAAAGTTGCGTATAAAAAGGTGCAGAATGTTATGAAATCGATAAAAATTTTCAGGGGATTAAATTTTAAGAAATATAAAATTTAAATTTTTATTCGACCCCCGTGCAAAAATATTTCCAATAGGTGAAATATGCCCCATACACTAATAAAGTGATGGACAAAATTTTAGTATTTTATCATAAAAAGTCCCAGAGATATGTTTAAACAAATTTGGAAAGGGATTTATCACAAATTAAAATATAAATGTTTACAGCAAGAGTGCAAATGGCGCACCGCAGAAATGCATCATAGGCTAATAATATCTGCCTCTTATCTTTTGATTCATTTGCAATTTTTCAAAAATACAAATAAAATTTGGAAATGGCACAATCAAAATGAACATTAAAACAGTTTAAAATGTATGCATATGCAAATATCTTTCTCTGATCGGTGTATCACACAATTGCAACAGACGCATCATCACATGAGAAAGTTGTTTTTGCTCTGTCATTGATCACTCGCCTCGCTTACGCTAGCTTAGCGCGCGCAGCCCGGCAGTCTGGGCGACCCTTAAGTATTGCACATTTCTGTTACATTTTGAGAGTGAGGTTAGCCTGTACCGACAGTATATCGCAATACAGTAACGAAGAACTTTTTGAAATGCTTATGTTGTACAGTTTATACAATCGCAATGCTAACGAAACTGCACGGAATTATCAACGTACTTTCCCCAATTCTCGACATCCTTCTGGGAGATTTATTTTCCGATTAGTGCAACGAGTACATGAAAGAGGAAGTACATCGCGTAGGTGGACTACGTAGGCCCAGATTTCACTCAACTGATGTAGAAATTGGTATTTTGGCTTACTTTTGCAGTCATCCACATAGTAGTGTTCGTGCCGCTGCTTCAGAAATGAATGTACCGCGTGAATAGTAGTAGAGGAATGACAGTTCAACACCAGCAGGCGCAGCGCCGCAGCAGTGGCGTTACGGAGGATGACATCTGTCATAAGGTAAAATGGTCCTTATCAAAAATTACCTGTATAGGACTTACCTATGATGCCGCCACTAAGGGTGGAGCATGTAAGCTCCCGGTTCTCAAGCTCGGACTACGAACACACAAAACATAAAGAAATACACATGCTTAATTGCTCAATTTATTTTAATATTTTTACTTAATAGATATCTATTGTATCTGGAGTAACTATGCTATAATTAAATCAATTATTAAAGACACATAATACTGACAATACTACATTAATATAGATATATTTACACACATATTAACTTTGACTTAAATTTCTTAAAAACAGTTTCCTTTAAACAATCGATAAAGAATAGTTCTTATAGTTCAATATTTACGAACTCGTTCATATGGTCTACTCATACGAACTGGTAGTCAATTATTTTAATAATCGTTAAAGGTGTGCCTTCCGTGCTAATAGTGACAATTGAAAGTTGGTTACCTTTTCTCTTTGTGTTACGTGCATATTCGTGCTATTTCAATGATGTAGGAAAACCGTTACACATCTAACTGCACTCGCTACCATTTTATTGCTCACATTCTATAGACACTTTTCACAAACCCAAGAAAACATGATGCTGACTCGTTCGAAAGTTTTAAGTCGACTAAAAAAACTTCAGGTGCGTCTAGGACGCTGTCGAAATTGCATCCGTGGAAAGTTCTAGAACATTCTCTCAAACCTTTTTCTTTTCACATTGTAGTGTCGTTGTTGATTCGTTGAAGTGAAGAAGGGGATGCGCTGCTTATTTATGTTTGTATTGCCATTGGCTCCTTCTGCAGCATTTAAATAGCTCATTAGCTAGGTTGGCATCCGCAATTGGAATTGCAAAAATGGCTAGGTTGGCATCCGTAATTGGAATGTAAACATGTAATACAAATATTGTGTTACAACATCATCGGGCGATGACGTCACATTATCTTATCTGATCTTATTAGGTGACGTCATCTGATAAGCTAGTCTTATCGGATGACATCAGACATAATCTGTTGACATAGAGAGTGGGGTTGAACAAGACCTTGGAGGATATCTTGGAAATTTTGGTGGCGCCCTCTATTGACAGGTTGGAGAACTGTGTTGTCTAAAAGGAAAGGATTGGTTCTGGACTGAGCTGGATTCGAACTCGGGACCACCAGTATACAGACTGAGACCAGTATACAGACAGGTATACAGACTCAGACCAGTATACATGACCAGTATACAGACTGAGACCAGTTTACAAATTACTTTAAAAAGTTTACTTTAACCAGTAACCAGTTACAGATTACTTTAACCAGTATACAGACTGAGACTTGAAGGTAGCGGGTGAATGAATGATATCTTCCCTGCGAAAGAAGTTGGGTACTTAGAATATTTTCCAATCTCACAATTGGATGGCGCGAGTGAATTAAGATTTTAATTAATTTTTAATAAATGAATACAATGTATTATGAAAAAATGGCTCCCTCTATTGGCGCTTGAATGAAATACATGCGTGTTATTGAATTTTAATAGAATTACATTCTGAATGTGGTTTTGTGTTAATGAATATTTTAATTATGTAGTCGGACGATGACTTAATATTTTTAGTAAAGCTTCACGCTCATAAATGTTTCAATGAAGGAAGGTAATGAATTTTTTTACGTTAAGATGACATTGAATTACTGAGATCCTTGAATTTTAAGGACGGGGTGTATGTTATGCGTGTGTGCTATTGAATTTTATTAATTTTAATGAAATGATTTTTGTCGTAAGCCATTGAATGAAGTATCGGGAGATTTCTAGCACTCCATAGTGAACTAGCATATCGCATTTTTGATGTTAAAATTTTTCCCACAACTCGGGAACAGGATTTGACCCTTTTAAAAGAGGTGAATCAACCAAGATTTATGTTTTAAAAGCAAGATTTTAGGGATATGTTATAATACTCGCTGAACGCATTTCGATATTTTTTTTTAAATTTTACTGGAAATGTTTTAACGATATTCATGAAAATGCTATTAAACTATAACTGAAACTTTAACTGTTTTAAATTACACTGAATGTCTATTTTCACATACCATGTGTGATTTTAGGGACAGGTTATAATGCTGACTGAACACGTTTCGACAATTTTGTTTTAATTTTACTGGGAATGTTTTAATGATATTCATAAAAATGCTATGAAACACGAAACTTGAACTGAAACTTTAACTGTTTTAAATTGCGGTGAATGTCTATTTTCACATATCATGTGAGATTTTAATGCTAGGCTATAATACTCACATTATATGACTCGACATTTTTCAGAATGATTGTGTGCCACGCGATTTTTTTATGCCAAGTTTCAGAACCTGCTGAATCCTCTTCGACTGTTTTTAGCTATGAAAAATGGCTGTATTGATTCCTTTTCAAATATATGGGAAATGGAGAATTAAAGACTTTGCTATATTGAAGGACGTAGTTAAAATGAATAGGTGAACTGAATTATCAGTGATCGTAAAACTTGGGAGATATTTTTAAAATAAGAAAATGCAAAGTACTGAAAGCTTCACAAGCTAATGTTATGCACAGATGTGACTTGCATATGTATGGAGCAAATGTGTGACATGGATGTTCTTACCAAAGTCTTCTAAAAATGGAATCTATATTATTTTTAAGAGTATACTGGGTTATTTTAATGAGTCATCTAAAATGTTATGTATTAGAAAATAGCAAGATCCAGTTCTATGTAGAAATAATACATGCATGTCATACATTAAAAAAATGAGTGTATCCCATTTCTAGTTTAGAAAATAGCCTGTAATATATTCGAAAATCGTACGATCCATTTCTACAAAGAAAGAGTATGTTCGATTTTCATTTTTTTTAAATGATACATGCATGTTATACATTAGAAAAAAATTGGCGCTAAGATACCATTGAGTGAATTTTAACTGAATAGAGGACTAATGAATTTTAGGGTACTTGGATAATTTCGGTATCAATGGATCGGTTTAATTATGTTAAGTGCGTTACTAAGTAATTTTTTAACGCTAAGTCTCTAATGAGTGAATTTTGAGACAAATTTTCAGTGTTAGGGTTTAAGAGATGTCGGCGAAAATCGTTAATTTTTCCCGCTAAGTTACTAATCATTGAATGAATTTTATTTGAGTTATAAAAATGAATATAATTTTAAGGACGATGATCATGTTCTGTGTTAAAATAGTGATAATTTTTTTTAAATTAAATAATAGGTTTCAATATGAAGAATCGGAATACACAGTGTGATCATTATTTTTTTTTTTTTTTGACGCTGGGATATTAATGAATTTTAATTGATATCCCAGTGTTCTAAAAATGAGACAAATTTAACTGTAAAGAGTGAAATAGTGTATCTCATCCATGATAATAACGATATAGTGCATTGTATACGATTTAACCATTTTTAAAGTGATGGATGTAATTTTAACACCGAAGTTTAGAATTTAACAAGCTAAGGAACACGAATCGAGCATTTTCACAGACATGAGTGTATCCGTAAAATTTTACTATTTTACCGAATTACTTAGTTCTTAGCGAATGTTTGATAAACTAGGAGTTTCTTTAATCTTACACAAGGCCTAAGACTCCTTCATCGCTTAAAATTATGGCATTTAAATAAAATTTAGCAAAAATTACTCGACACATAATGCATGATCGAGGAATTAGAAGTATGTATTTTCGATATTCCAAGAGGTCTAAGACCCTAAAATGTCATGATTTTAGTGAATTGTTTGGTTCTTAGCATATGTTTGGGGAACTAAGACTGAATTTTTTAATGTTACATAAGCCGTAAGACTCCTTTATCGTTTAAAATTGTATTTTAATGAAATTTGCAAAAAATTGCACAATACTTAGTGGAGAATTACTGAATAAGAGATAGGTTTTTAATGTTACAGCAACATCTAAAGCCCTTAAATCGGTTTATTTTTAAAACGGTCATGAATTTTAAGGGAATAGAATATCACTTAACGATTTTTTAAGGATATGCGATTGTCAACATTGAATTTAAATGAAAGACTGACCCTCTAGGCCGAATGTATCACATTGTAATAATATTAAAATATGAAAGATATGCATTTAACTCTTTAAAAGAAACATGTAATGAGTTTTTAAATCTTAATAAGAGACATTATTGTCATACAAATAGGAATATCATTATTTCGAATCAATCGAATCATATCAAATGTTTACAGTGTGAGTTTCGTAATGAACGATATTTACACTTTACAGAGATTAATTTATAAAATTTATATTCAGTGTTAAAATTCTGAAATTATATACCCTTATTCACTAAAAATAAATGCTAAGTTTTATGTTCCATTCTCTAAATGTATGAAGATTCCTACTGCTTAATTTTTATAATTATGAATAGGTAATCATAAGTAATTAAAGACAGGGAGTAATTAAGCAGTAATTAAAAATACTGAGTAATTAAACAGTAATTAAAAATAGGGAGTAATTAAGTAGTAATTAAAAATAGGGAGTAATTAAGAAAGATCTGCTTTGGACTATTACACCATCTTGTGAATTTTGGACCGATGACGTCATCATATGTTAGATCTTTGATAAGATAAGCTCTCATTTTAGTATTGCAGTTAGTGTGATTATAGTTCATTTCTAGTTTGGATGTCGGCTGTTGAAGATCTCTTTCTGTAAGTTTATTTTCATGTTTTTGCCAACTATTCTTGTTTATTCTGTGCGATGTGGTAAGAATATCCCCTAAAGATATAAAAATATACAAAATTTTCCTATGTATGTAATGATAATGTGATTAAAAATTGTGAATTTTAACAAAGTTTGGCACAAATTTCCACTTGATGATGAATGATTTCGAAGATGAATAAAATAATGTAGACAGTCTCCCACGTAGATAACAGTTGCACTAAGCACAAACCAATGTTGTACGATTCATTGAAAATTACAAGTTCTAACCACTTCATATCTTATGTAATCTATTTGCACACGGCACTCTATTTAGGTCACGTGATTAGTCTTATGACGTGGCCCGATAAGTCATTTCAACCTTCGACGTTGCGTGGATAGGTTCGGTTCATTCATAGCTGCAACAAATTTATAGTATTTCAAGATCTTAATGTTTTAAAAATAAATCTTATACTGTGAATGTGGTACTTGTATGTTATTATCTGCAAATAATGTCTAAAATTCAAAATATGCCGTCACTCGATCGTTTAATTTCTAGCGGAAATAGAGTGGAGTTGTCGGTTCCTGTCCTTGATGAAATAAAATATGTGGATATTGTCTCAGATGTGATTAATTCACCCTCACAAAAGTTTGGGATAAATTGGTTAGACACCTATCTCTTGGCTTCCATACCCCCAACAGAAACATCTACCGTTGTGAATTCACAAGTTCTCACCGAGGTCGGAAACTCATCTCAAGATCTGCCTTCTCGTGCTCTAACACACAGCGGAGTGTTGGGCGCGGTAGCCCATTGGTTAGCGCGCTGGAGTTGCACTCGGTAGGCCCGGGTTCGATTCCAGCCACTGCCAAAACTGCCGCCGTGTTCATGCGGAGTACGATCACGTTAAACATGTGGGCCCGAAAGTCCTTCCGAGAGGTTGGTGGTAGGGGAAGGAGGGTACGGTCCCTGTGGATGCCTCCCCCACTGGGTTCCGGTCTAAATTGGGTGGCACTTCCCGACCGTCCAAACTGTTACCTTACACCTTTCTGGTAGGTCGGACGGTCTGGGTTTCAACAACAACAACACAGCGGAGTGTTATCCTCCACTACAGAATCTGTTTCGACTGAATCTACTTCTTCAGATTCAATGCAAGATGCGCTCCGTCGTTGGCATTTAGGTTCTGGTGTCTATGTATATTTGAAACTTCGCCATGAGAAGCTAAAAGTGCATATATGGAGATATATCTCTAACGAACGAAATGAACTAGTGCCTACGCGTGAATGGGTTACATTGTCACCTGCTACTTGGAGTCAATTTTCACAAAAATTGTGGTCCTTCAGTAGTCTATATGCAGATACCTCTTTCGTCAGTCGCAATCAGTTGTTCTGTTTGAATGACAATGGAAAACTTCATTTACAGAAGATAATTCAATTATATGATTCAAAATTTTGTCTAACACAGTGTCATATCACCTTAGATAAAAATCAAATAGCATGTTTAATGAATTGTGTCAACAGCATTAGTATGGAACTTCGAGAAAGTATATATCTAGAGTGGCTTCCTGCTCAAATATTAAAAATAAAGGACACTATAACCTTTCTGCCATCAGTTATTTGTGACAAAAATTTTGCATTCGAAAAATTAATCTCTTGTATTCATGAAAGCATGATGTGCCATGTAAGAAAACTTTTCAAATGTGTTGGCTGTGTTGCTCAAATTGAAGATCAAAGTTACCACGAATGCCTTTATAGCACTCCATTAGAAATGTCCAACAGAGTGGCTGAACAGGTACTTCTAAATCTTGACATTAATAATATAGCAAAGAGTGTTTTGTTGCGTGGTGAAGAAGTCTTTTACTGGTATGATCGAAATTTTTCAAGTCATTTAAATCAGAGGACTATGAATGCGCAATAAGAAAATTATTTTAACTTGTTTGTTTAAATGTGCAGCAAATAATGCTTAATGTGCATTTTATGAAGAATAGATTCATTAAACGGATTTTTATATTTCAAACTGAACTCCTTATTTACGTTCATCAACTCATTTTTAACATGTTCTATTTAAAAATGCTATGTGCTTGTAGTTTATGTATCTATACATTCAAGTATAACAGGTTTACTAATATCGCTTTTTAAAACAAAATAAAAAAAAATTAAAAATAAATTTATTCGAATCATATCAAATGTTCACAGTGTGAGTTTCGTAATGAACGATATTTACACTTTACAGAGATTAATTTATAAAATTTGTATTGAGTGTTAAAATTATGAAATTATATAGCCTTATTCATTAAAAATAAATGATAAGTTTTATGTTCCATTCTCTAAAAGTATGAAGATTCATAAAGAATGTGGTGTTTCAATCTTTAAGAGTAGGTGAAAATTCAGCCCTAGTTTCCTAAAAGTCTACGAAGTTTGGAATTATTTGGTAGGAAGTGTAAAATTTTGTCTCAGATCTCAGTTTAGTCCTGTCATTTTCCACGTGTTGTTAAATATGTACATTCAAATGTGGGCATTCATTATGAATTGAATGGTTTTATGGTGCACCTACAGCCGCGAAATAATGATATTCCTATTTGTATGACAATAATGTCTGGTATTAAGATATAAAAACTCACTACATGTTTCTTTTAAAGGGTTAAATGCATATCTTTCATATTTTAATATTATTACAATGTGATACACTTGGCTTAGAGGGTCAGTCTTTCATTTAAATTCAATGTTGACAATCGCATATCCTTAAAAAATTGTTAAGTGATATTCTATTCCCCTAAAATTCATGACAGTTTTAAAAATATACCGAGTTAAGGGCTTTATATGTTGCTGTAACATCAAAACATATCTCTTATTCAGTAATTATCCACTAAGTATTGTGCAATTTTTTGCAAATTTCATTAAAATATAATTTTAAGCGATAAAGGAGTCTTACGGCTTATGTAGCATTAAAAAATTCACTCTTAGTTCCCCAAACATATGCTAAGAACCAAACAATTCACTAAAATCATGAAATTCTAGGGTCTTAGACCTCTTGGAATATCGAAAATACATACTTCTAATTCCTCGAACATGCACTATGTGTCGAGTAAGTTTTGCTACATTTAATTTAAATGGCATAATTTTAAGTGATAAAGGAGTCTTAGGCCTTGTGTAAGATTAAAGAAACTCCTAGTTTATCAAACATTTCCTAATAACTAAGTTATTCCCTAAAATAGTAAAATTTTACGGATACACTCATGTCTGTGAAAATGCCCGATTCGTGTTTGTTAGCTTATTAAATTGTAAACCTCGGTGTTAAATTTACATCCATCATTTTAAAAATGGCTAAATCGTATACAATGCACGATATCGTTAAAATCATGGATGGGATACACTATTTCACCCTTTACAGTTACACCCCCCGGGGCGGGCCACCCAAGATGGTGGTTTCGGATGTTGGCTCTGTAGCCTTGATCCTCCAAACTGGGGGGCAAATTAATCCGGGGGTAATCAACCTCGCTGCTAATGACCCAAGGATGCAATCGCGGAATTGACGAGGCAGTCCCCCGACTCTTCCAGGTGGCTGGATTACGGGACTGTGGCTATTTATGCCCTGAGCCCAGGTCTGTCCGGTGACAGGAGTCGAGCCCGGCAGATGCCTTCGGCCCCTGCCCGGTGAATGATTCCGCCGAGTTTCGCGACCGAGGTTGCGGCTTTGCTGGAAAAGAGATGTAGTGGTTGGCGCCTCGATGTCCCACTTAAAGCTATAAACCCAAGTGGTTAGCTGGGCTCGTAGGTATGATGACCCATTACAGTTAAATTTGCCTCATTTTTAGAACTCAATTAAAATTCATTAATATCTCAGCGTCAAAAAAAATAATGATCACACTGTGTATTCCGCAAACATTCGATTCTTCATATTGAAACCTATTATTTAATTAAAAAAAATAATCACTATTTTAACACAGAACATGATCATCGTCCGTAAAATTCAATTCATTTTTATAACTCAATTAAAATTCATTCAATCATTAGTAACTTAGCGGGAAAAATTAATGATTGTCGCTAATATCATTTAAACCCTAACACTGAAAATTTGTCACAAAATTCACTCATTAGAGTCTTAGCGTTAAAAAATTAATTAACAACGCACTTAACATAATTAAACCGATCCATTCATACCGAAATTATCCAAGTACCCTAAAATTCATTAGTCCTCTATTCAATTAAAATTCACTCAATGGTATCTTAGCGCCATTTTTTTCTAATGCATGTATCATTTAAAAAAATCTTTATAATCTAATGCATGTATCATGTCTACATGCATGTATCATTTTTAAAAAAAATAGAAAATCGAACATACTCTTTCTTTGCAGAAATGGATCGTACGATTTTCGAATATATTACAGGCTATTTTGTAAACTAGAAATGGCATACCCTCATTTTTTTTTAATGTATGACATGCATGTACTATTTCTACATAGAAATGGATCTTGCTATTTTCTAATACATAGCATGTAGATGACTCTTTAAAATAACCCAGTATACTCTTAAAAATAATATGAATTCCATTTTTAGAAGACTTTGGTAAGAACATCCATGTCACACATTTGCTGCATACATATGCAAGTCACATCTGTGAACAACATTAGCTTGTGAAGCTTTCAGTACTTTGCATTTTCTTATTTTGAAAATATCTCCCAAGTTTTACATTCACTGATAATTCAGTACACCTATTCATTTTAACTACGTCCTTCAATATAGCAAAGTCTTGAATTCTCCATTTCCCATATATTTGAAAAGAAATCAATACAGCCATTTTCATAACTAAAAACAACCGAAACGGATTCAGCAGGTTCTGAAACTTGGCATAAAAAAAATCGCGTGGCACACACAATCAATCTGAAAAGTGTCGAGTCATATTCTGTGAGTATTATAACCTAGCATTAAAATCTCACATGGTATGTGAAAATAGACATTCACCGCAATTTAAAACAGTTGAAGTTTCAGTTCAAGTTTCGTGTTTCATAGCATTTTTATGAATATAATTAAAACATTCCCAGTAAAATTAAAAAAAAATTGTCGAAACGTGTTCAGTCAGCATTATAACATGTCCCTAAAATCACACATGGTATGTGAAAATAGACATTCAGTGTAATTTAAAACAGTTAAAGTTTCAGTTAAAGTTTCATAGCATTTTCATGAATATCGTTAAAACATTTCCAGTAAAATTAAAAAAAAATTATCGAAATGCGTTCAGCGAGTATTATAACCTATCCCTGAAATCTTGCATTCATTTAAAACATAAATCTTGGCTGATACACCTCTTCTAAAAGGGTCAAATCCTGTTCCCGAGTTGTGGTAAAACTTTTAACATCAAAAATGCGATATGCTAGTTCACTATGGAGTGCTAGAAATCTCCCGATACGTCATTCAATGGCTTACGACAAAAATCATTTCATTAAAATTAATAAAATTCTATAGCACACACACATAACATACACCCCGTCCTTAATATTCAAGGATCTCAATAATTCAATGTCATCTTAAAGTAATAAAAATTCATTATCTTACTTCATTGAAACATTTATGAGCGTGAAGCTTTACTAAAAATATTAAGTCATCGTCCGACTACCTAATTAACATATTCATTAGCACAAAAACCACATTCAGAAATTAATTCTATTAAAATTCAAGCGCCTAAAAGAGGGAGCCACCACCGTCTAAAATTTCGTAAATGTCTTCAAGCACTTTCCAAAAATAAACCATTCAATAAAAAAAATGACCTTTTATTAAATTATTAAAAAAATAATCCTCCAATTAAAATTCAATTATGACTACATTCCATTTTTTCATAATACATTTTATTCATTTATTAAAAATTAATTAAAATCTAAATTCACTCGCGCCATCCAATCGTGAGATTGGAAAATATTCTAAGTACCCAACTCCTCTCGCAGGGAAGATATCATTCATTCACCCACTAACTTCAAATCTCAGTCTATATACTGGTTAAAGCACTTTCCTACGGTGCGAGGGGTCTCGAGTTCGAATCCCGTTCAGTCAAGAACCAATTCTTTCCTTTTAGCCAACACAGTTCTCCAACCTGTCAATAGAGGGCGCCACCAAAATTTCCAAGATGTCCTCCAAGGTCTTGTTCAACCCCACTCTCTGTGTCAACAGATGATGTCATCCGATAATCTTATCGAATGACGTCATCCGATAAGATAAGCTTATCGGATGACGTCACCTGATAAGATCATATAAGATAATGTGACGTCATCGCCCAATGACGTCATCCTCCGTGACGTCACTGCTGCGGCTAAAGCTGCTCTATATACGAACTGACTCATCAAGCATATTGAAGCCCACCCTAGTTGGAAGCGCAATCCGTTAGCATTAGCTCTATTCGTATTTTCACTTTAAGAAGTATAATTGGAAATAATTATGGGCGGTTGTTTTGCACCGAACTGCTTTAATCATTCTAGAAACAGTTTTAGGCTATTTCGTTTTCCTAGAAACGAAGAAAGATGAAAACAATGGCTAATAAATAATTGGATACCCGGTAATGGAGCATACTTGTTCGAGCTAAGTTCTACAATATTCTAATTGAAACTTCTTTTTTTATATAAAATATTTATTTTAAACACTTATTTTATAATTTCTGTAACTGTAGTATTGAATCCTATGGACTTCAATATGCTTGATAAGCCAGCCTGTAGTAGAGGAGCTCTAGCTGCGGCGCTGCGCCCCTGCTGGTGTTGAATTGCCATTCCTCTACTACTCACGTGCAACAGTGTGGAGAATACCGAGACTGAATAAATGGCATTCTTTTAACATTCATGGTGTGCAAGGTTAGGAGTCAACAGATTATCAACGCTGTATAGATTTTTGTTACAGGGCTCTAAATCAGGAAGGTCCAAATCCCTCTTTCCTGAAAGACGTAATTTGAACTAACGAATGCTGTTTTAAACAAGATGGATGCATAAATCCTCAAAACGAACATTTCTGGTCCGACACAAATTCATTCGTGATACGCGATATTCATCATCAGAAGCAATTTTCTGTGAATGTATGGTATTTTCAGAAATCGTTTGCTTGGACCCATACTGTATGATGCTACGTTGACTGGGTGACAGATATGTTAATGAGATTCTGAAAGCGGTTATTCCTGATTTTATGGATGAATTGCCCCTAACAGTACTTCCACGTGTATGGTTTCAACAGGGCGGATCTCCAGCTCACCATACTACAGTCATAGTATGGTGAGCTGGTTAAATAACGAGTTTCCAGACAAGTGGATTGACTTGCATAGGCCAGTCGAATTTCCCCCTAGATCGCCTGATTGTAACGCCTATGAATTTGTATTTGTGGGGTCGTTTACGCACAACTGTTTATCTGTCACTTCCCTTAAATAAAGCAGAGTTGCAACAACGCATTCAAGATGGTTGTCGTGACACCGAACAAGAATCGAGTGCACAAAAGTGTTATCAGGCGAATGCAGTTCTGTATTGGCATGGATGGAAGACATTTTGAACAAGCTTTGTAATCTTTGTGTAAAGTTATTATTTCTACACAGTGCAGTACTTTTTCTCCAATAAATAGCAAAATTATTATTTATTTATGTAATCATTGTTTTCTTTTGCAATTTGTGTATGACCCCTGAAACGCGATCTGCAGACACGATTATTCCCCTCTGAGAACGCATGTCGATGCACCGAAAAGTGTTTAAGTCAGCATTTTTCTCTTTTCATATTTCTGGGACTTTTTATGATAAAATGCTGAAATTTTGTACATCACCTTATTAGTGTATGGGGGCACATTTTACTTATTGGAAATGTTTTGGTACGGGGATCAAATTTAAGACGGTAATTTAAATTTTAAGAAGCATTTGTTTACTTTAAAGATATTTTAAAATTTTAATATGTATGTTTACATTTCAATAATTTTAATTTTAAAAATCTTTGATTTCTTTCAATAATTGAGATTTTTAAGAACATTTTGTTTCTGAAAATGGCTCTAGCATAGCAAAACAATGACGTCACATATAGAGAGAACACTATTTGAGGCGATAATATGACGTCACATACTTATAATAATTGGTTTCATCACTGGCTAGAAATAATTTTCGCTATAAATGCTTGGTGGTAGTTATGTGACATAAGTACCAGAAATATATTCTTGAAATTTTAAATAAATTGAAATTTGTTTGCAATGCAGTGGATAAGATATATGTTGTAATACGTAAAGAAGTAGCCAGGACTTCTAATATTGCCGTAAACCTTCCTATATTTTACAATAAAATAAAAATAAAATTAATGTTTCAAATAAAATTTCATTTTTATTGTTATTTTGCACTAACAATGAAATTAATGTTTAATTATTATTGTTAGAGCAAATTAACAATCAAATTAATTTTTTTCAAATTTGATATAAATTATTTCAGAAATAAAGTTTCGAAATTTCCAGTATATATTTCCTGAAATATTGTAATAATTCAACGTTTGTTTTCGGCTACAACGTTTCAAATTCTTACAAGAACAAAATATCAAACTTACAGCATAAAAAGAAAACAATACTCCCTGTTCGAAAAAAGTTTTTTTTTTTTTAAATAAAATTGTGAAGTTTCTTTTGCAGTTTTTCCTTTGAATTCAAAATTACGTACTCTTCATTTTGAATTGTAAAATGTATACAGTATAATTTGGTTTTTATTTTCAATATATTTTTCTATTGACAAAGAATATTTTTTTTTGTTGGGGAAACATTTTCTTTGATTGGTCTTTTTTGTCAAAACAATAGCTACTCGTATGATAATGAAGGACTGATACATTCAATTTACACCCAATTATTTTTTTAAATGCGTGTGATATTTTACTGAAAAACATAAAATTGTCGTGTTAGAGAATTTGAGCAGATCCATGTTGGAAAACATTTTAGAAGAAATAGAATTCAAATCATATAAAATATTTTAGTAGATTTGTTTAAAACACAAAATCACATTTTATTAATAATATTTCTGCTATGTATACAATATTAGAATTTGATGAATCTAACATATGATTTTCTAGATTTGTTAATTACACATCATAGATTAAAGACTGCAATGAAAAGTATATCCATCCCTATGTTCAGAAAAAAAATATTTTTCGTGATTCGTTGAAAAGAAATGCGTTACTTACTTTTTATTTTATTTTCCTTTATTTGGTTTTAAGCTGGGAATTGCGTATTCTGTTACTATAGATCTTCTTATTTTCTTTTCCTTTATTTGGTTTTAAGCTGAAAATTACGTAATCTGTTACTATAGAACTTTTTATGTATTTTCCTGAATGTTTTGTTTCGGTTCGAATTCAAGATAAATACGTGCTTTCCTAGATCTAGATTCATTGGAATGTTTACATTTTAAATAAACATATGAATAAAGGTACGATGTTGTTAAAAATGACTGAAAATTATCTGCAAACAACGTTAGCATTAACCATTCTTATTATCGTTACAAATTTATCCTCCGGAATCGTGGGTGTATGCTCAGGATACACGACTGAGTCCAATAGTCCTGATTTACAAGTACAGCTTGAACAGGAACAATATACAGTAATACTCTACTCATTTCACAAAACAAGTTACGCCATTCTTGAAACATTGACTTATTTCTTTTCACAAAACAGCTGCTACCAGTTTAAAAACATTGACGAATGTTGTAGTTCAATGTAAGTCATATTACGTTAACTGTTCTCCAATTCAGTGATGACTCCTTTTATAAAATCTCTATACAAACGTTTAGAAATCTCTCATATCTCGTAGAATACTGATTATTTCCAGATGTTTCTCGAACCTTCAAAAAGTCGCCAAATTTGCGATAATATGACAAATATGGCATGTTATGTCCTAATTTCAGCATCTGGAAGCCCTATATTCACGTATTGGGGAAGATTGACTGTACGGTTGTTTTCTCCGTCTGTTTTTCAAAATTGACTCTAGTGAAGAAGGACATTTTACACGTTCTTACAATATGCAGAGTGCCCAGGAATGTCCGTATCAAGGCAAATTTCTCAAGAATGAAATGAGTGTTATCCTTATTTTTTAAACCCCTATGGCGCTACACTACGAGACAACTTTCGGGAGGAGGGAGATATCTCGCTCCCTTTTAGAGCTAGAGAAAAACGTCAACCATAAAGTTGTTAAGCGTTGCCAAATGAGTATAAAAGTGTGTTTATCCTACAGAAAGAGCTGCAAATAATTCTCCAAAAATGTTTTTGAAAACATGCGATTATTTAAATTGCAAAATCGTCTAGCGGCAACTATAAATTAAACGATTTAATAAATTTAGTTTTAATGTTAACTGTTTTTATTTGACAGACAACTTGTCGGTAAACATTATCGTAATCGAAGCCAGAAAAATAAATAAACTTGTCTGAGTTTGAAATAACATTCCATCTGCAGTATTATATCCTTATGCTATGTGTTTGTCACTTTCTCCTATTATTATTTCGATTTTAAGAACCATGTCGACTATAATAAAGGTAATAATTAATGTGGTATCACGTCTACTTCAATATATAAGCAATAAAATTGAAAACACATATCATAGATAAAAAGGTCATTTAATTAAATAAAACCATCCTATAAGACGCACAAATATTAAAAGGTCAGAGCGTTTTCGGGTTTCACTATACCCTTTATCAGTGGCTATATGAAAAATTACCGTGGAAACAGGCTTATATGTAGACCAGATCGGAAGACAAATTTTCATAAATCAGCTACGAAATAAGATTAATATTACCAGGCTATTGAAGATTAATCAATTACAAAATTACAATAGTAAGTGCTATAAACGGGAAATTCAAAATGTAAACAAGTATTAAATACAAATACAAAGAAAAGACAATGAAAAATGCCCAAATTGTAGCCAATCATAAATTACAATACACTGAAACGTCAAAGATAACTATGTAGAGGTTTAACCCTCATAGAGACAAGAACGAGTCGCCAAGCGTAACTTAAAATTTGTGCAGGATCCAAATTACAAATGGAATCACGGTAGTTATAAATAAACAGGGATTCATAGAGAAGAATATTACGAGAGGTATTACAATGAATTAAGAGGAAAGTTTTTTAATTCATTGTAATAACGAACGTGTCTATAATGTTTACTAATGAAGAATATTGCCAAATGATCCTTATTTGTGGAGAATGTAACGTCTGAGTACGTTAATGTCGTTTTATTCGGGGGAATTTACAGTTTATTCCCTACTTTTTAGAGGTTTTTTTAGTTTTTCTGTTAGACAAACATATTTTTATACCAAATTAGCAATGCTATACAGCTTTGTAATTGATTATTTTTTTATATCTCTAAAAAGGAGCGAGATAGATTAGCTTCCCATAGAAAAGAGGGCCAGTCCCCGAAAGTTGTTTCATTGTGTAGCGTCATAAGGGTTTTCTATGCATCTGCATATAAAATTAAAGAAACCTCTCCCTCGAGATATCTCCCTGATACCGACATTTCCAGACGCCTTGTATTAAAAATTTTGCTTTACCAGAGTGAACGTGATAGCGCCCGAGTAAATTTAAGGATTTTCATGCAAACGGATAAGTTTATTTTAAATGCAACAAGAGAAAACCTACTTATTTTTATCGAGTTATAAGAAAGTTTATTGCCTTACAATATTCAAATAATATCTGAAACTTTTTTTATCTGTAATGAAGAATATGTGTTTGACATGTTTTTTACTTTAGATAATCTTTCTTTTTAATCTGAAGAACTTTTCTATGGTCTAATTTGTTTTTAGCCATTATTGTAAAACTAACATTTTTCGATTTATAGATAAACATTTTGTTATCTTTGGAATTAGATTCTATTGATTATATATATTTTTTTATAGGCGTTTAAGACATAGTTCATTCTGTCTCCTCTGTCCGTTCGCAGGATAGTTGCAGTAAAATAACTTTATCAAAATGAAATTTTAGTATATTGTGTAAATAAATAATACCACCAATTAGTTTTGTATTGAACCCGGATTGAAAAGTGAAACACATTGAGGCCTATGGGACCTAATTTTTCAACCATTATTTAATAGAAGTTAAGATTTACAAATTGCTTCGAAAATTTTAGGAAATATTTAGACTTTAGATATTATCCCATAAAATATTTTAAAAAAAATCAGCAAAATATATTCGGTAGTTTTTTTGAATAAAATTTAAAATAATAATTATAGCCATATAATATAAACAGATCAGATGACACACTTCAAAATAAAATGTGACATCCATCTTTTTCCCAGAGTAAAAATTGTGATTTTTAAAGTGCTTTTAAATGTATATTTCCTAAACTCACTTTATTTTTGCGTATTTTCAGTGCATCTATATTCTAAGCACACGCAATTACAATATTTTTGAGTTTAAATGGTCATCAAACTACTTATTTCTGCAATAAAGCCTAATTTTATTGGATGCAGAATGTAAACAAGTGATTGTAAGGTGAGTTGTATACGAATTGTTTTCACGCAAAATTTTTCAACACTGGATTCTGGAATAAAAGTACAGTGATCCCTCACTTATACGCGCTCTCTTTCATGCGCGTTTTTCACTTATGCGCGTTTTTTCCGCAGTCCCGGCCAGGGATATAGGAAAACACTGATAACTATTATTCATTTATTTGCCGCACTAAAAAAGCACCTCTCACTTATGCGCGTCGCAAAAAAAAATTTCTCAGTTCTAAAAGTGGGTTCCTTAAGAAGTCAGGTGTTGCTTATCGCAAGAATTTTATCCTTTTTGTTCTGCTTCTAGGAATGCATCCCCTCGCCCTTCCCTTATTGTTCAGATTCCAGGAACACATTGCTCTACCGTATACACAGGGGTGTACGTGGGGGGGGGGGGTTCTTGTGATTGACGTCAGTAAAAGTCGCAGCCAATTATAGAGGTTAGTACTTTATGTACCACGTGGCATTGATCGCTAACGAAAGAACAATCTTTGGAATTTTAGTTAGATGGTTACGTTTTAATATGGCGATAAGAACGAAATTGTCGCTTTCGTTTAAAATGGATGTTATTAAGCAATTCGAAGAAAATCCTTGCACCTCGAAAAAAGATTTATCGAAGCATTTTACTGTCCCAGAATCGACATTGAGAAAGATTTTTAAAAATCGGGAGGCGATAATAGTAGCTCATCGAAAATGTGGAATTCAGTCGAAGAAAAGAGGCAGAATTCAAGGCGGAAAGTACGATGAATTTGAGAAAATTTTTGTGCTATGGTTTAAAGAAGCTCGTGCCTTGAACATTTCTGTTAATTCCTGTTAACGCTGAGCTTCTAAGGGTGAAGGCCGTACAGTTGTCAAAGAGTTTTGAAATGGAAAACTTTTCTGCATTACATGGATGGATTGAAAAATTCAAAAATAGGCATTTCTTGGCAACTCGTGTCCTTTCTGGGGAAAGTGCGAGTGTCAATGAAGGAACTGTAAAACAATGGAAATAAGACTTGGCTACTTTAGTAAACGGATACGAACCGAAAAACATCTGAAATTTCGACGAAACTGGTATTTTTATAAAATGATGCCCGACAGAATCTTAATATTCAAGGGAGAACCATGCAATGGTGGGGAAACAAATAAAGAAAGACTAACTGTCTTGGTGTGCTACTCCGCCGATGGTTCGGAAAAATTCCCGCCATTGGTCATTGGCAAATCAAACAATCCTCGTTGTTTTAAGAATGTGGAGAAGCTTCCTTGCGACTACTCTAGCAACAAAACGGTGTGGATGACATTTCACATTTTTTTGGATTTCCTTCATAAATTCGACAGGAAAATGGAAGAAGAAAAACGGAAAGTTCTCTTATTCATGGATCAGTGTCCTGCTCACCCACAAGATCTTCCAACTTTTAACAACACGACAGTTGTGTTTTTTAATGCGAATTGCACGAGCAACATTCAACCTTTGAATGTGAGCGTCATTCGTTTTTGAAAGTGCGCTATAGAGCAACTTTAATCCGTCGACTTCTGGCAGTTTTAGAAATAAAACGAGCAACGAAAGATGAATTAAAGCAAGTTACCGTCCTTGATGCAATTCATATGTTGTGCTTATCATGGAGAAACATCACTGACAAGTGTATGAAAATCTCTACTTTTTCTTTCTACTTTTAATTTTCTATAACAGTTTCATTTAATATGCGATAAATCTCCAGATTAAAAATAAAATGCTTTATTTTATAACTAATAAATATACTATCAAATAATTATCAAATAAGTATATAGATATACTTTCAAATAAGTATTTATTTTATGTCTTATTACATTCGAATAAAACTTATTTATGCATTAAGAGCTAGCTATTTGAAGAGAATTAAATAAAATTCTAAAGAAAAAGTCATAGTGCTGCTCTCTTAAGTTTTTTAATTTTTTTATTTTTCCAAAGTTTGGGTTCTATACTGAATGAAAACAGTGAAAAAGTCTTATTCAGAAACTTTCTTTACCTCTTGAGTCAATTCAAAATTTAACATTTATTCTTTTCGTAGCGGATAATTATATAATTCTATCTACTTTGCAGGTCTTTTTAGGTTTTGCTTTAGATCCTGTTTCATTCGAATCAAAACAAAAAATTCTTCGATATAATTTGTTTGACTTTGTTGTAGAAAACAACAAAGATTTTTTTTATCAGAGAGAAGTATTTTTTTCTGTTAACTGTAAAACTAGTCTGTTGATTAGTTTCTTCTTACTTAAAAGATAAAAATGCTATATGTTTTGTATTGCAGTCAAATGAGGGAATGCATTAGTAATTTTATTTTAGACTACATATTTTATAATCTATGATGTGACCAACAAATAGTTTTTGTTGCAAGCAAATATATTTTAGTTTTGTGGAAAATGAATAAAAAACATGAGAATCATCTGGGTGTCTGTATATGCAGAAGTATTTGCGCTACATTTAACAATGTGCTAAATAAGAATTTTATATATGCTCATATAAGTATTATTCTGAAATGCACCTGTGAAATTTACTAAAGTATGGGTTTATCTAGTGTTCATTAATTTGGAGCAAAAATATGATATAAAAGTCCTATTTTTTCCTAAAATGGTTCTCAAAATTTAAAATTATTATGTAGTATATTAATGAAATGTTCAGTACTTCAACATAAATTTATGTTATGGCCCTCATATAACTTTTCTTACATAATGCAATAAATTTACTTCTTTTGCAGCAAAAGACATAAGGTAACATGTATTTTTGATGTACGTTCAATTGTACATTTGACACTTTTATGGATAACATACAATGCTTAATACTATTTCGAAGTATCCAATTAACTTATATTTCGCGCAAATATAAGATGGCAATAGTTAATATGGACAGCATCCGCAATACGTGATATATTCTATATTTATTATATAAACACCTTGATGTAGCTGTCCACCTATCTATCTATCTATCTATCTACCTATCTATCTATCTATCCTGTTGAAGTCCCAGGCCGCCCGACTCATTCGAGGATTTGAGTAGCTGCTGTTTGGGCGACCGGATCTATCTATCCTGCGAAAATGTCGCCAAATCGATAAAAATTTCGCGAAATTGATAAATATTGAACAAAAATAATGAAATTAATTGAGTTTTGAGAGGGGTTAGTATTGTAATGATATTTTGGGAGCGTTTGCCTGTCAGTCTAACCCGCCCACTTGGCGACAAATTTGGCAAAGTTTTAAAATGTTGCCAAATTGATTAAAATATCGCCTAATTAACGAAAATGTTGGTAATTCGATAAAAATGTCGCCTAATAGATAAAACTGACGCCAAATAAATAAATTCTGTTTTGAAATTGGATAGTATTGTGATGATGTTTCGGCAGTACAACTGTAGCCAGTACAACTTGCCAGTACAACTGTCCTACTTGACGATAATTTTGAAGAGTTTCTTTAAATGTCTCAATTGAAAAAATATCACAAAAATTAAAGGAAATGTTACCATGTTAATATTTTGAAAATTTTAAAATCCGTCTTATGAAGGGCATACCTTCTAGTTGGTGTTGTTGTTGAGACCCAGACCGTCCAACCTACCAAAAAGGTGTAAGATAACAGTTCGGACGGCCGGGAAGAGCCACCCAATTTAGATCGGAACCCATTGGAGGTGGCATCCATAGGGACCGTGCCCTCCTTTCCCTAACACCAACCTCTCGGAAGGACTTACGGACCCATAAGTTTAGCGTGATCGTTCTCCGCGTGAATACGGCGGTAGTTTTGGCAGCGGAGAGAATCGAGTCCGGGCCTACGAACATACTTTCTAGTGTAAAAAACTTTATTAAATAATCCATCCATTTGGTGATATTTTTGTCATTTTGGCAGAGTTAAAAAAAGTTGTTACATTGGAGATATTTCGCCAAATTAGTCCAAAACAAATATATTACCAAGGCTTACAGATAAACAGAGAGAAGGTATTTTCTTATGTATCGGTAAATGACTATCAGCTTATTATTGCACGTACAAATACAAACCTATTACACACAGTATCTTTTCTCATGAATGGAATTGACTAGAAACGGAGAATGATGTTAAGAAATTTGTAGCATAATATTGGATATGGAAAGTGAAAACTATTCACAATAGTTAATACTTAATAATTAACTTACTTATAATTTAATGTTACTTACTTATTATTTTGACAAATCTGTGGAAAAGTGTGCTACATTTCAAGAACGGTTCCTGCTAGTATTCTAGGAACTGAAAATTTATACAAAACACGATTATTTATGTAACATTATACAAAGTTCTGATTTTTAATAATTTTTCAAAATTCAATCGAAAACTGGGGACGGTTATATATATAAAGTTAAGTAATAACAAACAACATACGATCACTAAAAATACACCATAAACAATAAGCTATTCCATAAAAGAACAACCGTGGCCTTTGTGCCGAATATTCTGATAGACGCGTTTTCAAGATTGGGCATATGTTTCAAATTAACCACAACTATGCTTGTTTCTGAATATGGAGACAGCTATTTTCAGAACTGTATACTCAATTTGCATGCAAAACAAATTAGTAAAATTAAATTATTATTAAACAATCAAATACTTAAATGATTTCCAGAACCATAGTCTCTCTAAACAAAATTTTAATAATTAATTTTTAAAAATTTTAACAATAAGTCGAGAGATGTGTAAAACGCAGAATGTGTCAATCCGTTCAGCATGAATTTTTGCCCCCACCTGACAATGCTTCCAAATACTATGATTACAGACCAAATAACAGTGTAAAATAACGATTTATTTATGGTAAGTCACTAATTATTAATTCACATGTCATGATGATTTGTGAAAATAAATTTCAAACAAACACTCAAACCATATAGGGACATTTATTTAAATTTTCTCCGTCTAGAATTTGACTAGAACGTTTCCACGCTATCCTGCATCGCTTACACATAATTTGTTTTCCGTGTTGCAATTCCCGCAACCCATTAAAATCAACCGCCGAATTTTAAACTCTTAAAAGAAGCCAGAGACTCAGAAAAGTTTGATGTCTGGAAGGTTAAAGGAATGTTTGCGCTAGATTAAAATATTTTCGATAAGAAATAGATCTGTGATTATTATCGTGAAATTGATATTTTAGGATGCTGCGATAAACGCATATTCGATTAATTAATAATTTGTTTGTTTCAGAATTGTGAACATCACTTTATTATAACTTTTACCATTTACGCAAATGTTCTGAATAAGAACAAGAGGGTCTGGCTATAGCATTCGCTTAACTGTTTTCCACACACTGAAACTTACTTGTTTATTGCATATCTATAATTTTTTCTCGAATTTGTTTAATGAATTTTTCTTTAATTTAAATGATCTAAAAATATGTGAGATCACAGTTATATAAATGACACTGCATCATTATCTGTTTTAATTACAGAAGACTGTGAAATTGAGGTTGATATTTTTAGAAGGCTTTTATTTATCAGACGTCATGACAAATGTGGGATCGTCTGTCTGTCGATTAAAACTTCTTTGATCACATTTTCAACTTACTTCCCTGAAATCCAGAGAGCTGAAATTTAGTACACAGCTTATTTTATTTGAACACTTTTATTCATTACAAGTTGGTGGATTTTTGAAAAATATAAATATTGCCTGGCAATTTTTTTTTGTGCAAAATGATCCGCAAAAATTCCAATGCTGTAAAATAATCAAAAGGTAATAAAATTTTCAGCTCCGTTTATCTCTTTACATATACACTCGCATTACTTTATATGTATATATATATATATATATAAATATACTATATATATATATATATATATATACATATATATATATATATACATATATATATATATATATATATATATATATATATATATATATATATATATATATATATACATATATATATATATATATATATATATATATATATATATATATATATATATATATATATATATATATATATAATATATATGAGAGAGAGAGGGGGTGTCCCAAAAGCATAAAGCATTGACATCGGTTTTTATTCCTTAAATATTGATCTTAGACATATATAATAAATTACAAAGTTGCGTAAAAAAGGTACAATATTTTACGAAATCGATTAATATTTTAAAGGCAATTAAATTTTAAGAAATACAAAATTGAAATTTTTATACGGCCCCCGTAAAAAAACATATCCAATGAGTAAAATGTGCCCCATACACTTAAGGTGGTGTACAAAATTTCAGCATTTTATCATAAAAAGTCCCAGAGATATGAAAAGAGAAAAATGTTGACTTAAACACTTTTCGAAGCATCGACATGCGTTCTCAGAGGGGAAAAATCATGTCGGCAGATCGCGTTTCAGGGGTCATACACAAATTTCGAAAGAAGTATCATCACATAAATAAATAATAATTCTGCTATTTATATAAATAATAACTTATGATTACAAAGCGTGTTCAAAATATTTTCCATTCATGTCGAAGATCCATTAAAGATAAGAGGCAAATATTATTTGCCTAGAATGAATTTCTGCGTTGCATCATTTGCACTCTTGCTGTAAACATTTGCATTTTAATTTGGGATTAATCCCTCACCAACTTTGTTTAAGCATATCACTGGTACTTTTTATGATAAAATGCTGACATGTTGTACACGACCTTATTAGTGTATTGAGAACATTTTACTCACTGGAAATGTTTTTGTACGGGGGTCGTATAAAAATTTAAATTTTGTATTTCTTTAAATTTAATCCGCTGAAAATTTTTATCGATTTCATAAAATGCTGTACCTTATTTTACCCAACTTTGTAATTTATTATATATGTCTAAGATCAATATTTAAGGAATAAAAGCCGAAGTCAATGTTTTTGGGACACACGTATATATTCCCAATGTAATATATTTAAAACAAGAATCCAATATTCGGCTTATATATATATATATAATATATGCTTTATATATATATAAGTGAAAATTTTTAGTATGTATTACTGCTCATGGGGAGTTATGAATAAAATATTTTACCCAAAAAATGAAGTTTTTAAATTTACTTGTTTAAATGTAAACTTGTTTTATGGAAATTTTGCGTTCTAAATGCAAAAATTTTTCGTATCATCACAAAGTATAATTATTTAATTTATTTTTCAAACAACTCTGGAATTTTTATGTTGTACGTGACTAAATAAATTAGTGGTAAAAAACTACCACATGAAAACCTAATCTGTGATCATTTCTGTATATATATATATATATATATATATATATTTATACTTTATATATATATATATATATATGTATATATATATATATATATATATATTTATACTTTTTAGGAAAACCTTAAAATGTGGATATTCCTATTTTAACTTTGGTCAAAAAGACTTAGTAGTCCTATTTCTTTTTCTGATGAAGCTGATTCTGTTGTTTATTTTTGCTATAGTCTTACGGATACAGTAATGTACCTTTCCTTGGTCTATGATTGTACCCATTAAGCTGTTGGGGTGCCTAAACTTTTTCTTAGAAACCCTGTATACATATCCCTAAAGAAATCATTTTTAACTCTTTCCAACGTAGTAAAAAAGTGTTTATCACTTTAATCAAACTGTTTGTCTGTCTGTATGGACGATAATTGCCGTGAAAATGACTTTATCAAAATGAACTTTTAGTGTGTTATTAACAAGATACGTTGAATGTTTGTGAACGAAAATGAATAAAATCACCCAATTAGTTTTGGCCTTTACACGGATTGAATAAATGAAATGCATTGAATCTTATGGGATATAATTTTTCAAATATTTTTTTAGCGCAGTTAAGATTTACAAATTGCTTCAAGAATTTTAGGAAATATTCAAATTATCACATAACATGTGTAAAAAAAAATTCAGCAAAATATGTTGGTTGGTGTTTTGAAATAAAAATTGAAATAATAATTACACCCATATTATATGAAGATATCACGTGACTCGTTGCAAAAATAAAATATGTCATCCATTTGTTTTTGCTATGTAAAGATCGTGATGTTTAAAAATCTTTTAAATCTATATTTAGTGTTGAATCTGTCCTAAAACCTTTTTTTTCATATTATCTGTGTGTCTAAATTCTGTGCCAACGCAATTACAATATCTTCGATTTTAAATGATCACTAAAATTTCTTTATCTCCACAATTAAAGCCAAACTTTAAAACTATACAGAAAGTAAACAAATCAAGCGATTATAAGCTAATTTATATAAGAATTGTTGAATTCCCTGTCACTCAAAATTTTACTTTGGAGTTTGGAATATAAGTGATATGAATGAAATATTCTTTGACTTTATGTAGAGAGGTAGACTATTTATATTTCGATGACGTCATTTGAATGAAATTCATTTGTGTAATTAGCATCGTCTTTTTCGATGAAGTTTTAAGATTTCAAGTAGTATTACTATAATGATTTTTAAAATGTCAGCGCTGAATGCACCGTATTTTAAAGATGTTTAGAAAAAATTGCATTTCAGATAGAAAGTGTTTCATACTTCATACATAATTGATCTTTCCTGTCTTCGATAATGATATTCGATCATTAATTTTATTCCAATAAGTTGCGTAAATCTGATGATGTTGCAGCTATCAAAATTCCAATGTATTCTGAGATTTTTTATTTTTATTTTTTCAACTCTTTATTGCAACATCATAATTGTTAAAAGTTTAAAAATTCGCTTCTTTTTAGAAAATTCAAGAATAAAAAAATATTACCATGTTTTGAGAACAATTGCTTAGAATGCAAATTATATATATGAAACCTATTTTTAAAATTTGAGATCTGAAAGAAGTCCACAATAAATAAGCCTCGAATGATTACAAATTTAACGATATATTTTGTCCACGGTTTTCTCCCTAAGAAAAATGTCGGAAGTAAATAAAAAAGAAAATCGAATGCTTGAATTTGCATCCAATTTACTCTTCACATATTAGAAAAATATCAATTGAAAAAAAAAACTTCGATAGGAATGCTCGTGGATAACTCTCGTGGGGTTCTTGTAATATTCTATGAAAAGATATGGCGCAATTTTGAGATAATCCTAATCCTTGTAATAAAAATAAAAATAATTTCAAGATACATTATGGGTATTATTTTCTCTTCGTATTGCTTACTCAGGTGGTGTTCGAAAAAAGTAAAAAAAATCTCCCCCTTCCCTATATAAAAATAAAACTCTTTCCAAAACATTCTCCATATTTGTGGTTCTCCTAAATCAGGTTGTTACCAATTTCCTTTACATATTCTTGTTTTCAACTTTCTCCTCTTATATGAGACTAGGTTGCGTAACCGTGTCTGCAATTTAGCATTCTCACTTAATCGTAGTCCTTATTTGATGAAGTTCTTGTCTTGTTCGAGCTGAAGAAGGAACCTCAAGTGTTTGCGAAAGATCGAAGTTTTTTTTAACCTTTTACTTGTGCAGTGATATCCGCTGTTATTTTAATATTTATATGTAAAATTACGTATTTTAAAACAAGCGTTGTTTCTTTATTTACGTTATATTTACTTAGTATTTTATTTACGGTATAGTATATTTATTTACGTTATATTTACGTTATATTTACTTAGTATTTACCGATTGTAAGATTTGTACTAAATTTCATTCGAAACGCTCTATACGTTCGTGAGATATTGCTTATGCACACACACACGCACACTCGCATACACACACTCGCACACTCGCATAGGCACACTCGTGCACACACAACTCGCACATTCTCACACACACACTCGCACACAGACACTCGCACACACACACACCTCAGAAAAGTTCGATTCGAGTTCAGGGATACTTCTTTCGTCGAAAACTCACATTCGAATTTTTGACCCCATCACAATTATTCCCCTATACATTATACAATGTACATAGGGAAAGTAGTAAAATCAAAATTAGAAGCATTACTTATCACCAAAACTTTGTGACATTAATCTTGTTTATGGTTCTACCGTTGTGAAATAAATAACGACATTACGATATGATATGAATGTCATTTGTTGGCCATCATATATTTTTTATTATATTTAGAAATGTAGTATATTACTTATCCATTGCGTTATTTATGAAATAATATTCTAAATCAATTAAAGAAAATATAATCGATTTAACTCTTTAGGGTGTGTGGAAGACCCAGGCCGTCCGACTCATCCAGAGGACTTGAGCAACTATTTGGACGACCGGGAATGTTGTTGTTGTTGAGACCCAGACCGTCCGACCTACCAGAAAGGTGTAAGGTAACTGTATGGACGGCCGGGAAGTGCCACCCAATTTAGACCGGAACCCAGTGGGGGAGGCATCCACAGGGACCGTACCCTCCTTCCCCTACCACCAACCTCTCGGAAGGACTTACGGACCCACATGTTTAACGTGATCGTACTCCGCATGAACACGGCGGCATTTGTGGTAGCGTGCAAATCTAGCGCGCAAACCACGGGGATACCGCACCCGAGATGGCCAACAGCACGCGGTGTTCCGAGGTGGTCACCCACCAAGTACTAACCGCGCCCGATGCTGCTTGACTTCGGTGATCTAACGAGAACCGGTATTTTCAGCACGGTACGGCCGTTGGCCCTACGACCGGGAATGTGTAAGAATTCAACAGAGGCATATGATACGTAACAGGGCAATGGAGTCTTAAATGCAGCTCAATTCATAAATTAAAATTTGTTTAATACCAAATGTCATTTGGTTACAGGAAAATTCAAAAACTGAAAAGAGAAATACATAGATTTACAAAGATATGAAATCGAAAACAATGTACTTAGACAGATATACCAAGAGTTTTAATATAATTATTAAAGATTTAAGTATATAATTACGTAGATACGTGTTTAACTTTCATGGAATCGAGAATAAAAAGTCAGAAAAAAACAAAGTTTTGTCTGCGGAAGAAAATTTAAAATAAAATCCTGAGGAATATGAACAAACAAGTATTGATAAAGTAAGGCATTTTTAGGGATTTTTACTACGCAATGGACTTATCAAATAAATTAATAATCTGCGCATTAGGAGCAGTTTGAGATAAAACAGCGGATTTTTTTAATTATTTTATATCACGTCCAAGTTCGGTAAATTTAATACTAATAGAACGTTTAGTCCAACCAGTATAAAATTTATAAACATTATCAGGAGAAATAAAGGGGGCAGCGTGCACTCCAGCGTGACTTAAAAGTGTAGGTTTACATTCATCCGTTCGAATACGACTAAACATAGAAGCAACAGTGGAATAAGCAAGTCTAGAATTACATTTACGGCAGAATTGGACAAGAGGGTGAAATATTTTAGTATTGAAAGTACAACTAGTTTTTATGGTAAATCAGTGGTGAAGGGGTGATAGAGAAATTCGTATGAATAAATTTTGGAACGAACACTTCGTAGATAAAATTATAGGTATAGGCGGCATCGCATGCAAGCTCGAAAAAAAAACAAATTTCATTGTTTAAACATTTAATAGGGGAACAAATATTGAAAGTTATTTTAAAACAAGTGATGAAAGCGTCTTTTTTTTTAAATAATAGGGAGAAACGAATTAGCAGGAATGCCTTTATTGGTAAAGGTAGGTTTAAAGAAAACTGTAGTTTGGGAACCATTAATGCCGGTTAAAATGCAAGAGAGCGATCTGAATATAGGGTCCCATCCGTTTTTAAAATATTATCGTCTAGGATAGCAAAATAATTAGTCTTTGAAGTAATTAAAATGCATTCGTTCCTTATGCATAACATTCATTATATCCTTAAATTTAAACCATATTTTTTATCCACTGCGTCATTAGATATATGTCATTCCAAATTGATTAACGAAAGATTAACTGCATTATTGGCATATGAAAAACATAAAATTTATTATATTCTGAAATTCAAACTTTATCTTATTCACTGTGTTATTATTACAAATTTTAACGGAACATTGTTTTTCATGAAATTGTATGAGAAAGGTAAAAATAGTCGAAATCTGGAGTAAAAAGAACAACTGTTGAAAATAAGTGTGTATTCAAAAGCGGAACTAAATGCTTGAGTAAGAAAAAAATAGAGAAGGAATGTGCTTTAAGCGATTACAAAGTCAACATTCCCCATGGAATATTTGGCCGAAGTTTTTTGCAGAAATAACCCCAAATGGTAAATAAAATTTCAATCTATAAATTTGTAATCTGTTTACTTTAAAATATTAGAAACGGATCAGGTCGCAAATTCATTCAGGAGGAAAGGGGACAGTGCAAAGTATCCGTTAATACTTATTTACAACATAAGTGAAATTTTGTATCGATATGAGTACCGAAAATCCAGATGCACTTCTATCATAAGTGCCTTGGTTTTTGACTTTCTGGATTCTCAGCTAATAGCTTTAACCATAAAAATTCTTCTTAACTGTTATTTTTATTAATCTAGAATGAAGATACTTCGTTAGCAAAAGCACTGAAAAGGTTTAAAAGTATGAACTGGTTTCGGAGGCAAAAATTAACCAACTTCTTTGGGATAAAATGTCCATACTAGCATAAGCAAGAACGCGTCTTTATCTGATGATTTTAATTAACTCTTCATGATGTTCCAACAATTTATTTTGTTTCAGATAGTTTTAAAATTCGAATTTATGGAGATAATAAAAACTAGTACATTATGCAGTTTATTTACAAAGAGATGCTTGTCGCCTAATTATTAAAATTATTCCCAAAAAAAAACGTCCTACGAGAAACTTACCCTAAATAATTGAAAATAAGTCAGAATTTTTTTATAAGATATAATATATCTTTGAAGTTAATTTCTTAAATTTAGAATGTTTATCCAAAAATATTTAAAAAAAGAAATAAACACCAGAAAATTAAAAAAAAATATTTTATTTTTAAATACATTTTTTTGTACTCATTTGTATTTATGACTTCTGAAATATCAAAACCTACCATTTTCAATGTGCCCTATTTACTCCGTCAATAATAAAATTTTTAAAAGTATTAAAATGAAATAACACTTTTATGAGAACGTAAAATATATATTGGAATTCAAAGATTAAATATCAATTCGACTTGGAGTAATCGAGAATAACTAAGCCTCCAGTGATTCCATAGTCAACAAATCCAACGAATTTTGCGAATCGAAATCGGAAGTGTAAATTTGCATCTTATTTATCCCAAAAATGCTAGGAAATTATCAACTGGGAAATAAATTCAGACGGGAAGCGTAATTCAATGCATTTTATATATATTTCTATTTTCACAGTATTCTAAAAAGGATAGGAAGATTCAATATTCATTGCAGGAATGGAATGAAATAAATGCTTCGATGATGCTTTTCAAAGCATACAATATTTAAATCACATAAACATTTCCTAATATGAAAATATTCAACATGGATAACAGGATGTTAGAGAATTTTTTATGAGTAAATTAGGCTTTACTAGCTGTATAGATACGAATTCTCAAATGATCGAAAAATAAGGTCTACAAAGCTGTTCAACGTAATGATGGTGGTATAAGTTGAAATGACTGGTGGTACATGGATAATGTGTAACAGCCAAATGCCTTTCTTCTGATGAATAGGAGCAAGTAAGTCACTAATATTTCATGTGACGGAAATTTAATGGATGATTTTAAAACAATTCTTCAGTTATCTTCATTTCGGACAGTTATCTTCATTCGGAACCATTTCGGAAAGAGAAATTTAATTTTTAATGCCATTTTCATTTCATATACTTACATGAAGTATTATTTTTTTTCAATGCTGTAGAGAAAATAAATATAGAACAAAACTCGATTAAAGCAAATTAAAATTTAAAATTAAGTAAAACAGAACCAGATATAAAGAAACAAATTTCTGTCATACAATGCAAAGTACCACATTGAATAATGATGTTATAGATCATGTTTTTAAATAATAATGATATTCAAAAAACGGTCAAAAATGCTGCAAAATAAAATAATATATAAATAAAAACTTCATAAACGTAGCATACATACAAACAACTGGTCTGAAAATTGAACTAGCTTATTTTCTGTAAGTATGCTGTATTAACGAAAAGTTAATGTATTTATTCTAAGTAATCATATTGTTTGTTGATCATTTTGTTAATTGTGTTTGCTAATATTTATTAATTTTGCTTAAGTTTTTTTTACAAAGTATATACAGCATGTTACAATAACTCAATTAAGTTTATAGCTTTTACTATCAATTTTACATACAAAACATATTTTTATAAGTGGTACTGAAAATTTTTAATTTGGGTTTTGAGGGAATAAAGGGGGATAAACCCTTATCTACATAATATAATTATGGTGAACGTTACTTCACATTTACTTCAAAATGTTTCGAATATACACACATATTCATTCAGGCGCGGTAGCCCGGTGGTTAGCGCACGGGAATTGCACTCGATAGGCCCGGGTTCGATTCCCGCCACTGCCAAAACTGCTGCTGTGTTCACGCGAAGTACGATCACGTTAAACATGTGGATACGAAAGGTCGGTGGTAGGGGAAGAAAGGTACGGTTCCTGTGGATGCCTTCCCCACTGATTTACGGTCCACTTCCCGGCCATCCAAAGAGTTACCTTACACCTTTCTAGTAGATAGGACGGTCTGGGTCTCAAAAACAACAACACATATTAATTCCTATAGTGTTCTGAATAAATTTATAATTTTTGTCTGAAACTAAATATTTTTCTCAACTTTATACCCTCGCCAATTTGACTTTCGTTATTGAAATATGATCGTAAATCCACCAAAAAATCCAGCGTACCCAAATATTTTAGGATACATCATAATTTAGGTTAATGTTTTCCTACAATAGCAAAAACGTGTTATCTTGTAGGGAAAATAATGTGTTGTGCATATAACTATTTTATCCTAAAATAAGTGGGAGGTTTTAAAATTTAAAATTTTACTTTTGGAATGCTTTCACAGTAAAGCTCTTAAAGTTGTGATTGTGTTACTTTTGATTTCTATTTTTTTTAATTGACTGTTTGATTAACACTTCCTAACATAGTTGAAATGTGTTTATAACTTTGGTCATTCTGTCTGGCTATCTGTCTTTCCATTCCTACGATAACTAGTGTAAAAAAAAACTTTATCAAAAAGAAATTTTAGTATGTTATTGAGACGATCTGTGGCACATATAGAACTAAAAATGAATATCGCTCAATTAGTTTCGAATTTTTCCCAGGTTAAAAATATGAAATACATTGAATCTGAATCCTAAGGAACAAAATTTTTTCTAACACTTTTTAAACGGAGTTAAAATTCACATATTACTTCCAAAATTTTAGGAATTATTCAAATTATCTAAAAATCTGTAACAAAAATCAGCAAGATATGTTAGATTGTTTTTTAAATGAAAATTGAAGTAATAGTTACACCCAAATTATATGAAGAGATCACGTGAGTCATTTCAAAATAAAATCTGGTATTGATTTTTTTTTCCACTGCTTAAAATTCGTGATGCTTAACGATAGTTTACATTTATATTTAGTGTTGCGCTCGTCCTAAATCCGCTTTATTTTCTGACTTATCTGTGTATTTTAATTCTCGGCCAACGCAATTATAATATCTTTCATTTTAAATGATCACTAAACTTTGATTATTTCTACAACGAAGTCTAATTTCTGTAGCATGTAGAATGTAAACAAATCAAACGATTGTAAGCTAAGTTGAATAAGATTGCTGAATTTTTTCACGCAAAATTGTGTGGCTCTGGAGTTTGAAATATAAGTGATATAAAAGAAATATTCATTGATTTTGCATAGAGAAACAGACGATTTATATTTCGATGATGTCATTTGAATAAAGTGCATTTTGTGTAACTACGATGAACTTTTATGTTAAGTATAATGAATTCCTGTAGTACTATGATAATTTTAAAAATATCACCGCTGAATGCATAAAATGTTCAAGATGTTTAAATAAAATTGCATTTCAGTTGGAATTTAAGCGTGGATGATTTTTTTTTGTTTATTATTATTTTGACCTTTTACTTATTTCATAATAGTATCAGTAACATCATTTCTATTCTGGATGCATATTAGCTTGCATTTATATTTATTTGTAGTATTTAGACGCTTTTGAATATTTGTGATGTTAAGACGGGAAAACTTATCTCGTATTTGAAGCAATAAAAAGTTCACTAAGCATTCCCCTTTTAAGAAAATAGAAGGCAATATTTAAATTCGTTTTGAAAATAAAAAACAATTGTTGGGAATGCGTAACATAAAAAGTTCACTAAGCATTCCATTTTTAAGAAAATAGAAGGCACTATTTACATTCATTTTAAAAACAAACAATTGTTGGGAATGCATAACGTATATACAAACCGATTCTTAATATTCAGTTCGGGAAGAAATCGAAAATAAATAAGCCTCAAGTGGTTACCAAGTCAACAAATGCGAAGGAATATTTTGGTATGGGATTTTCCAAGCAGTAACTATGACGCTAAAGAAAGATCGAATGTGCAAATTTGAATGCGATTTTCTCCTTAAATAGTAGACAAATATCAACTCTAAAATACATTCAGAGGTGGAAAGAACTGCAATGATTTTGTATTTTACGATATTGTGCAGACTACATAAAATCGATTATATGACAAATCTGTAATCTAATACCGATTTTTTTAACATTTACAATTATATTCACACTATCTATTAAGGGAATCTTAAACGAAGAGGAACATATAAAGATACAACTTATCAATGGTAAAAATCTATCTCAAAATGCACGGTATTTAAATAAGGCAATATCTTTAATAAATTTGGTCTCAACTAAAATGTAGGGCAAATAAAGATAAGTAGATAAGTACGCATACGTAAGTTTCGGGAATCATTGGATTTACTTCTTCGGTGAACTACACCGCCCAAATAAGGGCAGACTAAGCCGGGCAATCAGAAAAAGTTAAATGAAAAACCCAAAATAATAATACCATCTAGGGTGAAAAAAGGGAAGAAAATTGATAGCAAAAATTGAAAATCAATGTGAAATGAATTTGAGAAGCAAATAATAAGAAATTAATAAAATAAAAAATCCATGTATCAACGTGCAGAAAGAAAGGGAAATAGAAGATAAAAAATTAGCCATGGTCATGCCATATCTCGTAGAAATAGGATGTCAATAAGGAATCATTGACAAGATTATTGAAATTAGTACTGCAAAAACAAGCTTTAAAGGAATTCAAAGAATTTATTAATAATGGAGGGAGAAGACAAATCAAACCAGTGACAACGATGATGAGCGATTGAAGATGTATTGATAAATTAGTGACAAATCACGTTCTTTTCATAGAACAATATTTTCAAAACAGAATTTTCAATTTCAAGATATGTATAATTCCGTACAAGACTTAATATTATATTAAGCAGTAGAGAGGTGACAATGGTGTAAACTCTTGCGACAAACAGGTATTAAAAATATACGATATTTTAATATAGATAAATCTAAAAATGAATTAAGACATCGCAACAGTAATAATCAGATGACTTTAAATATTTGAATCTGAAAGTTTTCTTTTGCAAGATTTTATTTGAAAATACTACTATTTTTCTATTATTTCTAATACTAATTCTACTATTTTTAACACATGAATCCAACATAAAATTATATGACGGTGCGAGAATTCGTTGTTGAGTTATTGTGTTCATACTTCACAAATATCCCCGCAATTCGGCCTCTACAGAATTTTATGATATAGGTTAAAATTTTCAAGGGAATTAAATTTTAAGAAATACAAAATTTAAATTTTACTACTGCCCTGTACAAAAACATTTCCAATGAGTAAACTGTGCCCCATACACTAATAAGGTGATGTACAACATTTCAGTATTTTTTATAAAAAGTCCCAGAGATATGAAAAGACAAAAATGGTAACTCAAACCACTTTTCAAGGCATCTACATAGGTTCTCAGAGGGGAAAAATCATGTCGGCAGATCGTGTTTCAGGCATCATATACAAATTACGAAATAAAACAATGATTACATAAATAAATAATAATTTTGCTATTTATTGGTACAAAAGTATCCACACTGTATTGAAATAATAATTTTACACCAAGATTACAAAGCTTGTTCGAAATGTTTTTCATCCATGCCAAAGATACATTAAAGATAAGAGGCAGATATTATTTGCCTATGGTGCATTTCTGCGTTGCGTCATTTGCACTTTTGCTGTAAACATTTACATTTTAATTTGTGGTTAATCCCTCACCAAATTTGTTTAAACATATCTCTGAGACATTTTATGATAAAATGCTGAAATTTTGCACATCCCCTTATCAGTGTAAGGAGCACATTTTACTCATTGAAAATGTTTCTGTACGGGGGACCGTATAAAAATTTAAATTGTGTATTTCTTCAAATTTAATCCCCTGTAAAATTTTTATCGATTTCATAAAATTTTGTACCCTTTTTAACGGAACTTTATCATTTATTATATATGTCTAAGATCAACATTTAAGGAATAAAAGCCAAGGGCAATGTTTTTAGGACACCCTGTTTATTTCTAGAAGGGTTCAAAATGGGCTTCTATTTATTTCATTAAATTCTGCAACTTCTAACGCCTTAATTCATGGAAATATTCGAAGGATTATTCAAATCCAATCAAAAATTTTGGTTTTTGTGTGGACAGTAGTCTGGAAGTTTTACCAATTTCAAACAATAATTGTTTGTATATACCAATAATGGAATATGTGTTTCTTGTCTTTTCCCTGTGTATATGGGTAGATGGGTAAAATCTAGTGTTGCAAAGATGAGTGGAAACCCAGTTTTGTCCCGGGAATAAAGCGGGTTTTGGGCGAAGGGAGTTTTGAAAATACGGTTTCCAAAACATGGAAATTGTCAGTAATTGCAATTTGCATTATAATAGAAATGCGTATGACCCAAATTTAATAATTGTTTTCTGCATTCGGAATTGTAAATAGCTGAAGCATGGACAATTGACGGATATTTGCTAGATCCAAGAAAAACTATTTAAGATATGCGACTTTCTTATTAAATATGAAAATAATTTCTACAAATAAATTGTAATTTAATTTGCAAATATTTTTTAAATAAAAACACTAGGAGAAATGATTATTATGGAGTTTGTTCTTTTATATTCATTTAATATTGAACAATAATAAGAAATCGATATTAATCCCAAAAACATTTTAATAATTTTGTGAATAATAAAATTTGCAAATTTTCCCTTTTATATATATATATATATATATATATATATATATATAGATTATACCTTTCATCTAGAACAAAGGTTTAGTAAATTTATTTAAATAGGGATCCGTCATCAAGGTTTAAACTGCGTAATGTGCCGGATTAGCCAGAGCATATAAAAAACGCGTAAATTAGTTTCTTCCCATCAATGTTTCTAAAATTCCCGGGCGTATTCCCGTTTTTCAAATTCCCTTGTTTTTTGCAACTCTGGTAAAAACTCTGTTCAAGTTCAAACAAGTAAAACGAGATGAATTCTTATTTCAATTTGAAAAATAAAAACTGTTATATTTCCCCTAAAAAATAATCAGGTGTTGTGAAACCTAGAATATAGACACACAAATATGGATAAAACACCGGTTAATCAGGAGGAATGTAATTTACGCTATGCGGAAAAATTTATCGTAGGTTTGAGTAAAATAATCGTAGGTTTGAGTTTTGGACAAACAATTTTTTATCTCTATCAGAATTTCTTTCTTGTGGTATAAATAATCATCCATTCCTTTACCTCCGATTCTCGTTATATAAACAATTTAGGTTAACTTTTCCAGAAATTTAAATCCTCGTCAGTTGATATTAAACATATTTTTTCAAATACATTCTGAGTAGAAACGTAAGTAATGGATGAAAAGAAAACGGAAAATAAATGCATAAGTGTTCCTAATGTCAACAAAACTTCGAAAATCATGATTTAAAAAAAACGACCGCGCAGAAAGAAACTTCCATCGTAAGTTCATGTTATATACTGAACATATATTATTAGACATGAATTAGTTCTGCTTATAAATAACTAAGGAAATGACTATGGAAAAAACTTCTGAAACTGAATGAGTATTTGTATTTTCATTAGATACATAAAAACAATATTTCTGTGTCTCAAACAAAATCTATTTACTCATGATATCAACCTCATAAAATTACAGTGATATTCACGTAATAAAAGACATATTATCACGTAAAAATATTCACTTTAGACATCAATGACTTGTTATACTACCTCCTAATTCTTATTTTCTTATGCTGGATATCCTCCTGCTCATCCAGAAGCTCATCAGTTTAAAATGACTGTCGTAAAACAGTTGGGTAGTAAAAAAAAGTGGAATTTACTATTTTAATCCTCGTAATACACTAAATATAGCAGTGTATTAAGGAAAGTATTTAACGGAATCTGCGCCTCTAGTGGTGAAAAAGCGAGTTACGGAATGAACGCCACTTCTGGAATTCAAAACAGAGAAGTTGCAATGTAAATGTGATTTCTTTCATTTAAAGTTTTACTAAAATCCCGGATTTATATTTTTCTTTATAATATTCAAATTAGTTCGTCGAAATGTTTTAACTTAAATAGTGTTATGGTTTGTTCTTTCACGGAAGTAAACCGCTTTCTGTAACTGACAGCAGTGTTCTTTTCTACCATGGAATCGAAAATCAAAATCTAAATGGAAGTAAATAATTAATTATGACAAAAGCAAAATTATTCTATAGAAAGACTTGTACTTAAAGAAAAAAACAAATAATTTGTAAATATAATATATTTATTGGATGGAACTTACAGAGTCCCCTCCGACGATAAGAGCTTGCTACTTCGTCCCAGTAGATCAACGGTAGAGTATTAGCTGGCCATTTCAAAGGTCCAGGGTTTGATTCCCAGTTGGAGCAGCAATGTTCGTTACGATGGGGCCCGAACATAAGCAAAATTCAATTTAAATAACACACATTTATAATGGCGTCCAAACAAATTCACCTTGTAGGTTAATGCAAATATGTCAGAGGACTGAATGTTGCCCTATTACAACTAGCACGGTTTCAGAGGTTTGTATGATATGGAGCGCTGATTTCAAAAGAAGAAGATTACGCCCACGCAGGAAGCTATCCTGGAGAATAAAAATAACATCAGCAGGTTAACCTGCGGTAAAAAAATCAGGCTGTTGTCTAGTTAAATTAACAGTTGTACGTAAATCTGACATTAGAGAGTGGAGAATTTAGAGTTCTCTCCGAAGATAATAGCTTGCAATTTCTTCCCAGTAGCGCAATGGTAGAGCGTCGGCTAGCCAGTTCGAAGATCTGAGATTCGATTCCCTGTTGGAGCAACAAGGTCCTTTAAAAATTCAGCCATAAGTTGTCTGAAAAAATTTCAATATAAAAATCAAGGTGGTTTACTCATTTTTAAAATTTAAAATATTTTTAGTGCTTGTTTTCATTTTTTATAAGCGTATGACTTAATATCAGGTTTCCCTTTCTCTTTTAAAAGTACTAATTTTGTCGAACTAATTTTGTCGAAAAAAATTTCTAATATTTATCACAATTAATGTTTTTGTTGGAATTTCAATTTTAATCCTTTATGGCTCGTTTCCCGAAAATGAGATTCATGCAAAAACTTAAATAGAAACAGCAAGAAAGATAAATCATGCTTAAAGCATTGATTATGAAACACTTTCCAACTTCAATGCAGTTTTATTTAAACAAGTCTAAAATGCAATAAATTCCTCGGTAATATTTTGAAACTTATCACAATACTGCATTAATTCATTATATTTGAAAACTTAAACCTTCATCGAAAAAAATGAACTTCATTCAAATGACGGCATTGAAATATAAATTGCATGGTTTAAACATCTCTAAAATGTTATACATTCCTCGGTAATAATTTTAGAATTATCATAATACTACGATAATTTATTATATTGGAAAACTTCATCGAAAACAACTGAAATTAATTCAAATGACGTCATAGAAAAAATAACACGCTTGGATCTCTCTATAAAAACAGGATTTCATTCATAACTTTCTCCCATTCATTTCATTCATCACAATACTATAATAATTTATTTTATTTAAACATTTTGTTTAAGACCATGGAGCTACAAAAAATTGAACTCTATGCTTGAAACTTCATCCAAAAAAATCGTCCTTCTCTTTATGAAAACAATTAATATTTCATTCGTATCAGCCATGCAGACTCCATGGACTAAATTATTTTGTGTTAAAAAATACAGGAATTCTAATACAACTCATTCTATATATTTTGCTGTTTACATTTTACATAGGTGAAAAATAGGCTTAATTGTAGAAATAATCAAATTTAAATGAACATTTAAACTCAAATATATTGTCATTGCGTAGTTTCAGTATGTAGATGCACAGACTTCAAGCAAAAATAAAGTAGTTTTAGGACGGATACAACATTCAATATGAATTAAAAAGAACTTAAAAAAATCACGATTTTAAAACAAGATGGATGCCATATATCATTTTGAAGTGGGTGATGTGATCGTTTCATATCATGGTCACGTGATCGTTTCATATAAGAGGTGTAATTATTATTTTAATTTTTATTTAAAAAACTACTGAATATATTTCGCTGAATTTTTTTTATATATTTTATGGAACAATTTGAATATTACCTAAAATTTTCGAAGCAATTTGTGAATTTTAAATCCGCTTAAAAAATGTTTGAAAAATTAGGTCCCATAGGGCTCAATGTATTCCATTTTTTCGATCCGGGTTCAATCCAAAACTAATTGGGTGATATTATTCATTTATATTCCCATAGGTTCTGCAGACCGTCTGAACAACATACTAAAATTTCATTTTGATTAAGTCATTTTTACGGCAGTTATCGTGCAAACGGACAGACAAACAGACAGACAGAATGAACAAAGTCATAAACACTTTTCAACTTTGTTGTAAAGTGTTAAAAATAGGTAGTATTTTTAAAGTCTGCAAATCCTAAAAATCAGCTTTGTGAAAAACTGATGACATTAAAAGAAACTTCCAATAAGTATTTTAGTGGTAGTTGCTGACTATACAAATAATAGTAAAATTTTCCGCAGATTAATAAAGTAATTGCTGTGGAAAGAATCTCTAAAACAATAGTTCTTTCATTTTAACTAAGGATATATTATATGAACATTAAAATAAATGTGTGGCTCAAACGAGAACGTGTTTGAATATATTTTTAACATAAATAATAAAGGCATTCATAATATAATTTTTATAAAATATATTTGGTATATAAATATTTGCTTACATATTTTAAACTTGGAAATTTATAATATTGCAAAATATGTTTAAAAAAATACAGATTTTAAAAATATTCAATTTACAAAAAATGGCAAGTGTTAAAATGAAGTTTACAAACAAAAAACATTCCATCTGCTAATTATATTTGATTAGTTTATAGTACTTATTTGAAATATTTAAATCTACAAAATAATTAGGCAAGACAAATGTCCACGATTTTGGTCAGGTAAGGTAAACGTGTTGAGCTTGTCTGTATTTCAATCTGATCGTAGGAACATCGAGCGTCTTTGTCTTCTCAGTATAGCTACATGTGATGTTTGTCTATTCAACGTTTACCTTTTTTCAATATACACTACGTGACATTGAAACTGAGACACCAAGAATGAGTGGGCAGAAAAATATGCAAACTGCAGGGTAGACGCAGCTCACCGAGTAAACTAAATGATGCGAAATGCCCAGCTGTCATGTTGAACGAGAAATAAGGAAAAGAACCGGCAGAATCGGCAATAGTCGCTCCGCTCTGTCTGCCAGGGAAATCATTTTGCAATTGTTTTGTCTCAGAGGACACATGTAGTAGCAGAGAATGTGAGGCCGCCGGCAACTGAGACAGTTCCAGCAGACAGACGATTTCACAAGGTGTATGGTGATCGGACTCAGAAGTGCAGGTTGGTCCATACGTCAAATCTCAGTGGACAGCGACCTACATGCGTCCACGGTGCATCGTTTGTAGCGAAGATGGTTGGAACAAGGGAATGTGTTGTTGTTATTGTTTCTTATCCCACTTGACCGACAGCAATATCAGATCAAGTCCATGAACCCGTGAGTCTTCAAAAGATGAAGAACTACTCCAGGACTGGAATGCAGCTGGCTCCTCTGGCATCCAATACATGTCAAGGCATGGGCAGGAGAGGGCTGAGGCAAATTGCACTTAAGGCAAAGGGGATAAACCTTAGAATCCAACACATGCCGAAGAGCACGAAGATGGCCGCTGCGAGGTCTGTCCACAGCCGTCTGTTCTCCCCTACTACCTGCCCCAATCAAAGCTGCATCAGGACGGCTACAATCATACCACTCATGTACGGGGGTCTTTCTCCAAGTGAAGTTGATTTCAAATTTGACTCGAGAGGCAAGCTCCGAGAAAGAAAGACAGCCACCGTCAATAGAACTCCTAACGCTGCCCTCCTTGGCCAGACCATCCGCAACCTCATTACCGTAAATGTCTACATGAGATGGTACCCATTAAAAAAATATCCTATTATGGGCCCACAAGTTACCCAAATGCTGAACACTATTCACTGTCGTTCCGTCATCATGTCTCCACCATTCAGCCAGGTGCTGAATAGAACTACAGCTATCACTCAGAATCCAGATGTCTGTATTGACTCCCTCTTTGACACAATAACTCAAGGCCTTTTCAATGGCTATGAGTTCCGCCCGAAAAACTGAGCAGCAGTTGGGGTTTCTCCTACATGTCCTAATGCCATTCCTCTGCTTAATGTAGACCACGCTACCGGATCACCCATAAGTATGAATCTGCAACGTGTCACCGGGAATTTTATAAATAGTTTCCAAAGCGAGCTGTTTAAGAAAATCTGGATGCTGCGTGCCTTTGTTAGTGTTTGAGCAGAGTTCAGTCCCGAAAAAGACCCGATCACGAAACGACGCAGTAACCTCCATACAGCAGGCCAGAGAGACATGTTCAACTTCGCTTTGCAGCCAACCCTCACTTTCAGCGCGTCTAAGCGGACTTTCTCTTTTAAGACGACGATTGTTACTCTAGCCACGCACATAACTAGAGGTTCTGTGCTGATCTCCATAACTGATGAACTTTGCAAAATATTTGGCCAGGAGAAACCTACTCCGAATCCTGAGGGGTTGGAGGTCAGCTTCATACAGTACTATGTCCCTCGGACAGCTATTGCGGAGACCAGTTATAGCCCTGGCAGCAGAAAGCTGAATCCTTTCCTGTTTATCTAGGTTGCTGACAGAGGCAGCCTGATAGATCTGAACACCGTACTCCAGAATAGGTCGAATAAGATACATAAGGGACGGAGAAGGGGAGGTCAGAAGATCGCGCTGAAGAGCGTCTCTCTGATGTATAAGAGGCGAAAGTGCTTTAATTTTTTCCTATTGCCTCTGGGAATGGCCAGCCCAGCGGCCCTTAGGACAGAATTTCTGAAATAGAGCCATTTGCCATCAAGATCACTAAAGACCATAGCCTAATTCAGAAAACTGTTCAGAGAGTTTTTATATACCTCCCAGTTGGCTTTTTTGAAGTTCCGAGTGGGTGCTTTGCTTTAAAATCTCCCAAGATTACAGATGTTTCCGAAACCATTGTTATCAAAGTAACAGATAAAAGTCCGCTATTATTAGGAGGCTGATAGGCATTATAAATATTAATACTTTTTTATTCCATTTGACTTTGAAATGTGTCACAAGGGAATGTGACACGTTTAAGGGATGCTGGTACGGCCAGAGCGACGTCAGCACGCGTGGACCAATGCATCCGCCGGTAAGCTTTGGCGGCATCACAGACCACTTTCATCGCCTTTTTGCAGCATGTGTACGACACTCTTGATGCTCCCATAACAACCAGGATCATTATCTGCCGGTTGGCGCCCATTAAGAAGACTGCTATTGACTCATCAGCACAGACGCCTCCGTTTTCAATGGCATCCGGATAGAGCCACGTGGACGGCGGAATAGCACTGGGTCGTATTCTCAGACGAGTCACGCTTCTGTTTCAGCAATTACAGTCGCCGTGTACGAGTCTGACGCCGAAGTGATGACAGGTCCATTCCGGCCGCATTTGTAGAATGCCACACCGCGACATTATGGTTTGGGGCGTCATCGCCTATGATAGCAGGTCACCTCTGGTACGTATTGAGGGCACTAAGACGGTCCAACGATACGTAGATGATGCGCCGCGGCTGGTGACACTAGCCTTCCTTCAGGGAGGGGACCCAATGCCATTTACCAGTAGGATAACGCCCGACCACACACGGCACGCATCAGTCAACATTCCCTGCAATGTCCCCAGGTGCTTCCATGCCCACCAGTCCTCCCTGATCTCTCATCAATCGAACACGTTTGGAACGTGATTGGACGTCGCTTGCGTGCGCTGCGACCGCCGTGTTTAGAAGACGAATTCTGGCAAATAATTGACAAGGAATGGTCAGCTATCCCTCAGGAAACCATCCGCACACTCATTGACTCTGTAGCTAGACGTGTTGCTGCCAGTATCGCCGCCCGTGGCAGTCCTACAACCTACTGATCAGACATTGTTATCGCTCAGTTTATAAGTGTATCATATTGGAATAAAGATTCCTTATTGTTCGTTGTTGTCTCTCTCTGTTTGCCGATTTTCATCACTTTCTTCCCACTCTTTCTTGGTGTCTCATTTTCATTGTCACCTAGTGTATATGTCACTTGCAATTATGTGTTTATGACTTAGTAAATCGTCTTACTATTAAAATCTTTCGGCGTATTTACATATATTCCATGGGGTTTTTTGCGACTATTAAACAAGTATAGATGACTGGAGTTTCAAACTGGCCATACATATACGTTGAGTAGATAGTGTTTACCACATTTTAAAAAGTCTATATTTCTTATGTACTAACTTTTCAATAAAACAATTAGGTGGAAAACACAGACAAGAATCATAATTCTTCTATTTGACTTCCAAAATTTTTCTCACTTACAGAAGAAACTGAATTATCAAAATCCACGACTAAGTCTGGAAATTCGGGGGATTTTATAAATTAAAATTTCTCATTTTCTTGAATTAAAATAAAAAAAACGAGAACAATACTTTTCATTAATTTCTTAGTAATTAATAATTATAATTAAGTTTATTAATTATGTTTATATCGATATAATTGAGGCGACAGGCGGAAAGGAAGTGTAAACAGAACAAATTGCTTTGACTAGTAAATAAAAATGCATTGTTTCACTTTATGCAAATAAAACTGTGAATTATAATATCTATTGGAAAAATAAAATATCATACACAAAAACAGAAAATGCATTGTTTTGTTTCTGTGTATTATATTTTAATTTTCCAATAGATAGTATAAGTTAATAATAGTTCAAAAACTGATTTAATACTAATAAAATAAATTAAAACTTCGCAAAATATATCAAATATATAAAAATAAACTGGTCAACCTGTTTCAAAGATAAAAAAAAAAAAACCTTCTATTACAAGAAGAGCTACCTCACTTGCTAAACTCAGGTCGGCAACTAATAGTAGAACACGTGGCTGTAGTAGAACACTAATAGCTGAACGTAAGAGGTAAAAGTTGCCAACGTCTTTAGAAGAAATAAAAAAGGGAAAATCAAAACGACTGGCAAAAAACTACGAAAATATAAAACCACAGAGGAAAGGAAGGAGGAAAAAAGGCCATAAGAGAACGGATAGCAGAACAAAATAAACTATTGACTAGTGAGAAAATCTACTATAACAATATCGACAGAGACCTGACACTTTTAATCGGGTTGTAAAAGTAAGTAGAAATTCTTAAACACGACGAAAGACCAATTGGAATAAACAACAAAAAATGAAATTCAAATATAGTGAAACCATCTAATTTCAAAGGCCATATATATATCTACATTCGTCAAATAAAATAGAAGAAAACTAACATCCGAGAATGTGATACAAATAATCAAAGAAAAGGGGCGATGAATGGAATAGAAAAAATACATACACTTCTTAAAATACAGGATATATTAAAAAAAATACTCTGCAACCGATACGATAAAACCACATACGATAAAAATGGCGAAAAATGTGAGTGAATTGATGGATTTGTAGCTCGATGCTTTTAAATAATTACTGTTGAATAATTGACACAGAAAAAGCCCATATTTTAAAAATACTCATAGGTAGTTGGTCGAAAAATAACTAGCTATTGACGATGTCTTCTTGGAAGTATACTTTTTGTAGATTTTATCTAAAAATACAATCAGCGTCAAATAATTCATGTAGTAAGTAATTCATTTTTTCTGTCTCTTTTAATTTTTAAAGACCAAAATGCATTCTATTCCTTATATGTAAAGTCTACATTAAGAGTTACGCATCAAATCGCCCTTTAAACAACTCAGGTGAAAATATAAATTTAAATATTCCATGAAAAGAAATGGAAAATAAATGTGTCTCAAGTATCCCTAAAGTCAACAATCGTCGGAAATTTGCTTTTCTGGGAATTGGGGATGCAAAAAGTAACTTGCAGAGCATATTTTCCTGCTATTTGCTGTGCAAATATTATGAGTAAAATATTACTTCCGCTCATAAATAAGTAAGGAAATTGCTACGGAAGGAATTTCGGAAAACCGGCTGCTCTCATCAATTTTCGCGAAATTCGTGAAAAAACATTATTGCTCAATGAAAGTGTGTAATATACTTTTAAATGCATCTGCAAATAGCGCATATTATACTTCTAGGGTTCACTTCAAATGTGAAATGAAATACTCTGAAGTAAAAATCTCTGAAGTAAAAATTAAAGGGAAACAGTACTAATATGTTGTGCAAAATAATTAGTATATGGATTTTCTGAAATTATCGTTAATATTTCTAAAGCATTACGTAATATATTTTGATTAAAATGTCAATTTAATTGCTACATCAGAATGCTTAGCATGCTGAAAGGTAAGTTTGTAGTTACGAGATGTTCAATAAATGCCCAATTTTTAACTAATTTATTCATTATTAAAATCATTATTTGATTTATTTATTGGTAACACTATTATTTAATTTATTTATTATTAAAATTATTATTTAAATTATATAGTATTCTAATTATTATTGAATTTATTTATTATTTAATTTATTTTTTAATTTATGTATTATAATTTTTATTTACAGTACTTTCAATAACCGAAAGGGGAGATAATGATTCCTAAAATTCCTATGCAACAAGTAAATGCCAAATTGATATGATGCATAGAATTTAAGTAAATTATGTCAACCTCATTATAAATGAAACTGCGTATACTTGTTTCATTTGCACCGCTTGCTAGATACCGTCGGATGGTGTAGCATAACTCTTGCCAACGTCGTCCTGTTAAAATTAGTCAATTTAAAGACTGAATTCATCAGAAACATCGACGAGATATTTTACCTTCAAACCATTTTAATTCACAGTCTTTACTAGAAGTCTCATTCTAAGTATGTTTCTAAAGTCTGTATTTTAAACTTCCATATCATCATTTGGTTAAGCTCCTGAGCTGTGCTTTTTTTGGAAAATAGGTTTATAAGCAGCCAATCTCTAACTGCTGGTTAGACTAGCCGTTGAGTAACGGCATATCACATGTCTAACCACATCTTATGTCCGACTATCCCAATAGGATATGCAAATCGTGTTTGTGAATTTTGTTAACGTCTGCACAGCTTACAACCAAAAATATTCTAATATGCAACTGTCCAACGTTGGCCCAAACTGACGATTCTATTGACCTTTCTACCTTTGATTTGTATTGTTGAACAATGCGCTCTTAAAGCAACACAATACAATTCATTATCTACAATGTTATATGGAATGGCAGTGTCTTCTTTACAATTTAGTGTATCCAATATTAATTATAACTGTGGTCACAAATTTCTTATTCAATTCGGAAATGATTAGGTGTCTTCGGGCTCGAGATCGTAATAATGCATATCGTGTAACTGCGAACGTCCATTGCTTGTTTTCGCTAAAACTCACCTGTTGTGCATAGTGTTGCAAAAAACCCGAAAATTTTGAGAAACGGAAATAAACCTGGGAATTTTGTGGAGTAAACCGAGAATTTTGGAAGCATTGGAAACTTTGATGGGAAAAACTAAAATATGCGTTAATTATATGTTCTGGATAATCCAGCACAAATACTCAGTGTAAACCTTAATGATGGATGACCATTTAGATAAATTTACTAAATCTTTGTAATAGTTTAAAACCAAAGCCCATTGAAATAAATTTTCAGACATTTGAAATTGCAAGCATTTTGTTGAAATGCGCAAATTATATTAGTCGCAAAATTACTAAAATGTGATTGAGACTAATATAGATTTCTTATTATCGTTCAATATTAAATGATAATGATTATGAATGAATAATCATGTTGTAATAAGTATTTCATCGTTCGGGGTGTTTCTTCTTTTAATATTGACAAATTAAATAACAATTTGTTTGTGGACTTAATTTTCGTTTTTACTTATGTAACTTTTCTTTCTTTCTATTATATATAAATTAAATATTTTTTAGATCTAACAAATCTCATACAGTTTTCGATGCTTCAGCTATTTACAATTCCGAGAGTAAAAATAAATATTAGTCTTGGGTCTCACATTTCTTCTACAATGTAAAATGCAATCGCTAAAAAATTTTCACTCTTTGGAAACTTTCAAAATTCCCTTTCCAAAAGACTCGGTTTATTTCCGGGAATAAACAGGATTTTTCCAGTCTTTGCAACTCTTGTTGTGCAGTCCGGCTTCAACCTGTAAATATCATACTTCATAACAGGTGACCAGTAAAGTTCAGCCTTTCAAATGATGAGGCAGTTATTTTCAATTTTAATTATGTATTAAAGTTAATATTTAAAATCCTTAAAATGACTGCTTTGGTATTCTTTGACAATTTATAATTCGTATTTAGCAATTCTTACCATTTCCAATATAAGGTTTTAAAGCTGCTGTTACTGGTTTGATGACAGACAGAATTATTTATTGATTTTAGAGTCAAATTCATTTTTAAAATCCACTGTCCTCATGGATGACAAAAGGGGTACCTTTGATTCGGCTTTCACAATCATCTGAAGTCGCCTTTGAACTCAGCAGGTTTCATCATTTTTGCTATGAGTTCATCAAGATTGTCACACTGAGCACATTATCACTCCGTTCTGTTTCTGGCACGTGTCTGAATGAATTCCTTCCGAATTTTCTTCGTATATTAATTCTAATGTGTTTTTCTTATACTCCGACTTACATCACTCCATTTTCCTCCGTCTTCACCTGCCCATTGGCTGATGAGCTTGTTCGAGGAAACTTTTCACTCGCCAGGGCTACATTTGACGTAACCCCTATAGTTCTGGGTAACTACGTGACCTTGAGTCATGTATAGCACTTCTTAATGGTTCCATCATAAATAACTTTGAGTTTAACGTCATGGTTTGGTATCATTTTGTTAGCACGAGCTAATCTTTTATTACTCAGGCCTCGTATTGGCGTTTCTTTCTTGTACCTTAGTATAAAAAAAACCACCTGTTAGCGGTCTGTCCCCAGAATTCCCCCTGGCTCAAGCTACTGTTTCACGAGATGAAGTGGCAGAGCATCATTCTTTTAATACCTGGGGATATGGGTCCGCAAAGGCGTTTTTTCGCTACAGTATAAAACGTCTTCAGTTTACCCAAATTATAAAACTCTTTTGGGGGCCCATATTCCAGGGGGCTCCCAAAGGAGGATCAACCCCATTCTCTCAAGAATGGTCCATTTTGGAGTAATGGGGTTGATATTATTATTTCGTAGTCAAAAATTATATATGGAACATGCCTTTAATTGATACATTTGCAGTATTTAATTCTAGAACTTGCCGATTTTTGCGGACCATTTCGCAAAGAAAGGTAGTTTTTTTTATTTTCGATTCGTACTAAAATCTAACTAGCATCACGGTAATTCAAAAGCAGCTTATCTACCAAATGACTTTGCATGAATATTGTCTTTCTTTCTGAGTGGTTTATCTTTTTTAGACAAACCGCCCACAAAAAATGATAAAATATTAACATACTTAAGTTAACAATTTTAGCTTTTTCTCCCATCGGGCGACTTCAACAGGTCGGAATATTAAAATATCGAAATAATAACCACCATATTCCGTAAGCAAAGAACTCGAGCCAAAATCCACTGAGGATTTAAAATGGTTAAATTACTTACTGTTTATAGATAACACTTTTATTTTTCGAGATATAAGCATTTCAAACTTTAAAAATATCAAAATTTCAATTTTCTGCAATTTGACGTCTCGTCAATAAATACAAAATTTTTATGAAATAAATATTAATCTAGAAGCTGTATTTTTTACTGAACATTTTTGTCTGTTATACTTTTCTTCTCTTACAGTTTAGAAAATATTTTATGTGACAGTTAAACAAAGTGGATCGAAAACTCGTTCCGGCTAAAATTAAAACATAAACTATTTAGTTTCTGTCAAAACTAAATGCGCAAAATATTAACATTATTTCCTTATATTCATAAATTGTACCATATTTAGTGCAATATAAGTAAAAAATGTTTACATTTTTACCTATTAGTCGCAGAAACTTAGAGTCCAACTTATTTCCTCTTCTCGTAGCACTACTATTTCATCAATATTTACAACACTTTGTACGAAGAATAAGAAAAATTTGAGCAGCTTATAAGAGCACAAATAATGCATTAATGCAGCATACAGATGTTTCGAGGATGCACCGGATCCTCTTCGTCAATACAAGAGAACCAACTTACTCATTGTCCGGGATTGAGCACTCATTTCGCTTTTGGACTTCCGGTTTGTTGGTTCTCTTGTACTAACAAAGAGGATTCAGCGTATCTTTGAAACATATATATTCTGCATTGTGTTATCTGTGATTTTATGCGTTGTTTATGTTTCTATTATAGTACGAGTTCATTTAGAGATACACCAACAATAAATGTTATTGACATTAAAATGTTTAATGTCATGTGAATACATAATGCCCAGAAACAGATTAACTGCTTATGTAAATGTCAAAATAAAACAGAAATCACAGCAATATAATAGTACTGATATCACTCTAATGTATAAAACCCTTTTAATTTTTCATATTTATTCACACTTATGTACAAATTATTAACAGTAAAATATATTACTTTCCTAATAGGCATGCTATTGTATAATAAAAGTATTGTGACAGGGTCGAAAACTCGGATTCGAGTTTTCGATGGGAGTGCACGTTTCAAGCATCCCTGAACATGAATCAAATGTTAATTGGGTATTTTGAAGCAGTTTTACATGTTGTCATTCGGAAAATCTCCATATGTATAATTCAACGATAAAAACACGGTGCCATGGATCTTATATATTATTACTTTCCTTATATACATAATGTATAAGGAAAGTATTGTGACGGGGTCGAAAATTCGAATTAGAGATTTCGACGGGAGAACACGTTTCAAGCATCTCTGATCACGAATCAAACATTTTTAAGGTGATGTCTGTGTGTGTGTGTGTGTGTCAGTAAGTCTGTGCAGACGATAACTCACGAACGAATGGAGCGATTCGAATGAAATTTGGACAAAAATAACAATCTGTGAATACTGGACGCCTGTTGTTTTAAAACACTATCGATTGTTCAGAACTCTCCTAAATTTTCGAGTAAAATTTTGAAAAAAAACTATCAAAAAATTGAAACCTTTAATAAATTTACGCAAATGGACATTTCTTATGTAATTTGTCCATAGAAAACGATTGGCATAAACTTTAGAATGCTTGCAAGCAGCGTTCTCGAGATATTGCACATTTATCAAATAAATTTATAAAAAAAATTCTATAAATTAAAAATAATATTTAAACTTTTGAGAAAAATGTTCACTTTTCATATGTAATATCATCCGATAAATTTGGTGACATCATTGTCGTGAATCTAACTCCTTCCATTCATGAGAAAAGATACTTTGAGTAATACTTTTTATCTGAACACCAATAGTCATTTATCTGTTATAAGATTAACTTATTTCGCCATCCATAACGTTTGGCGAGATTTTGGCGAAGAATTTGGCGGAATGTCGTGAACTTGACGACTTTGTAAAATGTTACCAAATTAACAAAAATCTCGCCAAATGGATAAAAATAAAGCTAAAAAAATGAAAATGACGAATTACTGACGAAATTTCAGTATCTTGGAAAGAATATAAGTATCTACTATAAGAATAACCCATTTTTTTTACTGTAAAAGTAGTAAATTCATTGCATTAAAGAAAGTCAAGTGCTACTCTCATCAGATTTTTTTACATGTAGTTGAACATTAGATGATTATACATAAAATAACAAAAGTGTTTCACAATATGTGACTTTTGCATTTATTATCTACTTAAAGGAATGAATCTAAAAAATACTAATAATTCAATAAAATCACAAAAGGAACAGTGTTGAAGAACAATTAAATTAATAAGTGAAAAAAAACATAACTTACACTGGATTCAATTTTATTGATTTTAGTAGAAGCATTACAGTGGATTAAAATATCCCAACTTTGTGATTACAGCATGGTTGGTAAGCTATTTAGTTACACCATGAGAAATAATTTATCTAGTTCCACAGATTTTCTTTATCAGATGTATTTTTATATATAATCTCACCCTTTTCCTGCAGCCTTATCTTGAACCAATAGTTATAGTTCCCTTTACTCTTCGAAATCATTTTTGTGTTGTGCTTTATTTCGGATTGTATTTCCTTTTTGGCTAGGAAAAAAACTAATCTCCAGTAATTCGGTTGATTTTTCATTTCAATACTCTGGCCTGCATCAAATAAAATAATGCCCTTTCGATGTAGAAATTAGAACCCCGTTTATTTTTGTTGCAGAAGAAAATGCGATAAGATTGGAGAGTAGAGGGGGGTTTTGGAGAGCTTTGAGTTACAACAGTGAAGTTTAATAAAGTATGGAGTAATTTAAAAAGCTGAGTATAAGAACTCTCGAAAAAAAATAAAATATCAATAGTGAATTTGCACTTTGATTTCTTACATATTCTTCTATATTTCTATGTTTATTTGTATACTAATTAATATCCGTGAATTAAATGTAATGTTTCATTAGCGTCAGTTTGCAAGGTATTTAAATTATTTAGTCGATCAAAAGAAGATGGATAATGAATTTTGATAAACAAAACAAACTTATTTTCCTGTATATACTACAATCATTATTTCGGGGATAATCGTGTTTATACATAGGAAATAATTTTATGTAAAACTGAAATATCACAACATTCTTGCTTTGTTCATACGAATTGTAGGCCAAATATATATATATATATATATATATATATATATATATATATATATATATATATATATATAGGGGATTTTTCTTGAAATTATCGCATCCACATTTGACAGATATGCGCCCATATGCACACACAGACTCACATGCACCCATACATTCATACGCATTTATACACACTTCCATACAGAAATACTTTCAAAAGTATTCGAAATCTGTTCAACAAGTCTTAAAACAAAGATATTTTGCAAATATCTCGAAGTGAAAAAAAATTATTCAGGAAAACAATAATTGTTCTATACGATAGTAGAAGGAATCAAAATTATATTTTCATGTGAATCAATATTTTGTTTATCTGGACCAGCTCTTTATATCTGAACTATATCAATCAAACCCCAAATTGCTACAGTGAAAAATTTTGGTACATAAAAGTTTGGTCAATCTGCATGAGTAGGTAATATTGAAGTCAGTAACTTGATATCCGAAATAAATTTTCAAATAAAGATAAATGACAGAAATCACTTCAACGAAACAACAACGGAAAAATGCGAGACAGGTTTCGTTCTTTAGTGCGATTAAACGTAACGCTTGATGCTGAATGCAAATATAACCAAGTAGTAGCAAAAATATTAAAATACAGCGATGTTGAGACAACCTAATGTAATTAAAATAAAGTAACATGAGAAACAGTATTAAAATTCAGAAAGTATGAACACTGAATGAAATGCTAAAAAGAGTAAAAAAATCAAAACAATGCAGCCATATCGCTTAAAAATATATCGCATTAAACAAATCATTAAAATTCCTACTAGGATTTTTATTAATGCGAAAAGCTTGAAAGAAATCTTAATTGACGTGAATTTGTGAATAATAGAAACATATGAAAATGTAGTATTTGAATTTTTAAATCTTTATACAATCACAAATTATTTAAATAAAAATAAGAAAAGTAACAGGTAAAATATTTAAAAGCAGTGTTTTCTATAACCATATTAATATCTATATTTTATTATTCTTTTAAGTAAGTCCAAGGTTTTAAGTTTCAATTGGTTTTCAGGTTTCGTAGTTATTCTTGCATTTTTATAAATGAAAAAAAACGTTTTGTGAAAACACTCTCCATAAAGACATTTTAAGCAACTTGGCCACATCTGGTTCATGCCTAAAAGTGTTTTTGCTCGAAATGTTGATCTTTTACAAGATACTTCTTTATATTGCTTCGAAAACACAGCTAGCTCTTTCAACTGCTGCGTAAAGGTATTTAGGACCAGGACAGGAATATACGAAAGCAGCCGCCCGAAAAATTATTATTTTAATTAGAAGCCATTTCCTTCAGGATATTTTTATAACATTACAAGCGGATTTTCATAGAGTGGTTATTAAATTATTAGTTATTAAATAAAAATAAGAATCCTCACCATATTAGCACATTTTATCTAAAATGCATGAGCACTAACAACTTCAATAACAACATTGGAGGGGGGGGGGTTATAAATAAATTCCATATGAAAAGCCTCCAAATCTTCAGAAAGGAAATATTTAGTTAGCGAAAATTCTACCGTAGTGGTAATAAAGAAAGACACCTCTCCCCCCCCCCCCACACACACACGCCTCACACAGCACATAAAAATATTGGCATTTTTATTCACGTGGTGATACGCTCTTTTGTTTGATAACTTACTCCATTTGTTTAAATATGTGTTATATTTCACAAAATTGTCCTCTCTGCTATTTTGTGATATTTATATAAACCTTTAATATTCATCCACATGCAACATTTCCACATTCTGAGATGAACAATCTAGATTCCGCCGGGGAGAGTATAGTGACAGACGGATAGCACACGGTGCACTGTATCACATAGAATTGTTGTTACAATCGAATAACGATTTCTAATTTTTATACAATTTTGAATTGAAAATTTTATTCTCCTTAAAGTTCATAGATCCATTAAAACCCTTAATTTTTATTATATAATTTCAAACTTATACTTTTGTTACCTCAGGAACCGATCATTGGTATAAGATTGAGTCACTAATTGACAATCATCATTCTATGGCACCATTCGGAATACCAGCCATACATATAGTTAAAAATGTTACCCCTTCATTCTGGATCTTAAATGCCGTAGTTTATATGGGCCTTAAACATCTCGGTCCTTGAAAGTTCTTGAAATGTGCTTGTTTTTTATTTATGGAAAACTGTGATGACATCTTTATATAATAACAATGTAACATTTTAACATAATAAGTTTTATGTTTTTTCAAATTATAAGAAATAAAAGTTCAAAATGTTCGAAAATAAAATATATTCCCCTTATCCAAACTGTAGAAAATTCCATAAACTCTTACGTTGTCCGATTACAACATTTCTTTCCACAATGTCATTTGAATCGCTGTGGATTTATTCCAAAGATATAAGGCCCACAGTTTGATAAACGGGTATAATTAACGGATATTAGTACATTAGTAGAACACATGGCTGAAGGTTCTCTGGCACCATTCGGAATGCCAACCATACATATAGTTAAAGATGTTACCCCTTTATTCTGGTTCAAGCTCCATCGGAATACTTGTCTTTTATACGTAGTGTACTTTGTACTGAAGGTAAAAATGAAATCAAAATGTAAAAACCATTTATTTTCACGCATGTGAAATGAAAAATTATTATTGGCATAAATGTGAAAACTTCTAAATGCATTTTTTAAATATATTCGAGCAATGTTAACTTTGTTTCCTTTTGTAAAGATGAAACAAGATTTTCTTAAAAAATAGTGCATTGTTTTCTAAATTAAATGCCATGCAATGAAATCATTCTATTTAGAACAAAATTCTCTGTTCCGTGTTTTATTTCCTACTAAATAAATTAACAAGTTTTTTTTTACTTTAGATTCCAAGCTTAAAATTAAGTATTTTTGCAATTTGTAATTCCTTTTAAAAACAGTGCATGGATCTGTTTCATTTTAGTCGAAAATATGTTTTCAGTATAATTTAATGTGTTTTTATTTAATAACAATTTTTCCTATTGACGAAAATAGTGTTTGTTAGTGAAAAAATTAAATCAGTTGACTTAGTCTTTTTAGAGGAAGAAATTAATATGTGCTCTAGAAACACTAGATGAATGATAAATTTTGTTTGATCATAGTAAGTTACTAAAATTAAACTTCATTTTAATATGACCTTTCAAAAAGCAATCAACAACTGCTGTAATAATAACCAATAAGAATAAAATCATCTACATACGATATACACTTAATTGGGGACCAACCTGTTTCAAGTCAAAATACAGCCTTCTTCTTCAGGACAAAGAAGAAGCGCCACCCCACTTTTCAAGCAAGCTCACTTTTTCAAGCAGAATAAAAAATACATTGTTAATGAGCATTGTCTGTTTCCCCTTCTGTTTGAAATTATCGGGTTTAATTTTCCCATTCCGACCTTTTTCACTCATTTTATTATTATTTGCTTACATTCTTCGGGATTTTCTAAAAATATAGTATTTTTAATTTTTCTGCAATCTAATTTGATGAAATTAGCTAATATAGCCTCCAAATCCTGCCAATTTATTCATTTTATATTTATTTATTTTTTACTTTTATTTCTGCTCTTCTACATGAAGCCGTCATCAATTAGTTTATACTTATTTTTCAATTTTGCAATGTTTAAACTTTCTTTAGGAGTCTCATATGCTTCCATTACAGCTTCAGTTGGTTTACCCACTATTCAGATTTACTATTCTCCCTGCTACCTTCTTGTTCGTATTCGTCAATTTTATTTTTTGCTACTGTTTCTTTCCTCCGCACATTCGTATTAGCCTATCTCTTATTTTCCTACATCCTTGTTTTTTACCTCTCTCAGTTCTCAAAGCTATAGAAAATGTTATCTAACCTTCAGCCATGTGTTCTACTAATGAATCTCTTTCATGGTGCTATTTTTACATAGATATCTATGTTGCTTGAGTAAGTGATGTTGCGCAACAGTTAAAACATGCCCTAACAGCATTTTTTTTCATAGTGACGTAAGATTTACGTCACATTGTGATTTTGGGACTTCACAGGACGTCACAGTACGTCTCGACAATGTCATATTGAGGTCACAGCGGAGTCATTTTGGTCATTTTCATGGTCGTTTGTGACGTCGCATATTAACTTGTTTGTGACGTCACATTGTAATTGCCATTGTAATGTCGTCACATTGTTACATGTTAATTGAATTGTGGAAACGTCACAGAATATAGTCACAATGAAGTTACTAATACGTAACGTCGCATAGAAGTCACAAATATGATGTCACATTGTGACCCAGGTGCCGCGTGACTACAACGTCACTGCCACACATGTGACGATCTTTGCTGTGAGGGCGGTCACTATGCCTAAAAGAATGAACATATTTAAGCACTAATATATATATATATATATATATATATATATATATATATATATATATATATATATATATATATATATATATATATATATATATATATATATATATATATATATATATATACATACTGCTCAAAAAATTTAAGGGATATTATGATTTTGGAAATAAACTGCGGATGGGAAAATGTTTTATCGGTTGATATATGATCCGCAGGTGTTGTAAGCTATTAGTAAAGAAAATTACGTATAGAACAAGGAATAATTAAATTTTATTCTTATTATTTCCAATAAACAAAAAATGCACATTTTGTACATGTTGTGAAAACGAACAAAAATGTGATTTCTCGGATAAAAATGAGTTTTAATAAGGGGGATAGTTTCCCTTTATCTAAAGCAACGCTGCACACCTGTGAGTCATGGGATCAATGAGATTATCAAGGAGAGATTGGGGTATTTTCTTCCATTCCTATAGAAGGTCGTTTTACAGCTACTGAACTGATAATGAGGGTGATGAGCAACCAGCAACCCTTCTACCTAGAATTTCCCACCCAAATATGTTCTATTAGGGGATATTTGTCATTGGGTTTATTGTGTCTTCATCTGGAGAACATGCTTGTCAATCCATTAGAAGGATTCTTTCATCGAAAAGGAAGTCGTCCACTAGCCGAACACCATATGCACTAGCGTTATCATTAGTGAAAATGAATTCATCCCCGATTGCTATAGCATAAAAAATCACAAATCTCATGCTTGTAATCTCTGCGCCATCAGTGATCCATTTATCATGATGTACAGTTCGGTACGGAAATTAATAGAGATACCGGCACAGGCCATCACTCCGTCTCCTCCAAATCGGACACTTCGTTCACAAACGTAGGATTATTTTGAGTGCCACGTTATCTACAATTAATAATCCGCCGATTGTAAGGTTGTACATTAAAGAGGGACTCATCTGAGAAGAGAAAATTGCTTCATTTATTGTGTCTTCATCTGAGATGCGCTTGTGCCTACCTTCTGCAGTAGGCGCGGAGGCTGGCTGTTAAAGAAACACAAACCATAGGTCTAGGAGCATACAAACCAACACGATGGAGTCGGTTTCGAACGGTTTGAATTGTAATACTGGTGCTACTATCCCGCTGAAGGTGCTGTTGCAAAAGAGTGCCGTTCTTACTGCGATTTCTTCTGGTCGTAAGTGTTAAATACCGATTCTCATTTTGTGTTGTTTCATACCTATGACTTCGTTTTTGGCTTCAGCTAACATTTCCAGTTTCCATAAAATATACCTTAGCCTGGAAATGATACTTTGGGACACATCATGGGCTTCCGCTACAACGGGTGTTTGGCCCTGATTGCTCGACCTTGGGCACTGGGCCTAGACATCTTCCACAATTGGTTATTCTTTTTAACCACTCTTGGCCTCACCTTATCCTTAGAATACTTCGACCCACCTGTTTTGACGCCCCCTAAATTTATTGTATCTGCTGACCTTTGTATCATGGTGTTGTAAAAATTGCCGTCGTTTCGTCTGAAGCATTGGTGGCTATTGCAGCCAGCCATAAATATTGAACATAAAACTACGAGTATTTCACTTAAAATTGGTGCAAGATCAATTTTTGGTCTCACAACTGGCTTGACATATTTTTGCCATAAGTGTTTAGCGGTCTTTATATCCTTAAAATATTTTGATAGAGAACTTTTTTTATAATAATACAAGGTATGAGATAGATATATGTTGTAATACGTAACGAATTATCCAGGACATTTACTGTTGTCGTAAAACTCCATGTTCCTTTACAATAAAATAAAAATAAGAATAATGTTTCAAAATAGTGCAAAATAACAATAAATAAATATTTGTTATAAATTATTTTAGAAATAGAGTTTTGAAAATGTCAGTATACATTTTCTGAAATATTGTAATTCAACGTTTGCTTTCAGCTAGAAAGTTTCAACATCTTGTAAGAGTAACATATCAGACTGATAGCATGAAATGTGAAAAAACAGGATGAAATTTCTACCAAGTCTCAATGCTTCTAAATGCTATGGTTATCGGACAAGTAACATTGTGAAATAAAGATATATTTATGCTAAGTCGCCATTTATTTATTCACATATCATGCTCGAACATACAGTAAAATTTATTTAAATTTCCTCAGTACAGAATTTGACTCGAAATATTTCCACCCTTGTTTACATCGCTTATAATTAATTGATTTTCCATGTAGCAATTCCCACTGCCCATTAAAATAAATCGTCGAGCTTTAAACACTTAAAAGAAGCCAGAGATTCGGAAAAGTTTGCTTTCTGAAAGGTTGCCACAATGTTTGCGCTACCTGACTATAATTATTTCGACATGAAATGGATCTCTGATTTTTATCGTGAAATGGATATTTTAAGAGGTCGCGATAAACGTTTATTCCATTTCCTAATAATTTGTTATGTTTAGTATTGTAAACATCAGTTTATTGTAACTTTTTCCTTATGAGGAAATGTTCTGAATAAGAATAAGAGGATCTGGCTATAGGGTTCGCTTAACTATTTTCCTAAAACTAAGACTTATTCATTGAATATATATGTAATTTTTTCTTGAACTTGTTAAAGTAATTTGTCTTTAAAATAAATAATGTAAATTTATGCGAGATAATAAATAGTTATATAAATGATACCTCACTATTATCTTTTTAAATTACTGAAGACTGTAAAATTGAGGCTGACCGTTTTAGAAAGCTTTCATTATTCACTCGTCATGTCCAAAGTGAGGGTGTCTGTCTATCTGTTACAACTTATTTGTTGACATTTTAACATACTTCCCTAAATCCCAGAGAGCTGAAATTTTGTGCACATCTTGTTTTATATGCACATTTTTTCAGTAAAATTTGGCGGATCTTCGAAAAATAGAACTGGCATTTTTTTGTAAAATGATCCCCAAAAATTCCATTACAGTAAAATAGTTAAAATCGAATCTAATATTCAGCTCCGCTTCTCTCTCTCTCTCTCTCTCCCTCTGTATATATATATATATATATATGCTACTCAAAAAATTTAAGGGATATTATGATTTTGGAAATAAACTGCGGATGAGAAAAAGTTTTATCGGTTGATATATATATATATATATATTCCTCAAGTACAATCAAAATGAAATATAAAATATAAAATCCAAGGAATAGTAAGGCGCATTTGCTGCTCTATCTAAGCCTCAAAGTACAATAAGAAAAAATGAGATTATTGAAAATGGATTAATACAATTAGAAGTTGTGTGTTTACGGGGTTGTAGAGAGGTCAAGGGGGATTGCGACCCATTTTCCTGGTTTAAGCATGCTTTTAATCCCAGGAAACACTCCCAAAAACCACTACACGCCCGAAACAACAATCAACAGTATGCCAGGGGAAAAAAACGGGATCCCGAAATGAAGATCTTATAGCCACAAGAACATATAAAAGCATATAAAATGAAACAAGTATGAATAAAAATATATTCTAACCATGTATAAAGTTTTAAAAAGGATGTTCGTAGATGCGCTACGTCGTTAGAAGTCCATAGAAGAAACCCATGATAAATTCCAGATGTAGAGATACATAAGCTCATGATTACAGAGTATCTAATTCCAAACGGGTAGAGTTGAGTTGTAGCAAATCATCAAAATTAGCATATATTTCTTTACGGTACTTTTTACAATATGCCATATAATAATGTCTTATGAAACGAAGTGGGAATGAATGTTTTAAAGCTTCCATTATTAGACGTCGTATGCAAATATCAATCTGTTTATCAGTTGAATTTAAACGTCTGTATCTTGCAAAATGATTAATGATCACATTACGTTGTACATTTATATTCATATTAGTATTCCAATGAGTGAAGTAATTGATTGGGCAATTAAAATTACGTCTTTTATCAAATATCTTAAAACACAGTTTTTCTTGATGATCATAATATATAGTGATATCCAAGAAATCTATTTCTTCTATGTTGTTATGTTCAAATTCTATGAGCTCCAAGTTAGATGGATAAAAAACTAAAGTCAAATATAAAAGTTCTATCAGATATTCTAATTAAAACATCGTCAACGAAGCGGAAATATGGCATCTCGTTAATAATTTGAGTTTCTTGTTCATACTTTGATAAATAAAAATCGGCATGTAGAGATGAACACCCCCCATGGATATGCCTTTGATTTGTTTATAGACGGCATATTTGTAAATCAACGGCATACCCATGGGGGGGGGACTGTTCATCTCTACTTGACGATTTTTATTTATCAAAGTATGAACAAGGAACTCAAATTATTAACAATTGTTCTGGCAGAATATCTTGCACCCATTTTTCTGCAGCGCTAATATCGTCATCTCCCTTTTCACCATATTGTTTTGCATAAAAAAATGTTGTTTCGATTTTTCCATCTGGTCAACCACCCGTCGGTTGTATCAAAGTCCTTGATTCCCAATTTTTCAGCAAATTCTTCGGCTTTCAAGCTTAATATTGCACGTGACAGTGGAGCTTTTTTAAGTCGTGCGGCCTTGAACCATTCCAAGAGAGCTGCTTCGACATCTTCTGCTTTTCCGACTCGTTGCCGTTTACGATTCGTGTTTCTATTCAATGCTTGATCTAAGATTTTACTCACTTTACTATCAAGATTCACAGGCACCCAGGGGATTCACGTTTCTAAGAAATCTGGGTCTGACTTTGTTGCGCGCCGCATGGCACCCTGTTTGTCAGGCTTGGAGAAAGAACTCCAGAAAAAGCTGACGTTGGGAAGGACACAATGGAAAGATCAAACAATGAAAAACGAGCATCGAACATTTTTGATCGCGAAAATTTTTGATCCATTTATCCGGCGATTTTGATCCAAATAGCCGGCGTTTCAATGTAAAAGAGTGATTCCGTTCATTTTCCGTATTGATTCGATAAAGCGGCGGCCACTATACACACACACACACACACACACACACACACACACATATATATATATATATATGTATATATATATATTCCCAACGTTGTAACATAGTTAAAACAATAATCCTATAATCGCCTTAGATGCGATGCTCTGTATATAAAAAAGAAAAATTTTAATATGTATTATTACTCATGGGAATTTATGAATAAAATATTTTACCCAGGAAATGAAGTTTTTATATTTACATGTTCAGATGTAAATTATTTTCAAGATAATTGTGTGTTCTAAATGCAAAAATTGTTCGTATCATAACATACAGTTTATTTATTTAATTTATATATATACATATGTATATATATATATTATTTTCTTTTTGCAACTTTCAAATTCATGTACTTTTCCTGGATCCACGACTGTACCCGTTAAGAGTTTGGGGCGCTTAAATTTTTTCTTAGAAACCATGTATACATATCCCCCCAAAATATCATTTTTAACACTTTCCAACATAGTTAAAAAGTGTTTATCACTTTGATCAAGCTGTATGTCTTTCCGTCTGTCTTTATGGACGAGAACTGCCGTAAAAAAGACTTAATCAAAACAACATTTTAGTGTGTTATTAAGAAGATCAGTTGGATGTCTGGGAATGAAAATGAATAAAATCACCAAATTAGTTTTGGTTTTAAACCGGACGGAAAAAATAAAATACATTGAATCCCATGGGACATAATTTTTGAAATATTTTTAAGCGGAGTTAAGATTTACAAATTGCTTCAAAAATATTACAAAATACTCATATTATCACATAAAATGTGTAAAAAAAAATCAGCAAAATATGTTGGTTAAGTTTTTAGATAGAAATCGTTTATACTTGTGGATTATTTTAATTTAAAAGCTATTTATTTTGTTAGCAGAAATTCAAATGTTAAGAAGCTTTTCGAATTTTATAATATTTTAAGATATTTGTGTGGTGCTGGAAAATAGAAAAAGAATGCAAAGCATACTTTTAAATTTATACTCTTAACATGGCCGTTAATCATAAGTCGTATAACGTTGTATTGCTCTAATAATCCACCATAAAATCTTTAGTACGAGTTTCTGAAATAAAATCTATTAAATAATACTACTGACAATTAACTGCACCCATTTTAACTTTAAAATAACATTATTTATTAAAAACTTTCTATTCATTATTAAGTTAATGACAATATAAATTATCACATATCTTCAATGAGGAGATTGGACATGTGAAAGTAGGCAAGTTATTATTATCAAAATGGTTATGACCTTTTATAAGCTGACTTGCACATATCGTCTGGTTGTCTTTGAACATTGACATACAACTTGCTATTGCACATTGCCTCTTCGGCAACCTTTGCCTCCAATTTATGACGGCACACTACTGTCTCTCATCTGGACGCTGACACATCATCATTGCTTCATTTCTCCCTCTGTTCTGATACTCTTCTTTACATTACTCTGAATGCAACTGATCTGTTCTCGTAACTTTCACATGTCTTATTCCCAATCTCAATGATCTCTGAATCTCACTCTGATCTGCTACCCTTTCACTTCTGGATCTCTAGAAATTCTTAATCTATATGAATCTGTAGTGCCTTCTTGCGGTTGCCATCTCTTTTACCTGAGGTCTGATAACGCCTCTTCGGCTACCATTGGCTGACCTCAGTGAGACGTGAAAACACATCTACAATATTGGTTTAATTTTGAACCAATTCCATGGTTTTTCCTTTAGCCTCGAGTTACTGTTCTAGTTCGACCCCACCTGTCTCGAAGCCCCCTAATTTATGGCTTTTGCGGACTTCTCGGATCATGGGTTGCAACACATTGGCATCTTGCAGCCTGATGCCACTGTGTGGCCTGCTAGACATAATAAATTCACATATAAAACTGTTCAAGTGAATTCTGGTCTCACAATTTGTTTACATTTTAACAATTTCAATTTTAAAAACATTTAATTTCTTTCAATAATTTAGACTATTAAAATAATTGTGTTCCTGAAAATGGCTCTTGCATAGGCAAGCAATGACATCACATATAGAGAGAACACGATTTGAGGCGATAATATGACGTCACATACTGATTATGATTAGTGTGGCTCAGTAAAGCAAATTATAAAGCATATATTTAGATATATTATTAATTCCTTAAGATTGTTGTTCATAAGATTATTAATGCGTTGATTACAATTAATACCGCACCTTTGAAAATAAAACATTGAAGTTTATTTATCCTTAGTTGCGTTGATTATTTACTAATACCACTTTAATCAACATATGAGAATTATGCAAAGCATAATATTGAATTGATTTATCTAACATGACCGCAAATTATCGCATTCGTGGAACATTAGTACACATTGCGTTGTTTGCAGCTGATAACCATCCAATTTATCTTTAGCGCGAGTTCTGTAGAAGAATATTTATTAACATACTTCTAACTTGATTGCACCATTTTAACTTTAAAATAAAACTGTTTATTAACAACATGGATCAAGTAATAACTCAATTCCAACAATGATTACCATTATATGTGCCGGAGCGAGAAAGTGTGAGACCATTGAAATGTAGTTATTGAAAGAGTTCAATGACCTACATACAATAGAAGTAGAGCACATTCCTTCTGGTTGTCTTTAAACATTAATACACAGCTCGTACAGTCGTAAGTGTTCCATCAGTGTACGCCGTACAATACCAACTCGCAGTGTGGTATGTAGTCTCGTACGGTAGTCGCTCACTGCACACTTAACACTTTTCGTACTCTGGTTGCACTGCCATTCTTGTACCCTCCAACTCTGTCACTTCGACTTCTCAAAGTCTCCGACTACGTCTGCTGATATTCTATCTCTTACTTCATATCGGCTATTCGATATCTTGTCTTTTCACGTAGAAGTTGTGTAATATTATTTCTTGGTTGCCGCCTCTCTGTGCTTGAGGTCTGACTCTACTGTTTGGCCCTGAGTGGCCGACCTTGGGCACTGGGCCTAGATATCTTCAATAATTGGTTATCATTTTTAACCACTCTCGTGGCCTCACCTTATCCTTAGAATACTTCGGCCCACCTGTCTTGACGCCCCTAAATTTATGGTTTCTTCTGACCTTTGTGTCAGGGTGTTGTAAAAACTGGCGTCGTTTCGTCTGAAGCATTGGTGGCTGTTGCAGGCAGCCATAAATATTGAACATAAAACTGTCTCACTTAAAACTGGTGAGAGATCAATTTCTAGTCTCACAACTGGCTAAACATATATTTTGCTGTAAATGTTTGGCGGTCGTTATATCCTTAAAATATTTTGATAGATAATTTTTTTCATAATAATACAAGGCATGATATATATATATATATATATATATATATAGGTTTTTATACGTAACGAATTAGCCAGGACATCTATTGTTGTCGTAAACCATGTTCCTTTACAATAAAATAAAAGTGAGATTAATGTTTCAAAATGGTGCAAAATAACAATAAATAAATATTTGTTATAAATTATTTTAGAAACAGAGTTTTGAAAATGCCGGTATATATATTCTGAAATATTGTAATAATCCAACGTTTGTGTTTCAGCTGCAAAGTTTCAACATCTTGTAAGAGTAACATATCAGACTGAAAGCAAGAAAAGAAAAAGCAATACCCCATGTTCGGAAAAAAGTTTTTTTTGAAAATAAAATAGTGTCGTTTTTTTTGCAGTGTTTTTCTTTGAATTCAAAATTACGCACTCTTTTAGTGTACAATTCTTTATCAGCTCTCTCAAGTATTTTCTTCATTTTGAATTGAAAAAATTTATACAGTGTATAATTTGGTTTTTATTTTAAATATATTTTTCTATTGACAAAGAATATTTTTTTTGTTGGGGAAAGGTTTTCGTTGATTGGTCTTTCTAGTCGAAACAAAAGCTACTTTTGTGATAATAAAGGACTGATAAATTTAATTTACACCGAATTATTTTTTAAAATGCGTAAATTGTTACTGCGAAACATGAAATTTTCGTGTTAGAGAATTTGAAAAGATTCATGTTGGAAAACATTTTTGCAGAAATTGTATTCAAATCATATAAAATATTTTAGTACGTTTGTTTAAAACACAAAATCATATTTTATTAATTAGATTTATGCTATGTTTATGTTGCTAACGCACAATATTCCCTTCGGAGCCTCCTCTTTCGTCTGTCTGGAAGGCCATGTGAATAAAACGCAGTCCATGACTTCAGTATGCCGCGCGGATGGCGTTAGCCCAGGGTTTCCAGAATTTTCAAGTTAGAAGAAGGGTTGCTAGATTTGGCGATTTATTGACAATTTGAGACATTTGGCGACTTTCGGAATGTTCCAAAAATTTCTCGATAGAACAATTATTCTTTGAGATATATAGATTTACCGAAGTTTCTATTGAGAGGCTATAAACAGACTGATGCCTCCGTTGCAGGGTAGTTGACAATATATTAGCTACAGTGAACTGTAACTTTTGTCAATGTTTTGACAATAGTAGCGGTTGTTTTGTGAAATTATTTTCGCCAGTATTTTGAGAATATTATAGCCTATTCTGTGAAATCAGTGGAGCATTTAAGTGCTGTTTGATGGTATATTGTTCCTGTTTACTTTGTGCCTTTGAATAAACGTTAGTTATCCAGAAACTTAGACTCGTTTTGTATCCTGTGTATACACACACAATTTTAAGAGGATACGTTCGTAACATATACAATATTAGAATATAATAAATCTGACACATAATTTTCTCGATATATTAATTACGCATCATGGATTAAATTATGCAATGAAATAAATACCCCTATGTTCAGAAAAAAATATATTTTTCGGGATTCTTTGAACAATGTGTTATTAACTTCTTATTTCCCCCTTTACTTGGTTTCAAGCTGAAAATTACGTATTCTTTTGCTATAGAACTTTGTATGTATTTGGTAAACAACATCTTAATCGAAGCCAGAAAAATAAATAAACTATTCTGAAGTTGAAAGAACCTTCCACCATCAGTATTGTATTATTTTATTATGTGTGTGTCATTTTTTCCTATTTTTATTTTGATTTTAAGAAACATGTCGAGTATGTTTTTAACTAATGAAGTATATTGCGAAATGGTCTTTATTTGTGGAGAATGTAACTCGAATACCAGTGAAACCGAACATTTATACGCACAGCGCTTCCCAATGCAAGGGATCTCAATCGTTTAATAATCGTTAATAATATCGTTTTATTTGGGGGGATATATAGTCTATTCCCTAGTTTTCAGAGGATTTCTTAATACTTTTTGTCGGATAAACATTTTTTATACTAAATTAGCAATGCTTTTCTGCTTTGTAATTGATTTGTTTATATATATCCAAGAGGAAGGTAGATTGCCCCGCTCCCCATAAGGAATGGGGTCAGCCCCCCGAAAGTTGTCTTATTGTGTAGCGCCATAAGGGTTTCCTATGCAGCTATATACAGAAATAAGGAAAGCTCTCTTCGTTCTTGAGGTATTTCCCTGATACGGACTTTACTAGACACCTTATATTAAAAACTTTGCTTTACCAGGATCAGTGCGATATCACTCGAGAAAACAAAACGATTTTCATGAAATCGGATAAGTTTATTTTAAATGGTAACGACAAATAATCCTATCTTCATCAAGTTAAAAGAAAGTTTAGTGTTTTACTATTTTCAAACGATATCTGAAATTTTTTGTTTCTTTGTAATGAAGCACTGAAATACAAAACATGTGTTTGACATGTTTTGTAATTTAGATAATCTTTCTTTTTAATCTGAAGAAATTTTCTTTAGCCTATTTTGTTTTTAGACATTATTGTAAAACTAACATTTTTCGATTTATAGATAAGCATTTTGTTATCTTTGGAATTAGATTCTGTTGATTATATTTTTTTTTGTAACGGAAAACAAAATTTTAAGCCGCATTTGTTAGAAATATGAACTAGGTAATTTAATTTTCAACAAAAGGCTTGAAAAATATTTTTCCGATTTGTATCGTCAAAGCTATTTATAAAAATAAAATAGTTCAGCAAAAATGTAGCATCAAGGAGTGTGTTATTTGACTACAAAAGAATATTTCTTAATAATTTTTCCTTTAAATTTCTGATTTTACGAGTTTTTATAAAATGTAATTTTTTTTTCACATGCTTGTATCAAGACTGAGTGCGGGAGTTCGATCCTCCTGTGGAATGCCGTTATGTATTGAGTGTGCTAAGTTTCTAACTTTTCTAGAGCATGCAGCAGAAAAAGGCTCAGTTTTCTGAAAACATCTTAATTTTGTCTTTTGTGGTACATTTTTACTAATTTTCTATATGTTAAGTGATTATCTTGTAATTTTTCTAAAATTTGTTCTTGAGAAGTATTGCCTTGTTCTACTCGGTTTGATAAGTCTATCATATTTTATTATTTACCCACACAACGATAACTTCAATAATTTTAGAAGAAAAATATAAATATAAAAAAATGTATTTAATAATTTTTAAGATTAATGAAATTGACTTACATTGTTGAAGCAATGTATTCAAAAGGGATGATAAAATGCTGTTTATATGTTGCTTGTGGTTTAAAGTGTTGTTTATAAGTACAATTCAATCAAAATTTTTACTTCAAAATTTCGTTGAACTTTTATTTTTTAAATAAACTCTTTTGTTAATTAAACTCTCTTCTTTTGTTAAATAAACTCTCCTCTTGTGAAACAAATCTTCTTTTGATACATTAACAATTTTTTTTGTTAATTGAACTCTTATTTGATTGATAAAACTCTTTTGTTAAATAAGCTTTTTGTTAAATACACTTCTTTTATTAAATAAACTCTTTTGTTAAATAAACTCTTTTGTTAAATACACTTCTTTTGTTAAATAAACTCTTCGACTATAATCACTACTAAAATTGTCGAAATACATACTAATACAATATTTACGTTTCAGTATTGTTAATTAATTGGTTATTTCATGCGTAATCAATGATGACAAAACGAATTAACTAGTCTTTTACTTTGGACTAAACTTTTCCAGAGATATCTCCATTTCTTTTCTAATTTTTTGATAAGTTTTATTTAATATGTTGTTAATCGTCAGATGAAAAATAAAATGTTTTATTTTATAACTAAAATTATACTATCAAATAAGTATATAGATATACTTTCAAATAAGTATCCATTTTATGTCTTATTATATTCGAATAAAACGTATTTATGCATTAAGAGCTACTTGAAAAAAATTAAATAAGAGTTCATACAAAAAGTCAATGTTCGCACAGATTTTTTCTTTTATTTTTCAAAGTTTGGATTCTATACTGAATAAAAACAGCAAAGAAGCCTTATTCAGAAACTTTCTTTACCCTTTTCAGTTAATTCAAAATTTAATACATTTATTCTTTGCGCAGCGGATAATTATATACTTCTATCTACTTTGCAGATCCTTTTATGTTTTTCTTTAAATTCTGTTTCATTTGAATCAAAACAAAAAATTCTTCGATATATTTTGTTTCACTTTGTTGTAGTAAAAACATTTTTTATGAAAGAGAAGTATTTTTTTGTTTGCTGTAAAATAATCTGTTGATTAGTTTCTTCTTATTTAAAAGATACAAATGCTATATGTTTTGTATTGTAGTCAAATGAGGGAGTGCATGTGTAATTTTATTTTAAACTAAATATTTTAAAATCTCTGATATGACCAACAAATAGGTTTTTGTAACAAGCAAATATATTTTGGTTTTGTGGGAAATGAATAAAAAAATATGGAAATCATCTGGGTGTCTGTATATGCAGAAATATATACCTACGTTACATTTAAAAATGTGCTAAATAAGAATTTTCTATATGATTATATAAGTATTATTCTGAAATGTGCCTATAAAATTTACTAAAGTACGCGCTAATCTAGTGTTCATCAATTTGGAGCCAAAAATATAATATTGAAGTCCTGTTCTTTCCAAAATGGTCCTCATAATTTAAAATTACTTTTTAGAATATTAATGAAATGTTCAGTACATCAATAAATATATCTGATGTGGTCAGCACATGAATTTCCCTATATAATGCAATAAGTTTACTTCTTTTCCAGCGAAACAAATAACGTAAAATATGCTTTCTTCTTTCAATTGTACACTTGTATGACAATTCAATTGCACACTAGATGACAGGCAATGTTTAACATTATTTCAAAGAACCCAATTAACTTATATTTTCTGCAAATATAACAAGGCAATAGTTAATATGGGCAGCATCCGCAATAAGTTATATAGTCTATATATTAAAATGTTTTATAAATAATAATCCATCAATTTGGCGATATCTTTGTCATTTTGGCACAGTTAAAAAAGTCGTAGTTGGAGATATTTCGCCGAATTAGCCGCGAAGTCTGACAAATATGTGACCAAGGGTTACAGACGAACAGAAAGAAGGTACTTCCTTAAATATCAATAAAGGACTATTGGCGTATTATTAGACGAACAAATACAAAACTGTTACAGGCAGTATATTTTCTCATGAATGGAACTAACTGAACCAGAGTATGATGTTAACAAATTTGTCACATAAAACTGCATATGGAAAGTAAAAACTATAGACAATAATTAATAATTTATAATCTTAATAATTATTTTGACAAATGTGTGGGAAAAGCATGCTATATTTCAAGAGCTGTTCATGCTAGTATTCTAAGATCTTTTACAAAATATTTTAAAAATATATTTAAGATATTTTAAAAATTTATGCAAGACAGGATAGTTTATATAATGTTATAAAGGTTCTGATTTTTAATAATTTTTCAAAATTAAAGTTCTAAACTGGAGGAGGTTTTATATATGAAGTTAAGTAATAACAAATAGCATACGATCAATAAAAATACAGCATAAACATTAAGCTATTCTAAAATAGAACAAACGTGACCTTCATGCCAACAATTATGATAGACACATTTCAAGTTTGTGCAGCTGTTTCAATTTAACCGCAACTATTCTTGTTTTTGAATATGGAGGCAGTTACTGTCAACACCATATACTCAATTTCAAGCAAAACTAATAAATAAATTTGAAAAAAAATATTAACAATCAAATACCTAAATAATTGCCAGTACCATGCGAGACCATTTTATCTATATGAATTTTTTTTATATAAGTCCCGAGATGTGTAAAGCGCAGAATGTGCCAAACCGTTTATGATGAATTTTCGACCATGTCTCAATGCTTCCAAATGCTATGATTATCGGACAAGTAATGTTGTGAAATAACAATTTATTCGTGCTAAGTTAAGTCGCCATTTATTTATTCACATGTCATGATGATTTATAAATATCAGTTTCGAACAAACGCTCAAACCATACAGGGAAATTTATTAAAATTTTCTCGGTATAGAATTTGACTGGAAATGTTTCCACGCTTGCTTGCATCGCTTATAAATAATTGGTTTTCTATGTAGCAATTCCCACAGCCCATTAAAATCAACCGCCGAGTTTTAAACTCTTCAAAGAAGCCAGATAGTCGGAAAAGTTTGTTGTCTGGAAGGTTATAGAAATATTTGCGCTACCTGACTAAAATTATATTGACATGAAATGGATCTCTGATTTTTATCGTGAAATGAATATTTTAAGATGTTGCGATAAACCTATATTCGATTAATTAATTATTTGTTTGTTTCAGAATTGTGAACATCAGTTTATTATAACTTTTTCCATTTGCGCAAATGTTCTGAATAAGAAAAAGGGTCTAGCTATAGCATCAATTTAACTCATTTCCACACACCGAGACTTGTTCATTGCATATCAATAATTTTTTCTCAAACTTGTTTAATGGATTTTTCTTTAAAATAAATGATCTTAAAATATGTGAGATCACAGTTATATAAATGACACGGAACTATTATCTTTTTAAATTACAGACGACTGTAAAATTGAGGCTGACCTTTTTCGAAACCTATTATTTTTCACTCGTCATGACCAATCTGTGGGTGTATGTCTGCCTATCTGTTACAACTTATTTGGTGACATTTTTAACATACTTCCCTGAATTCCAGAGATCTTAAATTTTGTAAACAGCTTATTTCATTTGAACATTTTTATTCATTAAAATTTGGCGGATCTCGAAAAATAGAAGTGGCATTTCTTGGCAAAATGGTCCGCAAAAATTCCATTACTGTAAGATAGTTAAACTGGAATTTAATAGTCATCTCCTCTTCTCTCTCTCTCTGTATATATATATATATATATATATATATATATATATATATATATATTTGAAATATGTAATAATAAGAATTATGTAAAAAAAAAAAATACAATTCAAGTAATATTAACATCACCATAGAAGCAAATTCACGGCCATAATGCCGATAAGAGAAAAGAACAGCACCGTCCCAAATTCGATGATTAATCAGAATTAAATTCATCTTCAGGTCTGAGTATTTAATTCTAATTAACCCAAACAAATGCCTGTTTCAGATTAAGCAATAGTACATTACTATAAATGCTTAAACTCAGACTACAGGCAACAAAAAATGAAAATAGGATACATTAAGAAAATTTGTATTACCATGCGGCATGAACCCTTCTTTTTCCACCACTTGTATACACGATCAACCTCAACAGCTTAATCTAGAAGCACCGGAATGAACAAGTCGAAATTCTACCAGGGAGGCAGTACGAACGTTCACGGTAATACTCCCAGATCCGTCCAGTGAGTCTAAGCTGGAGACTGGACAAGCAATTCTGAATATAACTTCCCAAATATGCAATCCTGAATATGAATATGAATCAAGGATGAAAATTCTTACTAAACAAGTAATTCATAGGAAAACTGGATAAACGAGAATGCCACTATACACCATTATACCACTATACGCCACTATACACCATTATAAGGTTACACATTTTAAATTTTTATACGACCTCCTTAGACAAATTGGGTCAATCAAAATATTTTTAGTTTCAATACAACTAGATCATTAAAAAAACGCATATCTGTATCTTTAAAATTGAGGGAGTTATATTTAATTGAAAATTGAACATTGTGAATGGTGACAATATATCAAATTAGAAATGTAAATTTGTTTATGATCTCTATTTTCACTGATGAAACAGCCTTTCACATGGTACGGAAAAATGGCATAAGTAAGATTTTTTCCTTTATCATAAATCAGTTAATTTTAATGATACAGATATACGGGTTTTTTAATCAATCTTGTTGCATTAAAAATAAAAGTTTTCTGATTGATCAAATTTGTCTAAAGGGGTCGTATAAAAATTTTAAAAGTGTAACTTTTTGAAAATTAATGGGTGGGCTATTTCATTAACGCAGTCTAATTTCCTACCCTACTTTCAACATTTTTGCAATTTACATTGTCCATTTATCTCTAACAGGTAAATAATTAAAGCGCGTTTCAATCTTTTTGGGACATTTTGTATATATACATATATATGTGTGATGCGTGTGTGTGCATAATTTCTGTGATACAATGTACATTTATGCACACAGAAACGTTGAATTTCAGTATTACCGAACCAAGTATGGTCGTATAAGACATGCATATTTTCGGAATTACTTTTCACTTTTACTAATTTATCATTCGTTTTCATTTATAATTATTTTTAATGTATGATCAAAGAATTATGGGAGCCAGAATGGCCTAACTCGATGTGAAGTTTCTCAGTTTGAATCTTTTCATCTATGCACTTACACCATGTATGTTAATGCAGGGAATAAGGGCTACAGTACCTTTAGTACCTGTATTAAATCATGTATTATAATACTTAAATTTTGGGTATTGCTACAGGATTATTTTTACCAGGCTTTCACATCATGAAATCCAATTTTCAATTGCTTATATTATATATGAAACAGGGAAAGAGGGGTACTTAATACCTATTTTTACCTTTTTTAACACTTTACAACAAAGTTGAAAAGTGTTTATGACTTTGTTCATTCTGTCTGTCTGTCTGTCTGTCTGTCTGTCTGTCTGTCTGTCTGTCTGTCTGTCCGTTAGCACGATAACTGCCGTAAAAATGAGTTTATCAAAATGAAATTTTAGTATGTTGTTCAGACTGTCTGTAGGACCTATGGGAATATAAATAAATAATATCACCCAATTAGTTTTTTATTGAACCCGGGTTGAAAAAATGAAATACATTGAACCCTATGGGACCTAATTTTTCAAACATTTTTTAAGTAAATTTAAAATTCACGAATTGCTTCAAAATTTTTAGGAAATATTCACATTATCCCATAGAATATATAAAAAAAAAATTCAGTAAAATATGTTAAGTAGTTTTTTAATTAAAAAAATTATTTAATATAGGGTAAAAAACAAATTCAATTAAATTCTGACTTTGGGATATCTTCCAGAAAGAAAAGAGAGAGATATTATATAATAAATATCTCTCCCTTTGTTTAAACGTTTTGCATATGGGAGTGGCTTCATATTTTAAAATAAATTTGGTAGATAACAATTTTTCATTTTTTTTAAATTTTATATAACTCTTCTTGATAAATTTAATTGATGGCATTTTAAATGCACTTTCCTACGTCCTAGAGAGTTAAAATTTGGTACACAGCTTAAATTTGTTGAACATTTTATTCGACAAAAATTTGATGGATCTTTAAATATAGATCATACATTTTTTTCGAAATGGCCTGAAAATAATCCCCGTTCACTTCTATAAATCATTGTTGTAATATTGTTAAAAATTCTGATGTGGACAGCACATGTCTTTCTCTGCAGACTCATATTCGTTCTCTTTATTTATTTAATGATAATTTGAGTTTATCTGCACAACATAAGTATTTTAAATGACATTGAATTTACACGTTAAACTTAAATTTGGTTCTCATTTGATAGCTGGACTTATTGTCAAAGGTGGCGTAGCGAAAACGCGAAAAAACTAGAATATCTCAAGAACGGCTAGTCCTAGAGTAATGGGGTTAGTCTTATTCTTTTTGTTGTCAAAAATCACATATAAAATAGGAATTTAATTGATGTAATTGAGCACACGTAGTCTTTTATTTTTATATATAACGATTTTTGCTGGCCATTTCGCAAAAATAGCCCGTTCCTTTTTCCCGAATCGTAGTAGAATAACCTACAAATGATTTATATACAAAATTTTGTTAAATTTGGTATATAAATCACTTGTAGGTTATTGAAATATTATACTCCAAATTTTGTTAAATTTGGTTCATTAGTTTTTAGCTAGAGTGGATAAAGGCAATTTCTGCGGCCATTTCGCAAAGAAGGCAGATTCTTTTATTACGAATCGTACTATAATCTAATGAACATCAGGATTTCCCATAAAAAACATACCTACCAAATTGTATGAAATTCGGTCCATTAGTTTTTCAATTAGAGTGGATGTAATATCCACACAGACACACAGAAACATACACAGATACACCCTTACACACACAGACGTCTTCCTAAAAGTAGTTTTTTCGTGTTCTAGAAGTCCCAAAACGTGTAGATCCTTTGAAAATTCGAGTTCCGATCTTCGGCACGATTCCAATACTTTGAGTATATACACATACACATATATATTATCTGTGTATTATCTGTGTATCTAAATTCCGTGCCTATGCAATTACAATAGTTGTGATTTTAAATGATCCCTAAACTTTTATTATTTCTTCAAGGAAGCCTAATTTTAACATATGCAGAATGCAAATATCTCAAGCGATTGTAAGATGAATTACATAAGAATTGCTGAATTTTTTTCACACAAAATTATTTAGCTCTGGAGTCTGGAATACAAGTTATATGAATGAAATATTCATTGATTTTGCATAAAGTATCAGATGATTTATATTTCGATACATTTTTAAATATTTAAGTATAATAAATTACTGTAGTACTGTGATAATGTAAAAGATATCACCACTGAATGAATCACATTTTAGAAATTTTTAAATGAAATTACATTTCAGTTGGAAAGTGTTTCATAATCAATGCTTATGCATGATTGATCTTTCTTGTTTATATATAAGGGAATATTTCTCCAGCCTTAAGGAATTTTCCTCCAACATAATATTGAGTCTATTTCATTTTCACATTTGCCCTTCAGACCATTTTGAAATACCGATAAGTCCGTGGGGAAAAAATGGCAGAATCCCAGACAACATAAAAATGATCAAAATTACAAAAATTGGAAATTTTACTAACCAGCAAGACGAGAATCATGGAAGAGTTGCATAAAGCGTATAAACTTCCAATAGGAAAGCATGCATAAAAAAGTCGCGTCTAATATTTCATACTTTTTGGGATTGTATTTCTTTATATATATATATATATATATATATATATATATATATATATGTAGTAACATTGATAAAAACAGAATCCAATATTTGGCTTAGATGTTTTATATATATAAAAGAGAAAATTTGTAATATGTATTCCTTCTCAAGGTGAGCTATAAATAAAAGATTTTACCTAAAAAATGAAGTTTTTTTACTTACTTGTTTAAATGTACTTGTATAAATGCACCGGTCTTTCACGAATTATATGCACTTCTTACTTCTATTTATTTGAATTACTTTTTTCTGCTATATTTTTAGATTAATACATCCAATTTATCCCTGCTTTAACTCCCGAGAAACACCAGATATATTTTCTACTAACATATATTTGTGAGTGCTTACTGCGCAGTCAGGAAATATTTTAATATCATTGTTGTAAGATCTGCTACCATTTTGCAATAGATGGTTTATTAATACAAGTCTGAAGCAAACATTAAAAACTTTTCCGATAAATTGATTCTAACATCTCCATAACATTCGACTTGGAAGTTTCAACGCCTGCTTGCATTGCTTTTAAGTAATTGGATTTCCCTGTCGCAATTCCCACAACCCATTAAAGTCAACTAGAGTTTTAAACTCCTACGGAAGATAGAAATAGGAATACTTTATTTTTACAAGTCCTTGACAGTTTCGTTTCGATATTATTGATAGTATATTTTGCCGTAAAACGGTGCTTTTAGACTGTTTTAGTAAAATGAAAATATTTAGATGCTGGAATAAGATTATTGGTGGTAAAAAATATGCCATTCTATCGTTTTGTCACCAACAATTTTTAAAACAACTATTTCTCAGAATTTGCTTTAGATAGGTTTTGAAAGATGACTGATATGGATTTGGCATCAAATTCCGGAAGGGATAAAATGGTTAACTATGGATGTCCACTTCCTTTATTTACTATTCCCTGTTTGAAAGTTTCCATTTACTTGAAACATCTATTTCTTAAGATGGGCTATAAATAAAACTTATATGACAATTAGTATGAATTCAGTATTAAATTCTGAAGGAGGGTTGATGGAGGTAGAGTATGTGAAATGGAAATTAATTATTATTGTTGAATGAAATATCATGTTACCAAAATATGATAATATAATTATTTGTTATCTTAGAAGCATGTAATACTTAATTAACTTTATTGATGAATATTTTTAATTTTGAATAAGGCAATAAGATTAGAAATGTTAATAAAATAATTGTGGTTGCATTTTATTTTAGTCCGCAAGGAACCTCGCCCAAATGAATTTGTAGTTTGCTGCATCTAAAATAAATAATTATGAAAATGATAACCTTGAAGTCGGTTCAAATAATCATAAGCAAATTTATTAGATTTTAAGAAACGTATTTTTTCGTTCAATACTTTTTAAGCAATTACGACTTACGACTTTACTTTTTTACAATTACGACTTTAATTTATTTTGTTATTCTTCATTTATATAGGAACGTAAAACTGCTTATTATTGAATATAAACTATTTTGAATCTCAGGAATTTATTGCAATGCCACCTATCTAGAACTATCAAACCAATACCAGTTTTTATTAAATTGTTATTTACTGACATGATTTTTCTAATGAATTTTTATCACGATATATTTTATGTTACACATGTATATATTATATGTATTGTTTCTGTTGTTTTTGTACTTCACCATACCTGATTATAAAGGAATAAAAATATAATTAAAAAATATTTGTGTTTGCGCACTTTATACAGTGTTCTTATAAAAGCACTATTTGAGCTGCTAAAAAAACATTTGTACTACTGAGAACAATTATAGGAAAAACCAAGAAGCAAAGTGTACAAACTGAGTATGTGAATAAAGTAGGGTCATCACGTTATAATATTACATAATTTCAATTTGTTTGCAGATTATATAACTAATTTTCCTGTTTCATAATATTATAGTTTAATTTAATAGTGTTTTTACCTTTATACTTTCAAAACATTTTATTATTTTACAGAACAGAACTTTCACTAGCAAAGTATCTCATTGCGCAGATTTATACTGCGCAAAAGTTTCCTCGGAATATTACCCTAGCATAATAAATGCTAATGTAATAAATTTAAAAAAAAATGTTATATACAAATCGTTAGTTCGGAAAAAAAATCATTAAAAATAAATTTATGTATAATGTATTGTTTTAAGTAGAAACATTAACAGAAATTACGGAGATAAATCGAAAAGAGAAATTCATTATGTAAGTTCATTAAAAAATAATAAAGTGTAAAAATAAAAAAAAATTGACTATAAGAAGCGATTTTGAGGGAAGCGTAATGGAATCACGAAACTTTACCAAACTGGAAAGTTTAATGATGTTTATAAAAAAAGTTCTTGATTTTATTTTCATGGTGCGTGCAACTTCACGTTTATGCGATAAGTTCCCGAACGTATAGGATTAAGGAAAGTGCTTAAAGCGTGAGAAAAAATGACTTTTTATTCATTTTCATTACTTTCGTTAAATGTGCATTAAAGGAAGGAAATTTTGCATTTCCTTAAACATTAAATAAAACGTTCTTGAATTAAAGTAAATCGTTCTCGGTAAGCTTAGATTTGGTTTTCAATCTTGGAATATCGGCGAAAGTGGAACTGTTATAGATTTAATGTAACATCAAATTTATATGAAACCTAAAGATTGTCAGTTTGTTTGATCACACCTAACCACAGTTTGTTTACCTTTTATCTTTTCCCTGTAAATATGACAGGGTTATATACCATTGGTTAAATAACCCGAAAAGAAATACAGTGGCAGTCGGACACCATTTCATTTGCAACCCAATTTAGACCAAACCCAATGTAAGGTATCAACCGCAGGGATCGTGCTTCCGTTCCCTGCCCAACATCTTTCGGAACGTATTTCGGACCTACTGATTCAACGTGTCCATAGACCGTGTAAATACGAGGATAGTTTCGGCAGCGGTGATGATGGGACTCTGCTCGCGTGTGATCTTTTCGCTATAACCACTGGGTTATCCCGGCCTAGATTGTCGGTAGTGAAACAAACGTTTTATGCTTTCATCGCTTTTGCGAACTCGACTTTGAATTTGTTGGTTCTCTTGCACTCACGAAGTGGATCCTGCGCTTCCTCGAAACCAGCTATATGTTGCATTATTGTGATATTTGTGCTTATATAGTTTGATCAAGTTTTCACAAAATTCTAAACCTTTTCTTACACAACTTTGTAATTTATTATATATGTCTAAGATCAATATTTAAGGAATAAAAACCGAGGCCAATGTTTCTGGGACACCCTGTATATATATATATATATATATATATATATATATATATATATATATATATATATATATATATATATATATAATAATATCCAAATGTATATATATATATATATATATATATATATATTAATATTTATTAATATCCAAATAATGACATTTGATACCCTGAATTAAAATTAATTAATTTTTTTTAGTATTAATCATTTACAGTATTATCACTTTCCACTCTTTCCAATATGTTATCTCCCTTTGGCATAACTTTTGTGTTTTATTTGAAATTCATGTTTACTTTGTTTAAAAAATGCACTTTTCAGTGCAACTCTCAGTTTTTCTATTAGTGATATATGCCATTAGGTAATTTGTGTATTTATATTATGATAATCCAGTTTATATTTATATTAATATTTATATTTAGTTTTTCTTTATATTCAAGAAATTATTTATATTCATTTATAATCATTTATTTATAATCAAATATTGGATTAAACCGATTATACTTTGTACTTTTTATTACCACTATGTAAATATCAACTTTTATGACTCGTTTTATTATTATCTCTTAGCGCCTGGCAAAATAGTGTAATTGTTAATCAATACATTAGTGCCCAGTAACCTATATAAATTGGGATATAGGGGATCGATAATCAGCAACCAATTTTCCACTTTCTTGATTTGTAGACACTCTTAGATGTCAATCCATCACTATTCACCAAACCTCATGTATTTTCGTACTTACCGAGATAAACGTTGTAAGACCTGTCAATCAGCTTTACCCTCTCAGATTAATAATAGTAACCCTAAAAATTTAACTTTTGTAAAGTATATAATTGCGTTTACAAATTTATAAGGATCTCTTGTAATAGCTCATATATTGAACAAACAAGCACCCGTTTTCAACTGCGTGTTAATATTCACCGAAGCCATATTAAGAAATTTAGCTCTCGAGCATCACACAATTCACAACTTCGTCCTCCTGCTTATCACAACAAAAGAAATAACTTTGACTATGCCCATTTTGATCATCATGGTATTGATAATATTTCAATTTCGATTCTGGCCATTATAAAGAATCCGGCTGTTAGATTATATTTTGAAAATTCATTAATCAAACAGCATAAAATTATTTTTCCATATGGATTAAATCAAATGTATAATAACAGGAATGTAGTAAAAACTACCTATAAAAATCTAAATTATGATCTCTTTATTAACATCCTAAATTTTAACTATTATAGTGCCGCTTCATAAAGATCCAAGCAAGGAAATTATAACAATAAAAAGTGTCAAAATCTGACCATAAAAGCTAAAATTACTGAGCTAGGAAAAAACTTTAAATCTTCTTATAACATAAATGCTATAAAAACCTGGGTGGTTTTCAATATCAAAAAACAGCTACTAAATCAAGTATATAATACTTTTTTAAGGTCATTTAATCATAATGACCATTTTTCACACCTGTAATATGATCTTATTATAACAAGAGCTTATTTTATAAACCTCCATCTGTCCATTCAATCCCTTTCTACCTCTAATTATCTTCAAAAAAAAAAGTATAATACTTATTATGTAATGCAAAAATTCACTTTAAAATAATATTAATTTTAATTATTTATTTCAGCAGTATAAACATTATTTTCCTATTTCTAATACTCAAAGTTTTAAAACATTTAAATATAATACCCCTTTGGGTGGTCAATTTTTCAATTACAATGATATATCAAAATCTCTATTAAATCAAAATATCAAACCCAATTAACCCAATTTACTTTGAGTTTGCAACCAGCCAAATTATTCTAAATATATAGTCTGCAATCATAAACACATAATTAGGGGTTATCTCAATGTTGTTCAACATTTAGCACTTAAAAATCTTATGTTTTATGGCACCAAATTTTGGATCCAAAATAAATTAAATCATTGTCTTTTAATTAAACAACTAGATATTACTCTAGAAAAATTCATATACAAAATTGCTTATACAGTATTGTGGCAATTAATTGAGAAATGTCATTTTTTTCGATTTACCACACGTAAGCTTAGGAAGAAGCACTCCAAATTAGCTCAGAGTTCAAATTGCAGTTATTATCAAAGTAGCAGATGTTCGTATGCACCTGGTAAGTAGCAGGTGTTCAAATTCCTCCGTCAGGTGGCAGGTGTTCCGCAGTGGGAGTTTCTCAGTTGCTGCGGGGCTCATTAGCGTCATGGATATCAGCGCGGAAACGCGTGCTAAAGTGATTGCGCTTAGAGAACACACTTCTAAGACGTTCGAGGAAATAGGTAAAATATGTGGAGTGAGTACAACAAGTGTCGGGAAGATCTGGAAGCGGTTTCAGGAAACAGGAAATGCTGGAACCAACCGCTCTGGAAGATGCGGCCGAAAAAGATCAACTTCGACTCGTGACGATAAAACTTTACATCGAATGAGTGTTAAAAATCCTCTATTAACCAGTTTTGACCTGTCTAAGTCCATGGTGGCAGCTGGTGTTGATATTGCACCTTCAACAGTGCGATACAGGCTGTTAGAACGGGGACGGAGAGCACTTCGACCGTACAAGAAGCAGTTTCTGACGCTTCGCATGAAGAAAAAAAGGTTGGAATGGGCACGAAAATACAAAACATGGACTGAGAAGGACTGGGAGAAAGTTCTCTTTTCTGACGAAACACATTTTGTGGTTCAGGGATTTAGATCTATGTTCGTGAGAAGGAGCCAAGGAGAACCTCTCAATCAGCACCACATCAATCAAGCATCCGCCCAAAAAGATTTTTTGTGGTTGATTCAGCGTTTTGGGGACAGAATCTCTTGTTCCTGTAGAGGGAATGATGAACAGTGCCAGTTACGAAGTCATATTGACTCGAAAAGTGCTTCCAACCATGGCTAAACTGTGGCCGAACGGAGATTGCATTTTCTAACAAGACAGCCCGCCATGTCACACTTCGAAGCGAATCAAAAAATTCTGCTCAAAAAAAATATTACCGTACTGGATTGGCCCGGGAATTCACCAGACTTGAATCTCATAGAAAATTTGTGGGCTATTGTTAAAAAACGGCTTCACAAATTTGACTGTACGACGATGGACAAGCTAATTTCGGCCGTTATTGACATATGGTTCAGAGACGTTTAAATTAAAACTACATGTGCTAGTCTAGTACATTCCATGCCGAAACGTGTCTGTGATGTTATAAAGTCTCGGGGAGGTCATATCACTTATTAGTTTTAAATATATCCATAGAAAACTTGAATAAAACTGAATTTTATAAAAAAAACTGCATTTCTCAATTAAATGCCATAATACTGTAGTAAAAACTATCCCATTGAAGCTTTCGATATGTGGAAGGTTAACATTCTGCCAAATGTCAAACATCTCATAGGTAACTTGCCTGCAACTAAACCTACAATTAACTTTACAAACTTGAAGCAGGCAATAAATGAACTAAAATCACAATTTGTCATCACATATGTGGATAAAGCTGCTATCAAATACGCCATCATTTACAAGAAAAAATATATTTTGTACGAATTTTAAACGAATTTATAAATCACAATAATATATTTAAAAGCATTGATTCTTCAGCAATAACTACATCTAAGAAAATTATTGAATTTCATAAACTATTAAAATTACCTTGCAACAATCTAAGATTCCCATATATTGTTAGGATCCCAAAATTTCATAAAATCCCTATCTTTTTTAGATCTGTGTCTATTGGACATAAATCATATGCAACAGTTGCTAGTAAATTTCTATTGGTCATTATTAATAAAATCACTTCTAATATAATTGATAATTCAACTACTGATATTATTAATAACAGTTATAAATAAATTTAAAGGTTAGGAACTGATATTTTGGAATTTAAAACTTATGATTTTAAGGACCTATTCAACAATATTGACATGGAAGAACTAAAGTAATTTGGGATTCAATTAAATCTGTAATAGACAACATTTGGATATAGATCAATCTTACGTGTACCACCCTCTCAAGTGTGTTCCTTTTAATAATTGCGTGGTGCAAGGCAAAACAATATATATGCACATTAAGGGGGTTCTCCAGGGTGGTTCTGCTAGTTCAGCTCTAGCAAATTCTACAAGTCAAATTTTATAAACTCTGCATAATATACTTTCTACAGATATAATGATGATGACATTCATATTAAAATAGCGCCCTCATCAACTGATATAAATTTCGATTTTTATCCTCCAAATTTATCGCTTATATCAAGTGAAAGCAATATCAAGTGTTATTTTCATAGATTTAACTTGAAAATGAATATTCATTTTTGTCAAACATTTTTGACAAAAGGAAGGGTTTTCAATTTAAAATTCACAAGATAATTAATTTTAACTCATGTATGACTAAACAGGTATACACAAATATTTTAATAAATCAATTTCATAGGATTTTTAAGTTATATGAAAATACACAATTTAGTAATCATCCAGCAGATTTAATTCAATATTGTAAACCCGAATCCTAGCCAGAAAATTTTATTAGCTGTAATTATAGATATGTAAATTAAATTTATAATCTGTCAATTATTGTTTTAGTCAAATTTGAAGTTGCTATTATATACTTCTTATATTAAAATATTAAAAATATTCTTGGAGCTTTTATTAATCTTTGTAATACATTTTAGATACATATTATGGAACAATTATTTATTATTTAGTAAAATATTTTTTCATATATTTCTTCATGTCTTTAATTCTTGGAGTTGATATTTATCTATTTGTATGTCAATTGAGTAATAATCTTCTTCAAGAGTATTTCCTAAAATTCACAACAGATGGCGCAATCTAGAATTATTTCGAGATATTTTCTTGTGCTATATCACCGTTATATTCGGCGTCAAGAATGAAGGTGATTATAGGTATGAATTGTGATTTATATTTACATCCTTGTTGATTGATAGGTAAATCAATGATATATCTGGTATTTGTAGTATCACCCCCTTCTTTTTATTTGTCTCTTATTACTTTCCCTGCAATACATGGTAATGTATAGGGAAAGTATTGGAATCATGTCGAAAATCGCAACTTGAGTTTTCGACGGATCTACACGTATGAAGACATCTAGAATACGAAAGAAACATTTATAGCGTGATATCTGTCTGTGTGTCTGTCTGGTTGTCTGTCCAGATTTTGTATCCACTCTAACTAAAAAACTAATCGACCGAATTTCACAAAACTTGGTAGGTAAGTCACTTGTGGGCGAGTCTGGTGCTGATTAGTTTTGGGTACGATTCGGGATAAAAGAACGCGCCTTTTTTGCAAAAATGGCCCGCAAAAGTTTGTACCCACTTTAGCTAAAAACTAATGAACCGAATTTCACAAAATTCGGTAGATAAGTCACTTATGGGTCACCCTGGTGCTTTAATTTTGGTAAGATTCGGAAAACAATAACCTGCCTTTTTTTGCAAAATGGCTCTCAAAAATTGTCGAAATCTAAATTAAAAAGCTACGTATGCTCAAATATATCCAATAAATGCTTGTTTAATGCGTAATTTTTAACGAAGAAAAGAATAATACCAACCCCATTACACTAGGACTAGCCGTTCTTGAGGTATAAAAATTTTTTCGTATTTTCTCCACGCCACCTATGAAAATAAGTCCAGTTATTAATTGAGAACGAAAATTGAATTAACAGTGAATTAAATTTAATTAAAATAAAGAGAGCGTGGATATAAGTCTGCTGGGAAAGTCGTGTACTGCCCACATCAGATTTTTATTTCCATTTTAGTTTATGTCTAGTAATGTGTCGGATCTTTTAACGATGTTTCCACCACGTGGCTGAATCATTATGCGAAACACATTTGGAACCTCTGTAGATGTAAAGGTCCTTGAAAAGCTGCATCTACAGATGTTCTATCCAATTTCATATATTCAATTTGCATCTCATCTTTACAATATATTTTATTTATATTTTTAATATTTTGAGAATCCAGCTTTTGACAATCCCTTGATGCTCGTGCTTAGTTTGTATGTATTACTCTTGAATGTTAATTTATTCACAAGTATTATTAATTATATTACCTTATAGTTTAAATTTAAGAACAATTTAAATTCTGTGGGATCATTGGTTTCCTTTTGTTAGATATCTAATTTCAATCCACTTTTACATTATTAACCTTATTAATGTTATTGAACCAGTGCATGCCCCTGTTCATGTTTTAAATTAGTCTTAGTATATTTATTTTTATTATATGTATACAAGATGCCACAAAAAGATTGAAACGCACTTTAATTCTTTACCTGTAGGAGATAAGTGGGCAATATAAATTGCAAAAATGTTTAAAGTAAGGTAGGATATAAGACTACATTAATGAAATAGCTCTCCCATTAATTTTCAAAACGTTACACATTTTAAATTTTTATACGATCCCTTTACACAAATTTGGTCAATCGGAAAATGTTTAGTTTTAATACAACAAGATCATGAAAAAAACCACGTAACTGTAACTTTAAAATCAAATGAAATATAATAAAGGAAAAAATCTGACTTATGCAACTTCTCCGTACCATGTGAAAGGTTGTTTCACTAATAAAAATCTGATGTGGGCAACACATGACTTTCCTTATATAATGAAATGAATTTACTACTTTTACAGTAAAATAAATAGGTTTTTCTTCTAGTAGATACTAATATCCTTTCCAAGATATTGACTTTTCGACAATTAGTCGTCATTTTCATTGATTATCGTCATTTTTATCCATTTGGCGAGATTTTCGTTAATTTGGCAACATTTCAAAAAGTCGCCAAGTTGGCGACATTCCGCCGATTTTGTCGCTAAAATCTCGCCAAGCGTTATGGACAAAGAAATAAGTTATATATATATATATAACATATTAGATATTGAATTTTCGACATATATTATATAACTATTATTATATATTTATATATTATATAACTTATTAGATATTGAATTTTCCACAATTAGTCGTCATTTTCATTGATTTAGCGTCATTTTTATCCATTTGGCGAGATTTTCGTTAATTTGGCAACATTTAAAAAAGTCGCCAAGTTGGCGACATTCCGCCAATTTCTTCGCCAAAATCTCGTCAAGCGTTATGAACGAAGAAATAAGTTATTCTTACAGCAGATAAATTGGCGTTCAAATGCAAAAGTATTACTCAAAGTATATTTTTTATTCCATTATTGTTGGATGTGTGTATTGTTGGATGTCGCCAACTTGGCGACATTTTTAATTGTTGCAAAATTAACAAAAATCTCGCCAAATTGATAAAAATGACGCTAAATCAATGAAAATGACGACTAATTGACGAAAATTCAATATCTTGGAAAGAATATAAGTATCTACTATAAGAATAACATTTTTCTTTAACTGTAAAAGTAGTAAATTCATTGCATTATATAAGGAAAGTCATGTGTTGCCCACATCAGATTTTTTCATATATAAAACAGATGCTTCGTTTAGAAAATGTTGTTTTATATCTTAAGATATATTCCACCAAATGTTTTGCGTCAACATACTCGGAGAAATGCGCTAAAGATTTTTTTCTCCTTAAATATAATTTATCGTACTTCAAAGACAAGACTGACTAGCGAAAATTTAATAAATAAATCAAGAGCGGTGCATTATGGGAAAAATTATGAAAAATCATATGTCGGCATATTTTACGGGAAAAGCTATAAAAGTGAGTTGGTATGAGTGTAATGAAATGCGAAGCCAAACTGGAATGCTTAATGATTTTTCTAAATATAAATAAATCCATTTTTATGCATGGTTAAAGTAGAATTCCGTCTATTTGTTGAGTTTCCTCATTTTAAAGATTTACAAAAAATACTGAAAGTTTTAAAAGAAAATAGTGATTCTCATTATTTTTTATTGGATTTGAATTAAAATTTGTATTTTCTTAACCTCGACGTCCCCCAAGATCTCGTTTAACATTTAATAATAACATGAGATCTATTCTATTTGACTACAAGTGATAATTCTGTAATCATTATTTTGCGTAAGAGAGGGAGGGCACTATTGAAAACGCATGCTGCACCATGCAAAATGCGGTTTAGTTTGAACAATGATTGCTATCTACTGTCTGTATACTGAAGACATTTAGAAACACGTTGCACTGGAGACGCAATATCCATGAGAAAAAACGGTTTCTAGTTCATATTTGAGAAACATACGAGATGCTGTGCATAACGTCATCAATGTGTGCCCTACCTAGGTCTACATAATAAAATTGAGAATCGATCTGTTTTTGTGTCTGTCTTATCATCACCTAAAAAAGGGGTGTGCCGATTTTCATACAATTTTAATTATAGACCTTGTTATGATCACACATAAAATGTATGTGTTCGTCTGCCCTATTTGTCTGATTTCATGTTCTTTTCACAGTGTCTTCAATTTAATTCCCGTCAATTACCTTGTCGTAATAAGAGCCTCTAAACAAACAGAACCCAGTCGTTATTTGAGTCATATATATAAATTAGTGATATATGATTCAAATATATATTATACACACACACACACATATATATATATATATATATATATATATATATATATATATATATATATATATATATATGTATATATATATATATATATATATTATTGTATATGTGTATGTATATATATACGTATATATACATATATATATATATATATAACATATATATATAATCTATATATATATATATAACTTATATACATATATACTATATGCATGTACATATATATTACTTTCGTATGAACGATTAATAAATGAGTTTGAATTTGTATAAGAGTTCAGGGCTTTTTAAGTGACCGTTACAAAATTGAGTTTAATTCTGTTTACAAAATTAGTTTCGCCAGTTTTTTTTTTTTTTTTTTTTTTTAATTGTTGCCCTTAAACTCACAGCCTGTAACCTACCGTTGTTTCGAGCTTCTAAACCAGCCGTTCTAGAGAAATTAATAAAACAGAAAAGTCAGTTATTCATAAAGCAATGAATATGAAACACTTTCCATCTAAAGTGCATTTCATTTCACATCTCTGAAATGCGAGACATTCAGCTATGATATTTTTTAAATTTTCGCAGTATTACAATAATTTATTATACTTGGAAACTAAAAACTTCATCAGGAAAGACAATGCTGTAAATCTTCTGCTTCTCTATGTAAAATCAATGAATATGTCATTCATATCATTTATATTCCTGACTCCAGGGCTAAAATGCGTGAAAATAAATTCAGCAATTCTTATGAAAACTCATCTTACAATAGCTTGATTTGCTTACATTTTGCATACTATAGAAATTAGGCCTCGTTGTAGAAATAATCAAAGTGTAGTGATTATTTAAAATACAAAAATATTGTGATTGCCATTGTTACAGAATTTAGATACAGAGATAACATGCAAAAATAAGACGTATATATAACGTATGCAACACTAAATATAAATTTAAACGGTCTTTAAACATCCTGGTTTTTACACAGGGGAAGAAACGGATGCATATTTTACTTTGAAATTAGTCGCACGTGATCGTTTCATATAATATGGGTTGTTGAGATCCAAACCGTCCGACCTACCACAAAGGCGAAAGGTAAATGTTTGGACGACCGGCATATAATATGGGTGTAATTGTTATTTCCATTTTTATTTAAAAAACTACCTAACATATTTTGCATTTTCAACCTGTGTCAAATCCGACTAATTGGGTGATATTATTCATTTTCAAACTTATATATCCCACAGACCGTCTCATCAACATACTAAAATTTCATTTTTAAAAAGTCATTTGTACGGCAGTTATTGTGCGAACGGATAGCCAGATAGACAGACAGACAGAATGAACAAAGTCTTAAACACTTTACAACTATGTTGGAAAGAGTTAAAAACCTGAAATTAAATTTTTAGTAGAAATAACATTATGTAGACGATTATTTGAAGAAAGTTATATCATATTGCTTAGTAACGGAATTGAATCAAATAGGTTTAAGTAACAGATGATTTTTATTTAATATATGGGATTTACATCATACAGAGATGGATATAAAAATAAATTTTATAAATTAATGATGTTACAGTTTTTATTGGTTTATATATGCCAAGGTTTTGGTATACTTCATTATGGGAATTTACGTTATGTTCACTTTCTCAAGTAATCTAATGATATTATAGTTTTGATTGGTTTATATATGTCAAGGTTTTGGTATACTTCATTATGGGAATTTATGATATATTCAGTTTCTTAACTAGTCCGTTTCAATTTGACCCGTATTATTTTAATTAATATATTTTCTACTGCAATAACCAAATTATTACAGATCTTGTTTAGATATAACTAGCCGAATACCCGTTGACAATCAACGGTATCGCAATAAGCAACCCCTGAATAATGTAAATTTTTTAATAATTCGCTTTTCACATTTGTTCGACAAATCGAATATTTTGGTGTGCAGAACCCGCTAAAGAAGAAAATATTGGGAAACTAAATTTGCGCATTTCTTCCTTTCGAATTATTTACCCGTACACTACATTAAATTCTATCTCATCCCGAGACACCCCTATATTATTATTTCTCCTTTGGAACTTTTTTCTGTGAAGCACACCCATAAATGAACATTTTTGAAAAACTCTCTTTGTCTTGGGTTTTTAATCAGATGATTGGCACATATACCTAATATCAAGCCTCTGTCACATTTAAAAGGAAGCGTGCCTCATTTATTCCGAAAATCGAACATATTAGTGTGCAGCACCCCTTAAAGTAGCAAATATTGGAAATCTGAAATTTCACGCTTTCTTCCTTTCAAACTATCTACCCGTACACCAAATTTGAAGTCTCTATCCTATCGAGAAGAATTTTTTTCTATCACTTCACTTTTCGAACGTTTCTCTGTGTAGCACCCCGTGAATGAACATTTTTGTCAAACTGTATTCATGTTTGGTGTTTTTGTCAAATAGTTAGCCCATATACTAAATTTCAAGCTTCTATCACATTGTAAAGAAGGCGTTTTTCATTTGTTCGGCAAATCGAAAATTTTAGTGAGCGGCACCCCCTACAATAGCAAAAGTTTGAAAACTGAAATTGCTCACTTTCCTTCTTTCCAACTATTTACCCGTACACCAAATTTGAAGTCTCTATCTCATCGTGAAGTATGCATTTCTAGCATTTCATCTTTCGAATGCTTTTGTGTGGAGTACCCACCCCCTTAACTATACATTTTTGAAAAACTCTATTCTTTTTCTGATTTCTATGAGATGATTCGCCCATATACCAAATATTAAGCCTCTATCACCTTTTGAAAGGGGCGTTTCTCCTTTATTCCGAAAATCGAACATTTTAGTGTGCGACACCCCCTAAAGTAGAAAATTTTGGTAAACAGAAATTATACACTTTCTTCCTTCCACACAATCTACCCTTACACCAAATTTGATATCTCTATCTTATTCCGAATTATGGTTTTTTATCAATTCACTTTTCGAACGTTTTACTCTGGAGCACCCCCTTAAACGAACATTTTTGAAAAACTATATTTGTCTTGGGTGTTTCCATCAAATGATTTACCCATATACCGAATTCCAAGCCTCTATCAAATTTTAAAGGATCGTTTTCTCATTTATTCTGCAAATCGAATATTTTGGTGTGCGGCACCCCCTTAAGTAGAAAATATTGGAAATCTGAAATTGCACGCTTTCTTCCTTTCGAACGACTTACCAATACACCAAATTTGAAGTCTCTATCTCATCGCAAAGCATGATTTCCTATCATTTCGCTTTTCGAACGTTTTAGTGTGCGGCACCCCCTTAAGTAGAAAATATTGGAAATCGGAAATTGCACACTTTCTTCCTTTCGAACAATTTAGCCATACACCAAATTGGAAGTCTCTACCTCATCGCAAAGTATTCTTTCCCATCATTTCACTTTTCGAACGTTTTAGTGTGCGGCACCCCCTTAAGTAAGTAGAAAATATTGGAAATCTGAAATTGCACACTTTCTTCTTTTCGAACGATTTACCCATACACCAAATTTGAAGTCTCTACCTCATCGCAAAGCATGCTCTCCTATCATTTCACTTTCCGAACGTTTTGGTGTGCTGCACCCCCCCTTAAGTAGAAAATATTGGAAATCTGAAATTGCACACTTTCTTCCTTTCGAGTGATTTACCCATATACCGAATTTGATGTCTCTATCTCATCGCAAAGCATGCTTTCCCGTCATTTCACTTTTCGAATATTTTGGTGTGGGGCACCCCCTCTATAGAACGTTTTCGAAAAATTCGATTTTTCCAGGGGGTTTTATCGAACGACCGAGCCGTGTACCAAATTGCAAGTCTCTATCTATTCGGGAAGTGCCTAAAAAAGGCGTGACAGACAGACGGACGGACACTTGGCAATTAGTATATATAGATAGATTTTTTTTATTCTACCATTTTATCGTCTATATTAGCCAAACTTGAAATTCTCTGCAAATTTGTTTACCAGCAGAATTAGGGTTGTTCTTCAGATATGTCTGTGAAGATAATTTTGTATAGCAATCACAGATATTCTTATCATTCATATAAGGAGAATTAAATTAAACATTATAATAGAATTTATTGAAAAACAATATCTTTTAGAGTGCTACTAGAATTTGCACATTTTTAACTCGCAAGCATTGCCAGGTATATTTGCTAGTTGTTTATATTATTTCATTTTATTTGGTTTAAAACCCAGTGCCATTGTTTCCTAAATATATTTCACTATAGAACTATGCTTATTACCATTATAAAACATACTGCTTATTTCCATTTTGCGCATATTTGTGCTTAAAATTCACAGACAGTTTAATTTTAAACTTCAGTTTACAAGCATTTATAATGAAAAATGGAAGTCACAACTTATGAGTTGGATATTTATTAAGAATTTCTCTTGAGCTTAATGGCTCGTAGTTCTGGCGCAGGATTCAGATAAATAAAATCAGGAAATTTAAAGTATTTACGAATGGTTGAATTTTCTAGTACAGAGGCATAAATATTCTGCATTTTCAATTTCTAAAAGCATGAATTTCCATACCCATAAGTCACCATGAAGGCTTTAAATAGTAATTATGTATATGTATAAATCGCGGAACTTGCTATGTTATTCACTACAACAGGCCTGTCAGAAATATATTATTTTAAGAATAGAGTTGCATTTTTACATTCTAATACTATATAACATAGTATAGGAAAGGTATTGTTTTCACGACATATTCTGAATTCGAGATTCGGATACCAATTTAAGTTTTAAGACCTCCTGAATACGTTTTGACTATTTTGAAGTGAGGTCCGTCTGTCTGCATATCTCTCAGTATGTCTGCATGTCCGCGGCCGATTTTTTGTGTATATCATAGCGACCAAATAAATGGATTTCTACGAAACTTTATATCCTGCTTTGTTATCAAAAAATCTGGAACTAGGTAGAATTTTTTCTTAAATTCGAGCGAAAACTTCAAAATGTATTTGAAATTTTATGTTTCTTAGCATGGCAGCGTAGGACGAAATATACCGCAATCATGTATAAAAGGGTTTATTTATGGATCAATGATCACGAGACATAATAGTTTCAATCATTGTAAAAAATAGCCATGATACAATTTTTTCGTCCGTGGTATCATTAAACTCCCATCCCTTGGAAATTGCTCCCTCCGGAGGAAAATTATCCCTCAGGAGGGGGCTACATTGTTAAGTATGGTATTAACCGAAAGATTTTCTGACCCTTTAAAGTGAAGAGTAATACACTATAATTATAATCATTTGGAACCAAGATATAGTGAGAAATCATAATTCAATTTCCACCTCTTTCATTTACTCAATGGGACATATTGTATTCCAAAACCCGATATATTTCAACATCTGATAATAAATCTATTTGGGGTGGTGATGAAAGTGATCTTCAGGAATTTCATAAACTACGAAAAGTGGTGAACGATGTAATCAGAAATGATTTTACTAATCATGTTACTATCACGGAACTAGAACTCAACAAGAACACTAGGACTTTTTGGAATTTTTGTAAAGGCGAGTCACCTGGTAGTCGCGGGATCTCATCTATGAGTTATAATAATACTGATTACACTACTGATAATGATATTGCTAACTGCTTCGCTGATTTCTTTGAATCTGTTTATATCCAGAGCAGCCAACCTATTAATTTTGAACTGCTGACCCAGTATTGTGAACTCAATAACACTGACTTAATTAGTGTTAAATATATTTATGAAAATGATGTTGCCAAATCCCTAAAAAAGTTAAAATCCAGCCAGTCTATAAGTTGTGATGATGTTCCCTCTTTCATTATTAAAGGTTGTGCTGACTCCCTAACTTACCCCTTGCTCATCTTGTTTTCTTTCGATTAAAACTATGACTTTCCCCAATGTCTGGAAATACGGTCAAGTTATTCCGGTACATAAAAAGAACAATAAGCATGACATTTTCAACTACAGGCCTATTACTATTCTGTCCCCTTTTTCCAAGATTTTTTAATGTGTTAAGCATGAAAGGATCTTTTTCCAAATTGAGCAATGGATACCTCCGTACCAGCATGACTTTATGCCAATGCGTTCAACATTAACTAATTTAACTTGTTTTACCAGTGATATTATTGATGCTATTAAAACCAAGAGCCAACTGGATGTTATTTATACTGATTTTAGTAAGGCTTTTGATCACATCGATCTGGGGTTATTAACCCGTAAACTGATTGCTACTAGATTTAGTGTTAATTTGTCGTCTTGGTTGTACTCTTATATTATAGATAGACTGTATTCCGTAAAGTACTTTGGCGTAAACTCTAGACTAAACAGTAATTCCTCTAGTGTTCCTCAGGTATAAAACCTGGGCCCACTTCTTTTTTAATTTTTATTAATGAAATACCCCGTATTTTTAAAACTGCAAAATGTCTTATGCTTGCAAACGACTTGAAACTTTATTTGAAAATCAACTCATTAACTGATTTTGAACTGATCCAAAGAGATCTAGATGTACTGTATAACTGGTTTTTTTTTAAATAAACTCCATTTATATGTTTCAAAATGCAATGTTACAAGAATGGCTAAGATCAGTAATATTTACAATTACATTTTAAATAATTTACCTCTATCCCGATGTATTCATATTATTGATTTGGGTGTCACTTTCCATGATACTTTTAACTTTCAGAAACATATCGATAATATTATTAAAAAAACCTACCAAAGACTTGATTTCACCTTAAGACGATCTCGTGTTTTTGCCAGGTCTGTGATACTATTATTTGCATTTATAATACCCTTGTTAAACCAATTTTGGAATAGTGTGCAGTGATCTGGGGCCCTGTTTACGGTCTGCATTTTCATCGAATTGAAATCGTGCAAAATATACTTTTAATCACAATTCATTACAGATTGACTGGCTATTATCTTTATGATATGCATACGAGTGATCTCAGATAAAAATATATTTTAATATCTCTTGAAAAAAGAAGAAAATGGTCCTGCCTCTTGTTTTATTATAAAGTCCTAAATGACACTATTGATTGCCTCTCTCTATTTTCTTCACTGGAATTTCATATACCTGTAATTAATATTTACTTGAAAAAAACTTTGTTTCACAATGCTACTGTTAAACACAATGACATGAAATGCTATTCTATCTATAAATTTGTTGATCTATGTAATATCTATTGTACTGATATTGATATATTTAAATTGACTCCTGCCTGTTTTAAAAAAGCCTGTTTAGATGTGCTTGACATGTATACTACTTAGTAGTGTTGTATTTTATGTTCTGTTCTTTTTACTTTCCCTGCAATACATGGAAATGTATAGGGAAAGTATTGGAATCATGCCGAAAATCACAACTCGAGTTTTCGACGGATTTACACATTTCGAGACCTCTAGCATACGAAAAAACTATTTTTAGCGTGACGTCTGTGTGTGTGTCTGTGTGTCTGTCTGTCTGTCTGTGCAGATTTTGTATCCACTCTAACTAAAAAACTAATGGACCGAATTTCACAAAATTTGGTAGGTAAGTCACTTGTGAGCAAGTCTGGTGCTGATTAGTTTTGGGTACGATTTGGAATAAAAGAACCCGCCATTTTTTGCGAAATGGCCCGCAAAAGTTTGTATCCACTCTAACTAAAAAACTACTAGACCGAATTTCATAAAATTCGGTAGATGAGTCACTTGTGGGGTACCCTGGTGCTGATTAGATTTTGGTACGATTCGGAAAAAAATAACCTGCCTTTTTTTATAAAATGGCCCGCAAAAATCGTCAAAATCTAAACTAAAGAACTAGGTATACTCAAATATATCCATTAAATGCTCGTTTAATACGTAATTTTTAACGACGAAAATAATAAGACCAACCCCATTACACTAGGACTAGCCGTTCTCGAGATATTTTAGTTTTCCGTATTTTCTCTACACCACCTTTGAAAAGAAGTCCGATTTCCGAATGAGAACGAAAATTGAATTAAAAGGGAAATAAATTTAAATAAAGAGAACGTGAATATTAGTCTGCAGGGAAAGTCATGTGCTGACCACATCAGATTTTTATATTTGTGTGGCTACTGTAACTGGATTTCATCTGTAGTGCCACGTAAATTGAATAGAATAATATAAAAAAAATAAAATAAAAATTCCACCTCACCCATTTCAGATTAGTAATTCTCAATCTGTTTAGATTGTTTTCTTTTTACACGGTCCATTTGAAACAGTCCTATAACGGTCCTCCGTCCTACTTATTAATTAATTGTCAATCGATTGAATTCGAGCGGTAAAAAATGTCATTATATCACCGGATAACCAGATATGGATTAACCGGGTTTACTTAGTGTACAATCGTATTTTTCAAGAATAAAAGGAGTGGGAATATTTCTTGGAATAAATCAAAAATCGGTCATATAACTGGTTAAATTTTTTAGAAAATACACAACAAACACGTTCTCTCAAGTAACGGAAAATAATTTTTAAACATGTCACCCCAAAGGCAAATTCAAAACTTCTCCCTGTGAAATTTTGAATTCAATGTAATATGATATTTGTCAGCACTACCTTTTGAAAAAATCCTGAAAAAAAATTCGTAAGTTAAAGAAAGTTTCCAATTACACGAATTAATTACACCATCTATTGAGTAAAATTAAGCATGATTGCATAGTAGATGATTGTCATAGTCAACATTGTACAGTCATACAAGATCGGCTGAATACTTAGATTGACTTCCTACGTAAAGAAGACCCGAAAATCATATGATATACATAGATTGAAATTTAACATCTTACAATATAGTGTAATTTGGGGGATAACCTTATAATGTGCAATTCTTACTTTCCCTGCAATACATGGAAATGTATAGGGAAAGTATTGGAATCATGCCGAAAATCGCAACTCGAGTTTTCGACGGATCTACACGTTTCGAGACCTCTAGAATACGAAATAAATTTTTAGCGTGAAGTCTGTGTGTGTGTCTGTGTGTCTGTCTGTCTGTGCAGATTTTGTATCCACTCTACCTAAAAAACTAATGGACCGAATTTCATAAAATTTAGTAGGTAAGTCACTTGTGGGAGAATCTAGTGCTGATTAGTTTTGGGTACGATTCGGGACAAAAGAACCAGCCTGTTTTTGCGTAATGGCCCGCAAAAGTTTGTATCCACTCTAACTGAAAAACTAATGGACCGAATTTCCCAAAATTCTGTAGATAAATCGTTTGTGGGTTACTCTGGTGCTGATTATATTTTGGTACGATTCGGAATGAATGAACCTGCCTTTATTGCGAAATGGCCCGCAAAAAAGTGTATGTATCCACTCTAGCTGACAAACTAATTGATCAAATTACACAAAATTTTGTAGATAAGTCGCTCGTAAGATACTATGATGCTGGTTAGAATTTGATACGATTGGGAAAAAAAGAATATGCCTTTTTTTTGCAAAATGTCCCGCAAATCTACTATATTCGATCTAAAATAATATACTACATGTGCAAGATCGTAAAACTCTGAAATAAATGACTAAAATTGACGAAATATACTAATTAAGCACTTGTTCTATATGTAAAATTTGACAATTAAGCGAATAAATCGGACTCCATAATTGTAGGATAAACCGTTCTCGAGATATTGCAGTTTTTGCAATTTTAAGGACCTGAAGAATTTAAAGTAATTAAGTTACCAAACGAAACGAAAATGCAATAGAAAAACTAATTGGATATAATAGCAGAAAAATTATCCAGATTATTTTCTGCAATTAATCACAATTTAATGCGTAATGAAATAATTACAAAATTAATTTGAATTTGCAGAAAATGTCATATGCTGCTCACTTCAGATTTTTACTTTCCCTGTAATACATGGCAATGTATAGAGAAAATATTGAAATCAAGCCGAAAATCACAACTTGAGTTTTCAACGGATCGAGTTTCGAGACCGCTATAATACGCAAAAACTATTTTAGCGTGATGTCCGCATGTGTGTCTGTCAGTCTACTGTGCAATGTATGTATCTACTCTAACTCAAAACCTAATGGACCGAATTTCATAACATTTGATAGGTAAGGTTGGTAGGGTGAAATTTATTGAAGAAATAAAGTGAATGTGAGAGGAAAATCTTGTGCTGCCCACATCAGATTTTTGTGAATACATATTTCATAGTGGAAATAATCTGATGAACATAATACTCGTATATGTGAATGTTGTTGTTGAGACCCAGACCGTCCGACCTACTAGAAAGGTGTAAGGTAACAGTTTGGACGGCCGGGAAGTGCCACCCAATTTAGACAGGAACCCAGTGGGGGAGGCATCCACAGGGACCGTACCCTCCTTCCCCTACCACCAACCTCTCGGAAGGACTTACGGACCCACATGTTTAACGTGATCGTACTCCGCGTGAACACGGCGGCAGTTTTGGCAGCGGCTGGAATCGAACCCGGGCCTACCGAGTGCAACTCCAGCGCGGTAACCAATGGGATACCGCGCCCGTATATGTGAATGTGTCGGAAGACCCAGAACCAGAACGTCTAAATAATACCTGTGTAGCAAATGTCAGTGACCAAGCAGCATTAAAATTTTCATATGAATAATAGACTGCCCATCTGACTTCTATGATGAATTACAATGGATAAAAACATTTCTCTTTCAATACCGCTTAGCACAAATTAATTTAATGTTGGCCTGAGGAAATTAAATATGCGTCATGGCATAAGGTAAATCTTTCTTACCATTATTTAAATAAAGAATTTACCTTTGATGCCGTCACTTAGGGCGGAGTATGAAAAACCCCTATGGTTCTCGAATACTGAACGACACTAACTCACATTTAAATTGATTAATTCTTTAATTTCATATATATATTTATATATATATATATATATATATATATATATATTTGAAATGTAATAATAAGAATTATGTGAAAAAAAAAAAAATACAATTCATGTAATATTAACATCACCATAGAAGCAAATTCACGGCCATAATGCCGATAAGAGAAAAGAACAGAACCTTCCCAAATTCGATGATTAATCAGAATAAAATTCATCTTCAGGTCTGAGTATTTAATTCTAATTAACCTAAATATATATAAGGATTGAAAATGAAAGCAGATAAAAAACGGGAGTGACCATATGAATTACATAAAATGGTAGGGGTGGTTTGCGACACCCATTTCCCGTTTAAAGCAGCTTTTACAACCCGGGTAACGCTCACGGCACCCACATAATTCCATGATCAGTCTCAAAAATGAGCGAAATCAAAAGCACCCGAACGGACTCAGAGTCAGAGATGAAAACGATGTAGAAAAAGAAAGAAATGTCCTTCAACCTAACCCAGTGGAACATCTCCATTAAAAATCGAAAAATTATCGCATTGAGGTACGGTTTGTACCATAAGTATTGCCAGGATGGGTTTTTTTTTATGTGAAAAAATTTTGTAGTTTAAAAAATCACCTATATATGGGGCTTACCCGAATACATCTTCCAGAAGTATGCATATGAGGCTGTTATAAAAGTGCTGTAGTGCTCTGTAGATTCTTCAGATTCATTTGTATACGGTGTGCAAAAAAATAAATTTTTGCGAGAATGTTAACTTTGTTAGTGAAGCTATATTACGTGGCGGAGAATCAGCATCAGATGCTTTGCAAAAATTCTGATTTAGAAAAAATCTAAAGAAAGGAAAATGGCTTATCACCTGTTCATTGTTACTTAGGCTTGTCACACGATTTGACACGTACAGTAAGTTATTTTAACTGTCTTCCGAATGCGTTCAGCGCCACCTATAGATGATTTTTTAAACTACACAATTTTTTACGTCAAAAATAAACTCCGTCCTAGCAATACTTATGGTACACACCGTACTTCAATGCGATGATTTTTCGATTTTTAATGAATTTTTAAAGTTTATACGGACTTTTGAAAGACCCTGTATATATATATATATATATATATATATAAGAAATTGTGAGGATATATTCTGGCCTCACATATTTTTTTTGCTTCTTTTTTTTCTGTTTGTGGGGAGATATGTGAGGCCAGAATATGTCTTCACATGAGACATTTTTATTTCAATATTTATGGTGCCTAGAACGGCTAACAAAGCTCGAGTCTGGCTGGCGCCGGTGTTTACAACAACGTGAACTTTTAGGTCAAATACCATAAATTTGGGTGTCCCAGGCCAAAGGGGCTGAGAGGGGCCTTGATAAATGTCAAGTGATACCATTGGGTTCAGAAGAACCAATGAGCGCCAAGGAGAGGAAGGGCGGAGCTACCCCCCCCCCCCGCCGAAGGAACAACAAGTCACTTTGATACGAGATGTTGTAGAAGGAACTTTGATACGAGATGTAGCAGAAGTAACTCAGATACGAAATGTTGCAGAAGCAAGTCTGACACGAAATGTGGTTGCGAGAAGTTTCCTACGAAGTGTTGTTGAAAAGAGTTTGACAAAAGGAGCGAAGCGAACTTGACCTAGAAGTTGCAGATATAAAGTATCAGTCGAAGTGAAAAGTACGAGTAGGAGTCACACACCATGGAATTATGGTTGTACTTCAGCATTAAGACCGATGCAAGCGACATGATGAGCCCAAGTCTAAACTGGAAGGTATGTGCTCTGATGTTACCGGTCCTAGACACCTTCGTAAAATTAATACTTCTGGTCGTATCTCCCCTAGCTAAAATAGTTAAATGAAAATTGATAATAAATGAGAAATGATATAAATGATAAATTGTTGTTGATGATAAATTGATGTGGTTAATAAATTATATTGTTTAAGTTTTAAATAGTCTAATCTTTTAATATTAATTAATAATTCCTTTCAGGACTTACACAAAAGGTAAAAATAATTGGATGGTTATTGCGGCACAACAACGAGCGATGTACGATTTAAATGTTAATTCCACTTTATGAGATCAACGGCCATGTCTTTATTGCTTAATAATAATAATCAAATATAATGTTAACTGTAAGTTTTATTTCCTAATTCTTTGTCCCACAGAAATGAAAGAATTGATCAATTTAAATGTGAGTTAGCGTTGTACAGTATTCGAGAACCGTTAGGGTTTATATATATATATATATATATATTAAATCACAAAATGCACTCTAAATTTTCTTAGATAAACACACATATATATCAAAATAATGAATATTACATAAACACATTATCTAGGTTATCTTCCAGCAAAACTAGTATTATATAATTTTTATAGTTCTCACTCAATTACTGATTATTGCGATTTTTAATTTGCAAGTTCTCTCCGTGACCTATATTTACATGGGATAAATAAATGTTTAACTCAGTTTGCATCGAAGCGGTTGAATACATCAGAGCACAATTGTATTAGATGCAGTGGACATTGAGGTTGAAGTGGCAATGTCGGATGATCCATATGCAGTTATTAACTTTTCCAGTTATTACATGATCAAAGAACACTCTGCTATCATTCAGCATTCAGCATTTATTTTTGCGCATCGTGATGCCATCGTGTTATTTCGACGCAATCTCGTGTAACAACAACTGCGTTGGAGAGATACTTCTTTTTACGCGTTTAGTGCACTCTGTTTAAACATCGAATTCCAGATGCTTCTCAGACTTCCTGTGGGAACACACGTTTTCAATCCCCCCTGTGATGGCATACAACCTCTTGATTTATTCTTTGTGCTGGAGGGGAAGTACGCTGTTTATATACAGGGTGAGTAAGAACTCTTGATCCGAACTTTAAGGAATGATAAATCACATCTAAACAAGCAATTTTTGTTATGCAGTACAGGGTCGTAACGCAAGAGGTGAACCGCTAGACGTCGCTGACATTGAACGCAGTGACAACTGCGTCAGATCTACCCAGGGTTTGAGCTGAGTTTAAAAGTTCTTTAGAGATCATTTGGGCCCATATCTTCTACCATGTCAACTGGACGGCAGAAAATACCTCCTATTTTTACAGGAGGTATTGCCACAGTTACTGCAACATGTTCCTGCCAATATTAAAGCATGTATGTGGTTCCAACACAACGGAGCACCACCCCATTTCAGCGTGGATGTTCGGCAAACCTTAGATACTACATTCCCAGGGCAATGGATTGGCCGGAATGGTCCTATAGCTTGGACGGCACAATTGCCTGATCTCTCCTGTCACGACTTTTTCTTACGGGGGCCATATGAAAAGTCTCATCTACGATAGCCCCATCGACTCCGACGAGGACCTTGTTGCTAGGATTGCTGTTGTCCAAGATATGCCGGATGTTTTTGCTAACGTGCGCCGCTCGCTACGTTGCAGGTGTGAAGTCTGTATTACTGCTGTTGGTAGCACGTTTGAACAGTTTCTGTAACTTTGTCAATGCATTCTGCAATTTCTGTCAGTAAAACGCATACTTCGTGCGTATTCTGTCATTTTTGTATTTCCTCTTTTCACGAGAGAGTCATCATTTCCTCATTTCATGAGCTACCACCTAGCGGATCTCACCACCTAGCGGAAGTTTTGTGATTGATAACTTATTTAAATATAATTTTATATATGTCAGCATACCACAACGTATACATAAATGTACTAATATGCTTTATAATTATGCCATGATTGATTGTCAAAATTTATTTAATAGATGAACTTAAAAAAACTTGTAAATGTATTTACAAGTAAATTTTTTAGGACAGGAACCTCCTCTTATAAAATAAAAAATACCGGTCCTTGGTCTCACAATGGTTGAAAAGCACTGATCCACACAATTAAAACGTACGTTGCATGAATATTTTTTCTGTCGACATTCTACGCTTCTTTGGGCTAATTAAAGCTCTCAAAAATTGTGGTTGTCGTCCATTAAAAGCCTCATGGAAAACAATTTTTCTGTGAAAACCGTTAGCTATTTAAAAACATCAATACACTAAAAATATTTACAGAAATCTACTTAAAAATCTAAAAACCGTAACAATCTTTCAATTAAAATCTCGGCCAAACATATAACAATTGAAACATAAGGTTGCTATCCGTCAGCTTTGACGCTAACGTACTGGATGTTTCAAATGAAAGGTAATTTGAAAATGTAAGCCGGTTTTTTAAAGGAATTCATTTACACTTTTCTAATTTTGCAAATTTTTATTTATTTTTGTTATTTCGCAATGCATATTTTATTACAATAAGGAATCGCTAGAAACTCCAATTATGTATAACAAATATATTTTAAATTTTGCCGTTGATTTTGAAATAAATTTCCACCCGCTGTATAAAAATGTATTATCAATTGAGTATACTTCTGATTAAGATCGTAAGCATTGTTGACTATCTATTAGTAACTGTAACCACTTCGCTTGGTGAGAGACACTTGGTAATGTGCATCAGGCAGATAGTAGCTTGAAGCAGATTTTGGTATATATCGTTAGTCACGATCCAGTGGGCGGGCAGGGACATGTACCGAGGGGCACCGGACAAAAAGATGATTCGAGACGTTAAATAAGTTTGTCATAAGCAAAATGTACTTTAAAAAGTTGTTGTTGTTGTTAAGCCCCTTGATATAGAAAAGGCTAGGTTAAGTCCTAAAATTCACGCCGCCCATAAAGCAATGAAGCTACCCTCTCCTGGTTGTCTACTAAAAGATTTAAAGGGACTCCCATGCAGTTGAGAAGATGAGATGGAGTAGTCTAGAAGGAAGAACAGGTACATGGAGGGTCTGGAAAACTCTATCTCCTCGTTCAAACCTCATATCCTTAGTCTGTCCGCTCCTTAACCTAGCCAATACTTTCTGAATGGATCTAGGGCCATTATATTGGAGCGATAATCCAGGGCTCTTTAGACAAATGCTAGTGATGGCATAGAGAACAATTCCTAGATCTAATCAATGCTTGTATTTCAGAAACCTTAAAAAGTAAAATTTCCGATAGTAAAATAAAGAATGTTTAAGATATATTATATAAAAAATCCACTTCATATATTTTGGAATTTCATTTCAATTTTACATTCATTACTGGAACATTTATATCAGAATATATACATTATTATTATAATAATACAAGTGTTAAGCAACCAGTTTATATGGTGCTAATTTTAAGCTGGTGCAAGCCCTTAAGTTCTATTTCGAAGACAGCGACTGTTCATGGAAATCCTAACAAAATATTTTAAAGGATCTGAATATTTTAATTAAGGATTAGAAATTAAGAACCCCCTTTATGAAAGCAGTACACTGTGTATTTACATACATTTACTTGAATTAAAATCAGAGTATTCAAATGTTTGCATACTTTAACCGATTTAGAGAAATCGCATTTGTTGAATAAATACAGAGAAACGATTTGTTAGATTTGTTTAGGTTCCCGTAATATACCAGAAGATAATGATTAATCTCTACTTTACAGTTGCAACGTAAAACGTAAAACTTCTCAGTCAATATTAGTACTGCAAATGTAATACGAAAATTTTTAATGCATGTGTAAACATTCAATTTGATTCTTGCTTATTGGAAAATTTTATTTCTAATAATAATAATACATAATGTAACTTCAATGAGAGTAAGTTTTGCTAGAGCTAAAGGAAAAACCGAAATTTACAAAGGTTTGCCATTTAAGCTATGCTCAGAATAGAATTTTCGAATACTTAAAAACACTGAATTTTGTTACGACGTATTTTTTGGAACAGTAGGTGTACCCTTAGGATACAAGGATGAGTTCAAATGTTTAGATGACTAACACATTTATTTACAAACACAGCGTAAAGAGGAACAATATACAATAAAACAGTATTTAAATACTCCACTAATTCCACGCAACAGCAGATACAATTCATTAAACATTGACGTATTTCATTTCACAAGACGACAGCTACTACTCAAAACATTGACGAATTCCAGAGTTCAATGCAGCTCATATCACGTCAAGTACTCTCCAACTGAGTGATGACTCCTTTTATAGACTCTATAAAAACTTTAAAAACCTCTCATATCTCGTTGAATACGGGTTATTTCTCAAATCTTCCAAAAGTCGTCAAATGTCGCGAAATTGACGTTAAATCGTCAAATTTGGCAACCCTCTTTCGAACTTCGTCATCTAACAACCTTATATTCACGTCACAGGGTAGGTTGTCAGTACGGGTCTAATCTATATCATCTAGTTTTCAAAAGTGACTCCGTGGGAGCATTTTAAACGTCCCTAATAATATGTACTAAGAAACACGAAAAATGTAAAACTTATATATAGTAAGCCACTGGGGATACGATAAGTCACTTATAAGAATCAGTGGGAAAATATTGTGGTTTTCAAATATTTACATTTATGGGGATGTCTAAATTAATTAACATTCGAATTCTCGAGCAAACATAAATAGAATTTCTGAACGAGATACAGTTTAAATTTGGTCATTAGACGTATAGTTAGACATAACGGAAAATAAGTTTCAAGTTGGTATTTCCTATTTTCCCGTATACAGGTATCGACTTGAACTCAGTGAAAACTAATACAATTATTCCCCCTGTTTTAACACTGAATAAATGCATTTTTGTATTCATGTAAAAAAGTGAAAAATTTATTCTTTCAAAGTCTAGTAATTTAATCTTCTATTTTTGGACATATATTGCGTCTTATACCCCATTAAATAGAAAATGAAAAATATTTTTTTTATTCATTAAAATAATTCAATTTCTTACGGTTCATTTAATATCATTTTTTCCATTCCATCTTTAGATTTCAATCTTTTCAGATTCAACACAACGTACAGTAAGTAGTTTTTTTTTTCATTTTCTCAGCTTCTTCAAGAATATTAAGTCAAATACTGTTTCTTTTCGAGTGTATTTATGTAAGATGTCTTCTGCACAAAACTCCATATTTTAACATAAAAATAATTCCTTTACAAGAAATATACGCATATTGTACAGGAAATATATTTTCTCGCAATTTTCGAAAGTACATCGGAACACGTAAATTTCCTTTTAATTTATGATAATATACAAAATAATTAAAACACGTCTTTAAAAATAATTTTACTCCCATACTAGCGACTGTTTATAACCTGCAGATATCAGCCAATCTTACTCAGCTGTGTCAAATTGGTGGCTGTAACGCTGCTCCACAGCTTTACATATACACAATGTGTATGAAAATCAATTTTTGTAAATTGGTGTAGTTAACATACCAGACTTCACATCATATGAAATCCAGGGTTCTCAGTCTTGCGACCTATCAACGTATTCTACAAGATCAGCGATAATTGCCTCACAAAGGGAAAAAATATGCCACTTTGTCATATTAAAAATCATAAATATATGTATACTGTAGATGCGTTATATAACCCTGCAAAAACTGACATGTGCAAAATCCACTTCAACGACATGAGTTTGCAATTCCGCCTCAATAGTTCAATTGACAGGGCATCGGCTGGTCATTATTATTATTTTTTTTATCCTACGCCCTTCTGCGGCATCTCTGCCATCAATCGACGAGCAACCCAATAAAATGAAGAAAGAGTATAAAAACGTGAGCAAAAATTAGCCTCCATAGAGTTGTCTGTAGCAAACTTTAAAACAATGGGGCAGTTCTTGAGGTGGCCACCGTCCATATCACCCTGGAGGCACAGAGGCCAGCAAGCTGTATCCTTAACGTCTATCCGATGTAAATGTTTTTGCAGGTAATCATGTCCAGTTGTCATACGACAGCAAGCAACTCCAACAGACCCAGGCAAGGAACTAGGGATTTTATTACACTTGTTGAGCAGGATTTTCCAACTCTTATCCATAGCAGTATCAACATAAAAGGATAATCTATTTACTTTTATTTTATTGCAAATAATTCTTTTAATATTTCGGATAGGCTGGGGGGGGGGGATCAGGCTGTAGCCAGCCTTGGTAAGTTTATCCGCCAGCTCATTCCCAAAAATATCACAATGGCTCGGAATCCACTGAAGGGCAATACTTTCTGTGGTTTTCTTTAAATCAAGAAGCTTCATTCTTCAAGAATGAACCTGGGCATTTTCGTTATAGTTCAAACTGGTAAGCGACAAAATAGCAGCCTGTGAATCAATAAAAACATAATATTATGATCAAGGCTGTCTGTTAATTTATCAATTGAATATGATATAGCCACAATTTCACCATCAAAATTGTCACAGTACCGTCCAACAGAACTGCTAATACTAAAAATATTTAGATAGGCTCCAGTACCGGCATTTTTTATCGCATTTTCGGCTGAACCATCGGTATACACATGGAGCCACTTATCAGGGGGTATCTGCTTTGTATAATAGCCAGTGCAGCGCTCCTTAACTCACTCTTTATAGAAAGCTGCTTATTTACATTCCAATTAATATCCAAATGTCCTTCCAACCGTCCGTGACCCAAAACAGGATTCCATTCTCGTGAGAAAACCTGACGATTAGGAGTGGGAATATCATAAGTATCATAAAGATGGCTGGTCATTATAAAGATCTGTGGTTAGATCTGTGGAATAACAAGGTTTTTTACAATGGTGCCCGAAACAGTTAAGCTAGTATAATAATTATGTGTGTCTTAATGCGACCACATAATTATGTCACTTTTAGTACAGACTTAGTGGACTCTGGAATATTGGACCCCTATATCAATTCGAAGGACAACAACCCCGAAGGATACGAACCTAGATAAAAATAGTATTAAGAGGGTAACTTGAGGTAAAAATAGTAGAAGGTGATTAATCAGATTATCAAGTTTCACGGCAATATGATATTAGAAAAATGAGAATGCAGAATCCGCTCCAACGATAAAAGGTTGCATTGCCGTCTCACGGTAGCTCAATTCGAAGAGCATCGGCTGGACAAATGAAGATCGGCGGCTGTAGTCCCCACTAGGATAAAAAGGTTCTTTACACATTCATATAACTGTCATCCTCTCACTGACTTTAGTTTCAATAGGTTGTGAAATATTGGATATAATATAATACAGTAAAAAACGTGCATACTCGTAATATGCACAGGACATGTAGAAGATAATTTAAAACATCATAGGGTAAATTTTCATTTTTGTAACAGCCAGTCGTAACAGACTTTGCAAAATCATTTTTAATCGGTTGACATGCGTTTTATAAATACAGGTATTATAATTTCGCAGACCAACAGACGGACGCGTCACTGAAAGGTGTTTTGTAATCATATTCCTCAAGATTTCTTTAGATGTTCCTTTCAATTGTAGAACTTTCTTCCCTTTTTTGTATTTCCTTGGCTGGATTTTATAATATCGCTCAAGATATATTGCAGATCCTGATGTACGGCATGGGATAGAGAACCAATATAACCTTCAAAATCGGGATATTTCAATCTCACGCAATTAAGAAAAAAGTAATGTAAATCTATCTGATATTAACATTCAGAGTTGCTATTGACATTTAGAGTTGCTATTAACATTTAGAGTTGCTATTAACATTCAGAGTTGCTATTAACATTTAGAGTTGCTATTAACATTGAGAAGACTGGGTATTTCCCTCCCACTGCACGTTAAAAACAAATACATATTATACAAAGTACATAAGAAATGTAAAATATGTATAATATATTCCTGTATAATTTAACCTAAATGCCTGTATAATTTATCTTAAATTCCTGTAAAATTTATCTTAAATGCATGTATAATTTATCTTAAATTCCTGTATAATATGCCTTAAGGTATATAAGCCGTCTTACAATCTTATAATATATATATTCGAAATCATTAATGAGTTTTGAAGTCCTGAATTCTTAGAAATTTCAGTGTTTAACATATACTAAATCTCCGATTCTTAGACATGTTATAAGGTTTATATCTATCATTTAGTTGAAAAGACAAAATTGGGTCTTTTTCGAATTCATTAAAAATAATTCCTCTATCCAATTCTTTATTTTTTTTTTCAGAGTTTTGACTTAAGTATCTAGTTTGTCTTGGATTGTAATAAATAATTTTTAGCTTTATCATTTAAAATTTTTTTGTTAATAAAAGTTTTCTAATATTAATGCAGAATTTATTTTTATAATAAAGTTTGTATTTTATAATTCAATATTCATTCTATGTGGAAAATATATCCTTGATATTATACGTGAAACTACTTACTATTAGGATAAAATTATAAATATAATGTCAGAAAATCCAAAGAAGGTTGTAAACATTTTTAAACCGGGATATTCCAGAAAAAGGTAAATATCAATACGCTAGGAAATAACTGCGACACAACAACTAAAAGTTCGCTGTTCAGGATCTGATAAGGAGTTCTCAAAATGACCTCGAAATAATTGTAGTTGCCCGGTTTTCCTATGTCGCATTGCTTTAAGGATATAATAGAAATTTATAAAATTGTTATATATATATATATATGTATACATATATACATATGTACACATGCGTATTTCCTCATAAAGGAATATCGCCTAAGGAAATACCTCGCTTAATAGAATAAAAATACCATCTTTCATACCTGGTCCATTAATTTTATCAATAAACATCTCTTTTTAATAGAATAATGAATGCAAGAGTAATCTAATGTTATGATGCATTTTTACTTTCCTTATATACATAGTATAAAGTATAATGAAAGTAATGTGAAGGGGTCGATAATTCGAATTCGAGTTTTTGACGGAAGAGCACGTTTCGCGCATCCCTGAATACGAATCAAACTTTTTTGAGATGATGGATGTATGGTGTGGGTGGGGGAGAATTGATATCTAACGAATGTATGGAGTGATTCGAACGAAATTTGGTAAAAGCATTATAATCCGTGAAGACTGGAAGCCTCTTGTTTTTAAGCTCAGTCGAATGTTCAGAACTCCTAAATTTTCCAATGAAATTAAAAAAAAGGCATCAAAAAATCAAAAACTTTTAATAAAGTTAAGTAAATATGTAATAATTTCTTATGTAATATTTCATTAGGAAACGATTAACGCAAATTTTAGAACGCTAGCACGAAACGTTTTAGAGCTCAGCCTGATTTTGGCGACAAATTGGGAGGGAATGCCGCCAACTTGGCGACATTTGCAATGTTGCCAATTTAATGAAATCGTTGCAAAATTGATAAAAATGACGCTAAATCAAGGTAAATTATGTCTGATGAAAGTTCAATATCTTGGGAAGAACGTAAGAATAGACTATGAGAATAACCTATTTCTCCGTCCGTACGTACGTACGTCCGTAATGCTTGGCGAGAAATTTAGAGTGACGTCGCCAACTTGGCGACTATTTAAGCATTACCAAAGTGAAAAAAATGTCGCCAAATTGATAAAAATTACGCCATATGGGAAATAATGTTTCGCATATGTTTTATATATAATTTTTATTATAACGCTATATAATTATATATATATATAAGTTTTATTATAACGCTAGCACGAACCGTTTTAAAACTTAGCTTGATTTTTGGCGAGAAATTGGGACTGAATGCCGCCAACTTGGCGGCATTTTTAATGTTGCCAATTTAACGAAACTGTTGCAAAATTGATAAAAATGACTCTAAATCAAGGTAAATTATGTCTGATGAAAGTTCAATATCTTGGGAAGAACATAAGAATAGACTATAAGAATAACCTATTTCTCTGTCCATCCGTACGTACGTCCGTAATGCTTGGCGAGAAATTTAGCGTGACGTCGCCAACTTGGCAACTATTTTAAACATTACCAAAGTGAAAAAAATGTAGCTAAATTGATAAAAATTACGCGATATGGGTAATAATGTTTCGCAAATTCTGATTTCCGTCATATGAGGGGCATACCTTCTAGTATATAAGAATTTATATTCTCTCCCTTTGTCTGTAACATTTGATAATGCATTTGATGAACTTGATATCGTCGAACAAAGTATCGCCAACTTGGAGATATTTCGCCACAGATTGACAAAATTGGAAAAATGACGCTAAATTAATGAAAATGACTCCTTATTGATGAATGAATTATTAAAATATTTTAATATATGGACAATATCGCTTATTGAGGATGCTGTCAATATTGATAATTGTTTATTTAGAGTTGCACGATATGTTAATCAATTGGGTATTTTGAAATAGTTCTACATTTTGTCATCAGAAAAATCGCCAAATGTACAATTCGACGATAAAAACACAGTACCGTAATCTTACACATTATGTTTTAACTATAAAAGTAGCAAATACATTGCATTATATAAGGAAAGTAACGTGCTGCCCACATCAGATTGTTTACTGCTATGGATTGAAGAGGAGAAAATCACATTTCTCTTTTAATGAATTTTCAAACAGGGAGTTTTCGGAACGCTATGGAATTAAGTTGATAGTAATGAGAATTAATAGCATTTTCGCCAATTACTCATATGTTTTCTAGATAAAAATATATACCAAACATGCAAGTAAAAATAGATGAATTCCAAACAGATGTTAAAATGTATCATTTTCTTAATCACTTTACATGAAAATGTGAATGTAGAATAAAACAATGAAATGTAACTTACATTATATTAACAATATAATTTAAAGCAATTCCTTATATGAACATAAAATCATTACAAAATATATACACAATGCTTTTTGTAACTAGTAAGGCAGATGTAAAGGGAAAATGTTTGTCATTTTTTTATTAACAATAATTAATTATAGAAATAGGAAATAAATACTCTTGTTATATTTTATTGAAAAATATGACTTACTGTTTATGAAATCGATTGTTTTACGCGTCTATTTTGTAACTGATCCTTATTTAATGTAACATGTATCTGCCAATATGGAGTCCCGTGAGACTTTACGAAATATTTCTAGGGTTCCATCAAACATAAAGTTTGGAAATGCTACGAAAAACGATTTCTAATCAGCTATGATGCAATTTTGGCTTTTTTTTTAACATTATTGTACAATTTTCGTGAATTAATGTGCGTATGGAATTTATTTGGAGAAATACCAGATAATGGATATTGGAATGTTTTATTATGACAAATAGCCTATTCCATACTCCAAGTCCACCGTATTAGTAAATACATTATTGTCGTCAAATATCTTAATTTCCTAGTGTGCACTTATAAAGAGCCTTGCTGGCCCAATCGGGTATCGAACCCTGAATCTCCGAACTGGCCAGCCGACGCTCTACCGTTAAGTTACTGGGACGAAAGCGTAAGCTCTTATTGTCGAAGTGGACTCTGCATTCTCTACCTTCTAATGTCAGATTGGTTGGCAACTGACAATCTGACTAACCACCTTCTGCTACTTTTACCTCAAGTTAGCCTCCTGCTACTACTATTTTTACCCAATCGGAGTTCAATCTTCCAGAGTCCACTAAATCTGTACTAATCGTATCAGGGTCACTTTCAGACCTAGGACATTTTTGCACTAACATAGGTTGATTTGTTTGGACGCCATTGTAAAGAGCATTGCTACCCTAACCGAGAATCGAACCCTGGAGCTTCAAACTGGCCAGCCGATGCTCTACAGTTGCGCTACTGGGACGAAATTACAAGCGCTTATTATTCAAGTGTACTCCGCACACTGCTTGTGTTATAAAGTATACAGATCAACTTGATTCGTCAAAAAATGATGCTAAAATTAGGAAGAGTTACTTCGCTTATCGTGGCTAAAAAAAACAAAATTCCCATGGATTTTAACATTGCTGAACTCTTGCAAAATCAAATCATCTAATACAAAATTAATCTCCTATTTTTGTACTTACACAAGGGCTTATATCGTATTAAAAAATGATCTGAGTTCTGATTCATTAAAAGTAATTCTCCGGTTCATTAAACATATCGTTTCTCATTTCGTGTTTCGTTTAAAACCTCTCTTGGCTTAGCATCCGCTGAGAGTATTTTTTTTGAAATATTTTTCTGTTACGTATTATTTCGAAATATTTAGTTTAATAAAAGTTTTTTAGGGTATACTTTCAAGGATTTCAATTTGTACTGCAGTATCAATTCTGGATAAATATTTAACTAAAAAAAGTTTCTAATCAGAAACTTGAGCAACGTATTTAAGGACAAATGGGATAATAATTATAATAATAAGAATAAGAAGAAGAAGAAAAAGAAGAATAATTACTATTGTTATTATTATTGTCATATTTGTGCTCAAATTTCTTATCCTTTACACAAAAAGTTTTTTACTTATTGATCAGTTACTGATCATCTGTGTGTTTAAGGGGTTTGAATGCAAATGTTCTATTGCTTGTACTGTTATGTCATTATAACAGATCATTAGTTTAAAAATATTTGGAGTATATACAGGAACAGAATATGATTTTGTAGTTATTTCGCCCTGTGACGCCATATACAGTCCCATGTGAGTTTGGTAAGGTGAGTCATCGGTCCTTCCAGGCCATTTGATGTTCTTTCAACTACCAGTGTAAATTTACTGCACTATCATATTTATGGCACTATAAAGCATTACTGACCAAAATTTAGTTGAACAAAAAAAAAACTGCAACGTTTTTGCATAGACCAAATCGTTAATTTGTGTTAACGTACGCCATTTTACAAGCCATTATATATATCGTGATTGAAACTTATTTTCTCGCATAATGTGTATATGTTACCGCTAAAGCTCGAAAGCCGTTAATATGCACATTACCTAGCTAATCTGCAGATTAACTGATTTGCTCCGTTAACGTGCGGAGTCAAGAGTTTTACGCATTTTGCCTAGGTAATATGCACATCAACGGCTTCTGTATCGTTAAAGTTCAAAAATTTGTTTCTCTCATTTCCTTTACCTACTCCTTCCCCCTTTCCCTCCACTTTTAGTTTGGTTTCTCCAGAGTCTTGTCGTCGCCGGTTGTTTTAATTTCTCATAATTTGCGTCGGCTGGCAGTGCGTAGCATAGGTAAATCTGTTTTCAAATTCATTTCTGCCTGTTAGCGCGTGAATTTGTGTCGTGATTTCTATTACAGCAGACAAATTTAGCTCCTAGTATGCAAGCAAGCACCGAATTGGTGAGTAAAACGAAGAAAAGATTCTTCGCAAACCTTTTTAGATCTTATTTTCACTTTAACCAGTGCCCAGTAGGTAATGTCCAGATTATCTAGGTAATTTGCAGATTACCTAGGTAATTTCAGAAATGAAACATATTTAAGCACTTCAACGGATCGTCCTAGTTAATCTGCACATTACCTAGATAATCTGTAGAATAACTGATTTCTGCACTTTAGCGGTAACATATATAATAATACCATTTCTTTAAGGAAAATCATTCCTTCACAATCTTAAAATATTATGACTATCTTAAACCAGGGATAATCCATTTCCTAATGATGTAAATTGCAAAGAATTAATTATACGCTTTCCTTGGAATGACTTACATATCGGTTCTACACTCGTGATTTTGAAATACAGTTGAATCTCGATTATACGTGTCAATTAGTGATGTACGCAGTCCGTAATTAAAATAATTTAAAAAAATCAAACCTTTCATTTATAGGATATATTTTTATATCCATTTATTTATTATTCAAATTGAAAAAAAATAATAAAAATTAACAAACACACTTGATTTAATTGTGTTGCTGAGCAACCTGATATAAGCAAAGAATCTTTCTCATAAAATGCTGATAATTAAAAAATACCATTTTGATTTCTTAATACTCTTCGTTGTTGAGTAAGAGTCTGTGAAAAATAAATCATGGTGATAGATTTTCCATTTAAATTTATGTTTCAAACCTGCAATTTTCAAAGTAACTAATAAATGCAATAAACTCCAACTAAACTCAGAGATATAATTTTTCTTCAAATAAATTGGCGGAAAAAATATCGTCTGTATAATGCTATCTGTATGGGAAGTATTATTTAGATAGAATTTTCATAGAATAGGTGAATAATTATATATCCTGTTTAAATCCTCAAATATCTTGTTTAAATTATAAGTAAAAGTTCTGAGTTATATTTGCGCAGATAATGGGCGTTATATTGAAATCCAACTCTGGTTTAATTTTTAAAAGCATTAATATTTAATCACCACGCTTCTCAACTGCAAAATAAATATTCAAAATACATAAATGTTTATTCATACATTAGATTTATCAAAGATTAAATTTTAATTTAGGTTTGAATGAGAAGATTGTATTTGAATACAGGCTCTTTGCAGTAAGAAAGAAAAGTTATTTTTAACAGATTTAACTATTATACAGCTATTCCATTAATATGCATAACTGATTTTATATCTTACGATCAAAAGTACGACGTTACAATGTCTCAAAGTAGCAAGTCCAGTATATGATGCTATTGCGAAAAATATTGCGTTTATACATTTTCAGTACATGGTTTCGTAGAGCAATGATTTTCAATAATGCCTCTTAGAAGATACCCTTCCCATATTCCGTAAAATCTCGGAAAACGTCGACCCTTTAGCAAATAAATTTAAAATAACCCTTGTTACAGGTGAAAGAACGATTAAAGTTGTCTTGTCTGACATATGACTCCAAATTCAACACATTGACATACCAAAACTGAAGCATATCGAAGTAGCTTATACATAAAACCACAATATATATGGTGGTAATGTTTGTGCATACTTCCAAATCAACAAACAGCATCAATGAATCAATTCAACCTTGTATATAGAGTTCATCAGCATCGTTAGTTGCAGTAATAGCAATAAAACTCGCTATATTCAACAAGAAAGATCAATCATACTTAAAGCATTGATTATGAAACACTTTCCAACTTCAATGCAATTTTATTTAAACATCTCTAAAATGCAATACATTCCTCGGTAATATTTTAAAACTTATCTCAATACCATATTAATTTATTATATTTGAAAACTTAAACCTTCTTCGAAAAAAAGGAACTTCACTCAAATGACGGCATTGAAATATAAATTGCCTGGTTTAAACATCTCTAAAATGCGATACATTCCTCGGTAATATTTTTAAAACTATCATAATATTACGATAATTTATTATATTTGAAAACTTCGAAAGCAACTGACATTCATTCAAATGACGTCATAGAAAAAATAACACACCTGGCTCTATGAAAGCAGCATTTCATTCATAACATTTTCCCATTCATTTCTTTCATCACAGTACTAAAATAATTTATTTTATTTAAAAACTTAAGACCATGGAGCTACAAGTAATTAAACTCTATGTTTAAAACTTCATCGAAAAGAATCGTCCTTCTCTCTGTAAAATCAATGAATATTTCATTCATATCAGTTATGCAGACTCCATGAGCTAAATAGTTTTGGTTTAAAGAAATACAGCAATTCTTATACAACTCATCTTACATATCTTGCTGATTGATCATTTAAACTCAAATATATAGTAATTGCGTTGTTTCAGTATGTAGATGCACAGAATTTAAGCAAAAATAAAGGGTTTTTAGGACGGATTTAGACAACACTCAAGATGAGTTAAAAATAACTTTAAAAATTACGATTTTGAGACAAGATGGATGCCATATGTCATTTTGAAGTGGGTCACGTGATCTTTTCATGGTCACGTGATCGCTTCATATAAGAGGTGTAATTATTACTTTAATTTTTATTTAAAAAACTACTGAATATATTTTGCTGAAAATTTTTTATATATTTTATGGAATAATTTGAATATTACCTAAAATTTTCGAAGCAATTTGTGAATTTCAAATCCGCTTAAAAAATGTTTAAAAAATTAGGTCCCATAGGGTTCAATGCATTTCATTTCTTCAACCCGGGTTCAATCCAAAACTAATTGGGTGATATTATTCATTTATATTCCCATAGGTCCTACAGACCGTATAAACAACGTACTAAAATTTCATTTTGATTAAGTTATTTTTACGGCAGTTATCATGCTAACGGACAGACAGACAGACAGAATGAACAAAGTCATAAACACTTTTCAAATTTGTTGTAAAGTGTTAAAAACCATTAATTGTAAATTTATGAACCACAACTTCGTTAAGAATTAGTGATAGTTAAGAACCCAAGCTAGAACTAATGCTGAACTCAAGCTTCAACAAATTCTACACCAAGTATGCTGTACTCTGTCTTTAACAAATGAAATTTGTACATTTGTGTCTTTTATAAAGATGTTTTACCGATACTCATGAGCTGTAACACGAGTAAATTTAGTTCACAATCCTAGTTACCCTGGGAGAATACTTATAATTTGCAGAATGATTTGTTTCTTGTGGAAATATTGCAGGCAGTAATGGAATGAGCAAATATTGTGTTGATTAAGTAATAAGAAAAATTATAAATAATATAAACACATTCATTTATATGTATGTTTATCTATCTATCTCTGGGTAACGCTTGGCGAAAATTTTAATGACGAATTTGGTGAGATATCGCCAATTTGGCAACTTTTTTAAATGTTGCGAAATTGACGAAAATGTCTCCAAATCAATGAAATTAATTGCGTTTTGAAAGGAACTAGTATTGTATTGATGGTTCGATAGCGTTTGTCTGTCAAGTCCAACCATCCCACTTAGCGACAAATTTGGTGACTTTTTAAAATGTCGTCAAATTTATCAAATGTCGGCAAATTAATAAAAATGTCGCCAAATTGATAAAAATGTCACCTAATTGATAAATATGACTCCAAATCAATTAAATTAATTCTGTTTTGAAAGGGGATAGTATTGCAATGATGTTTTGGAAGCATTTTTCTGTCAGTCCGAATGTCCCATTAAGAGACAATTTTTGCGACTTTTCTAAAATGTCTCAAAATTGAACAAAATATCACAAAAATTAACGAAAATATCACCAAATCGATGAAAATCCCATATCTTGTAAAGAATATAAGAATATACTAAACAAGAAAGATCAATCATGCTTAAAACATTGATTATGAATCACTTTCCAACTTCAATGCAATTTTATTTAAACAAGTCTAAAATGCAATACATTCCTCGGTAATATTTTTAAACTTATCACAATACTGCATTAATTTATTATATTTGAAAACTTATACCTTCATAAAAAAAAATGAACTTCATTCAAATGACGGCATTGAAATATAAATTGCCTGGTTGAAACATCTCTAAAATGTTATATATTCCTCGGTAATAGTTTGAGAATTATCATAATACTACGACAATTTATTATATTTGAAAACTTCATCGAAAACAACTGAAATTAATTCAAATGACGTCATAGAAAAAATAACACGCCTGGATCTCTCTATAAAAACAGGATTTCATTCATAACTTTCTCCCATTCATTTCATTCATCACAATACTATAATAATTTATTTTATTTAAACATTTTGTTTAAGACCATGGAGCTACAAAAAATTAAACTCTGTGCTTGAAACTTCATCGAAAAAAATTGTCCTTCTCTTTATGAAATCAATTAATATTTCATTCGTATCAGCCATGCAGACTCCATGGACTAAATTATTTTGTGTTAAAAAAATACAAGAATTCTAATACAACTCATTCTATATATTTTGCTGTTTACATTTTACATAGGTGAAAAATAGGATTAGTTGTAGAAATAATCAAATTTAGATGAGCATTTAAACTCAAATATATTGTCATTGCGTTTTTTCAGTATGTAGATGCACAGAATTTAAGCAAAAATAAAGTAGTTTTAGGACGGATCCTACACTCAATATGAATTAAAAAGAACTTAAAAAAATCACGATTTTGAAACAAGATGGATGCCATATATCATTTTGAAGTGGGTCATGTGATCGTTTCATATCATGGTCACGTGATCGTTTCATATAAGAGGTGTAATTATTATTTTAATGTTTATTTAAAAAACTACTGAATATATTTCGCTGAATTTTGTTTTATATATTTTATGGAACAATATGAATATTACCTAAAATTTTCGAAGCAATTTGTGAATTTTAAATCCGCTTAAAAAATGTTTGAAAAATTAGGTCCCATAGGGCTCAATGTATTTCATTTTTTCGACCCGGGTTCAATCCAAAACTAATTGGGTAATATTATTCATTTATATTCCCATAGGTTCTACAGACCGTCAGAACAACATACAAAAATGTCATTTTGATTAAGTCATTTTTACAGCAGTTATCGTGCTAACGGACAGACAGACAGACAGACAGACAGACAGACAGACAGACAGAATGAACAAAGTCATAAACACTTTTCAACTTTGTTGTAAAGTGTTAAAAGGAAGCCATTTCTCTGTTCGTCCGTCCATGGCGTTTGGCAAAAAATTTGCAAACAAATGGCAATTTGGCAAATAATTTGATGGGATGTAGCAAATATTGCCAAATTGATAAAAATAACGCCAAATAGGAGGTAATATTTTGAACATTTTGAATTTCGTCATATGACGGGCATACCTTCTAGTTTTGGTAAGATTTTCCTTCAATGAAAATTAAGCACCGTGGAATAAGCACCGTGGGTAAGCATTTATATGATTTTTTTTTATTCTCTTTCAAAATAAATTGTTTCACTGTTACTAATCAAGAGTACTGAAAAAATACTACAAAACCAAATAATTAACAATGTTAAATAAAGGATCAAGCATATTTACACAATACACGAGAAAGCATTATTTGAACAAAACTGACTCTAAATGTCCGATGCCAGATTTAAAAAGCTTTTGAAATCGTAGCTATTATAATAAATAATGTCGGGTCCACCGATACAAGCAAGTTATTTTTTTTCAAATTTTCTGAATGCAAATTCTACGTACTATGAAACATTTTCCAAACGACTTTTCAATTATAATAAATCTTTCTCTTCAATAAAAACGGTGTTCATTTAATCACTATAAATATCATTTAATTATCCAGAATTGACATAGAGTCAAGCATACATCTTACATAACTATACTATAATTATGAAAAATTACCGTGCTTTGATTTTTACGTGTTACACATATTAATTAACTTCATAAAATATAGTTGAAGTTGAAAATATGGTATTACCATATTTTATTTTAAAATAGAAATTCCAGATCCTTCTCTAAACACATAGCAGTAAATAAATAAGACAGCGGTATGCATGATGCAATGCAGTTAAAAATAAAAATGTAAGCGATTTAATGAAAAACGAAAATCATTCTATATAACGTAATGGAAACTCTAAAAGTAGAAAATTTTAAATGTAGTAGAAAGAACATGTCTTTAATGTTGCGTGCGATATATTTTAAAATTTCGATTACCCGAATAGTTTAGTTTCGGTAAAAACGATTAAAGCGAGGAAGTAAATTATTTAAAGAATTTTATAAATTGTTTTTTGCAATACTATGCTTAATCAGAAACATAATTATTTAATGTAAAAATAAAAATGTACTAGTATGGGAACTATTCTATGAAGACCCTTCGCTGTAACACAAAATATTAATTGCAAGAATAACTTCGATGTTGCCAATGGCGCAACTTAAGATTTTGCTCCTAGAAGATATAAAAGATCTTGCTGTTCCTACCGGTGCTCGAACCGTGGATTTTTGTATTGTTCAGCGAAGCTCTCTCAGTAGACTATGTAGTCCACTTCGGCAAAAAGAGCTTGCAATTTCGTCCCAATAGTTTAACAGTAGAACGTTCGCTAGCCATTTCGAAAATACAGAGTTCAAATCCCGATTGGACAGCAATATTCTTTGCAACGACTATCAAACAAATCAAACCTGTAAGTTAGAACAAAGATTCCAGAGGTTTGAAAGTGATCCTTGTACGATTAGCAGGGATTCCGTAAACTCTAGGATATTGAGTGCCGATTTCAAATTGAGATGATAAATCCCATACAGGAAGTTAACATGGAGTATAAAAGTTGCATCAGGAAGCAAATCTGAGTTAAGAATAGCAGGAGATAGCCAGTCAGCTTGTCAGTTGCACGGCAATCTGACATTAGAAAGTGGTGAATGTAGATTCCACTTTGACAATAAGAGAATGCAAATTCTTCCTAATACCTCAACGGCAGATCTTCGACTGAATAGTTCTAAGGTCCAGGATGTTATTCTCGGTAGGGGCAGCAAGGTTCTGTACAACTCCTGTACAGAATTACAAGATCCTATTGTCAATGCTGCCCCTTTAATTGTCAATGCCTCCCTCTAATGCCAGATTTATACAGTCTGACTAACAACCTCTTGCAAATTTTACATCAGATTAGCCTTCTGGTGCCACTTTTATACTCGCAATTGGTTTCCTAAGTGGTTTTTAACACATTACAACAAAGTTGAAAAGTGTTTATGACTTTGTTCATTCTGTCTGTCTGTCTGTCTGTCTGTCTGTCTGTCCGTTAGCACGATAACAGCCGCAAAAATGACTTAATCAAAATGAAATTTTAGTATGTTGTTCTGACGGTCTGTAGGACCTATGGGGATATAAATGAATAATATCCCCCAATTAGTTTGGGATTGAACCCGTGTTGAAAAAGTGAAATACATTGAGCCCTATGGGACCTAATTTTTCAAACATTTTTTAAGCGGAATTAAAATTCACAAATTGCTTCGAAAGTTTTAGGTAATATTCAAATTGTTCCATACAATATGTGAAAAAAATTCAGCGAAATATATTCAGTAGTTTTCTAAATAAAAAGTAAAATAATAACATCTCTTATATGAAGCCATCACGTGACCACGATATGAAAAGATCACGTGACTCACTTCAAAATGATATATGGCATCCATCTTGTCTCAAAATCGTGATTTTTAAAGTTCTTTTTAATTCATATTGAGTGTTGTATCCGTCCTAAAACTACTTTATTTTTGCTTAAATTATGTGCATCTACATACTGAAACAACGCAATGACAATATATTTGAGTTTAAATGCTCATCTAAATTTGATTATTTCTACAACTAAGCCTATTTTTCACCTATGTAAAATGTAAACAGCAAAATATATAGAATGAGTTGTATTAGAATTCCTGTATTTTTTTAACACAAAATAATTTAGTCCATGGAGTCTGCATGGCTGATATGAATGAAATATTAATTGATTTCATATGGAGAAGGACAATTTTTTTCGATGAAGTTTCAAGCATAGAGTTTAATTTTTTGTAGCTCCATGGTCTTAAACAAAATGTTTAAATAAAATAAATTATTATAGTATTGTGATGAATGAAATGAATGGGAGAATGTTATGAATGAAATCCTGATTTTATAGAGAGATCCAGGCGTGTTATTTTTTCTATGACGTCATTTGAATTAATTTCAGTTGTTTTCGATGAAGTTTTCAAATATAATAAATTATCGTAGTATTATGATAATTCTAAAAATATTACCGGGGAATGTATAACATTTTAGAGATATTTAAACCAGGCAATTTATATTTCAATGCCGCCATTTGAATGAAGTTCATTTTTTTCGATGAAGGTTTACGTTTTCAAATATAATAAATTAATGCAGTATTGTGATAAGTTTCAAAATATTACCGAGGAATGTATTGCATTTTAGACTTGTTTAAATAAAATTGCATTGAAGTTGGAAAGTGTTTCATAATCAATGCTTTAAGCATGATTGATCTTTCTTGTTTTTTTTTAAATTTAAAATCGGCGCCCAAAATCACAGAGGTCAATGACTATGTACTAGTCGTAATAGGATTGCTTTTAAACTCCCGTCATTATTCTACTAACCATAATGGTTAATCCTTAGGATGCCAATGTAAAGAACTTTTCTCTCTTAGCCGAAGTTCGAACCGCTGATCTACAAACAACCCAAACAATACTCTTCCAATAGAGCTAATAGGACGACATTTCAAGCTCTTATCGTCAATTTGGACTCTGAAAATATACCGCCCTTTTAAATATGTATTTTTCATTTTTAACACTTTACAACAAAGTTGAAAAGTGTTTATGACTGTGTTCATTCCGTCTGTCTGCCTGTCTGTCTTTAACACTTTACAACAAAGTTGAAAAGCGTTTATGGCTTTGTTTATTCTGTCTGTCTTTAATATTTTACAACAAAGTTGAAAAGTTTTTATGACTTTGTTCATTCTGTCCGTCTGTCTGTCTGTCCGTTAGCACGATAACTGCCGTAAAAATGACTTAATCAAAATGAAATTTTAGTATGTTGTTCAGACGGTCTCTAGGACCTATGGGAATATAAATGAATAATATCACCCAATTAGTTTTGGACTGAACCCGGGTTGAAGAAATGCAATACATTGAACCTTACAGGAGGTAATTTTTCAAACATTTTTTAAGCGGACTTAAATTTCACAAATTGCTTCGAAAATTTTAGGTAATATTCATATTGTTCCATAAAATATATAAAAAAAATTTCAGCAAAATATATTCAGTAGTTTTTAAAATAAAAATTAAAATAATAATTACAGCTCTAATACGAAGCGTTCACGTGACCATGATATGAAAAGATCACGTGACCCACTTCAAAATGAAATATGGCATCTATCTTGTCACAAAATCGTTATTTTGAAAGTTCTTTTTAATTCATATTGAATGTTGTATTCATCCTAAAACCCCTTTATTTTTGCTTAAATTCTGTGCATCTACATACTGAAACAACGCAATGACAATATATATGAGTTTAAATGATCATCCAAATTTGATTATTTCTACAAGGAAGCCTATTTTTCACTTATGTAAAATGTAAACAGCAAAATATGAAGGATGAGTTATATAAGAATTGCTGTATTTTTTTAACGCAAAAGTATTTAGCTGATGGAGTCTGCATAGCTGATATGAATGAAATATTCATTGATTTTACAGAAAGAGGGACGATTTTTTCCGATGAAGTTTTAAGCATAGAGTTTAATTGTAGCTCCATGGTCTTAAATTTTTAAATAAAATAAATTATTTTAGTACTGTGATGAATGAAATGAATGGGAAAATATTATGAATGAAATGCTGCTTTTATAGAGAGAGCCAAGAGTGTTATATTTTCTATGACGTCATTTGAATGAATGTCAGTTGTTTTCGATGAAGTTTTCATATATAATAAATTATTGTAGTATCATGATGATTTTAAAAATATTACCGAGGAATGTATCGCATTTTAGAGATGTTTAAACCAGGCAATTGATATTTCAATGCAGTCATTTGAGTGAAGTTCATTTTTTTCGATGAAGGTTTAAGTTTTCAAATATAATAAATTAATATAGTATTGTGATGAGCTTTAAAATATTACATAGGAATGCATTGCATTTTAAAGATGTTTAAATAAAATTACATTGAAGTTGGAAAGTGTTTCATAATCAATGCTTTAAGCATGATTTATCTTTCTTGTTATTTATGTTTATTAATATGCATCTTACAGGGAAAACCATAATATATTTTAATATCAAATAAGGTTTAAGGCTTCAACATCAGTAGGTGGCCTGCCACTTCAAATTTCACGCCAAATATTCTAAAGATATACTACTTTGAGAATAATTTAATTTTAGGGTTTCTGAAATCATAATCGTACGTAGCAATTTGCTTTTAGAAAGTTATATTTTAGAACTACAAGAAATCAGCTCCTATGCGTAGTATAACACAATGCTGCATCAAATATATATTGATTATCATTTGTTGTTTTATTAATGTAAGCTTCTTTTGCACTTTTTAACAATAGTTGAATGTGTTTATGGCTTTGTTCATTATATCTGTCTGTCTGCCTGCCTGACCGTTAGCACGATAACTGCCGTGAAAATGACATTATCGAAATGAAATTTTAGTATGTTGTTTAGACGGTCTGTAGGACTTACGGGAATATAAATGAATAATATCACCCAATCAGTTTTGAATTAAACCCGGGTTAAAAAAATGTAATGCATTGAACCCTATGGGACCTAATTTTTCTAACAATTTTTAAGCGAATTTAAAATTCACAAATTGCTTCGAAAGTTTAAGGAAATATTCAAATTATCCCATAAAATATATGAAAAAAATTTCAGAAAAATATATTTAGCAGATTTTAAATGAAAATTCAAATAATGATTAAACCCATTATATGAAGAAATCACTTAATCATTATATGACGGGATTACGTGAACCACTTCAAAATAAAATATGGCATCCATCTTGTGTCAAAATCGTGATTTTAAAATTCTTTTTAATTTATATTTAGTGTTGTATCCGTCCTAAAACCACTTTATTTTTGCTTAATTTCTGTGCATCAATGTTCTGAAACAACGCAATTACAATATATTTGAGTTTAAGATCATGAAACTTTGGTTATTTCTACAACGAAGCGTAATTTTCACTGATTGAGATTGTAAACACATCAAGCTGTAAGATGAGTTGTATAAGAATTCCTGAATTTCTTTAACGCAAAATTATTTAGAACAGGAGTCTGCAATATAGTTGATATGAATGAAACTCTCATTGATTTTACATAGAGAACATACGATTTTATAGCAGACTTTTTCGGTGAAGTTTTAAGCACAGAGTTAAATTATTTTTACCTCCATGGTTTCAAGTTTTTAAGTAAAATAAATTATTGTAGTATTGTGATGAATGAAATAAATAGAATAAAAGTTTATGAATGAGATTTTTACTGTTTCTTCATGGAGAGCCAGGCGATTTATATTTAAATGACGTCATTTGAAACAAGTTCATTTTTTTCGATGAAGATTTCAAATATAATAAATTATTGTAGTATTGTGATAATTTTTAAAATATCACTGCCTTTTAGAGATGTTTAAATAAAATTGCATTGAATTGGAAAGTGTTTCATAATATATGCTTTATGCAAGATTTATTTTTCTTGTTTTATATACAATTTCTTTCAAGCTCGGGATTAGGTATGTATTTATAATACAAATATAGTTTTAGTTATTTATGTTATAAGTAAAATAATTTAAATATTGAGTTCTACTATTTAGAAAAATTTTCCTTCAAAATTCAGACAATAAAATTATCTAGAATGTTTTTGAATAAGTACCATATTTAAGTTTTAAACAGTTTTATTCATTAATAGATATCATAGTACACAACCTGAATATCATGTCGTGCACGCCTCGTGTACCATATTTCCCATGGGACTACTAAAGTTGAATAAGAAATATAACCCTTTCCGTAAATGGAATTCATGAATGAGTAACTGATTCACCAGATTATTTTTTTATTATTTGACATGTAAACTTCATATTAAACCCCTAGAGAATAAAATATACGGAAATCAAATCGTTTTAGCGTGACTCTGGGTATTACATAGCGTTTCAGAATTTATTTTATGAAGAAAATTCAAAACACACAATCTCCAGCATGCCATTAGGGACTGCATAATCAAAGAGAGCGGGAGAATGTCATCGTTGAGCAGGAGATGTTATTTGTTTTGGCAGAAATTTTTATCCTGGTATAACTATTTAATTTGAATTTATATAGTAGGTTGACATTTTTTTACCACAGTCTTTTCTCAAATCAACTTTTTTACTCACACAACTTCTTAGAAGAACCATTTCTTCATTATGGATATATACAGGGTGTCCAGTGCTATCGGTGCCCAATGCCTAATTCCTGAACCGTTAGCCACAGAGATATGTTTCCAATTGCAAAAATTTTTTAAATTATAAAATCTATTATCTTAGAAACAGTTTAAATCAATAAATCCATTTCTGAAAGAAATACGAAATATAAATTTCCATACGGTCCCCCGGTCCTACCAATTATATTTAGGAAAATCATCCACATATAATTTCATGCAAAATAAAAAAATCTTCCTTTTACAACCAACATTCTCCCAGTTATGAAGCATCAAACTTTATGACTAAAGTCCCTTTTCCACGCATAAAAATTGCAGTTTCAGGCAACCAACCAAACAGGGACCGTATTGGCCGTTTCTCCAGGTAACCAACCAATCAGTGACCGTTATGACCATTTCTCAGCACCAAAAGTGCTCCAAATTTAAACAGCTATAAGTCGGTCAATTTTGGTCGTAAAGGGATGATTTTTTTTTATTTTGCATAAAATTGTATAAGGATGATTTTCTTAAATATAATTGGTAGGACCGGGGGACTGCATAAAAATTTATATTTCGTATTTCTTTCAGAAATGCATTTATTGATTTAAACTGTTTCTAAGATAATAGATTTTAAAATTTAAACCAATTTTGCAATTGGAAGTGTATCTCTGTGACTAACGGTTGAGGAAATAGCCATTGGGCACCGATAGCACTGGGCACCTTGTATATTCAAAGCAGTAACACAATCACAGATCTCCGAAGTTTTGGCGAGAAAATAAGAAGCCTTGGCGATATAAAAATCTACATTACCAATTTGACTCCATATTGAATAAAAAATAGTTCCGTAATACTTCCTGGTCGGGCCTTTTATGGCCTAATCATTTCTTATTAACAGCAATGCCCACTGCTGACCCAGATTATCTATATAAACAAAATTGAAAAGCTACCTGTCTGTCTGTATGTATGTATGTTTATCTCATCATCACGGGAGAACGGCTGAACTGACTTTCATGAAATTTTGTGTGTAGCCTTGGAATAACCCCACTTAAAATTTAGTTCATGTCTCGAATTTCTCGAATCAGGGGTTGTCTAGATATAAATTAAAAACGCACAGTTAAACCTCTCATAGCCATATCATTATGCAGACGACATTTTTTTCAGTTAATTGATTTGAAGAAAATGATATCATGCCGCTTAGCAACAGATTTAGATTCAATGTGTTTATGCGGCAGACGATTTTTATTGCATCTTATTCGATTTAAATAATAAAGAAATGTATATAAAATAAATTTTATCGAAATTACATTTTTGACTGAATTATATCAAATATAGCCTTCATGTTTAAATATTATTGGAATTATTGATATTTCAATTTATTGCGCCATTTGTTTTATTTTGGGAAAGAAAGTTAAAACTCATAAATTGTAGTACAGATAATCTTTCATTGGTCTAATAATTTTTAATCTACGAGAATATAAGTAGTACGGTCATATTTTACCATGAAATTTTTGCGCTTTCATTTTGTCATATATTGATATTTATTACACCCCTCAAGTTTAAATATTAAATATATAATTGATATTTTCACTGTATTACGTCATATGTTTTATTTTGGCAAAATTTTTGAAATTCATATATTGTAGTGTAGGTAATTTTCTTCTAATACACGAGTATATATTTTAATATTCGGGAATATATAAGTAGCACGGGTATATCTTCACAATTTTAGCACTTTTATTTTGTCATATATTGATTCAATTTTATATTTATTTTAAGTTTGTTTGCAAACGGGACCCGGCTGTTTTATTCATCAGATCTGCTTGAGAAGATAACTTTTGTATAGCAAAAACATAGATTCTAAAACTTATTTTTAGAGTATTAATTTAAATATTTTAATATAATGTTTTGATTAACAATGTCATTTATAATAGTATCGGAATTTGCACATATTTATTGGGAATTTTATTCTTCTTTATATTATATATTCTGTGCGAAGAATGACTATGTAGTACGGGTAATTTTCTACTGAAACATAAGTATATTTTCTAATGTACGAAAATGTAAGTAGTACTGGTATATCTTCCCATACAACTTTAGAGCTTTCATTTTGGCATATATTGGCACAATAATGGTATTGGGTTTAAATATTACTAGTATTATTGATATTTTCAATTTATTACATCATCTATTTTATTTTGGCAAATATTTTTGAAACTAATATATTGTAGTATGGGTGATATTCTACTAATAAACGGGTATATTTTCTAATCTACGATAATATAAGTAGTAGGGGTACATGAATTTAGCGCTTTCATTTTGGTATACATTGGAATCAATTAGGACCTTAAGGTTCATAGGTTACGGAGATTATTGATATTTTCAATTTATTACGATATTTCAATTTTGGTAAAGATTTTTGAAATTTATATATTGCAGATGGGTAATTTTCTACTAATACACGGATATGTCCTCCAATATTCAATAATATAAGTAGTATATTCTAATATTCAAGAATATAAGTAGTATATTCTAATATTCAAGAATATAAGTAGTATATTCTAATATTCAAGAATATAAGTAGTATATTCTAATATTCAAGAATTGAAACTAATATATTGTAGTATGGGTGATATTCTACTAATAAACGGGTATATTTTCTAATCTACGAGAATATAAGTAGTAGGGGTACATGAATTTAGCGCTTTCGTTTTGGTATACATTGGAATCAATTAGGACCTTAAGGTTCATAGGTTACGGAGATTATTGATATTTTCAATTTATTACGATATTTCAATTTTGGTAAAGATTTTTGAAATTTATATATTGCAGATGGGTAATTTTCTACTAATACACGGATATGTCCTCTAATATTCAATAATATAAGTAGTATATTCTAATATTCAAGAATATAAGTAGTATATTCTAATATTCAAGAATATAAGTAGTATATTCTAATATTCAAGAATATAAGTAGTATATTCTTATATTCAAGAATATAAGTAGTATATCTTCCCATACAATTTTAGCACTTTTATTTTGGAACATATTGATTTAATTTCATATGTTTTGTAAATTTGCTTACAAACGGGACCAGGATAGTTCATTCTTCAAATGTGTCTGTGAAAATCATTTGAAACAGCAAGAGCACAGATTCTCAAATTTCTCATTTAAGGAGCTATAATTTAAATATTTTAATAGAATACTTTGAATAACAGTGTAATTTAGAATATTATAGGAATTTGTACATGAATGTGAATTTTAAAATTTTTTATATTATATATTCTATACGGAGAATAGGTACAATGCTAGTACTGAAACAAAACTAAAGTTGAAAAAATTTGTAAATGTTTTAGTCAGGAATGTGTTATTTATTAAGCTTAGTAAACCAGCCGCAGCACTATGTAACTCAATCCAATCATTTTAGAATGACAAGCGGCCATTACAGACCTATAAAATATATAATTTAAGTGTCGTTATTCCACAGGGAGAAGTAGTGGGATAAAAAATTTTTAAAGCATCTTCGGAAACCATATTCAATGCTAAAAATTATTTTACCAAATTATACATTTCGTATTTTATAATATATATTTAGCTGGAAGCGCTTTTTAAGATTTTCCTTTTTATATAAAGGGCAAAATTTAAAAATGTCGTGATAAACCTGCTTTGCTTAATATTCAAAATACCAGCGAGAAATGTTCGTACATCCGACATTATAAGCTCGAGTTATAAGCGGTCATGAAAGACAGACAGCTACATGTTTCTAATTCTCCAAATTCCTGTCTTCGTTATAGGGTGATAAAACTTTCATTAGAATATTCATTGAACTCAACATCACTTACTTAAAATAATTCAATTAAAACTCATCGTCTGGTAGATCTTGGACCACACGACGTATTTTAATTAAATTATTTTATATTTTGATATACTTGTATTTAAATTAGAAGCGTGTATTAACATTGCCCGTTTGGAATTTTTCTTTTCAAATTTTGACTTTGTTTGGAGTTTTGACGAGAAGACGTTATTTATAAATAACAAGACAGATCAATCATGCATAACGAATTGATTATGAAACACTTTCCAACTGAAATGCAATTTTATTTAAACACCTCTAAAGTGCTATACATTCAGCGATGATATGTTTTAAATTATCCCAGTACTACAATAATTTGTTATATTTAAAATCTTAAAACTTCATCAAAAAAATCAATTTTATTCAAATGCAGTTATCTAAATAAAATTTGTCTGGATCTCTATCTAAAAGCAATGAATATGTCATTCATATCACTTTTATTCCAGACTCTAGAGCTAAATAATTTTTTCTGAAAAAAAATCATCAATTCTTATTAGGAGACCAGGAACAGAATTAAAACAAGATTCAGCGAAGACAATTTTATGTTCAATATTTATGATTATCTGATATATCAAATAATGAATCAGACTTAAAGACGCCAGTTTTTATTGCACCCTGACCTGAAGGGTCAGATAGGTCATAAACATATGGGGATAAAGTGAAAACACAAGCTCGGGTAAAGATATTAACCAATTATTCAGGATGTCTGGTCGCATTGCTCTAAGGTCGGCCAATCAGAGCTAAATAGGCATTGTTGATTGAGACCCAGACCGTCCGACCTACCAGAAAGGTGTAAGGTAACTGTTTGAACGGTCGGGAAGTGCCAGCTAATTTAGACCGGAACCCAGAGCGGGAGGCATCCACATTGACAGTATCCTCCTTCCCCTACCACCAACCTCTCAGAAGGACTTACGGACCCACATGTTTAACGTGATCGTACTCCGTGTGGACACGGCGGCAGTTTTGGCAGTGCCAGGAATCGAACCCTCGCTTACGGTGTGCAATCCCCGGCAACTAACCACTGGGCTACCACGCCCCAGCCAAAGAGGCGTTGTTGTTGAGACCCAGACCATCCGATCTATCAGAAAGGTGTAAGGTAACTCTTTGAACGGCCGGGAAGAGCCAAAAAGGCGCGCAGACCTCCGGCAAAAGAGGCGGCAACCAAAAGGTTCCAAAATGGATATACACGACTTATACGGCATAATCAATTCAAAGGGAATGAGAATTAAGAGAGATAGATATCCGCAGACATGCAAAAAACAATGAATTAGAGAATGAATCGAGATGCAAAGAGCATTCCACAGCAATGTCCTGACATAACTTCAACGTCCGATTCCTTATGATGTGAACGAAATGTCCTGACATAACTTCAACGTCCGATTCCTTATGATGTGAACGAAATGTCCTGACATAACTTCAACGTCCGATTCCTTATGATGTGAACGAAATGTCCTGACATAACTTCAACGTCCGATTCCTTATGATGTGAACGAAATGTCCTGATATAACTTCAACGTCCGATTCCTTATGATGTGAACGAAATGTCCTGACATAACTTCAACGTCCGATTCCTTATGATGTGAACGAAATGTCCTGACATAACTTCAACGTCCGATTCCTTATGATGTGAACGAAATGTCCTGGCATAACTTCAACGTCCGATTCCTTATGATGTGAACGAAATGTCCTGATATACCGAACTTCAACGGCAGATAAGTACCAGTACAAAATACTCTGATGTAAGAGTTGTGATCAATGGCCAAAGACGAAATTGGAGGTGTGTACTTACCAAATATTGTATCTGGTCTTGGATCATTTGATAATGGAATTTACCTGGTCTCCCATTTCCAAGCTCCCCAGCGAATAGAATGATAATTGTTGTAATTAATCCAATAGTTAACCAGATGTTCTTAATAAATGATTTTATTTTAAAATTAAAATGTGGTGCAGTTAATTGCAGTATTATGTTAATAAATATTTTTTACAGGAACTCGCACTGAAAATTAATATGGTGGGTTTCAGCGGCACATAACGCTAAGTGTTTTAAGGTTTCACGATTTACGATATTTAGCCATGTTTACGAGCGTTTAATTTAATAAATGCTTCGCATTATTTTTCTGTTTTGTGCACCACACTTATACAACTAATCTTACAATCACCTGTTTACATTTTGCATCCATTTTAAAATTAGGTTTTATTGTATAAATAATCAAAGTGTGATGATCATTTAAACTCAAACATATTGTAATTGCGTTGATGCAGAATATTGGTGCACAGAAAATACGCAAAAATAAAGCGGTTTTAGGATGCAAATTTGATGCTTTAACAACTTTTTTTGCAACACTTTACGACTTCTACTCACATAAACGTCTCTTGACACGTAGCAAAAGCCACTGCTTTAAACAGTCTGCATATAAAATATACCATGTCGTTTTAAGTTTTTTGAAAAGCGCGTTTTCAAACTTTATGACGGTGATAAGATTGAATGTGCATAGATACACTATAAAAAAATATGAACACGTAAGAAATTGAGCTACATCCGCAAAACTCTTATGTATGTACCTTTTGAGAAGATATGCACATGATTAGAATTTGGGATTAAAATAACGTTTTACAAAGAAATGGAAGGAGCAATAATATTACATTTTAGTAAGTGGGAAATTCTCCCATGACCAATATTCGCAAATTCATCGGACACCCCTGTTTTGAAAATGAAGTAGTCCAATTTTAAGCAAAACATGCAAGTGTCCGAATAGTTTTGATCAGATCGTGCATATGTATTTAGTATATTAGTTAATTGTATTTATTCCAGTTTAACTATCCTATGATTTACGATTTTAAATGTCAATTTCTTATACACATTGAACAAAGCTAGTTAACTATTTTATGAAAGTTACACATAATTTCCAGTTTTTTATGATGCAGGGTTATCAAATATATTTTTTCCCTTTTTCAATATCATGGTAGTCTCCTAAATGCACAAGTCACTGAAACTTTACTGGAAAGTATGCGTTAAAGCAATGAATTCACTACTTTTACAGTAAAAAAATAGGTTTTTCTTATAATAGATACTTATATTCTTTCCACAATATTGAATTTTCAACAATAAGTCGTCATTTTCATTGATTTAGCGTCATTTTTTCCATTTGGCGGCATTTTCGATAATTTGTCAACATTTCAAAAAGTCGCCAAGTTGGCGACAGTCAGCCAAATTCGTCGCTAAAATATCGCTAAGCGTTATGGATGGAGAAATAAGTTCTTCTTATAGCAGATAAATGACTATTGGCGTTCAAATACAAAAGTACTTCATCCTACACTATAAAAAAATATGAACACGTAAGAAATTGAGCTACATCCGCAAAACTCTTATGTATGTACCTTTTGAGAAGATATGCAAATGATTAGAATTTGGGATTAAAATAACGTTTTACATAGAAATGAAAGGAACAATAATATTACATTTAGTAAGTGGGAAATTCTCCCCTGACCAATATTCGCAAATTCATCGGACACCCCTGTTCTGAAAATGAAGTAGTCCAATTTTAAGCAAAACATGCAAGTGTCCGAATAGTTTTGATCAGATCGTGCATATGTATTTGGTATATTAGTTAATTGTATTTATTCCAGTTTAACTATCCTATGATTTACGATTTTAAATGTCAATTTGTGGAAACCCCCTTATTACCCAGGCGGTTTCAGAGAGTCAGAGAAAAACTGATCACTATATCGTCGATATATTTGCGAATTTTCACGATATTCCAGTGAATTTTTTATAGAAGTTACCCTACAGTATTCATTACAAAATCATAAGAAAACTATTGCTATGTTTCGCGCCTGCGAAGTAAAAACATAGTTTCTTCAAATGCTTATATCTTATCGTATATTCAATGGTTTAGTTTGCAATTGAAGTATAATATTTTTCTTAGACGTTGACACATGTTCTGCAAGTTTCGTGATATTTGATTGAAACCTATGAATATTGTAAGCAAGAAACGTGTAACAAAATCTGTTTTGTTTTTCAAGAAACATTTATATCTTAATGAATATACGTTTTTGTTTTACGAAAATGCTTATACACATTGAACAAAGCTAGTTAACTATTTTATGAAAGTTACACATAATTTCCAGTTTTTTATGATGCAGGGTTATCAAATGTATTTTTTCCCTTTTTCAATATCATGGTAGTCTCCTAAATGCGCAAGTCACTGAAACTTTACTGGAAAGTATGATTTAAAGCATGTTCAAGCATCGTCAAAGTTACAGAACACTTTACCATGTATTTGTTTAGAAATTCGAAAAACATTCTAACATCCAAAGTGTCCGGATACTTTTGATCATATAGTATATATATATATATATATATATATATATATATATATATAAGCCATGTATATATCAGTTGTTTAGAAAAAATAAATCAAAAACTAACTTGTCTAAAAAATAAGACCATAAAATTTAATTTTGAATCTTGCAAAAATTTAGTTTTCCATAATCATAGCAGATTGGGTGGATTAATATCCGAATATAAATATTTTACAGTTCTTACAGTGTTAATTCAAATGTTGAAATTAATCAAATTATCTTAAAAATTGGCTTTATACATCATATTTGATAATTTGCCTGAGTTAAATGTATATTATAGGTTTGATCCTCAAAGAAAACCCTAATGGAAACGACTAATGCATCCATTTGTATAGTTAGCATAAGTAAGTTTAATTTTAAATTGTTGAACTTCTCAAGATGTTAAGTAAGTTTAATATTTAGAGAGAATCGCATCACCTGATATATGTAAATCTAAAAGGTAATTTGACGCGAAATCAAGCACTTATTAAATTTAAATATCTACAAATAATGTCAGTTTATCTAAGTAAATATTTGTATTTCTAAAAGTAGAAGCATACGAAAACTTATACACAATTCCCAAACACCATTACTAAAACATCAATATTTAAGTATAACTTCAATATCATTTCGTACCAAACATTACCTTAGAGATCAGTTAACGTAAACTTCAAACTTGGCCTTTCCATAAATGGGTGGTTTTCTGAGACATTTGTCAGATATTTTCTCACAATTTTGAAACTTAAGTTGCGTCTTAATCCCAAGAGGGATAGATAAGGAAGGATAGCCAATTCCCCTTAAACTAAGTTAAGGTAATATTCAAGAATTTATTGTGAAAATAATGTTAGAAACAAACTTTGGTAACAGATAAGGGTTTAAAAACTATTGCAAATTATGGATTTGTATTTGAAAGTGCTGCTAAGATATATATATTTATAAACGAGACATGAATGGAACGCTGAAATTTCAATACCAGCTAGTTCTTTAAGTAAAATACAGAATAGATAAAAATAAATAAGCATACGTACTTTTCCGAAATCTTTTGGATTTCCTTCTTTAGTGCAAGAAGTCTTAACCTGGTCGACAAAATAAGCTAACGACAATGGCTATTGAAAATGGCTAAACAACAGAGCGCAGTATAGTAGGACATTATAGAAGAAGGAAAAATAAAACACATTCAAAAAACAAAAAAATTAAACTTGGTCATGCCTTACCTCGAACTATGGAGTCACTAACTGATCATTAACCAGGTTACTAAATATTTAGTCATATGAAAATCTGCAAAGGAATCTAAATCGGAAACTGAAGAAATTTTTTGAATAATAGAGGCAGAAGAAAAATCAAGCAATGATTTGTCGTCAAAATATAGGTGGCGCACTCATATTGGAATCTGTCGTTTATGCATTTTTTAGTTTGACCAACATACTTTTGCGTTTATTTTGACGTTCAGGTCCAAATTTGTTCATTAAAGAAGGAAATTAAAGTAATTTCCGAAACTTATGTATGCTGATTTTTCTTTACTATTTACGCTGCAGTTTATGTTGTTGTTGTTGAAACCCAGACCGTCCGACCTACCAGAAAGGTGTAAGGCAGTTTATGTTGTGAACCAGTTCATTATAAATTGTGCGCAAGTGATTATACCAAAATATTTTTATTTCCTTACAATTGTAATTACTTTTAATAGCGTACATAGATTACTGTTAAAAATAACATTACTATATAAAATTACACCCAACTTGATATAGTGATTAATAAGAAGAAAGTTCTGTGGAATCACATTCATAGGGCAATATTAACGGAGATGAGCCGGAGAATTATTTTTCTTATAATGTATGTCTAGCACAATAATGTATGCCTGTTATACGATAGCGCGATTTCGCTTCCTGTTATTGCCACGATCTCAATATGCAATTTGATAGTTAATGCCAATGTACATTATTAATATACGTAAATATGGAAATTTTTATAGCCGTAATAAATGCACCAATTTACGTTTTATAAAATATTTTACAGCACAAATCACTGCAGTATACACGTGGTGAAATTGAATATGCAACATAAAGTTTTGGAAAGAAGCCGGCCCAGTAGACGTGATATATAAGGCAAGTGTTTCCGCGTGTTCTCTTGACTGCTGGGTTGAGGGTTCGATTCCCACCTGAGGCCATGGATGCTGTGGTATCCATTTAGGGTGTAATGTGGTCCGCACCCCATGGTGCTCCTAGGTAACTCCATATAACGGCAAATCAAGGTTTACCCAAAAATGGGTGATTTATTAATTAATATTAGCCTGAAAATTATGGACAAGGCAGATTTGGAAGTAAATAACACAGAATAAAATTTCGAGACCAAAATGAAACATTCATTGTGAGAAAACTGATTTGCATGCCTGCACTAGTACAGAATGACTCTTAATTTGTTAACGATGCATTTCGCTACCGGTCACGGTATTGTATCTTATGGATAACGCATACAATCTTGGTTTACTTTTCATCAATGCTTACTTAACACGTAAAACATGCTTCACCATTTTCGATGGACCTGTAGTTGATTTACCTCAGAGGTACCAACTTCGAAAAACATCAATATTGCAGCAAACATTTTCGACAAATCATTGCTAGTCGGACATACAATAGTGGCCGTAGTTAAACTTATCAGCAAATTAGATCATCATCACATTGATTAGTCATCGCTAACTTAGGATTGTGCCTGCTATTCACAAATACATTTCTGAACAAATCGTTAGACAGCAATGTTATTTCGACTATCATGTGTCTCTATACGTGTAGTTGACTACCCTGTTTTGAAAATGATGCTATGACTAAGCAGTTTTGCCATTTATCTCTAGCCCCTTGAGCATAAAAATCGAATAAACTAAAGTAAAAAAAAATCTAATGTGGGCAACACATGACTTTCCTTATATAATGCAATGAATTTACTACTTTTACAGTAAAAAAAGAGGTTTTTCTTATAACAGATACTTATATTCTTTCCACAATATTGAATTTTCAACAATTAGTCGATATTTTCATTGATTTAGCGTCATTTTTATCCATTTGGCGATATTTTCGTTAATTTGGCAACATTTCAAAAAGTCGCCAAGTTGGCGACAGTCATCCAAATTCGTCGCTAAAATATCGCTAAGCGTTATGGACGGAGAAATAAGTTGTTCTTATAGCAGATAAATGACTATTGGCGTTCAAATACAAAAGTATTACTCAAACTACCTTTTCTCATGAATGGAACGAGCTAGATCCACGAGAATGATATCACCCAATTTATCGCATGATATTACATATGAAAAGTGAACATGTTTCTCAACAGTTAATATATTTTTTTAATTTATGGGATTTTTTGGTAAATTTATTTGAAAAATATGTAATATCTCGAGAACGGTTCATGCTAACGTTCTAAAGTTTATGTCAATCGTTTTCTAAAGAAAAAGAAAAATTACATAAGAAATGTCTATTTGCGTAACTCTATTAAAGGTTTTTGATTTTTTGATGATTTTTACAATATTTCACTCGAAAATTTAGGGGGGTTCTGAGCATTCGATTGTGTTTAAGAGTAATGGGCTTCCAGTATTCACGGATTGTGATTTGTGTACCAAATTTCATTTGAATCACTCCATTCGTTCGTGAGATATCGTCTCCACAGACTCACTGACACACACACACACACATACTTTCACACACACACACACATACAGACATCACCCCAAAAATGCTTGATTCGTGATCAAGGATGCTTGAAATGTGCTCTCCCGTCGAAAACTCGAATTCGAATTTTCGACCCCGTCACAATAATTTCTTATACATTATGTATATAAGGAAAGTACTAAAAATCTCCTCTTTTCATGACTTCAGCCCAAATAAAACATACGCACTAACGTAACCGGCTGCTATTCATGATTTCAGCCTTCCATTAAAAAATGCAGACATTAAGGATAGTCTCCTTCGATAGCGAACTTGGAAGTTTAATTAACGCAGAATTGCATTTCACAATAAAATAGAATTAAGATCAGGTTCTTTTTATTATTATCTATAAAAATCTATTAACTCTGTTGAAGTTTGAAAGAAAACGCTGATCAAATCTTCAGATTAGTAGATTTAAGTTGATAGCAGTATTAAATATTGAGTTCCGTATGTCAAGAAATGGGAGCTTTTGTTCAGCGTAACCATATCTATTGTTCAATTTATGTTTTGTTTTTCTGTAAATAATTAAAAATATTAGAAATACACTCAAACTGCTGTTACAATGTAAAACAAATCTTATCTTCAAGATCTATAACACCATGAGACCTGCAATGCTTATCAAAATATTTGAATTCAGTAATGTTCGACTTCACATGTGCATTGGTGCTAACGGAAGACATATGAGCAGGCTATACATTAAATTCCTAAGCATATAAGTGTTGTCTATTTTAGCATTTCTGAATATGATAGTCATTCATCAATAATCATATTCTTAAAATAACTGCTTTCTGTAACAGCTTTATAGTCAATTACTTACTACTCGTTAAACCATGCTCTTCCACTTTATAATTGGTATTTGTGGTCTATCTTGTTTTATTGCCGAAGTCGAAAACGAAGTTTAAAAAGTTAAATTATCCACAATTTGTCAATCAATCTCTTCAAACTTCTTTTCAATATCTGTTATTTCATCTAGGACTGCTACTTTACCATAGATAGACCTAAAATGTACACTAAAGGACCATTCCTTACAAAGCTATTTGGGTGCTTAAAGGCTTTCTTAAAAACACTATGTTTATCGATATATTTTTACTGTATTACACTATACTATATTGATATGGTGTTTTTTTCTTCATAGAAATGTTTCGTACATTTTAAACACCAACCATGTCCGAAAAAGTTATTTAGAATTTTACGTAAAATCTGGTATCGAAATTTATTATTGTCTTTTATATACAAATGCATTGTATCCAGTGATAAGATGACTAAGAAATATGGGTGTACTTTAATAAGGAGTGCCACACTATTAAATATAACTTTGGAGGAAAAATCGAATTCAACATGCAGTATGACGATGATCATTAAGTTATTTCCTACTCTAACAGACAAGATTTTATTCTCAGAACACTTTTCTGTTTTGTATCTATGTCGTAATTGTTATTTTTTCGAATACAAATGTTTTAACAACTTTTTTCAGTGTTAAATTCCATTGTTTCATGTCAATATAGGATCTTTCATAACGTCCCTTGTGGTATGTCACCATGCTCAGTGTTTCTTTCAGGCCTAACTCCGGGTGGGCTTCGCCCTCTCCGGACACATTTTATGTTAACCTATTTATGCTATTATATATATTTATATAGGGCAAATAGAAACATGCCCCTCCCCTAAAATTTCATTCGCCCCTCCAGCCATAAATACCAGAAAAAACAGTGACCATGTGTTGATTATTTTACGTAATTCCGGTCCATTTTCCTGAGAGTTAATTAACTAATTAATTACAATTAATTAATTAACTAGAATCAATTGAGGTAAATTTTTACACCGTATTTATTTTCCTCTAACGCAACACTTTTAAGCATGATATGCAGAGAAAAACTATATAAATACAGACAACAATAAAGAAAATATGTTACCATTGAGTGTTTAAATAAACTGTCAACCCAAAACAATGCCAGAAGGTTTATAATTTTTTTTTTATGAAATATAAATAAACAGCACGAATATTTACCTTTCACTATCAAATAATCTTTTTATTTGGTTAACTTACTTAATTAACATTAAAATGCTATCAACTACCTAAACTATAAACTATTAACTATATGTTTCGCAATAGACCAGAGTGCTGTGAAATACTTAAATTTCTAGGAATAAGAGTTCGAAACATACGAATTGCAAAAGTTCTACCTATTTCTATGTGTATTCGTTGACTGTGTCCACATATATAATTTAACGACGATAAATGCATTCACACACATACACACGCACAATGAAATCCAATAATTTGTATTTTAATCATTGTTCTAGGATTAATTTCCCTATATGCATAATCTGATGTATAAGGATGGTATTGTGACAGGATCAAAAATTCGAATTCGATTTTTCGACTGAAGAGAACGTTTCTAGAATGCCTAAACACGAATCAAAATATTTTTAAGTGATGTGAGTATGTGTGTGCAAAATATGTGTGCGTGTGTGTGTAAGTATGTGTGTGCGTGTGTGTGTGTGTGTGCGTGTGTGTGTGTGTGCGTGTGTGTGTGCGTGTGTGTGCGTGTGTGTGTGCGTGTGTCTGTGCGTGTGTGTGTGCGTGTGTGTGTGTGCGTGTGTGTGTGTTTGTGTGCACGCGAGCGCGTGTGTTCTTGTGCTTGCGTGTGTGTGTAAGTACATGTGTGTGAGCGCGCGTGTGTGTAAGTATATGTGTGCGTGCGCTTGTGTGTCCATGAGTATGTGGGGACGATATGTCACGAACAAATGAAGCGATAAAATACATTTAGTACGAAACTTACAGTCAGTGAATACTTGAGTCTTATTGTTTTTAAACGCAATCGAAAATTCGAAAACAGACAGAAAATTATCATGATTATTTTCTGCCTGTTTTGAAAAAACTTTTCTTTTAATCCTTTGCAATAATCCTCGTAATATTCTTCTTTACGAATCCCTTTTCGTTTATATTTACCGGGCCTTGATTTGTAATTTTGATCCCATTCTGACTTTACGTTTTGCCTGACGACTCCTTCTCGACTCATGCAATTCATGCCCCTTCACAGTTACCTTTGACTCCTTTTTTAACATTTTTTGTATTTGCAGTTTTGTCGCATTTGTGTTTTGCTTGTAATTGACCAGCTTTGAATAATAGGTGCATGTTTATTTATTTGGATTGTAGAGATTTATTATTAATTAATAGCCTTGTACATTATCAGCTTATTTATGCAAATTTTGCAGTGTTTTTGGTCGCTATATATGAATGATTGAATGTTTTACATCTTATGTTGCCACTGATGAAGGGCGCTTATACGCTTCAAAGCTCTCTGGCTTTTATAACTATTTTGTACGTCTTTTAGGAAGTTCTGTAAATGGCCTTCATATTTTAATTTGTGTTGTGTCTTTGTGTTTTATTCAAGTTTAACTAGACGGGTTACCCTCTGGATTGTATCTAAGTAGATTAATTGTCATAAAATAAAACTTTTCATAATTAGTACTGTAAGATTTTAACTCATGGTACTTATTATCAAAGATTATTATTTAGGGCTACAATGCATATTTCAAAGTATCTAAACACTTATAAGTCTGCCCCTATTGCCACTGCTTCACAATTTCTATAAAGATATAATTAGCCCACCAGCGTTACATCTGCATTTACCCAATTTTATTCCAACAGAAATTTTGTTTTTCAAGTTAGGAAGCAATTGTGAAATTAGCCCATAAATATATTTCAATTGGAGCCATGTTTTAAGGGCGGCATAAATGCACATGTTTTTCTCTCGTCATTGATACATACACTGTGTTTCACAAAGGACTCCCTAACTTTGAAATGAAAAACTCGGAAATGGTGATCGATAGAAGACTGAAACAAGTGATATGTTTATTGGGAAAGCCATAAAAATCTGATACCAAAGTTTCAAAATTAGTTATAAATGTTGTTGACAGATGGCGCTGTACGCTGTAGTCGCAATATAGATCCCTATAAAGAGTGCTCTGAAACACAGAGCGATCAATCTTTGGACGGTTCGGCTGTTGAAACGGGAAAGGAGGTTAGCGTACTGAAGGAAGTGGATGAAGTCATGTATTCCGTGGGGCAATGTGTTTTTCTGGTACTCGAGAATCACCGGTTAAATCACGGTCCTACAGCGACAAGGCGCAATTTTCAATCCTTATTTAAAGTTGCCAAAGATCCTGATGTGAAAACAATTCGCCAGCTTTTCGACAAATTTTAACGGACAGGCAGCGTAGCTGATGAGTTAGTGGGACATGTTGGCCCCAACCAATCTGAAGTTACATATGAAAATATAGCGGCAGTTGCTGTAGTTATTCAATCTAATCCGAGGAAATCCAGCCGAAGAGTTGCAGCTGAATCCAGATTAACGCCATCCAGCACGTACAGAATCCTGAGAAACACCCTAGCCATGTTTCTATTCAAGATCCAATGTCACCAAGCCATAACAGTTTCAGCTGTGCGACAAAGAGAAAAGTTCGTGAAAGATGTGCTAGCCATGATTGATGGTGATGGATTTGATGTTGGCTGCATATGATTCACAGATGAGGCCTATTTTCATCTGGATGGTCCCATGAACAGAGGAAACTGACGTTTTGGGGGTAATGAAAACTAGCATTTGTATCAAGCACAACAAAATTCCCCAAAAGTTACCGTTCGGGTTGCAGTATCGAGCAAGGGCATCATTGGCTCTTTTTTCTTGCAAGAAGCGATTACTAATGAACGGTACATTGCAGTTTTATAACAATTTGCCACTACACTACAAGGGTTGAAGGATTGCCCAGGCACTTCGTGGTCTATGCATGATAGGGCCCAACCACACCGTACCCCAGCCGTTTTTGCCTTTTTTTTAGGAATACTTCGGTAATAGAGCCATTGCTTTGAACTATTCCACATTTATAGAACAGGCATGTATTGGTCTCCATATTCACCCGATCTTTCGCCCTGCGACTACTTCTTGTGGGGAACATTGAAGGATACTGTTTTCCGCAACAATCCTGCAGCGCTGGATATGCTTGAAGAGTTGATCTATCAGGCATGTACGTCCATTTCTGTTGACACACTACAGAAGGAGACTGCCAATTTCATTAGTAGTTTGCGCCATCTGTGTGCTGTACAAGGTGCACATTTTGATGTGATTGCAACGACTGTTTTACCAAGAACAGTCTCACCACTATTTATAGACTATTTCTCGGACTCCATGCTACGACTACAGCGTAGAGCGTCATCTGTCAGCAACATTTGTAACTAGTTTTGAAACTTTTGTATCAGATTTTTACGGCTTTTCCCAAAAACATATCACTTGTTTCAGTCTTCATCGATCACCGTTTCCGAGTTGTTTCATTTCAAAGTTAGGGAGTCCTTTGTGAAACACTCTGTAACATCTAATAGATATTCCATTAACTATGCTAGTTTTGGGGAAACCCTGCACAACGGAATTCGTGACTATGGACGAGGCCATAGCACACATGCAATTACATGCAATCTATTCAAGTTTTTATAAATGTGATGTCAAGTTCTTAATAAAAGTGATTTCATTATTCACCGCTTAATTTCTCTAACTGTTTAGTTTATAATTTTCAGTTCAAAAAACTCATTTGATATGCTAGTGAGTTCTAATAAAAGTGAAATCCAGTAACCGATGTTGGTTGCTAGAGTACGAGTATGATCACAGACTGCAACCTTCTAATTCCTTCAATCGACGGATATTATAACTATAAGTCAGTTAGTACATTAGTGTACTTTTAGCACTTCCCAACACTCTTTAAAAGTGTTTATGATTTTAGTTATTCTGTCTGTCTGTCCGTTCATACGATAACTGCAGTAAAAAAATAATCTAACTGCCGTAAGCCCACAACTTTAATGCTATCACATAGCACACAAGATGTAAACAAATCAAGCGATTGAAATTGATTTGTATAAGAATTGCTGATTTTCTTCAGGCAAATTTATTTAGCTCTGGAGTCTGGAATATAAATGATTGATTTTTCATAGACAGGCAAGCGATTTACATTTTGATGACGTCATTTGAATAAAGTTCATTTTGTGTAACAAGCTTTGTCTTTTTCGATGTGATAATTTAAAAAAAGTATCAGCGCTGAATGTATCACATTTTAAAAATGTTTAAATAACATTGCATTTCGGTTAGAAAGTGTTTCATAATCAATCCTTTATGCATGATTGATCCTTCATGTTATCTATTTTATCTACTTTATAACATGTTAACAAAATACTTAATAACAGATTTAATTCTATGGCAACGCGGCAATCGCGATCCTAAGACTCCAATAAGTCTTACTTTATTTAATAGAATGACTTCCTGCGTAAGTGATGCATTCATCACTAAATTAATCCAATTCAATTGAATTCTCCTTGTCCCATTTATTCTCCAAAGTGTTCTTAACACAGAAAATTCGTGGTCCACTTTCGTATAATCCACAGAGGATTGCGACACAAAAGGCTTTAGCAGACTTGCTAATTCCTGTCTTTAATCTTACATTCTGTAGGATAGATTAAGAAATGTGTGTGTTGGTTTAGCATAGCGGTATCTTTACTATGTCATGCTAATATATAGCGAAAAGTTGTATTATAATGTATATTTTCCAATTCTATATTTTAAAGGAAAATCTATTTATATGACATGCACTGTTTACACATTTCGAACTACACATACTCCAGACACACACACATACTCCAGAACAATATTGTTCATTTTACTGTCTATGTGTGCGCTGTGAAAACAGTAAAATACAAACAAAAATACTAGCAGCGACTACTCGCCTTTGCCCAAGATATAAAATAAAAATCTCTAGTTAAAATTACACAGGAACATAGCCAATTCTCTAACAACAATGTTTTAACTAAACCACGCTTTAACAATACGCTCCCTTAGAACAAAAAGCCGCCGTGGATTCGTAATGCACCCAAAATAAACACGCTTAAGCGCATCTGTGCCACATTCACTGTTCGGAAATTATACGTCAAAAGTAAAATATATTCGGGAATTATACGTCCAAATTATACGTTTAGCACTTGCAATTATGATACGCAGTCTTAATAACTCGAGCTAAGAAGTATAGTTTTAAAGCTAAGCTCTAGCATAAATAGAAGCTGAGATATGATCAAAATAGTGAATAGTCTTGAATTACGAAGAGACGATATTTATTACAATATTGGACAAGCGGACCTGTAAATGCACTATAAGGGATACTGGTGTTTTCTCATTTTTAACACTTTACAACAAAGTTGAAAAGTGTTTATGACTTTGTTCATTCTGTCTGTCCGTTATCACGATAACTGTCGTAAAAATGACTTACTCAAAATGAAATTTTAGTATGTTGCTCAGACGGTCTGTAGGCCCTATGGTAATATAAATGAATAATATCACCCAATTAGTTTTGGATTGAACCCAGGTTGAAGAAATGAAATACAGTAAACCCTATGGGACCTAATTTTTCAAACATTTTTAAGCGGATTTAAAATTCACAAATTGCTTCGAAAAATTTAGGTCAAATTATCTCATAAAATATATAAACAAAATTTCAGAAAATACATTCAGTAGTTTTTAAAATAAAAATTAAAATAATAATTACACCACTTATATGAAGCGATCCCGTGACCATTATATGAATATATCACGTGACCCACTTCAAAATGAAATATGGCATCCATCTTGTCGCAAAATCGTGATTTTTAAAGTTCTTTTTAATTCATATTGAGTGTTGTATCCGTCCTAAAACCGCTTTAATTTTGCTTAAATTCTGTGCATCTACATACTGAAACAACGCAATTACAATATATTTGAATTTAAATGATCATCCAAATTTGATTATTTCTACAACGAAGTCTATTTTTCACTTATGTAAAATGTAAACAGCAAAATATGTAGAATGAGTTGTACAAGAATTGCTGCATTTCTTTAACGCAAAATTATTTAGCTCATGGAGTCTGCATAGCTGATATGAATGAAATATTCATTGATTTTACAGAGAGAAAGACGATTTTTTTCTATGAACTTTTAAACATAGAGTTTAGTTACTTGTAGCTCCATGGTCTTAAGTTTTAAATAAAATAAATTATTATAGTATTTTGATGAATGAAATGCTGTTTTTATAAAGAGAGCCAGGCATGTTATTTTTTCTATGGCGTCATTTGAATGAATTTCAGTTGTTTTCGATGAAGTCTTCAAATATAATAAATTATTTTAGTATTATGATAATTTTAAAAATATTACCGGGGATTGTATCGCATTTTAGAGATGTTTAAATCAGGCAATTTATATTTCGATGCTGTTATTTGAATGAAGTTCATTTTTTTCGATGAAGATTTAAGTTTTCACATATAATAAATTAATGTAGTGTTGTGATAATTTTTTAAATATTACCGAGGAATGTATTGCGTTTTAGAGATGTTTAAATAAAATTGCATTAAAATTGGAAAGTGTTTCATAATCAATGCTTTAAGCATGAGTGATCTTTATTGTTTATAAATGCTTTCAGTACTCATGCTATATGTCGGGAGTCCAGACCGTCCGACTCGTCCTGGGACATGAGCAGTAATTTGGACGGCTGGAAAAATCCATGCTAAAAAATCCATGTAAAAGTTTTCAACGTTCTACCCTGGTTTTATCGAACGCGATCTCTAAAATTCTCCTATGACAAAATGCTGGGTGTTTCAATTTCTTTTTCTGTAGTTTCAGTACCTGAGCTATATGCGAAGCCTATTTCATTAATGTGGCACGCCTGGAAGTTGCTTAGAATTTTAGAACATAAATACATACATACAAATTGGGACTTTCAGACAGCGTACCCCAGCGTAGTTGGTCTTGCTTTTTTATGCTTCTGCAATTTGTTTTATACACGTACTTCCAATTTGAAAGTTTATTTAAATTCCATACAAAATTATTTCACGTATCTTTCTTCAGATGGGTGGAATTTTCAATATAAATAATATGATTTCGGTATGAAGTATAGGTATAAAGAAGTTCGACTGAAAATAATCGAGATAAATAGAAATTAGTCTAAAACTCGATGTAATTATCTGCAATATTGATAAAGGTATTTGCAATAAAAGTAACGCTAAAAACTGCCAAAATAAGGAAAAACGAAATCTGATTTTCCTTCGATTTGACGAAACGATGAATTTTCTTCGATTTCTGACTCACGCTGTAGGGGCGGACTTTAAAATGAAACAAAGCTTCGCATAAAACATATCGTTGCCTTGCTATTTGTAGCTGATATTGTAAGCCCAAGAACAGCTGCAAATAACATTTTAAAAGTTTTCGAAAGGAAAATATTCCCGATATGTTATTAAACAATAGCTCGTTTAAAATTGCAGATAATTGCACCGAATTCATAATTTATCCCAGTTACTCTATAGCGTAACTTTTTGTAATTGATTTTTTTTCGGGGGGTGGTGCTCAACACACCCTATAAAAATATAGAACTCTTATTTTGTTTAAATTACCTCTATCGCAAAAATTATACAAAATATTTTAACATTTAATTTAAACAAACTTTCGTCTTGAAGCAAGTAACCACATCAGAGCACCCTTCAAAAGCTGAGTGCTATATTGCTATCTCAACATCGCACTAACAAATGGATTTGCTACACATTAGATGTGGGGTTACGTGTCATGAGACACAGGCGCCCCGTAAAGAATCGTCTTGGCTTGGCTAAACCAATTGACGACAAATGAGGTCAACTATGCTGAAAGACCCTATATATAAGAAACTCGTAAACCACCTGAATAACTTTAAACACCTGAATTCTGTAGAACACTTGAATAAGTCAGAAAATTTTATAATTTGCAGAAAAATATCTTTTGATAACCTCAAAACGAATTATTCTTCTGTTTGAAGTTTTGTGTTCATACATTATTACAAATAATACAACGTGATCCATTCTTCTGCAAATCGCCTGATTGCAACACGAATTATTCGAAATTTAAAATCTTCATAATTTTATTTTACACTAGCAGCATACCCGTCCTTCGTACGGAGTATATAATATAAAAAAACTTATAATTCGCAATCATGTGCAAATTCTGATAAAATATTAAATTTATTGCTCATAAAGAGAAGTTTAAGAATATCTGTTCTCACTATGCAAAATTATCTTCACGGGCAAATCTGAAGAATAAAATATCTTGGCCCCTTTTGTAAACAAATTCACACACACAAAAAAAAGAATTGATTCAATATATGCAACCACGTACTACTTATATTGTCGCAAATTAGAAAATATGCCAGTGTGTTAGTAGAAGCTTAAACATATTGGAATATGAGTCTTAAAAATATTTACCAAAATAAAAAAGTTGACGTAATAAATTGAAAGTATCAAAAATCCCCGTAATCTTAATACCAGAAGGTCGTAATTGATTCCAATATATGCCAATATATATAAAAATTTTGCCAATATGCCTGTACTACTTATATTCTCGTAGATTAGAAGATATACCCGTGCATTTGTAGAAGATTACTTGTACAACGTACTATATATGAGTTTCAACAATTTTCGTCATAATGAAACAATAGCATAATTTGAAAATATCAATAATTCCTGAATCAACTGTCCCCGAAATATCAATAATAATGATGTTTAAACCTGAAGACCGTAATTGATATTATCCAGTCAAAAATGCAATGTCAATGAAATTTATTTTATATACATATTTTTATTAGATTTAATAAAAATCGTATGACACATAACACATTGGATCCGTTGCTAAGCGACATGATATCATCTGCTTCAAATAAATTGATGGAAATCATGTCGTTTGAATAATGTGATCTCCATGGAAGGTTTGGCGACATTTTCGTCTCCATGATATTTTTATGGATTTACAAATATTTTTATCAATTTAGTGATATTAAAAAAATTAGTTAAATGTGTTACTAAGTAGGATGGATGGACTGACCGACAAATGCTACAGAAACATCATTTCAGTACTCTATTCTAAAAAAACAAATTTAATTTCATTGATTTGGGTCATTTTTATCAATTTGGAGATATTTCCTCTAATTTGGTAAAGTTTGAGAAAAGTTACCAAGTTATTTAGATATATTCCGCTAAATTCGTAGCTTTAAATTTGCAGATTTGAAGAATAAAATATCTATATCCCGTCTGTATATATACTAAATGAAAACACTAAAATTGTATTAGAAGATACATACATCCGTTCTACTCTTTTTCTGCTTCAACAATCGGCTAAATGAATTTATTGGGTAAACACAATATATGAGTTTATTAGCTAAACACAATATATGAGCTTTGAAACCTCTTTGCTAAAATAAATAAAAGTGTGATGTGCGCAGTTCGCAATATATATAATTAAAAGAACAATCAAACCGTTCATTTATTATGAGTTTATTAGCTAAACACAATATATGAGCTTGAAACCTCTTTGCTAAAATAAATAAAAATAATGTACGCAGTCCGCAATATATATAATTAAAAGAACAATCAAACCGTTCATTTATAAAATATATTTTTACATCCATTTATTTATTATACAAATAGAAAAAATAATAATAATCATTAACAAACACATTTAATTCCATTCCTTTGCCGAGCAGCATGATATAAGATAGAATCTTCCTCATAAAATGCGAAATTAAATAACCATTTTAATTTCTTTATACTTCTAATCGTTGTTTAAAAGCTTGTGAAATACATGGAGGTTAATACATGTAAAAACATGGAGGTAGATTTTTCCATTTAAATTCATGTTTCAAACAATTCATGCTTTCAGATAGTGACTATTTAATGCAAAAATCCTGCATCAAACTCAAAAATAAAGTTTTAATTGCCTTTGACGCTTTAAACAAACGATTTTTATCCTTTCCGTTTGGATAAACCACGGAGTTGGAAAGTAGAACTCCTATAAAAAAAGTTCAGTTTTTCAATAATATCTCGACAACCCCTGGTCTTAGAAACTTGAAACTTGGGCAAAATTTACGGGGGGCTATTTCAAGGCCACCCACAAAATTTGATTAAATTCGGTTCAGCCGTTCTCTCGTGATGTTAAGACAAACGAAAGTTTGGTTTTTTACTAATATCTCGAGAACCACTGGTCGTAGAAATTCCAACTATAGACTAAATTTTAAGTGGGACTATTTCTAGGCTACCCACAAAATTTCATCAAATTCGGTTTAGCCGTTCTCCCGTGATGATGGGACAAACAGACAGACAGACAGACAGACAGACAGACAGATTTTCAATTTTATTTATATAGATAGATGGAGGGTAATATGATTCTCGGCAGACTAATATTAGTTGTTCCATTCAGGAAAGACTATACTTTTTATAATAGTTTTATATTTTGACGCCAAAGATTTCGCCAATTATTATTTATTTCACGGAATAATAATTTAATGTTTGAATTAACATTTTAAGCGCAAGCATGAATTCTGTTTGGAAAAAAGTTGGCAAAAGTGCCTAATTTCAATTTACGTGGCATTAATTCAATGACTAAAACATCGTGCTGTGGATCTTACATAAATCATAACTTCGCAGTGAAAGAAGTAAATTAGTTGCATTACACAGGAAAGACCATGTGCTGACCTCATCAGATTTTTTTATAATGTCTAAAAAATATATTTTAAAACATCTAATATAACTAACTTTTACTTTCCTTTTGAGGTTTACTGAAAACAAATTTAAAATGTTTTCTCTTTGAAACCGAAAAAATAATATATTTCTGTTTGTATCCGATGTAAATTCCCAGTTATTGGAAATAGTTTCTGAAATCCCCAGCTAATCAACCCCCCCCCCCCCCCCTCAAAAACACGCAGTCAATTCAAGAACTCGAAAAACTCTGAAAGGAGATAAAACTTTCAGTGGTAAGACCGAATCAATACCCCTGATGATTATCCACCCCCAGATGTGTGATCCATCATTGCAAGTGGGCACACATTATCATCTTGTGTTGAAAGAAAACTTTCGCGAGAGGCCTTATGTTTTTTCTCTCTACTGTGGAAAAAATTCCTTCATGGTTCTAGAGGATGATTTCTCGATAACGACAGTCACTGAATTTTATCTAAATTTGTAATAAAGAGTGTTTTCCGGACATTTGCATACCACTTTCCTTAAATGGATATTTTTTTTTTGGAAAACGTAGTTTATGTGGAGGTTGTCAGTTTGACAAACCTCCACATTTGATTAACAAAATTGTTTAACAGGAGGATATAAGTTATTTTCTTAAATATAATATAAGGTGTGGTGATAATTTTTATAGGGATAGTGAAAGGTGTGATGATAATTTTTATAGAGATTGTGAAAGGTGTGGTGATAATTTTAATATTTATCGGTTTTATTGAATATTGTAAATGCTGTCAGGAAAACCTCAAAACTCTTCAATTTTACTTTAGTGAGAGACTATCCACTAGTACATTTTAATTAGTCCGATCATATAAGACTCAATTATTATCTGTTGAAAATGATATTGCATTGTTATTTAATTATAGTACAACTTACGTTTCCATTTACAAAAATTATCGTTATGAATTACAAAATTAACTACTTTAACAATGAGAGACCTACTTTATATTTTTAAGACCAAAGTTTTATTAGTTCAGTACCAGAGTGAAGATCAATTCGCTTTGTTAACTTGAAAGTAAAAATATGTCAATTACTCTATTTATGAGCACATAGAAATCAGTACATACCTCCAACTGCATGGGATTTGTTGACACTAGTTCTGCACCACCATGGCATTGACTTAGTTGTATAAGTAACACCAATTTGGATTTTTTAACACCTTTTTTGCTCTTTCTGACAATTTCAACCTCTCTACTTTACATCTCGAGTTTTTCTTCCAGTCTGGTCTATTTTTTATCTTGTCTTATCACTCTTTTTTTTACTGTCGGTTTAATAATCTAATTTATTAAAATCCCTGGTCTATAATTTTTATCTCGTATAAGGATTAGCATAAATGACCGTTAAGCGGGATCCTGGTTTATATTATTAGTTTCCATTTGTATTCTTGGCTGAATTTCAGTCTCATGTTGCACAGTATTATATGCAATCAATTCTAAATGCATGCTGCTAGAGGATTCATCAAAATACGCTGCTCGAAGTATTTATCAGAACTCACTGCTAGGAGAATTCATCAAAATCTGTAGCTAAGAGGATTCATCAAAATTTGCAGCTAAAAGAATTCTTCGAAATATGCAACTATGCGGATTCATCAAAATATGCAGCTACGATGATTCATCAAAATCTACAGCTAGGAGGTTTCGCCAAATCTACAGCTAACAGGAATCATCAAAATTTGCAGCTAGGAGGCATTTCGAAATCTAACCATTGCGTTTCCAGTGAAGCAATCAGCACTAGTAGATCGCTGTCGAGATTCTTAGCACTAAAAAAGAGTCCGATCAACCACTAATTCCGTTCGTCCTCCAGTTCTAGTTATTACTCACTGAAGTCTTATTTTTTTCAGATTTTTCAGAAGTTATTTGCTGCTAAGAGGCAAAAGTTTTGTTCATATTGACATGTTCTATAATTTATATCAATAAGTTATCCAAGTTCTATGTTCTTTCATTTTGCAAGAAATGTTACGCAATACAAATAAATTCCAGTAGAGTAAATAAATTGCAATAAATTCTTAATATACTCTTTAACTGGTCACGGACCCGTTTTAGATTACTTATATTACTGCTATATTAAATAAATTTCTAATTACATGTGCACTCCCTTTTGGCGATATTGATCATTATTTCCTTATACCCATACTAAAAATTTCATTTATCTATACCATCTCCTGCTAATCAATCATTATTGTTTAATGGTATTTGCAAAAATAAAAAATCTTTCAACAGAATAAAGAAATGTATTCGTATTGAAAAAAGGATTTAAGTGCATTGAATTACTGATTTATGAACTGCATATGATTTTATCTTCTGATCAATGGAACATGGGTAAAATTTTTGCACTGTTGAATCATTTGTATAATGTGTTTTTGGCTTTCCTTTTTAGTTTTTATTATTTCTTTCGACTATTTCAAGACTTTCATTCAAAAATTACTACATTTTGTATCATGTTATTTATTTGTATCATTTTTGTATTCAATAACGTTTTGTATGTCTATGTATATTGTCTATGTCTATGTATATTCTCTATGTATATCTATGTAAATTGTCTATGTCTATGTATATTCTCCATGTATATCTATGTATATTGTCTATATATGTCTATGTCTTGTTCTTTTGTGTTTTTCCCGGTATTCCTTTGTAACTGCTCTACGCTCGTTGGATAAGCTGTACTACCTGGGTAATCTATATAAATAAAATTGAAAATCTGTCAGTATGTCTGTCTGTCTGTCTGTTTCTTTGTCTCATCATCACGAGAGAACGGCTGAACCGAATTTGATGAAATTTTGTGGGCAGCCTTGAAACAGCATCACTTAAAATTTAGTGCATGTTTCAAGTTTCTAAGATCTGATGTTGTCTAGATATTAATGAAAAACGAAACTTTCATTTGTTTCATCATAACGGCAGAACGGTTGAACGGAATTTAATGAAATTTGGCGTATAACCTTGAAATAACCCCACTTCAAATTCAGTCCATGTTTGAGTTTCTAGACCAGAGGTTGTCGAGATATTATTGAAAATTGAAACTTTTCATAGAAGTTCTACTCTGTAAATCTCCTTGTTCCTCTGAACGAAAATGGTTGGAAATCGCTGGTTTAAAACGTGAAAGTGAATTAAAACCCTACCTCAGAGCTTGGTGGGAGATTTTTGTGCTAATTAGTCACTTTTTGAAAACATGAATTGTTTGAAAACATGAATGTTTGAAATATGAATTTAAATGGAAGATCTATTACCATGGTTTTTATTTCACAAGCTTTTACTCAACAATGAAAAGTATTAAGAAATTAAAATGGCTATTTAATTATCAGCATTTTATAAGGAAGATTCTATCTTATACCATGTTGTTCAGCAACGCAATTAAATTAAATGTTTTTGTTAATTTTTATTATTAATTTTTTGATTTGAATAATAAATAAATGGATATAAAAATATATCTTACAAATGAACGGTTTAAATTTTCTTTTAATTATATTACCTACGGACTGCGTACATCAGTTTCATCTATTTTAACAAAAAGATTTCAAACATATATATTTTGTTTAGCCAACAAACTCATATATTATGTTTAGCTAATAAACTCATTTTGCCGATTGTTGAAACAGAATAAGAGTAGAAATGATATATCTTCTAATACAATTTTAGTGATTTCATTTAGTATATACAAACGGGATCAGGATATTTTTTCTTCAGAGCTGCAAATTTTTATCCATGAATTTGGCGGGATATCGCTAACTTAGCAACTTTTCTTAAACGTTGCCAAATTGATGGAAATATCATCAAATTGATTAAAAAAAATAATAATAATAAAAAAATAAAAAATAAAAAATAAAAAAAAATAATTTTGTTTTGTTAGAAGATAGTACTGAACTGATGTTTCGGTAACATTTGTCTGCGAGTCTAACCGTGCCACTTAGTAACACATTTAGAGCATTTTTAAAATGTCGTTAATTTAATAAACATACTTAAATCAATAAAATTTTTTGAAAATGAAAAAATTGCGCTAAATAAATGAAATTAATTGTGTTTTGTTAGGCGATATCATTGTGATGATGTTTCGTCAATTTGTGTTTCGTCAAGTGGGACTATCAGTTCTACAATCACACTCGGGGACAAATTTGGCAATTTTTTAAATGTCGCTAAATTGACGACACTGTCGCCAAAACTTTCATAGAGATAGCTTTAGTTAGACGATATTTTTTCCACCAATTTATGTGATGAAAATGACACCATGTCGCTTAACAGCGGATATTAATCCAATGAGTTTATGCGGCAAACGAGTTTTATTAAATCTTTTTCGATTTGAATAATAAAGATATGTATATAATATACATTTCATTGACATTGCATTTTTGACTGGATAATATCAATTAGGGTCTTCGGATTTAAACAATATTATTATTGATATTTTTGGGAATTATTGATATCTTTAAGTTATTATGCTATTGTTTTATAATGGCAAGAATTGTTGAAACTCATATTGTGCATTTTACGAGTATTCTTCTACAAATTCATGGGTATATCTTCTAATCTATGGAAATATAAGTAGTATAGCTATATTGGCATATATTGAAATCAATTACGGCCTCCTGGTATAAAGATTACGTGGATTATTGATCTATTCAATGTATTACGTCATCAATTTTATTTTAGCAAATATTTTTAAGACTGATATTGTAATACGGGTAATCTTCTATTAATACCTACTAAACCTATTGCAGCAGGTGCAATGTTTCTGTCGGCGATTTCCCCAAACGCTGACAGAATTAGATATTTGCAAGTTGTTCGTCAAACGCCATTTCCGTTTACGACGAATGCGAACGACTACCGTTAACTGACACGCATTGTCTGGAAAAACACCTGCTTCTTCCTTTTCGCATCTCGCGTCACATGTGCCTCTACGCCACTGTACAATAGTTTCCCCCTCCTCCAATCAGGGTTGGAGATATCAGCACCGTCTTCGAACTTTCTGATCCTACCTTCTATTATGCCGACGATAACCCTAAAATTTAATTGATTTTTTTATAATTTGGATATATGATTCGGATAGATCTCTCATCTATCTGATCCCCCTATTAAGCTGACCCTTCTTTACGTTCATACATTGCTTATCAATAACTCATCTAGAGTTTAACCGATTTTTTCGAATTTTATACACGAGGTTCAAAGGAATGTTTTACAATCCGAGTTCATTGCGAGGTCGGAAAACATGCACGTATTGTGTTCCTTATAAAACTGATAATAACTGTTGTCGATAAATATTAGTCGGACTGTGAGGCAAAACTGTTGCGCAAATAAATATTCTAAAATAACTACTTAAACGCAAATTTTTATAATTGACAGGGGTAATGTATTTTAATGTTTAAATTGCAAGGGACACATAATTGTTGTCGATAAATATTAGTCGGACTGTGAGGCAAAACAGTTGTGCAAATAAATATTCCAAAATAACTACTTAAATGCTAATTTTTATAATTGATAGGGGTAATGTATTTTAATGTTTAAATTGCAAGGGGCATATAATTGTTGTCGATAAATATTAGTCGGACTGTGAGGCAAAACTGTTGTGAAAATAAATATTCAAAAATAGCTACTTAAATGCAAATTTTTTTAATTGACAGGGGTAATGTATTTTAATGTTTAAATTGCAAGGGACACAGTTAATATTTTTTCTTATTTTGGGGGAGAAATTGATATACCAAAGTACCCTCGAACCCTTGATCTCCGAACTGGGCAGCCGACACTCTATCGTTGAGCTACTGGGACGAAATTGAAAGCTCTTATTATCGAAATAGACTATGCATTCTCCACCTTCTAATGTCAGACTGATGTGCAACTGACAATCTGGCAAACCACCGTCTGGCATTTTTACCTCAGGATAGCCTTCTGCTGCCATTTTTATCCTCCAGGTTAGCTTTCGGCGTGGTCCTTATCATGCTACTTTGAAATCGGCGCTTTTTATACCAGAGTCCACTGAATCCGTGCTAGTCATATTAGGATCACTTTCAGACCTCAGACATGCAATGGTTTAAAAGACGGGACATTTTTTCGGAGTAACTAAGGTTAGGGTTGTCCTGAAATTGGATATTGATACTTTTATTCTTGATAAGTTTTTTAAAAACAAATTTGAAGTGAGTGCCAAATTTTGAATTACAGTTATTGCAGAAAGTTACCCAGGAATCTAATTTGGCCTTGTTGATCATAAGTTTATATTTAGCTTTATTGATTCTATTGAAATCAATATTTATTGAATTTTTTGAAATCAAGCTTTATTGAAATCAATGAATCCCTTTATTTCATTCTTATTAACCTATATGAACTTATTGTGTTCCCTCTATTTTTTTTTTCTTTAAAAAAAAAAAAAAAGCTATGTTAACTGTTCTTATTTTTTTGGATCTTTCTTTTTCTTCTGACACTTTTTATTTGTATTTTTTCTTATTTTTCTTTTCTAAATTTTATTCTAAATTTCTGTTTTTGTTTTCATACGCCAAATTTTTTTTTGCTTTTCATTTATTTTCTTTTTATATATTTTCTAAATTTTACTTTTAAAATGTTATTATTTTCTTTCATTTTAATATATATTTTATTATGTTATTATACCTCACTCTAAATATTATTTTTCAATGATCTTTTTATCTATATTCGCAATAACCATTTTCCCATTTTTGTAAAATGGACGTACTTGTCAAGTTCAAATATAATGTAAAACTGTCTGTTTAATCACAATATTTATTATAAATTGTAATATTTTTAGACCTAAATAAAAGTTCGTTTGGTGGGATGGTAGACCTTGGGTGCCTCCTGAATGCAGGAGGTATCCTTTCCCGGCCGTGCAGATAGCTACTCTAAACCCAATATGTGAGTCGCACGGTCTGGGGTCTTCAGACCTCAGACATGCTGGCATCTATGTGTTGTGGAAAAAGTTATTACTTACGGTTCTGCTATATGGGGTAAAAAACTAAAAAAAATGCAAAAAAAAAATCTTCTTTCACTCCAAAGGATCTTCCTTCTAAAAATCTGCCCAGGCTATCGTACAACATCTAATATCTCCTTATTTTCCCTCACTAGTATTCCCCCCATTCATTTTACAATTTCTACCCTCTATAATAAATTTAATTTTTGGAAACAAAAAATTGATTCCTTTTCTTCTCCCTCCCGCCTCCCTTCGATTTTGATTTCCTTGTTCCTTTCTCTAACTTTCACCCCTCTAAATGGTCCGTAAATTTAGTTAACAGAATGGATAAAAACTATGCCATTTATTATATATATATACTGATGGTTCAAATATTGACAATAACACTGGTTTTTCAGTCTGTATTTTTAAACATGATGTTCTGGAAAAGGTTCTCTCCTATAAACTTGACAACAGGAATACAGTATTTTAAGCCGAACTTACTGCTATTTCCTTTGCTATTGACTGGGCTTCCTCTAATAATACCCCTGTTAATATTTTTTCCGATAGCCTCTCTTCCATTCAAGCTCTTAACTCAATAAATAATAAATCTAATAATCTTAACTCCATTAAATGCAAAGCTCTCCTTGCCAAAAACCTTGTCAATATTTCTTGGGTAAAAGCTCACAATAACATATCTGGAAATAAAATTGCTGATTACCATGCCAAAATTTCTGCTATCTCTGGTACCCCTCTTACGATTCCCTTTCCTTACTCGCTCCTCTCAAAATTTTGTAAATCTCATATTCTTAATCTTTGGCAAAATTATCTTAATGATTACATTTCCACCAGGACTGGTGATCCGGCTAGAATCCTGTCTTACCTCCCTATTGTGAATCCTAATTTACAAATTTTTAATAAATATCTCATTTACTTTCTTACTGGTCATGGCCCCTTTCTTGATTACTTATACTTTTTCAAAATTAAATCCACCTCTAACTGTATTTGCAATAAATTCGGTGACGTTGACCATTACATTTTCGATTGTCCTTTTTCTAAAAAATTTCATCTCTGCAAACCTTCCCCCTCTAATAAACCAATTTGGTTCTCCAAAGTTCGTTCAAATCCCTCTTCAGTAGATAAAATTAAAAACTGTATTCTTGTTTCCATGGAAATTTCTAATAAAGTGACCTAAGCTTATGAGTAGATTCTGCTCTCATTTAATTTTGATCAATAAATCCCTTTATTTCATTCTTATTAACCTATATGAACTTATTGTGTTCCCTCTATTTTTTTTTCTTTAAAAAAAATAAAAAAAAAGCTATGTTAACTGTTCTTATTTTTTTGGATCTTTCTTTTTCTTCTGACACTTTTTATTTGTATTTTTTCTTATTTTCCTTTTCTAAATTTTATTCTAAATTTCTGTTTTTGTTTTCATACGCCAAAATTTTTTTTCCTTTTCATTTATTTTCTTTTTATATATTTTCTAAATTTTACTTTTAAAATGTTATTATTTTCTTTCATTTGAATATATATTTTATTATGTTATTATACCTCACTCTAAATATTAGTTTTCAATGATCTTTTTATCTATATTCGCAATAACCATTTTCCCATTTTTGTAAAATGGACGTACTTGTCAAGTTCAAATATAATGTAAAACTGTCTGTTTAATCACAATATTTATTATAAATTGTAATATTTTTAGACCTAAATAAAAGTTCGTTTGGTGGGATGGTAGACCTTGGGTGCCTCCTGAATGCAGGAGGTATCCTTTCCCGGCCGTGCAGATAGCTACTCTAAACCCAATATGTGAGTCGCACGGTCTGGGGTCTTCAGACCTCAGACATGCTGGCATCTATGTGTTGTGGAAAAAGTTATTACTTACGGTTCTGCTATATGGGGTAAAAAACTAAAAAAAATGCAAAAAAAAAATCTTCTTTCACTCCAAAGGATCTTCCTTCTAAAAATCTGCCCAGGCTATCGTACAACATCTAATATCTCCTTATTTTCCCTCACTAGTATTCCCCCCATTCATTTTACAATTTCTACCCTCTATAATAAATTTAATTTTTGGAAACAAAAAATTGATTCCTTTTCTTCTCCCTCCCGCCTCCCTTCGATTTTGATTTCCTTGTTCCTTTCTCTAACTTTCACCCCTCTAAATGGTCCGTAAATTTAGTTAACAGAATGGATAAAAACTATGCCATTTATTATATATATATACTGATGGTTCAAATATTGACAATAACACTGGTTTTTCAGTCTGTATTTTTAAACATGATGTTCTGGAAAAGGTTCTCTCCTATAAACTTGACAACAGGAATACAGTATTTTAAGCCGAACTTACTGCTATTTCCTTTGCTATTGACTGGGCTTCCTCTAATAATACCCCTGTTAATATTTTTTCCGATAGCCTCTCTTCCATTCAAGCTCTTAACTCAATAAATAATAAATCTAATAATCTTAACTCCATTAAATGCAAAGCTCTCCTTGCCAAAAACCTTGTCAATATTTCTTGGGTAAAAGCTCACAATAACATATCTGGAAATAAAATTGCTGATTACCATGCCAAAATTTCTGCTATCTCTGGTACCCCTCTTACGATTCCCTTTCCTTACTCGCTCCTCTCAAAATTTTGTAAATCTCATATTCTAAAACTTTGGCAAAATTATCTTAATGATTACATTTCCACCAGGACTGGTGATCCGGCTAGAATCCTGTCTTACCTCCCTATTGTGAATCCTAATTTACAAATTTTTAATAAATATCTCATTTACTTTCTTACTGGTCATGGCCCCTTTCTTGATTACTTATACTTTTTCAAAATTAAATCCACCTCTAACTGTATTTGCAATAAATTCGGTGACGTTGACCATTACATTTTCGATTGTCCTTTTTCTAAAAAATTTCATCTCTGCAAACCTTCCCCCTCTAATAAACCAATTTGGTTCTCCAAAGTTCGTTCAAATCCCTCTTCAGTAGATAAAATTAAAAACTGTATTCTTGTTTCCATGGAAATTTCTAATAAAGTGACCTAAGCTTATGAGTAGATTCTGCTCTCATTTAATTTTGATCAATAAATCCCTTTATTTCATTCTTATTAACCTATATGAACTTATTGTGTTCCCTCTATTTTTTTTTTCTTTAAAAAAAATAAAAAAAAAGCTATGTTAACTGTTCTTATTTTTTTGGATCTTTCTTTTTCTTCTGACACTTTTTATTTGTATTTTTTCTTATTTTTCTTTTCTAAATTTTATTCTAAATTTCTGTTTTTGTTTTCATACGCCAAATTTTTTTTTCCTTTTCATTTATTTTCTTTTTATATATTTTCTAAATTTTACTTTTAAAATGTTATTATTTTCTTTCATTTGAATATATATTTTATTATGTTATTATACCTCACTCTAAATATTAGTTTTCAATGATCTTTTTATCTATATTCGCAATAACCATTTTCCCATTTTTGTAAAATGGACGTACTTGTCAAGTTCAAATATAATGTAAAACTGTCTGTTTAATCACAATATTTATTATAAATTGTAATATTTTTAGACCTAAATAAAAGTTCGTTTGGTGGGATGGTAGACCTTGGGTGCCTCCTGAATGCAGGAGGTATCCTTTCCCGGCCGTGCAGATAGCTACTCTAAACCAATATGTGAGTCGCACGGTCTGCGGTCTTCAGACCTCAGACATCTTTGCACTAACCTACAGGTTTGTCCCTTTTCGGGCGCCATTGTAGAGTACCTCACTGCCCCAACCGGGCCTACTTGGACGAAATTATAAGCTCTTATTATCGAAGTGGTCTCTGTAACTTTGCACAGTCTACTTGGTCCGCCGGTAAGATGTTATGAACATAGAATTTTGTCTGAAATTTTCAAATTTGAAGTAGTAGACGCACGCACTATAGATACATTTTACAACATTTGCAGAAGAGTGAGAGGTTACTTATTGTAAAACTATTTCTACAATAATTCTGCAAGTTCTACCCCGTACTGTGTAAGAAAATTTTGAATTGCAATACTCTTTTTTTTTTTTTTTTTTTTTTTTTAATTCTGGGATCCTTCCAATTTTTGAGCCATTTGACATATCCCTAGCATCATTTTGTGCCACACGAATATCTATTAAGAAATTATGAATGAAAAAACATGTTTTCAGAGTCCTTTCCTGTGCAACAGTGACTCACGTGAAAGTAGAAGACAAGAAAGCTCAATCATGCATAAAGCATTGATTATGAAACACATTCCAACTAAAATGCGATTTTATTTAAACATCTCTAAAATGCGATACATTCGGTGCTTATATATTTTAAATTATCACAGTACTACAGTAATTTATTATATTTCAAAACTTAAGCAATAAAAATGAACTTTTTTCAAATGGCGTCATCGAAATCGTCTAGGGCTCATAAATCGTCTAACGCTTTATGTAAAAGACATAACATACATCGCCTAGCGCTCTATGTAAGAGCAATAAATATTTCATTCATATCACTTGGATTCCAGACTCCAGAGCTAAATAATTTTGCGTGAAAAAATTCATCAATTCATATACAACTCACCTTACAATCACTAGTTCACATTCTGCATTCATTAAAATTAGGCTTCGTTGTAGAAATAATCAAAGTTTAATGATTATTCAAAATAAAAAAAATATTGCAATTGCATTGGCACTGAATACAGATGAAAAAGAAAATACGCAAAGATAAAGCGTTTTTAGAACGGACGGAACACTAAATAAAAAAAAAACTTTAAAAATCAAGATTTTGACACTGGTAAAAAAGTTGGATGTCTTATTTTAGTTTGAAGTGGATCACGTGATCTCTTCATATAATATGAGTGAACTCATTATTTTAATTTTTATTTGAAAAACTACGGAACGTATTTTGCTGAATTTTTTTTATATATTTTATGGGATAATTTGGATATTTCATAAAACTTTCGAAGCAATTTGTGAATTTTAACTTGTTTTAAAAATGTTTAAAAAATTAGATCCCATAAGGTCCTATGTATTTCACTTTTTCAACCCCGTTTTAATCCAAAACTAATTGGGTAATATTATTCATTTTCATTCCCATATGTCCACATTGTCCGCTATTGTTAATCAAGCTCAAAGTCCTGACAACAGCAGTATGCAAAATTGTCAAAGGGAGCTATGGATGTAGAACAGATAAAATCGTTTCGAAAATTTTGTATACTATCAATTTCGTATAATGATAAAATTTATATAATGCTGTTTTCAGTTGAATTTGACCGCAACCTCATTTTCCTTCAGCAATTTTGATTTCTATCAGTTTAGGATAATGGTAAGATTAATATAGTACTGCTTTGAATTTAATGTACGTACACCACAATTTGGATCACTTTCGCTGTGTGATTCAAATTCATTTTATACTTTTTCGTACGCGACTGTTGTGTAGGGAAGGACATTGAAAAACTAATTTTCTCCAGATAATTAATTTTTTTACGCTTTATATTTCCTTTTTTGTCGTAATTTACGTTTAAGCCTGTGTTATATTATACATGGATCAACATGTAAAAGCTGGAAAATTATAGCGTCTGGCATCTAAAAACGCTGAATCATAATTCGTAAGAAAAATTGATGAAACGGGAAAAAACATAGTAGTGACGTACGTAAATGATGTAACGTAGCAACGTAATGACATAAAAATGTTATATATGAAGCTGTGCACCGATTTTTAGCTTTCTACGTGCTCTGGTAGCCGAGAATGAGACCTTAAAGGATATTTGTACGTAAATGATGTAGCTACGCAATGTAATGATGCGAGAATTTAGTACGTGAAAATATACCACGAGATGAAACTGCCTGTCGGGTTTCAGTTCTTTAAACGCTCTGGGAGGCAAAGAAGAGACCTTAAAATTCGATATAGGTATGGCTCCTAAATGTACATGTTGGCGCAACAACGCCCATTTTGACTCCTAACTGAAACGATGGCTGTACATGACGAAAAGGGGTTATTTCCTCGTCTTTTTCTCATGAACTCTAGATGATGATGATGTGAGAATTTAGTGGATGAAAATATACCACGAGATGAAACTACCTGTCGTGTTTCAGTTCTTTAAACGCTCTGGGAGGCAAAGAAGAGACCTTAAAATATGATACAGGTATGGCTAATAAATGTACATGTTGGTGGAACACCGGCCATTTTGACTCCTAACTGAAACGATGGCTGTACATGGCGAAAAGAGGGTTATTTTCTCGTCTTTTTCTCATGAACTCTAGATGATGATGATGTGAGAATTTAGTGGATGAAAATATACCACGAGATGAAACTACCTGTCGTGTTTCAGTTCTTTAAACGCTCTGGGAGGCAAAGAAGAGACCTTAAAATATGATACAGGTATGGCTAATAAATGTACATGTTGGTGGAACACCGGCCATTTTGACTCCTAACTGAAACGATGGCTGTACATGGCGAAAAGGGGGTTATTTTCTCGTCTTTTTCTCATGAACTCTAGATGATGATGATGTGAGAATTTAGTGGATGAAAATATACCACGAGATGAAACTACCTGTCGTGTTTCAGTTCTTTAAACGCTCTGGGAGGCAAAGAAGAGACCTTAAAATATGATACAGGTATGGCTAATAAATGTACATGTTAGTGGAACACCGGCCATTTTGACTCCTAATTGAAACGATGGCTGTACATGGCGAAAAGGGGGTTATTTTCTCGTCTTCTTCTCATGAACTCTAGAAGATTAAAGCATTGCAAACTACTTGACAGATTAGCACCATTTTTGGAAAAAACAACAACACTGTTTTGAAAGAAAGCTCTTATTTTAGAACGATATTGCGTATCAAATGCCAGTTATATAATATGCGCTCGCCCTTGAAATAGCACAGACGATAACCGACTGGTACAAAGTGGCGGAGTCAAAATGGCGGTTGGAGTCAAAATGGTTGAGTGGTTGGAGTCAAAATGGTTGAGTGGTTGGAGTCAAAATGGTTGAGTGGTTGGAGTCAAAATGGCGGTTGCGTCAACCTGTATATTTAGCAGCTTTAATTATACGTAAAGGACAAGACTACGCAATGCAAAGACATGAGAATTTAATAAAATAAAATATCCCACGAGATGAAACTTTGTGCCATGTTTCCATTCTTTCATCACTCTGGGAAACGCGAATGGACATGTCCAAAATATTGAACGAACAAAGTTCATGTGAATCAGTACAATATGTAAGAGAAATGTCAATAATAATAAATGTAACATGAATAATACTAATGACAAAACATGAAGAAATAATCCAGTGCATTTACCACATTGATAAATATATTTAGAAATATTGTTAAATGTATATAAATGTATATGCATTTAATAAAGACACTCCAAATGCGTGTAATATTTTAATATCCAATGTTCAGATTTTAATATAAAATATTCAAGGCAGAACATCGATTTAAAAAATTTGAATATTTAATGAATTTCATAAAAAATTTAATTATATTTCTTAATCCGACAATATCTAGCAGTTACGAAAAATACAATATTATTTGGAATACGTTGAATTAAATGAAAACTAAATATATATTTTTCTCCCAGCATGAATATTACAGTGAGGATGACAGGGATTAAAATGAGATTTTTTTCCCTGTTATCTTTTTCTCTGTTTGGAAGTATGAATTTTAAATGATATTTTTATCGAAAAGACGGAGCAAAGTTAATAAAAGGAATTAGGTTTCCAGTGATTAAATATTTCTCAAAATTAATTCACATAAAAGTGTACAATAGCAAAAAAATCGAAGTATGCTTTGTATGGTTTTTGAGGAATTTATTAAAATGAGGTTTAATACAAAAACATCAAATATCTAAGAACATTTTTATTGTAATGTATCTATTCAAGATTGGTTGTGCCTTGTACAGTGTATAATAATGTATTATTATTAAAATAAGCTTATAAATTATAGAATTTTAATTAAGGGCAATTAAAGTTCATAATAAACATAATTTTGGATTATTTAACTAAAAAGTGTAAATTTATTTTTACTTTTCCTAAAAGACATAATAATATATAAGAGAAGTATTGGATTAGCATTGATAAATATATCTTTGATAAAGGAAGCTTATTAATTATAGAAATTTAATTCAAGGCAATTAACGTACACGGTAAACAAAATCATAGATCATTTAATTAAATAGTGTAAATTTATTTTTACTTTTCCTAAAATACATAGTAATATACAAGGGAAGCATTGGAATCGGGTCGAAAATTGGATTTAAATGATTTCGGCACACTAGAATATACATCCACTATTTTAAGCATGACATCTGTGAGTATTTGTCTGTTTGTCTGTACATTCTGTATTCACTCTAGCTAAAAATTATCCTCCAGTTTTTTCTTTAATTTAGCAGTAAATTAATTCACTGGATTTGAATTCCACAGTAGTGAAAACACATGAAATACATTTAAATCTCGGCTTCCTGTTTTAATAGCAAACCACAAAAAAATATTTATGTTGGAAAACCTAAGATTTAATTTTTTTTTCCTTTTTTCTTTAACTTACTTTCAATTTACTACGCAAATAATCTATCAATCAAATACTTATTAACGATGACATCGAACAATCCGTGATTAAATAATTTGTTATTTCATTTGGCGACTTGGTGCATATATAAATGGTGTTAAATTTTTAAGGAAGAGGATCACCCTTATCAGATCTAAAATTGTTGTTTGAAATATTGTTACGTGGTATCCTCTGGAATCGTGAATGTACTTTCAAGATAATGGGAAGGAATCCTAATTTACAAGATAACTAAAGTGCTATTTACAAGCACACCGTAAACATGAATACTATATGTGATACAGTTGTGCAAAGGTATTAAGGTATTTACATATTTCAGAAATGACTCTGCGACAGGACGGCATCAGCCGCAGACTCGACAACGCCTAATTTTATAATGCACGAATAATCTATTTAAGCAATAATCTTCAGTGGCGATCGCACTGAAGATGAACATGAGGATGTTCGAAAGCGCTTTGGCTGTATTTGATGTACGTCTGTAGGATGATTGTTTAATAAAGTGACCTTTGGATCTTGTTTTAAGATGTGTCATTTGTTTAGTTGATTTTAAGATTTGAGATTTTGACGTGTCGCCACTTCTGGTATTTATTCTATCACTTAGGCGATTTTATTCATTTTTTATCAAACATTACTTATAAGAGAAAATGGATATATGTCCAATAATCTGGAAAAATAATAGAACATAATAGATTTTAAAAGAGTACATATTAAGTATATTTAACACTAGGACGACGGAAGGCGTCATTTTGACCGCATAAATACTTTGAGAAGCGATTCTTTCAAAATGGCTAACCCCAGCCCATTGAAATTTTATGACTTTTCTTATTTTCTTAAAGTTATTGAAAACACAGAAGAAAATTATTCTAGGTTTTATAATAAAAGAACAAATTAACGATCTTCCTAGAACGACGGCAGCAGTCAAAGTAGTTATGCGGTCAAAATGGCTGCTTCGGTCGTTCTAGTGTTAAGTATATTATGTATTTTTCCATTTTTTTATTTCGAAAAGGTCTACTTCACCTTTCCTATTCGCCCCAAAATATAAACATTGATAACATGATATTGAATTGCAGTAAATAAATTGTATGCATTTCATAAACAAACGCATACCTTACATTAAAAATAGTTTATCTATAAGTGAAGAAAGTGACTTCACACCAAATCAATAATGAACAGATTTACAACGTAAAATGCAGGGCAAATCATATCGTTGAGGAAAGCAGTTGCATTTCCATCTTCAATGCAAAAAGTCGATTACAGTGTTCGGGTATCGCCTTTTTTTGCTGAAGAAATAAATCCAGTTTATCTATTTGAACTATCCTAAATTTTAAATTCTTCAGATAGTCTAATATCCAGATTTTCAACTTCACTATCGCCGTAAATATACCAAATATTGCATGAAAGATTCAAAATGCAATTATAAAAAGTATGAGCATTTAATTCATTTTCATAAAACAGTGATTTCATTTTTTCATGGGTTACGACCATCACATCTTCCGAAACCCAAAATATCTCGCAGTCATGAAAAATCTAATATTGTTTTAAATAAAACAACGTAAAAGAAAAAAAAATACATTTCGCTCCTTATACGAGTTTGTCTGATTAAAATACATTTTATTGCTATTATTTTAACTTCCTTATTTGTTTAGAAAACGCGATTAAAATAGTTTGTTATTTTAAATGTTTCTATATTTTACGGATACGACAGCGTTAAAATTAATTAATTTTCAGTTATTGATTATATATCTTAAAACAAAATGGCAACCCTTATAAGGGTTGCCATTTTGTTTTAAGATATATAAGTGTAATTGTAAAATTTAGCTTCTGAGAAAATGATAATGTGTTTTAAAGTTGCATGTTTGGGGGTATTTAAGAGCAATTAGCATGCAAATTATTCTAATTATTTTTAATTAATTCTATATTTTTTATCAAATAACACCATATTAGCTGCAAGGCTAACTTGATTACACTGTATGGATGCTAAAAACTGTTATACATTCAGTTTTGTTTTCCTACGCCCGCATAACGGGCGTACACTGATTATATGATTCCCTTGGATATAAAGTTTCGCTGTAATTCCCCGCTATGGATAAAAATTAGAGTCCATCTTATTGAAGCATTAACACTAAATCTACCGATATTTAATGTATACATATTTATACCACAGCGGGCCAAATGACCCGTCTTCAGAAATTCATATATTTTACGATGTATGCATAGCAAAAATATACCATTTAGTGCAATTTGATGGGTGAATAAAACAATTTTGTCCAAATAACGGTTCTAATTTGTTTAATTATTCAAATAAAAAGTGAATAAAAATAAGAGAACAAAATCTCCATTCATCCTGAATTTAGAAATAAGCACTATGCAAAACTTATTCATGTTCAGCGCATACTTTACAAATGCTTGGGTCCTGGAAGGCAGATTTGCCACACCCATATTTTTGCATCACTTCTACTTTCGGAACTCAATAACAATAACGTTCTCTTTTGTCCTCTACGCATATTCAAAATATTCTCCTCTTCATCATCTAGACCTCGGAATTCGCACCCGTCAGTGATGTCAAAATGAGTCATCATGTTTTTCTATGTTATCCACTTCACTTCAGATAGTTCCTCTTCATTGGATCCCGAACACTCTTCAGCTATATTATTTAATGTTTCTAATACTTTGGAATATCTTGAATTTCTCGACATTCTTGGGATAAGAATTATGAACACAATATTGAAATAAGAATTATTGACTCACAACTTGGCACTATAAATTGGAATTGTCAAATTAAAACTGAAATATAACACTCAATAGGTATCAATAAGTATAATGCAAAACAGCAAAACTCTGATGCAATAACAACAATGATTTCATCACACAATCTATTTCACGGATCAAATGACCCGTCGCGGTAGGTAGGTCCAGTTGCATATATTTCTCTGTAAAAAAGTAAACAAGAGAAAAACAAATATTGAAAAATACATTGAATGTCGATTATAATAAAAGTCGTAAAGTCAAATGGCGATGTGATAACTTTGTATGTAAGAAATTTGCCAGAAAGTTTAAAATGGGTCATTTGACCCGTCGTGGTAGGTTTAGTGTTAAACACTGAGACAATAATTTTAAATTTTAAATATAGGAATTTTAATTATAACCTTCTACAGATTTATTTAGGAGTTTAAGCTCAAACAAATGTAGTATAAATACTCTTCAAATATTTCTTTGAAAGAATATAACTTTAATAAAATTCCACCAAAGATCGATTAAGCTCTTGAAGTTGTGAAAATTAGTTAAATTTGTCCGCAACTCAACTTTAAAGGTAAATTTAGGAATTTGAAGACGTACTATACATGCAACAAACGACTACAGAGGTAAAAGAAAAACTGTAAATTTAAGCTAAGTTATATAGTCCATATAATAAATTATATTTATAATCAAAAAACTAAAATTAATTTTATAACAAGAAAGATCAATCATGCATAAGCATTGATTATGAAACACTTCCCAACTGAAATGTAATTTCATTTAAAAATTTCTAAAATGTGATTCATTCAGTGGTAATATCTTTTACATTATCACAGTACTACAGTAATTTATTATACTTAAATATTTAAAACTGTATCGAAATATAAATCATCTGATTCTTTATGCAAAATCAATGAATATTTCATTCATATAACTTGTATTCCAGACTCCAGAGCTAAATAATTTTGTGTGAAAAAAATTCAGCAATTCTTATGTAATTCATCTTACAATCGCTTGAGATATTTGCATTCTGCATATGTTAAAATTAGGCTTCCTTGAAGAAATAATAAAAGTTTAGGGATCATTTAAAATCACAACTATTGTAATCGCATAGGCACGGAATTTAGATACACAGATAATACACAGATAATATAATATGTGTATGTGTATGTACTCAAAGTATTGGAATCGTGCCGAAGATCGGAACTCGAATTTTCAAAGGATCTACACGTTTTGGGACTTCTAGAACACGAAAAAACTACTTTTAGGAAGACGTCTGTGTGTGTAAGGGTGTATCTGTGTATGTTTCTGTGTGTCTGTGTGGATATTACATCCACTCTAATTGAAAAACTAATGGACCGAATTTCATACAATTTGGTAGGTATGTTTTTTGTGGGAAATCCTGATGTTCATTAGATTATAGTACGATTCGTAATAAAAGAATCTGCCTTCTTTGCGAAATGGCCGCAGAAATTGCCTTTATCCACTCTAGCTAAAAACTAATGAACCAAATTTAACAAAATTTGGAGTATAATATTTCAATAACCTACAAGTGATTTATATACCAAATTTAACAAAATTTTGTATATAAATCATTTGTAGGTTATTCTACTACGATTCGGGAAAAAGGAACGGGCTATTTTTGCGAAATGGCCAGCAAAAATCGTTATATATAAAAATAAAAGACTACGTGTGCTCAATTATATCAATTAAATTCCTATGTTATATGTGATTTTTGACAACAAAAAGAATAAGACTAACCCCATTACTCTAGGACTAGCCGTTCTTGAGATATTCTAGTTTTTTCGCGTTTTCGCTACGCCACCTTTGACAATAAGTCCAGCTATCAAATGAGAACCAAATTTAAGTTTAACGTGTAAATTCAATGTCATTTAAAATACTTATGTTGTGCAGATAAACTCAAATTATCATTGAATAAATAAAGAGAACGAATATGAGTCTGCAGAGAAAGACATGTGCTGTCCACATCAGAATTTTTAACAATATTACAACAATGATTTATAGAAGTGAACGGGGATTATTTTCAGGCCATTTCGAAAAAAATGTATGATCTATATTTAAAGATCCATCAAATTTTTGTCGAATAAAATGTTCAACAAATTTAAGCTGTGTACCAAATTTTAACTCTCTAGGACGTAGGAAAGTGCATTTAAAATGCCATCAATTAAATTTATCAAGAAGAGTTATATAAAATTTAAAAAAAATGAAAAATTGTTATCTACCAAATTTATTTTAAAATATGAAGCCACTCCCATATGCAAAACGTTTAAATAAATGGAGAGATATTTATTATATAATATCTCTCTCTTTTCTTTCTGAAAGATATCCCAAAGTCAGAATTTAATTGAATTTGTTTTTTTCCCTATATTAAATAATTTTTTTAATTAAAAAACTACTTAACATATTTTACTGAATTTTTTTTTATATATTCTATGGGATAATGTGAATATTTCCTAAAAATTTCGAAGCAATTCGTGAATTTTAAATTTACTTAAAAAATGTTTGAAAAATTAGGTCCCATAGGGTTCAATGTATTTCATTTTTTCAACCCGGGTTTAATAAAAAACTAATTGGGTGATATTATTTATTTATATTCCCATAGGTCCTGCAGACCGTCTGAACAACATACTAAAATTTCATTTTGATAAACTCATTTTTACGGCAGTTATCGTGCTAACGGACAGACAGACAGACAGACAGACAGACAGACAGACAGAATGAACAAAGTCATAAACACTTTTCAACTTTGTTGTAAAGTGTTAAAAACCGGTATTTTAGTTCAAATCAGCCGATGTCTGAAATAAATATTTGAAATTCTACTCCCAATTTTCCATATTTCAATTAAAAGCAGTATTCTAAATTAATATTCTAAATGACTTGGGTAGCTATGGAAATATTCCTTATCAGTGTACCTTTTAATGGCGTATGAAATCAAAACCGAGTATTTAGCCGGTCATAATGTCCACAATTCATTCAAGTTAGCCTTGCAGCAAGTACAGGAATACAGTATGATATTCTTCTTTATAATAAAATCAGAATGAATGACCAATTTCTGAATTGTTTTTACTTGACATACTCAATTTGAACAACGTAAACCTTGTTGCTGAGTTTGGCAAATATATAAATAAAACAGTGACATTTGTTCATACTACAGTTGTTTGTGTTCTTAATTATCGAAATTAAACATTTTATGTTAAGAATTTTCAGTGTATATTGTTGTGAACGCGCAATATTCCCTTTGGCGCCTCCTCTTTCAACTGTCTCGGATGTCAGACGAAGAAAACACAGTCCATGACGTCAGCATCACGTGAGGATGACGTGTTCCCGGAGTTTCCAAGATTTCCCAGTTATAATAAGGGTTCCAGATTTGGCGATCTATCGCCAATTTGACGGCATTTGGTGACTTCCGGAATATTCCAGAAACTTCATGAAATAACGATTATTCTTTGATACAGAGAGATTTCCAGAAGATTCTATAGAAAGACTATAAAAAGGAACCTTTAGTGGAGCCTTTGACATATGTTTGATTGTATATTGTTCCTGTATACTTTGTGCTTGTAAATAAAAGTAAGTTGTCCGTAAAATTGGACTCGTTCTTGTATCCTGCGTATACACCTACAATTCTAGAGGATAAGTTCTTAACATTATTATCACCTTGAACACAAAATTTATCTTGTCATTAAAGATTCCACCAAATTACTCTCCATTATTTTAAAGGATATTCCACCTAAGCGAGATTCAATTTGGTAGTTAGATGCCTCTTAAGAAGGTTTGAATATGTAGTCTTTAATTATAATCACTTTGAGTTTCCATTGAAGTTTCTTACCTTTAATAACAGAGTCTAAAGTCGTTTAATGCCCTGCATCTAACAACTTAAAACGTGCCATCGAAAGAGCGGATTATGTCCGGATTAAAAAGATCCTTCATTCTAGAATAGAATGATCTGCGTATTACGAGGATACAAAGATACAATGATTAAAATAATTTGTTGAAATTACGGATATCTGATAGTATTACATTAACGTTTGATACAATGATTGCATACAAAGAACATGGCTATTCTGCAGTAATCTTATGTGGAAAGATTAGAGAGGCATTTCTGTTGATTTTAACTGAATGAATAGATGATTTTAAGTTAGATAATGCACATAATAAACTCAAAGGTAAGCTATGCCCTAGCGTACTGAAGTAATGTGCTATTATCAGAAATGTATATTCACAAAAACTTGACATGGGACGGAGCTAGAATACGTGTAGATAAGGTAGTTGGTGTATCAAATTTTGTCAATTTCATCTCTTAGAGATTTTAACATTTTACAACTTTTAAATTTTACAACATTTAAATATTACAACTTTACTTTTAAAAGTTTAGACATTTGGAGCGGCACTGGGGGATATATCGAACTGATAAAAATGTTACCTTACAGAAACTACATGAAAATAAAATTAAAATAAGCAGTAATTATCTTATACAGCTATCGATCAAAATATGCTTCTCAGACAAAAGAAACAGAGGTGACAGTTTGAAAAATATATAAGGTATGCCGATGAGCAGCTCCGCTCATTTTTGCATGTGTCTTGTGGTCTAAGTAATTGTTTCATAACCATTGTTTCAAAGGCAGCAAATGAAAGCATTGAAGTCACAGGAAATGTTTGTAGACGACATGTAGAAAGTTGTGCATGAACTACAGCAACGCCGTACGTTATGTGGCTTCATTCGAAACGTAACGAAATGTAAGGAAACGATACGGATCGTTTCGTTACGTTCCGTACGGTATCGTTTCGTTACGTCGCTTCACTGAGAAACGAAACAAAGCGACGTAGCGAAGCGATACCTGCCAAATCAATTGCATCAGTTATTTTTTTAGAGCACCAAGTGTTTCACGACTATAAGTTGACTTAATCAACCAGAACTTTACTCATGATGTCCTACTGTACATATGACACCAATAATACCCTCTATCAGAAATAGGATCGCATTAGCTAATGTTTTAAGAGCTGGTATGTTTACATGTGACCCTATAACACGATCCAGTGCTTTTTAATCGTTAGAATCAACGGTTTTGATGCAATATTACACGGACTGATACGCGTAATAAATATAGATATTAATTAATAAATAAAATGTGGACATAGAAAGATCACAGATCATGTCTAATGGTAGACAACTAGAGACGGGATACTAATGCGAATATCAATAACTGTCGACCGGTTTCTAAATTGGTTAAATCTGTGGATCGTTTTTTAGTGCAGAGTAGTTTACTCGATCTAAAGCAACAAGAAGACTTGCTAAACCATTCTTTGTAGTACATTTTCTTGCTGACTTTGCAGATATAGGCTACACTGTGTAGAAGAAAAGAAAATGTTAATGCTACTATTTCCATCGTGAGCACAATCCTTACATTGTTACATTTATATCGAAATCAAATATTTACAGCTTACATAGTTTGTTCTAACTTCTTAAAATACGCAGTGCAATATTTAGTCATTTCTACATTGTTATCGTTTTCCTAAACATCTATAAAATGTCTATTTTACTACTAATTAATAAATGCTACTAATAAAATGTAATTAATTAAGAATTATTATAGAGTATCATCTAGTTTTACGAATATATTTAAACCTATATACCACTAATAATAAATGATACTAATAAAATGTAATTAACTAAGATTTATTGTAGAGCATCATCTAGTTTAACGAATATATTTAAATATATATACCACTAATAATAAATACTACTAATAAAATGTAATTAACTAAGAATTATTGTAGAGTATCATCTAGTTTTACGAATATATTTAAACGTATATACCACCCAAAGAATTTAACTTGTGTCAAAATCATAATTTATGAAGTTTCATTAAGAGCCTTTTTATGTTAATGAAAAAATTCATTCAATTCTTAATTGATAATGATTTTAACACGGAACTGCTAAACGATGGTTATAAGACAATGCTCTTTTGTTGCAATAAGCCAGTTGGTAATTAATTTAAGGAAAATTATTTTAAAATTCTTATATCTTAAAATATTTTTTTATTAACGGTTTACATTTTTTAGATTTTATTGGTTTTCCACCAGTATGTTTTAGCATAAAGCAGTTATAGTGAATCCCTCTTATAACGTCCTTGCTTATACCACGGGTTCGAACATAATGTGGGTATAAATAGGTTTCCCTTTATTCAGTTGCCCTGCCTCATACCCTTTTCTGTTTTCTACATCCCGATGGTCAAACAAAACAATGCATTTTGCGGTGAATAAAAAAGGCGAAGACAATTGTAAATCAAGGTATTGCTATTGACTCGCAGGAACCAATCTGTCAAGTTATCCCTAATCTGCAAATAGCTGCTGTAGCAACCAATGAGAGTATTGGATCGTTAAGTTCTGGAAATTATTACGAGATTAAACTTAACAATATCCCTCACTGAAGAGTACTGATACTGTTCTGCTGTCATTTGAAGAGCTGACAGACATCACTTTATCAATAAGGTTAATCCAATTTATATTTATAAAAAGGAAAATTTTGAACAAAATTACTTTATATAAAGGTAACTTAAAATGTCAGACTTTGTCTTCCGCAGAAGCATAATGAAAGAAACGCATGTAAGTGAACTACTGTTTGTACGTGTTATATAGTTACAAACTTTCTGCTAAAAAATTATTTAAAATCTGTCAATTACAGACTTTTGAATTATGCAATCCCCTTTGTTGAACGGAATAGAAAAATATTGAACATAAGAACATATATTTGGAACATATCAAACGGATAACTAAATATCTTACAACACTGAATTGAACACTAAAGTAGCACTTGTTGTTCATAACACGGCTGTCTTTATAGCGCGGGTATTTCAATGTCACCGAAAAGCTGTGTTTTAACGGGGACTCAATGTACTTTATTCCAAAACGACTAGTTTAAAATATTTACAAGTTTATGACATTTTAAAAGTAGCTGGCGTATGAGACACCACTCGACTTTCTCATACATTCATATTTCGTACTGTAAATGTCTACTCTAATGATCCACCATAACGCTCACTTTAATTACAGTCTTTTCCACTTGTTCTACACTTTGTGACATGAAAAACTATGTATCCCGATCGAGGTTTTCCATCCCTATGAAACTTCACGTCACACAAGCATTAAGCATATAAAGATAAAGAAATTATTACATTTCCATTGGAAATGAATGTTTTATTATAGAGCACTGGAAACATAACCATATGTTAATAAGTAGCACATCCTTCTATGGCAGCGATACATTGACGTAGAATCTAATAACGGTCTATTATTGTACTGTGGCATATTTTTCCAGATGCTCTTATTGCTTGACTAGATCGTAGTTATCAGATGCAGCTATCATTCCAGCAAACTCCTGGTATACTTTACTGGCGAGAGTTTGGGAATAAAGAAGAACCTTCGGAGGGTAACAAAATATCAGTAACTCTAGAGTGTAGAGAAATGTGAGCTATATGTGTTCAGGCTTTTCTATATTGGAAAATAGCTCTCTTAATACACCACAAGCGACATCAATGTTTACAACATGTTTTGAATGTGCAGATGATATGTCAAATTACCATGCAGCAAACTAGAACAGAATAGCTATCATAGACAATGGCTTTCTGAGCCAGTTTTTCCTGATGTGATGTCCGTAAAACGCTTGATATCTGAAGCCGGTTCAGAACATGGATCTGATTACCTTTATGCATAGAAAAATGGTCATCAGCTCCCAAGGAAAAGCATTATTCATCGCTAAAGCTACATACCGCCATTCGAATGTGCTGCAAACAGTGCCTACAAAGAGTGCTGCCTGTGTTGCGTTATCAGTGGTAGATATATTAAGGAAGGCTCATAACGTTCTGTGGGTATAATCGTCTCCCAATGGTATGTGTTGATACTGAATGATACGTAGTGAAACCTATATTTCTGGATTGCTGACAGACAAGCTTTCGGCGTCAGCTGTCTCATGTCACTCATGTACTATATTGTTGTTTATGTTGTCATATATTGTTTTAAGGCGTCTACCATTTTTGGCGCTTACGTGATACTGAACCTAGTGCTACCAACATAGTCTGGCAGTCGCATGTCTATGTCCGCAAAATGACGTCCGATACGTCGGGTTGCCAACTAGTATTCTCTTAAGCGTACACTCTCCCTTAAACTGCTTATTTAATTTTTCTCATGTTGACTTATAGAAAATAGTCCCTAACAACTAGCTTCTTTAGTTTTTAAGATCTCTTACCGCTTTTCTTTTGGCATGACATTAATAAGCAGATGATGATGATTTTTAGATGCTGAAACACAGATGATGATTTTTAGATGCTGAAAAGAAGAAGGTTTATGCTTTATTAAAAACACAGAAAAAATAGAAGTATTATTAATAGAACTCAGAAAATAATGCATTAATTTTACAAAAATGTTAGAAATATTTCAAACTCTTCGATTCATAAATAAAACAGAAACACATTGCTATTCTCAGCATCTGTTCTTAGTAAGAAACGTAGGAAATATATTTTGAAAACTAAACGAACTAAAGGTTGGGCATTATTTTCCAGAGGTTAACATGGGGTAACTGAAATAGGCGAGTAGTAAGGTAATAGCGGTTCACTGACAAAGCGGTATGGCGGTATGGATGACGTCATCGGCTTATCTTATCGGATGACGTCATCGACTTATCTTATCTTATCGGATGACGTCATCGGCTTATCTTATCGGATGACGTCATGTACTGACACAGACAGTGGGGTTGAAGAAGAACTTGGCGGCCATCTTGGAAATTTTGGTGGCGCCCTCTATGGACAGGTTTGAGAACTGTGTTGGCTAAAAGGAAAGAATTGGTTCTGGACTGAGCTAGATTCGAACTGGGGACCCCTTGCACCGTAGGACAGTGCTTTAACCAGTATACAGTTTGAGACTTGTAGGTATGTGGTGAATGAATGATATCTTCCCTGCGAAAGGAGTTGGGGACTTAGAATATTTTCTGAACTTCTACGAGGGTATGGTGCGAATGAATTAAGATTTTAATTAATTTTTTTTAATGACTAAAATATATTATGAAAAAAAATGGAATATAGTCATAATTGAGTTTTAATAAGAGGATTATTTTTTTTTAATAATTGGAACGTGGGTAATTATTGTTTTTATGGAATGTTTAGGAAAGTGCTTGAAGACATTTACGAAATTTTAGAGGGCGGTGATAGCGCCATCTATTGGCACTTGAATGAAATAATGAATGATATCTTTCCTGAGAAAGGAGTTGGGGACTTAGAATATTTTCCAGATTCGGAGCTCTGCCTTCGAGGAGTGAGGACGGATTTTGATTGTGCTCTCAGTGAGAACGTGACTTTTGTGCCTTTTCGCCGTAGCCTGCTTGACCTCCCCGCCACACCCTGCGACCTTCACGGCATTGTCCTGACCGGCCCTCGATGAAAGACGCCGGCGCTGCAAGCCCGGACACTAACCCTCGCCACGAGGTTGGCGAACCACGTGTTTCTAATATGGACGCTTCTGCTATGATTATGGACTCTGATGCTAATATGGACACTACAAACCGAACTGAGGATACCCTGGCCGAGTTTGTTGAAAGCCCCAAGACTGCAGCCGACAACTTAAGAAGACTTGTAAAGAAATTGAACTTTAGTCTGCGTAGAGAGATCGACTCGAAAGAAAAAGACGAACTCATGGGCAGCCTGGCCCACGCTGAAAAACTTCTGGACGGACTTGTGCAGCGATACAACATCCCAGCCTATGGTGAGACCTGTCGGAGGCCTTCCTCCGGCAGTTATTCCTTTCCTGTTTCTAAATCCTCAGTCACCCAGCCTCTTACGGATCCTAAAAGTGTAAATGTTAATATTGATGCTAATGTTAAAAATGTAAATGATAATGTTAATTTTGTAGTTGCTAATGTAGATGCTAATGTTAATTCTAAAAATGATAAATATGTTAGGGATGGTTTAGTGCCTAGTAGCTCAAAGAAGCACCCTCGTGCCATTGATGACGAAGGATTTCAACAGCCGCCAAAGCGGCACACGGCTAGCAGAAAATCTGCTCTTTTGGTTAACAACCCCCCCCCCTCAAACTAGTATTCACTCAGACCCGGATGTGCCGGCGCCTGATAACGGTAACGTAATTGATGTTGTTGATGTTGATGCTCCTAAAAAGGAGCGCCGCCCCCCCCCTTCTTCATCGCTGTGACCACCAATTGGTCACAGCTGTTAAGTGATTTATCTAAAATTTCCAAAGAGTTAAAAAGTAAATTAACAAATGCTGGAGACTTCTTAAAAGTCCATGTTAATTCCAGAGAGGAATATATTGCGGTACAGAAATTTTTGATTGACAGGAAAGTAGAGTTCAAGTCGTACCTCCTGGACGACCAAAAGCCTCTAAAAATCGTTATTCGCGGCCTCCCGATTTGTACGGAAGAGAGCGAAATATCTTGTGAACTAGAGTGCTTGGGGTTCAGGCCAATCAGTGTCACACAATTGGCAAGGGGCCCCAAGAGCAACAGAATCAGGATGCCGCTCTATTACGTACAAATTGCCAAAAACCCTGTCAACGAGAAAATTTACTCGTTGACAAACCTCTTTAATACCATGATCAGCATTGAGAAGTATCGTGGTCCAAGGCAGGTCGTCCAGTGCTTCCGTTGCCAGTCCTTCTACCATACTAGCAACGGTTGCCATCTCCCCCCAATTGCGTCAAATGTGCGCAGTCCCACCTCACGAAGGACTGTCCTAAGCCCTTCGAAGTGCCCTGCAAGTGCTACAACTGTGGTGGAGAGCATCCTGCCTCCTACCGGAACTGCCCTAAGTTCCCTAAATTCAAATCCCCCCCCTTGAACTCTACCTCCGTAAGTAAGCTTGCCAACCCGCTTCGCTCATATGCGAATGCTACAGCTGGACGCAGCGAGGCCCCCAAAAAGACTTCTGAAGTCAACAACAAAATTCCAGCACCCAAAGGCGCGCACACTAATTTTGCTGATAAGGATGATTTCCTAAATTACCTCTTCCGTTTCGAGGATAGATACGGAATGGAAGTGGCTAACAGGGCATTTAAGAATGCCCTACCATCCCTTCGGTCAGCTCCTACCGAAATAGATAAAGTAAATATTTTATATGAGAGCATTTTCGCTCTCGTAAGCCAACCTTAGCTCCCCCCCTTGGCCATGGGTTTTCGCGCTCGGAACTTGAAGGATCTTACCATTGGCATCTGGAATGCCAATGGACTTAAGGGTAAAATCAATGAAGCTAGGGACTTCTGTATAGCATATAACCTAGACGTGTTTTTGGTCCAAGAGACCCGCTTCAGTCCAGGGAACTCTTGCAAGATTGCTAACTATGACTTATACCATGACGACAGGCCTCTAGTTAGCAATCACCCCTCTGGTGGCACAGCAGTTTATGTTCGGTGCGGCATCCCGCACTCACGCCTCCCCCCCCATGTTGGAGGGGGAGGCTACCGTCGTACAGATTGCACTGCCAAACAATCCGGAGTTTGCCATTGTGTCGGGTTACTTCAAGTCTTCTTCAACTCCTGATTCTGTCATCTCTGACCTGCAGTCGCTTTTCAAGATCTCGCCCCATGCAATAGTCGCTGGTGATTTCAATGCCAAGCACCCTGCCTGGAACTGCCCACATGCAAATTCTCGCGGTCTCAGGCTTAAACGCTGGGCCGACGAGAAAAACTTTGACATCATCGCTCCGAGTGATCCCACTCATTGGGACAACGTGCTTGACTTTGCGATCACCAGCAATATGCCTTATACCTATTGCATGGAGGCCTTCAACGAGCTACCGTCAGATCATCTCCCAGTCATCTTCACCTTGGAATTGGACAAGTTCAACTTCAGCCAGCCAGCCAAGCTCCATACCAACTGGGCCAAGTTCAAGGAACTCCTCGCTGAGGAGCTCCCCCCCCCCGTTGCCAATACCAAGGACCAATTGGATGCAGAGGTGGGCAAGCTCGAGAATATGATTCGGGCCGCCTTCTCTGCATCCTCTAGGCCCAAGAGCAACAGGGTGGACCACTTCAGGCTGCCTCAGGACATCAGGGAGATGATCAGAGACAGAAACAGGCTACGCAAGGACTGGCAGGTCAGTAGGGACCCTGCTTTAAAGACTGAGCTCAACTATGTTAGAGCCCAGGTAAAGGCCAAGATCAAGGCCCATGCCAGTGCACGATGGAACACTTATGTTGAGTCCCTAACGACTAATGACAACACCATTTGGAGGGCAACCTCACGTTATCGTAGGCACAAAACTCACATTCCGACCCTTGGAGGTCCCAACTTCAGGGCCACTTCCAACACACAAAAGGCTGAGCTGCTTGCAGACAGTCTTAGAAGTCAGTTTGAACCACACCGCGACGTAATCGATCCTAGGACGGTTGCGATCGTGGACGCCAAGGTTGAACAGTTCATCACAACAGCTGTACCCTATTCACTGACAGATGTCACCTTTGACGAACTGCAGCCCCGTATTCAAAATCTCAGAAGGAACAAAGCTCCTGGGAAGGATGGCATCACATCTACCATGTTGAAGAACTTGCCTGCTTTGCTTTATAGCTACATGGTCAAGCTCTTCAATCTCCTCCTTCGTCACAGTTATTTTCCTGGGGCTTGGAAGGTAGCCACTGTTGCTCCCCTCCCCAAGTCAGGTCTTGACCATTCGCTTGCGGTCAACTACCGTCCAATCTCTCTCCTCTCTAGTTTATCGAAGCTCTTCGAGTTTGTTATACTGCGTCGACTGGACGAGTTCTGCGACCTGAGGAAAATAGTTATTCCTGAACAATATGGGTTCAGGAAGAAGCATTCCACCCAGCACCAGTTGCTGCGGGTCGTAGAGCTCGTCTATGAGGCGCGTAGCAAGCGCGAGCGCTCCACTTTGGTCTTTCTGGACCTCCAGAAGGCGTTCGATAAGGTATGGGTCCCGGGACTCATATTTAAACTTATCAAACAATCCTTCCCTCCAAATCTTATCCATATCTTGCATTCATATCTGACCGGTCGAAGTTTTGCCGTCCGTGTTTCCGACCAGCTATCCTCTCCCGGGAATGTTCTCAGCGGGGTCCCGCAAGGTTCTCTTGTTGGGCCCAAACTGTTCAACCTTTACATTAATGATCTTCCTCGTTCCCCTGTCGTCACCCTTGGCCTCTATGCCGACGACACCGCCCTGTTCGCACATCATAAACAGACACAAGTCGTGCACGACAATCTGCAAATGTATCTGAACGACCTGACACAATGGTTAACCAAGTGGCGTATAAAAGTCAACGTTGGAAAGTGTGCTGCTGTCACCTTCCCCCCCCCCGGCATACCCATCCCACTAATCTTATCTTAAATAATCAGCCGATTCCCTGGCAAGATAGTTACAAGTACCTTGGAGTGTACCTTGATTCTAAATTATCGTGGAGCCTTCACATTTCTGAAACTTGTAAGAAAGCGAAGGCTGCACTCGCCCTGCTTCGTCCCCTTTTGGCTAGGAATAGCCGCCTGTCCGTTCGAACTAAGTTATTGCTATACAAGTCCTGTATACGTCCCATTATGACGTACGGAGTCCCAGTTTGGGGCACCGCAGCTGAGACTAAAATTAAGGCGCTTCAAGTCATCCAGAATAACGCACTGCGTATGTTTGCTGATCTGCCGGTCTACGTCCAGCTAGCAGTCCTGCACAGTGACCTCAATATTAGGCCTTTTTTGGAACATGTCAAAAAGCTTTCTCTTAAATTCCACGGAGGTCTGAGAAGCGTTAACAACCCTACGTTGGACAGCATTCCTCACTATCGAATAGGACAACCGGGCTCGCATAAGCGCCCTCGGTCGTTACCTACTAGATCGGTGAGAGATGTCTTCTTCCGCCCTAAAAAGCGGTTGCGTCCATCCTAGCCTTGTGCTCTCAATTTAGATGCTGACTCTAGTATGCTGTACTCCTCCCTTGCTTTTGGGAATTCGCGTTTTTCGTTGGCAAGCTACCTTTTATGTCGTCGCTACTAGGCACAGCTCAAGCTCAAGGCCCTGCGCCTCTCGGGGCGCCCCAGTCTATCCCCCTCTTTTTTCTCTCTGTTGGGAACCCACTTGGGCCCCAACTCTTTCAGTTTTCTGAAGATCTGGGGAAGGGCACGACCTAGGTCGCGCCCCCCCCCAGGCATATCTTAGATATTAAACTCTAACAGTTGTTTAAAAGCTTTTATTACTCTCTCTTTATGTCTATTTTTCTCTTCGTCTGGAGTTTAAAGGGAGGAATCCTCCTCTCCTGGGTACTCCACTAACCCCGTCCTTGAGTAGAATATTTTCTGAACTTCTACGAGGGGATGGTTCGAGTGAATTAAGATTTTAATTAATTTTTAATAAATGAATAAAATATATTATGAAAAAAAAATGGAATATAGTCATAATTGAATTTTAATAAGGGGATTATTTTTTAACGATTGGAACGTGGATAATTGTTGTTTTTATGGAATGTTTAGGAAAGTGTTTGAAGACATTTACGAAATTTTAGACGGCGGTGATGGCGCCATCTATTGGCACTTGAATGAAATACATGCGACGAATTATAATAGAATTAATTTCAGAATGCGGTTTTTGCGTTCTTTTAATTAGGTAGTCGAACGATGACTTAATAATTTTAACTTCACGCTCATACATGTTTTAATGAAGATAATTTTTTTTTACATTGACCGTTCATCAGTGATTTTTAAGGACGGGGTGTATGTTTTTGAATTTTATTCATTTTAATGAAATAATTTTTGTGGTGTTTTTGAATGAAGGAATGGAGGACTCCATAGTGAACTAGAATATCGCATTTTTGATGTTACCACGACACGAGAACAGAATTTGACCCTTTTAGAAGAGGTGTATCAGCCAAGATTTATGTTTTAAAAGCCTGTGAGATTTTAGGGATAGGTTATACTACACGCTGAACACGTTTCGACAATTTTTTTTAATTTTACTAGAAATGCTGTCAGATTTTTTTTTAATGATATTCATAAAATTGTTAATTAATGCGAAACTTTAAATATTTTAATTCAGACTGAATGTCTATAAAAGTATGTTTTAATTTTATTTTTATTGGACTGTAAAGTTTACTTTTGCGTCTGGATTCGAACCCGCGACTAAAAAGCGTCTATGGGTCAGCTGCCGAATACGCAGCCAGCTGGCCCATAGAAGCTCGATGGGAACTTACTATTTATCCTTCTGAATCATACTGAAAGCATTAAGATGACCAGCGGCGCCCTCTATTGGCAGAGAATTTTGTTGTTTATTCGATCATTTATTTTTTTTTAATTTAGTGACATGAAGTGTGTGACATTTTCGGATCACGTGGACATTGTATACATACCCAGCGATGAAGACCGCAAAGGATTCTGGGAGATTGATGCATATCGATTTAAAGATCGAATATTAAGATTTGAAAAATTATTTTTACGTGTCTATAAGAAGAATAAAACAGAGGAACGGCTCATTTCGAAAGATGGCTTCGCGTGAAGAGGTTATCGTTACGTGTGTATATTTTTTCTTGCTGACTGTGGTATACATTGTGTCGGAAGTTTTATTCGGAGTGACACTGCCGAGAGATATTCTATTGCATTTAAATGACACTGTGAATATTTCCCTCGCGAACTGATGGATTTAACATATAAAGATCCCAAGCACCCTGCCAGCTTTGGTGGGGTAGATGGGCTATATCGTGCGCTTCATGGAAAAGTTAGCAAGAAGAATATAAAGATATGGTTGGAGAGTGTGGACGCCTACACATTGCACAAGCCTGTTCAACGAAAATCTTTAACGAATCGTGTGTTTGTACCCAGCATAGACCAACAATGGCAAGCAGATTTAGCCGACATGTCTTCCTTGAAAAATCATAATGACGGTTTTCGATATATTTTGACCTGTATTGACATTTTATCTAATATGCATGGGCGGTACCTTTGAAGTAAAAGCGCGGAGCAGATATTTTAGAGGCTTTTCAAACCATATTCGCAGAACGTATTCCAAAATCATTACAGACAGACCAAGGTACTGAATTTAAAAATAAAAAATTTCAGAGGTATTTGAAAGAGAAAAAAGTGAGATTTTTTACAACCTTTAACACAACGAAAGCCTCAGTTATTGAACGTCTTAATCGTACCATTAAATCGAAAATGTGGAAATACTTTACCAGCCAAAACACATACCGTTATTTGGATGTCTTGGATTCGATCATGCACAGTTATAACCACACTTTTCACTCTAGCATTAAGAAAGCCCCTGCTGAAGTGAATAAGAGTAATGAGGCACAAGTGTGGAATGCTCTTTATGGTAATTCTCCCACACGCGTCTCGAAATGTATTTTAAAAGAGGGTGATGTCGTGCGAGTATCCAAGGTAAAAATGACCTTTGAAAAGGGATACGAAACGAACTGGTCTGAAGAACTTTTTAAAGTCACGGAATGTGTTAAAAGAGAACCAGCTGTTTACAGAATTAAAGATTTACTAGGAGAAGCGATTCAGGGAACTTTTTACTTGCAAGAATTGCAAAAAGTGAGAATGAAAGAGGAATACGCGATCGAACACGTTTTAAAGAAACGATATCGAAAAAAGCATTTGGAATATTTTGTGAAATATCGTGGATACCCTGCAAAGTTTAACCAGTGGATTCCTGGCTCTGATTTATCCACCTTATAAAAGAGGGGAACTTTATCTTTAATAAATCATTCGTCGAGATGAGTTTCTACGTGACACTGCCGAGCGACAGCTCGATGAGTTTTTTCCCGGAGAATAAAATTTCTCATTTTATAACTCGATTTCCCTCTCCTATAGAGTTAAAGGGCGCATGGGAATTGGCCATCGCTGAGTTTTTATATCCCCATACCTGGATGAATATCACACAGGAGAATAATTTTATAGGATTTAATTTGAATGATGGAAAAATGATTGGGCGGAGAATCCCACCCGGATTTTACGAAACCATTCCTGATGTTTTAAAAGCTATATTCATTGAAGAGTACCAAAACAAGATATCCTTCCATTACAGTCCTATTACGAAACGAGTCAGCATTAGTCAAACTTTGAAGACAACAACTACGTGCGCGCCTATCACAGTCTCTTCCCTGGATTTAACCAAGACAAGGGAATTCACCTGACCCGAGACGAATTTGCAAAGGGCTATATCTTGTACGTTTTTGATTTGTCGCCCGACATGTGCGATGGGCCGCATATGAATTTGCAGCAGCAAGGTAATTTACGTGTGGAAGTGAAATTTTCTAAAGCTCTTCGAGAAACCATTTCCATCTTGGTGTATGCGGAATTTGAAAACGTGATTGAAATTAACAAGTCTCGTCATATTCTGTGTGATTTTGCCAATTAAAAATGGATACCAAGCAACTGCACAAGGCATTGTCCAAGAACATTTTTACGAGCGATTCCTTTTTAGGTGTTTTTGCAAGCGACAATCTACCTGAAAAGATTGAGCGATATCCCACCTGTTTCGTGGCTAACGCAGACTCTTCGACAGAACCTGGAAGTCATTGGTTAGCCTTTTACTTGCCTTTTCGAGATTGTTTGGAATTTTTCGATTCCTACGGACATTCACCGGACGCCTTCGATGGAGCTATATCGGACTATGTATCATCTTTTCGGCATATGGACTATAATTGTATGCCCCTGCAAAGCAATGTCACGGCCGTCTGTGGTCACTATTGTATTTATTATTTATATTCTAGATGTCGCGGAACTTCTTTGAAAGATTTTAAGTTATCTTTTGTACCCCACGAATTATCAAATGATATAAAAATTTATAATTTTGTAACCAAGCATTTTAAGATTGCTACACCTTTTTACCAATAAATATGGATGTGCACAAACCTGTGTCCTCATTTGCCATGGAGTTTCCAACTCTGCAACAACCTTTCACGATGCTCATTTCGGGTCCTACGGGCTGCGGAAAAAGTTTCTTTGTTCGCGATTTATTAAAACACAAGCGGGAGATGTTTTCGCCGCCCCTCGATAAAATTGTGTGGTTTTATGGAATCCACCAACATCTTTACGATGAAATTCCCGATGTTACTTTTGTGGAAGGCCTACCCGGAAATTATCGAGAGTATTTGGAATCCAACACGCTTTTTATTATAGACGATTTGATGTCCGAGTGTGGCAACGATAAACGCTTAACGCACTTGTTTACCAAGGGAAGTCACCATTTGAATTTGAGTGTTGTGTTTATCACGCAAATTTTTTTTCACAAAGAAAAAGAAATGCGTGAAATTACTTTAAACGCCCACTACCTCCTTCTTTGTAAAAATCGAAGAGATTTGAGTCAAATCACGCATTTGGGAAAACAGTTATATCCCAGGCAGACACGATATTTTCAAGAAGTGTACGAAGACGCTACTAAAAAACCGTATTCGTATCTGTTTATAGATTTGCGCAGTGAAACACCCGAAGAAATGCGTTTGCGCACCAATATTTTACCGGGGCAGGCGCAATATGGCTACCAAGTGAGACATGTTTTTTCATGAAAGCAGAACATAAAATTTTTGTATAAAAACGTAAAGTGTTGGCGTCATTTCATCACTTGAAAAGATGACGCTGACCCAAGAACAACTAAGACAGTTGCAGTTGCTGCAGATTTGCCCCTCGAAATTACGAAAGAATCTGCTGAAAAAAATGCCATCTTCATGTATAAAGGCTCTCTGCGAGTGCACTCTTAACACATTAAAAGGAAATATTCCTATCACGAAGCACCAAAAAGTGAAGCTCCGTAAACACAAGACTACCTTGCGAGAATTGGCGTACAAGCGTAAACCTCTGTACCAGAAACGAAAACTACTCATCCAAAAAGGTGGATTTTTAAACTTGCTGATTCCTGCGGCACTGAGTGTGATTACAACACTTTCTAATGGAGCACGCTAAAAAATATGCACTGATTCCTGAAGAGTCTCTCTCCAAGCATGTACCCACCGAAAAGCACATGACCGCTTTCGACAAGGAAGTGGCTCGCATTTTAAGTAGTTCTCTCGGCGAAGACGATAAAGTGAAGTTGTATTACGAACTTTTGCAAAAGAAACTAAAGATGAATTTTTTTAATACACCCATTCAAGCATCGATTCACAAGGAAGATATGAACGAAGAAAGCATTTTAATTAAAAAGGAAAAACCTGAAAAGAATTTGAATATCAAAGAAAGTGTAAACAACTACGATGGGATTCTATTAAACAGTGTGCCTGTAAAATTGAAAAGATATGCCGGTGAAATGATTTCGCTCATAAAAAGGCATCCCGACATCTTGGATTGGAACGAAAGCGGACAGATTCTACATCATGGAAACATTGTCCCCAAATCCAACATTGTGGACTTGTTTAATCTGATATTCACCAACAGGAAAAGTGAAGTTGTCGCCAAAGAACCTTTTCTAGCAGCTTTAGATGAAATGAACATTCCACGGCACTATGTAAAAAATAAACATGTATATGCCCATCCCTACAAAAGTACACCAGCAAAAAGACGAAAAACTACTGTGAATTGGTTGAATTTTAAATAAAAAAAAATAAATGAAATAACCTGTGTCTTTATTTCTAACACGCACATTTAAACAAGAAATATATACTTACAAGAAATATATTCATTTTCATTGGGGATGAGTGTCCATCTACAAATTTTCATTTTCAAACAGAACGTTCGCATTCACATACGAAAGTATGAAGAGGGGCGTGCCACCCAACATGGAGTGATCATGAACGCTGCAACGTGGCGTGAATTTTCGAACAAAATATATGAATGTAACAACATTTATACAAGTGCTAGCTTTATAGCTAATAATCAACTGATTGTGCTGAATGCAGATGGGGAATGTCATTTGCAGCAAATGTATAAAAGTGGAGAGGGGCCGTTTCATCTGAAACCATCGGCTATTACCCTCTCCATGGAACATATCGTTAATTTAAAAGAAGTGTGTGATGACATTGCATATGCTATATTGGAAGTGCTATATCAGAAGGTGTTACCTACCAGGATTTTGAAAATGCAACAATTAAGACCCACAGAGCCTAAGCCAATAGGATATGAACATATTTTACAAAAACACATACTAGAATGTGTACGCAGTGAAATTCAACGTGTTGGGGAAAAGCTGTTTTACTGCGAGGGGTGCGTCGTCAATCACCCCTCACAAAGGCGACACGATTGTCTCAACACGATGACCGAGGACAAGCTGCGCTCTGTGGGTGAGAGTGCACTGTTTAACATTATGCAACATTAAAAAAAACATAAGTGAGCACAGCTTGGCCTCACACCTAAATGCAAAGTGTTTTGCGGGGCTCGACATGAACGTCTATAAGCATGGACTTATGTGAGTACACATTTACTTGGTTTTTCTTGTTTTTTTTTTTTTTTTAATTCGTTAGTTTTTTTTTTTTATCTTTAAATATTTTTTAAATTTTCAGTTTAATTCTTATATACATTCATCTTAAATTAATTTATTTTAAATATTATATTTTTTTCTAATTCATTTTTTTCACTATTTTTTTCACTATTTTTCACTATTACTATCTCACTATTTTTTTCTATAAAGAAAAAATCCAAGTGAATGTGTACTTTTGTATAATTTTTTGGGGGGAAAATAGGCCTGCCAATGTGAAATAATCTAATTTTGTCACTTTACATTTAAAATTATTAAATTTCTATCTTGTAACATTTTTTTTTTCATAACCTTGTAATGAAAAAAAATATTACAAGTATCTAAATTCATATTTATTTTTTTAAATGTTTTAAAAGCATTAAAGTTTAATATTTTTTTTATAAACTTCTATCTTACCATTCAATTAAAAGTAACTTAACTTAAAATTCATGATTATTTTTAAATCCATATTTAAGAAAATTATTTCACGTTGGTGGGGAACACTGCCCATAAAAAGAGTGTAGCGACAGCTTGCGTCACCTCCCAGGTACTGTTGGAAACGCTCCCACTTTCTTCTTCTGCTACTAACATTTCCCACTTTTACTAACACTTTTCTTCCAATGTATAACATGCATGTATCATTTTTTTTTTTAAGTAGAAAATCCATCATATCGTTTCTTTGTAGAAATGGATCATACGATTTTCGAATACATTACAGGCTATTTTCTAAACTAGAAATGGCATACACTCATTTCTTTTTTAATGTATGACATGCATGTACTATTTCTACATAGAAATAGATCTTGCGATTTTCTAATACATAACATTTTAAATGACTCTTTGAAATAACCCAGCATACTCTTCAAAATAATATGAATTCCATTCTTTGGACTTTTAGAAGACATTGGTAAGAACATACACGTCACACATTTGCTCGTCATACATATGCAAGTCACATCTGTACACACCATTAGCTTGTAATGCTTTCAGTACTTTGCATTTTCTTATTTTAAAAATACCTCCCAAGTTTTCCATTCACTGATAATTCAGTACACCTATTCATTTTAACTACGTTCTTCAATATAGCAAAGTCTTGAATTTCCCATATATTTGAAAAGAAATCCATACAGCCATTTTTTCATAGATAAAAACAGTTGAAACGGATTCAGCAGGTTCTGATACTTGTCATAAAAAAAAAATCGCGTAGCACACACAATCATTCTGAAAAAGGGTCGAGTCATGTTCAGTGAGTATTCTAACCTATCCCTAAAATTTCGCTTGCTTTTAAAATATGTCAGTTTTAACACAAACTCCCCTACTAATTCATTAAAAAATTAATTACCGTGGCTGGCATATGCGCACACCTCTTCTAAAAGGGTCAAATCCTGTTCCCAACTTGTGGTAACATCAAAAATGCGATATTCTAGTTCACTATGGAATGCTAGATTTTTACCCCGATACTTCATTCAAAAATACCACAAAATTCATTTCATTAAAATTAATAAAATTCAATAACATACACTCCGTCCTTAAAAATCTCTGATGAACGGTCAATGAAAAAAAAATTAATTATCTTCAATAAAACATGTATGAGCGTGAATTTAAAATTATTTAGTCATCGTTCGAATACCTACTTAAAAGATTCATTAACACAAAAACCGCACGCATGTATTTCATTCAAGTGCCAATAGATGGCGCCATCACCGCCCTCTAAAATTTCGTAAATGTCTTCAAACACTTTCCTAAACATTCCATAAAAACAATAATTACCCACGTTCCAATCGTTAAAAAATAATCCCCTTATTAAAATTCAATTATGACTATATTCCATTTTTTTTCATAATATATTTTATTCATTTATTAAAAATAAATTAAAATCTTAATTCACTCGAACCATCCCCTCGTAGAAGTTCAGAAAATATTCTAAGTCCCCAACTCCTTTCGCAGAAAAGATATCATTCATTATTTCATTCAAGTGCCAATAGATGGCGCCATCACCGCCGTCTAAAATTTCGTAAATGTCTTCAAGCACTTTCCTAAACATTCCATAAAAACAATAATTACCCACGTTCCAATTATTAAAAAAAATAATCCTCTTATTAAAACTCAATTATGACTATATTCCATTTTTTTCATAATATATTTTATTCATTAAAAAAAATTAATTAAAATCTTAATTCATTCGCACCATCCCCTCGTAGAAGTTCAGAAAATATTCTAAGTCCCCAACTCCTTTCGCAGGGAAGATATCATTCATTCACCACATACCTACAAGTCTCAAACTGTATACTGGTTAAAGCACTGTCCTACGGTGCAAGGGGTCCCCAGTTCGAATCCAGCTCAGTTCAGAACCAATTATTTCCTTTTAGCCAACACAGTTCTCAAACCTGTCCATAGAGGGCGCCACCAAAATTTCCAAGATGGCCGCCAAGTTCTTCTTCAACCCCACTGTCTGTGTCAGTACATGACGTCATCCGATAATCGTAGCGAGTGAGTCATCCGATAAGATAAGATAAGCCGATGACGTCATCCATTCCGCCATACCGTTTTGTCAGTGAACCGCTATTACCTTACTACTCAGGCGGATGGGAGGAAAATGTTCTCTTACTTCTATTAAGCATCAGTAGTAGAACTATCGCAGTTATTTTTACTGACGTCAATGCGTCATTGAGCTATCTACACAAGCTACCGAGGTCTCCTGAACTGCAAATATATTCCAGCGGGTGTGTAAAGTCCCTTATATGCGGCCCTGAATATGCTCTTGCTATGAGCTTTGGAACCGCTCTGTTGAATAAGTGGCAAAAAAGAAATTTAATAAATTGTCAGGAAGTATACATATGCAATCAGGTTATAACGGAATTGTCAGGAAGTATACATATGCAATCAGGTTTTAACGGAATTGTAAGGAAGCATACATATGCAATCAGGTTATAACTGCCCGTCTGAAACGAGCAGCCCGAAACCAAACCATAACGATAGAACTGTGCTTGTTGTAATTGTAAATCAACTTGATTGCATCCGGACACTCATTAAAAACTCCTTGCATAGCAAACATTTTTACAGGGTGTTTCAGCATAGTTGATCTCATTTTTCAAGTTTCGGCAATTTGTTTTAAAATTATACTTCTAATTTGAAAGTTTGGTAAAATTAAGGGATAAATTCTTCAATATTACTGTCAGTGGTGGCGCTAGAATTTGCAGAAAAATAAGGGTTCTAATTTTTATAAGGTCCCTTGAACAAAACAGTTCAATTAGAAAATGTTTTCTTGTGCAGTGACAAATGATAAAATACTCTGCAATTATCTGCAATATTCGTCTTTTTAAAAAAATAGGGAACTTTTCCCCTATAAATACAGAATTAGCTGCAAATAACAATGCGTAGATTCATTTTATGCGAAGTTTGGTTTTAATTTGGAGTCCACTCCTGCATCTTAAGTCAGCAATCGAGGAAAAATCGCCAATCCGTCAAATCGAAAAAAAAATCCAATTCAAATTTTACCTATTTCAGTAGATTGTTTATTCTAAATATATTCTATTGTAACTTTTATTCTAAACTTCTATTCGTTACTTCTACTGTATCTTCATGGATTGCAGATATTTGCTCGGGGGAAGGGAGGGGGGAGGTTCTCTTTCAACTAACATTGGTATAGTGCAGCTTTTTTCTAATTGAACATTTTTCTTGGGGGACCGATACCACCCACCGAAAAAATTAAAAGAAAATATTTCTCATTGAATTTCAGCGAACTTTTACATTAGAAGTGCGTACCTGTAACCAATTGACAAAGCACGAAAAAACGAGGACAACTATGCTAAAATACCTTCTATGATAAGAGAGATAATTAGCAAGGGCTTTTCTTTAAAGAAATGAATATCATACCCATAAATGTGTACAAAAGCTATGTAAACTGCGCAGTGGCTAGACATTTATACATTTGCTAACCTCTAATATATAAGAGAAGCCCATATGCATACCCACAAGAAGAAATGCCCATTCAAGCTAATGGTTTTATAAACTGCACCTCATCTTTTATTTTATGTATATTTCTTTTCTTGGGAATTCCCATTTTCTTTCACAAAGTCAAATCACAGATATCTTACCAAATATCTTAGTTTTAACTCTGCATCTTCTGTAGCAGAATGTCTGTTACCTAACTACTTTCCGAGTTATCGGGAGAAACTACTTCTCCGGGAGGTCTAAAGTAGGGGTGCCAACACTTGGATGAACCTTATGTCTAGAACAATTGCAAAAATGGCTAGATTTTATTAATGCCTATTATAAGTAGTTGAATACGTAACCATTTATGGGCAAATTTAGTCTTTATCGAGTGTTTCGCGTTTCGATAGTTTGCAAAATCAGGCCATAAAATGTCTGAATTGACAACCATTTCCTAAAGTTTAGATCTTTTGACGAGACCATAAATCGAGCTAGAATTTTTCAAGAAGAGTAAAAATACTCCTTAACTTGATTTGAAGGAGTATTTTGCTTTCGAGAGGAGTAATTTTTAACAAATGTACAATTACCCTCAAATTTCCAGGTATCTCCTAATTTCCAGGTTTTTCTCTTTGAAGAAATTGAACAATTCACACTTTAATGCATCAGATTTCAATCAATTCTCCACTCAATTTCAAGCTTTCCCAAAAACTAGTACGTGGGTTCATTGTTACTTAGATATTTTGTATAGATTATGAGTTTATGCTTCACAGCAATATCTGTACACACATAAATTAAAATGGAAAAATAGGCACTATTTTTATTCTCACCTTCAAGTTCGGACAGTAAGATATCATACATAATGTCTTGAATTGGTGTTATAAAATGATATGATAAGTTTATGAGCTGCTCATTGATTGTTCCTTTACCACATGATTTCATCAAAAGCATTACAGGCTTGTATTTTATCTGTAGCAGTTGCTCCTTGACAAGCAAATAAATAGTTTTCAATACTATCATATCCCCTTCTGGAAAATTACTATTCTAAAAAAGATTTTTTTTTCTTTACAAAATCGGTGCGTAAAAATGCGCATTACCTAATTTATAAAGCGTATTTGCTTATTTTATAGCCTGAAATAAGCGTATAGAGGCGTTATCTCCATCTCTGGACGAGACCCTTCAATCCAAACAAATTCTACTACACGTTGGTAAACAAAATAATTAACTTTCTTTTATTATAATTTTTCCGGTAGTTAATTCAATGTTTATATTTTGTAAGCTATATTCGACAATCTAAAAGTGTTTGCTCGTTTTCTAAACGCATGCTTGTTATAAACAAATTCAACAGCAATTAGGCCTCCCTGGAAGTTCGCAGTCTTATACAAAAACTATAGACGCATTATAAATAAACCTGTGTGTAAAGTGTCATGCTTGTCTGTACATTTTGTAATGTTTAAATCCAAAAGTTATGAAAAAATGACATTTTGAATATATGTATATATATACTGGCAATAAAATACCTCAGAAAAAACAACGTTTCACTTAATGAATAGGCAAGCTGGGCTATTATGCGAAGGGCGTGAACACATTTTTAGTTTTTATGGTTTGTTTATTTGGAATTCAATACGTGTTTATATACATCTAGAAATTTTATCCAAATAAAAATTCGAAATACCAATTTCATGTTAGTCATATAAATCAAACAGAATATTTTTCACAAATAAAATGGCGTCTTAGTTATTACAAGTATATCATTTATATGCATAAGATATAAATTTTGCAAGCTTCCTTCCTATCCAGTTATAAGTTTAGTAACTTAAAAAAGCAATTACTCGCTAGATACCTGTAAGAAAATATTGCTGTTATTATCTCCGTCAACGGCTATGTACAAAAGTAATCACTGATAAAGATACACGCAGTACAGCTTCAATTAATCTTAGTCCTAATTTATATCTTTTCAAGGAAGATTTTCGAAAAATTGGAGTTCCTCTTAATTTTTAAATTATTGAACCTATTTCGAAATTACGTGAGTTTTTATGTTTAAGTTTGGGGATATTTGTTATATATTTTGTTTGCTTTAATTATAAGGCAGGTAAAAGTCATAATAACAAATGAGAGCAAAAGGAAAGATGACGAAGTGGTAAATAACGTTCTGGATATTAATTTATTGAAAGATACTTTGCAATGTTTACTTTTAATTACAGTATAAAATATCCCCGCTTTGAAAGTATTCATTTTAAACAACAACTTTCACACGTAAGAAAGTCGTATTAAATTCTAATTGACGATACAGTAATGCATATCTTTACATTTAAATTCAAGCGCCATTTCTGTTCACAGCAAGTTATTTAAATCTTCTCGACCGAATTGTGTGGAAACAAGTCAAATTAGCAAAAACTTGATAAAATAAAGATAACCAAATTTGGTTCATTAAAATGTCTTTAATAATAACACTATTTATGACGTAAATTACACAATCAAAGCACTTTCGAACATGACTACGCCCTTCATCAGTGTCAAAGTAAATTGTAGGTGAACGAACATGGGCTCTAATATACAGACCACAACCTTATGCACATCTCGTCTCACGGTTGTGGCCTGTATATTAGAACTCATGTTCGTCACCTACAATTTACTTTGCCACTGCTGATGGGCGTAAAAATGTCCGAAAGCGCTCTGGTTGTGTAATTTTAAGTAAGTCATAAATAGTGTTATTATTCAAGACATTTTAAAGAACCAGATTTGATTGTTTTTATTTTATTTCAAAGATCCATAATGTTATTTAAATGAAAGTTCACAACCTGTTGATTTTCATAATATTTTTTATACAGTTAAATTTGAATTACAAACATTTATTAAATTTGTAGTCGCCCCCAGCGTGTTCTCAGATTCTACATTAGCTATTTTTATAATTTTGTTTCTAAGCGAAACCTACAGATTTAGCCACTATTTTTGCTGAATTTGAAAATACATTTAAATTTGCAAAATGGTCATTTATTCAAACCACTAGTCCTCCATCGTGTTTTCGAAATTAAATCTTCGAACATTCCTAATGTTTTTTAAAGAAAAATTTCTCAAATAGCTATATTTTGTCTAATTCGAATTGAATTCAAATTTGAGATTTATTGAATCCATCTACCATCAGCATTTTCTCGATATACTTGAAGTGTTTTTCTGTTTTTATCTTTAAACGGAAGAAACCTTTCATAAAGTAGATCTATATTTACTGCATTCAATGTTTAGCAATTCTGTTACACGTGCTAGCTCGTTTAAAAATTTAATAATTGGACTGTGTAGTTCATACGGAAAATCGAGGTATGAGTGTTATTCATCAGAATTGTGTATCATTCATTAATTACTCGCTCTCATAAAAAAGTCTGAGGTGGGCAGAACATGACTTTCCCAAAGTAATACAATGAATTTACCAAAATTATGGAACATTGTAAAATATGTCTGACAATTAAACCAAGAAGTAGAGTTTGGGAGAAGTCCAAGTTAGCTTAAAGGTGTTTAGCAGCCAACCTCTCAAAGTGACAGTGGCCAAATTTATATTGAAAACGGGTCGAGATTGCTGGATCGAACACCTAAATAAGATAGAAATTCTCCCGACGAATATGTGCCCTTTTTGTGCTGATGTTATGAACTTAAGTCACCTTTTAGTGTGCCCGGGTTTAGATAAGGATTCCCAGTAGCAAGGGGATATTTACAGATTGTATTGGGAAACTAGAGCTTATATGAACTGTCCCTGAGATCGCGACCTCATCTCCTTAGGATTTGTGTGTTATTGATTTGAAATACTCTTAATTTTCGTTAAGTTAGCTTTCTCTGTTTTGAATTTCTCATTTTATATCATAGTGAGATGCCAGTTATGTAATTGTGTGATGTCTAAATAACCTTTCGATTATTATTTCCCTCAGTTTGTATTCTAATTTATGTTCACTTAAACTAACAATTCTAACTAGTTCGGTTGATAGACCATTCGCTCTGCTAATCAGCATTTTCTGCGTTCCTACGGTAAAATAGGAATATGTTTCGGATCGTGAAGTTTTCAGTGTTCTTGAGTAGAGTGTTCTTGAGTAGAAGGTTCTTGGAATGAAATCCGGATTCTTGAGTAGACTATGAAGGATTCGAGTAGTGAGTGGAAGGAAACCCCATTCGATACAACGATTACTAGAAAGAGTCTAGTATCCGGGGTGTGGCCGCAATACGGAGCAAATTAACAGATGCCGGGGTAAGCATATATGCTTTGTAAATGCGTATCCATGTAAGCATTATCACCAGCCTATTATATTGTAGTAATTTGTGGATTTGTAAATTATTCTGGGCATGTGCAATAATAATTAGTTTATAACTAATTGCACTGTCCGTTGTTTTAAACAGCAAGCTGCTGTAATTTCTGTGAAGTCCTCAATAGACTGAATTTGATTTAAAGCAGTGCGGTCCTGTGTTACTGTTCTTGGACCGAAAGGGCAAAATATCAAGTACTCTAAGTTTGAGTAAAGTCACTTTTAACATATTAAGAAAAAATCCTCTATGAAGGCATGTAAAGAGGTTAAAGATACATTTAAACTTTACAATGGATTGATTTCCAATAGAGCCATATGTAGCAACAACAATGAATTTACTTCTTTCACAGTGAAAAAATGATGCCAGATCTACGACACAATGCTTTTAATGTTGAATTGTACATTTGTCGCGTTTCTGGATAAAAACATGTAGAGCGATTTCGAAGTGCCCAATTAACTTATATTTCACGCAACTCTGAATTGACAATTATCTATACAGAGAGCAGCCGCAATAAACAATATAGTTCATATTTTGAAATATTTTAATAGTTAATTCACAAATTTGGCGCCTGTTTTGCTAATTTGGCGTCATTTTTGCAATTGGTTTTGGGATGTTTTCGTAAAACTGGGGCGATATTTCACTAAATGAGTCGCTGAGTTTGCAAAATTGATCTCCAAGCGTTACAGACAAATGAAAAGAAGATCATTTCTTATATACAAATAACTGTTGGCGAATTGTTAGGCATCAAGATACAAGACTATTACACAACGTATTTTCTCTTGTGAATAGAACAAACTAGATTCGCGAGAATGATGTTAACAAATATAATCGCATAATATTACATATGAAAAGTGAACATATCTCACAATAGTTAATGCATTTTTTAATTTTATGTGTAATATAAAATAAATAAATAATTTTTAATAACGTGTAATATCTCGAGAATGGATCATGTTAGCGTTTTAAAATTAATTTTAATCATTTCCTAATGAAAAGTCACATGATAAAGGCTTATTTACTTAACATTATTGAAGGCTCTGATTTTATGATGACTTTTTTCAACTGTCATTAAAAATTTGGGGTTTTATTGAACATTTGATTGCGTTAAAATAAGACTTTCAGCATTCACTGATTGTACTTTTTGCATCAAATTTCGTCCATAACCTTTATTCATTTGTGAGATGTCATTTCCACTGACTCACGGACACACATACGCACAAACACACACACAAATATGTATATATATATATATATATATATATATATATATATATATATATATATATATATATATATATATATATATATATATATATATATATATATATATATATATATATATATATATATATATATATATATATATATATATATATATATATATATATTATATATATATATATATATATATATATATATATATATAGATCTTATCGGCATTATGGCCGTGAATTTGCTTCTATGGTGATGTTAATATTACTTGAATAGTATTTTTATTTTATTTTTATTTTTTTATTTTTACATAATTCTTATTATTACAAATATATATATATATATATATATATATATATGTATCAGTAGCATAGAGTCAGACTTTTTACTGGAGACGGTGAAAATTTGGCAAAGTATTTGCCAAATTTTATATATATAAATAAATAATATACATATATTTATATATATATATATATATATATATATAATATATATATAATATATAATTTATAATTATAATTTATAATTAATTATATATATAAATTATATAATATATAATTTATATATATATATATAATTTTATATATATAAATAAATAATATACATATATTTATATATATATATATATATATATATATATATATATATATATATGTATCAGTAGCATAGAGTCAGACTTTTTACTGGAGACGGTGAAAATTTGGCAAAGTATTTGATATCGCGAGTGAAATTTATATTGTAATTCGCATTTTCATATAAGTTTTATTTCAAAAAGTTTTGTTTATTAGTGAATAAAATAAAATAATTTTAAACAAGAAAGATCAATCATGCATAAAGCATTGAGTTTGAAACGCTTTCCAACTTCAATGCAATTTTATTTAAACATCTCTAAAATGCGATACATTTCTTGATGGTATTTTTAAAATTATCAGAACACTACATTCATTTATTGTATTTGAAAACTTAAAACTTCATCGAAAAAAATGAACCTCATTCAAATGACGGCATTGAAATATAAATTGCTTGGTTTAAACATCTCTAAAATGCGATACATTCCTCGATACTATTTTTAAAATCATCATAATACTACAATAATTTATTATATTTGAATTACTTGTTCAAAATGATTTCCATCCATGCCAAAGATCCAGTAAAGATAAAAGGCGGATATTATTTGCCTATGATGCATTTCTGTATTGCGTCATTTGCACTCTTGCTGTAAAAATTTACATTTTAATTTGTGATTCATCCCTCACCAAATATGTTTAAACATATCTCTGGGACTTTTTATGATAAAATGCTGAAATTTTGAACATCACCTTATTAGAGTATGGGCCTCATTTTACTCATTAGAAATGTTTTTGAACGGGGGCCGTATAAAAATTTAAATTTTGTATTTCTTTAAATTTAATCCCATGAAAATTTTTATCGATTTCATAAAATCAAGTACCTTTTCTTATGCAACATTGTAATTTATTATATATGTCTAAGATCAATATTTAAGGAATAAACACCGAGGTCGTAGTTTTTGGGACACCCTGTATGTATATATGTACATATATATATATATGGGGGGGATGTTCTTCCATATTAGCCGATATCTATCTTAGTTTTTATGAAAGAAGGTCTCATATTAATAACGAAATCATATACCTGCGTTATGTGGATGACGTAATTATTGGATATGAGAATGAGAACTACAACATGAACTTTGATTTTTACCCACCCAACCTCATATTGAAAGAAAATCCTGTTAATAACAACGAGGTTGAATTTTTGGATTTGAATATCAACTTTTGTCAAATCCCGATCCTATTTACCATCTATGACAAAAGAAAACAATTTAAATTACCCATTAATGGAATAATACATTGGCACTCCAACATACACTTGAGTGTGTTTCGCAATGTATTCTTGGGAGGTTTGGTCAGAATAAAAAGAACTATTAAAAAAGAGCATTTACGTATTAATTTTGAACAAGAATTTTTAAAGCAAGCATTTTTTCAAAAATATCCAATATCTTTTATGCTTAAAAATATTGATAATTTATACAGAACCAATTTGGCATATGGTGTAAGGCTCAAATCTTTTTTGTGTTCAATTAGAGACTAAAATTTCGAATCATTCATATGACAGGACCGCACAGCGATCAAAGGACCGCAGCTCTCACATCCGTTGCTATATAACTTTCCCTTGAGTCAGCAGTTCTGTTGGCTATTTTTGTTGTGTTATTGCTCTCGTCCTCGTTTCTATCCTGGTCTCGTGATGATTTTTATTGTCACTCCGGAGGTTGGCTTGAGCCAAAGCTGGCGACCAGGAGTGAAAGGCCGCGGCGTTTATGACGAGCTCGTTGAACTGGGGAGTAAGGTCACAACCCCTTACCGCCATAAAGTAAGCTTGTTGCCAAGCCATCCTTCATTTTTTCAATGTTTATTCACTTTTTATCTTTTAATTTTTTCAATGTATGGTGTATGGTACCTCTTGCTGCTTTGCGCAAACGTTACTATAACACATTTATTTCTGATAATTCAATTTCTATATATTTATATTTATATATATATATATATATATATATATATATATATATATATATATATATATATATATATATATATATATATATATATATATATATATATATATACATCCCCTCAAAAACGATCGATTCAAGTTCAAGGATGTTTGAAACGTGCTCTTCCATCGAAAACTCGAATTTAAATTTTCGAATCCGTCACAATACTTTCCCTATACATTATGCCAGGTATATAGGGAAAGTAATAACGCAACTCTGCTTATTATAATTAATTACCAAATTTCCTCGAAATTAAATAAATTATTTTTCTACAGGAATGCATATAATATGCACTTCTGAAACACGTGTGTTAATAAGTTCTAAAGGCAATTATTGTCAAACATTAAAAGTATTATTGTAATTAAGTAGGAAGTAATTTAGAACTTACTTCTGCAAGCGAGAGCAATATTATAATTATTATCCCTATACGCATCTGAACTTGATACAAAGTGCCCAAGTGCCAGAATTAACTATTATATTTAATTTCCTTGTGTAGAACCTATCTGGATTGTAATTGGGCGTGACAAATAATTTGTAATAAATGTTGCAGTTCCCAAGATTCTGTGAAATACTGATTCTGGACAACCCTTTATAATTGGTTAATTTGAATAATAATAAAATAATCCCTAATCGAAGCTACTGCTGATACAACTCTATTAAATCGTTTTAATATTTAGAAATTATATTTGAACATGCTACCGAAAATATTTAGACAGAAGAAACATATGGGTTAAAATTAGTGGTATAGGCCAATAAATAAAATACACTTTTTGCAAGAATAAGGGAAACTTTAACTTTTTGCTTACATGGTGGGACAGCGTCAATCTTAGATGAAGAACCTCTCAAAAAGACAGGTATTTGAAATACCCTATCCCAAACATTTCGATCCCCCTTTGCAGACATTGATGTCCAAGGCCGCAAATCCCTGCAAAAGGGGTCCAAGTCTGTCACAAGTCGTGAAAATTTTGAAAATCGGTTGATCATGAAATGTATGACCTATATTTATATAGGGAAATTAAAGCTTTGCCTCGATATTAAAAATGCCGCACACATGCTATAGCTATTGCATTTGGATTGGAATGTCAGCAAATCTCCACTCCCATCGGCGCTATGACAAAACATAGTACAGTTGCAAAATTTTACAAATTGTTGCATATTAGGGTACATGTAATACATGTATTCTCTCTGCATTAATCTTTTTTCATCCAAAATGTTTTTAAGTAAATCGATCATAATGCTGAATAAAACAACTAAAATAAAAATTTAGTTAAGAAATATAGCATAACACAAATTAGTAATGGTTTCAACCGGTTTAGTAAGCAAAAGTAGACCTCTTTCACGAAAAACAAAAAGATCAATCATATTAGTAATGATAAGTAGACGTATGTCTCTCAATCAGTAATTGGAAAATCTTATGTGGGTAGTACATGACCTTTCTTATATAATGCAATGAATTTACTACATTTACAGTAAAAAAATCTGATGTGGGCAATACATGACTTTCCTTATATAATGTAATGAATTTACTACTTTTACAGTAAAAAAATAGGTTTCTCTTATAGTAGATACTAATATTCGTTCCAAGATATTGAATTTTCGACAAATAGTCGTCATTTTCATTGATTTAGCGTCATTTTTATCCATTTAACGAGATTTTCGTTAATTTGGCAACATTTCAAAAAGTCGCCAAGTTGGCGACATTCCGCCAAATTCGTCTTCAAAATCTCGCCAAGCGTTATGGACGAAGAAATAAGTTGTTCTTACAGCAGATAAATGACTATTGGCGTTCAAATACAAAAATATTACTCAAAGTATATTTTTTCATGAATGGAACGAGCTAGATCCACGAGAATGATGTCAACCAATTTATCGCATGGTATTACATAAAAAAAGTGAACATGTTTCTCAATAGGAAATATATTTTTTTTATATATATATTACTTTTTGATAATTTTTTTGCAAAATGTGCAATATCTCGAGAACGGTTTGTGCTAGCGTTCTAAAATTTATGTCAATCGTTCTCTAATGCAAAATTACATAAGAAATGTCTATTTGCGTAACTTTATAAGCGGTTTTGATTTTTTGACAATTTTTTTTAAATTTCACTCGAAAATTTAGGGGATTCTGAACATTCGATTACGTACAAAAACAATAGGCTTCTAGTGTTTACGGATTGTGATTTTTGTACCAAATTTGGTTCGAATCGGTTCATTCGTTCGTTAGTTATCGTCTCCACAGACTCACTGACACACACACACACAACACACACACACACACACACACACACACACACACACACACACACATCACTTCAAAAATGTTTGATTCCTGATCAGGGATGCTTGAAACGTGCTCTCCCGTCGAAAACTCGAATTCGAATTTTCGACCCCACAATACTTTCCTTATACATTATGTATATAAGGAAAGTAAAAATGTTATTCTTATAGTATACTTATTACTTTCCTTATATACATAATGTATAAGGAAAGTATTGTGACGGGGTCGAAAATTCGAAATCGAGTTTTCGACGGGAGAGCACGTTTCAAGCATCCCTGATCACGAATCAAACATTTTTGAAGTGATGTCTGTGTGAGTGTATGTGTGTGTGTGTGTGTGTGTGTGTGTGTGTGTGTGTGTGTGTGTGTGTGTGTGTGAAAGTATGTGTGTGTGTCAGTGAGCCTGTGGAGACGATAACTGACGAACGAATGGACCGATTTGAACCAAATTTGGTACAAAAATCACAATCCGTAAACACTGGAAGCCTATTGTTTTTATACGCAATCGAATGTCAGAACCCCCCTAAATTTTCGAATGAAATTTTGAAAAAATCGTCAAAAAATCAAAACCAACATTAAGGTTACGCAAATAGACATTTCTTATGTAATTTATCATTAGAAAACGATTGACATAAATTTTAGAACGCTAACATGAACCGTTCTCGAGATATTGCACATTTTTCAAAAAAATTATCAAAAAGTCATATAAAATAGAAAAAAAAATATTTCCTATTGACAAACATGTTCATTTTTCATATATAATATCATGCGATAAATTGGGTGACATCATTCTCGTGGATCTAGCTCGTTCCATTCATGAAAAAAGATACTTTGAGTAATACTTTTGCATTTGAACGCCAATTTAACTGCTGTAAGAACAACTTATTTCTTCGTCCATAACGCTTGGCGAGATTTTGGCGACGAAATTGGCGGAATTTCGCCAACTTGGCGACTTTTTGAAATGTTGCCAAATTAACGAAAATCTCCCCAAATAGATAAAAATGACGCTATATCAATGAAAATGACGACTAATTGTGGAAAATTTAATATCTAATAAGTTATATAATATATAAATATATAATAATAGTTATATAATATATGTCGAAAATTCAATATCTAATAAGTTATATATATATATATATATATATATATATATATATATATATATATATATATATATATATATATATATATATATAACTTTTTTCTTCGTCCATAACTCTTGGCGAGGTTTTGGCCACGAAATTGGCGGAATGTCGCCAACTTGGCGACTTTTTGAAATGTTGCCAAATTAACGAAAATCTCGCCAAATGGGTAAAAATGACGCTAAATCAATGAAAATGACGACTAATTGTAGAAAATTCAATATCTTGGAAAGGATATTAGTATCTACTAGAAGAAAAACCTATTTATTTTACTCTAAAAGTAGTAAATTCATTTCATTATATAAGGAAAGTCATGTGTTGCCCACATCAGATTTTATTCTTTCCAAGATATTGAATTTTCTTCAATTAGTAGTCATTTTCATTGATTTAGCGTTATTGTTATGAATTTGGCGAGATTTTTGTTAATTTGGCAACAATTGAAAATGTCACCAAGTTGGCGACATTCCGCCAAATTCATCCCAAAAATCTCGCCAAGCGTTATGGACGGAGAAATAAGAATTCCTACAGCAGATAAATGACTATTGGCGATCAAATTCAAAATTATTACTCGTATCTTTTTTCCTGAATAGAACGAGCTGATTCCACGAGAATGATATCACCAAATTTATCGCATGGTATTACATATGAAAAGTGAACATGTTTCTCGATAGGAAATATTTTTTTTTTATATAACTTTTTGATAATTTTTTTTAATAATGTGCAATATCTCGAGAACGGTTCATGCTAGCGTTCTAAAATTTATGATAATCGTTTTCTAATGAAAACTTACATAAGACATATCTATTTGCGTAACTTTATTAGCGGTTTTGATTTTTTGACGATTGTTCCAAAATTTTACTTGAAAATTTTGGAGAGTTCGGAACATTTGATTGCGTATAAAAACAATAGGCTTCCAGTGTTTACGGCTTGTGATTTTTGTACCAAATTTCGTTCGAATCGGTCCATTCGTTCGTCAGTTATCATCTCCAAAGACTCACTGACACACACACACACACACATAGACATCACTTCAAAAATGTTTGATTCGTGATCAGGGATGCTTGAAACGTGCTCTCCCGTCGAAAACTCGAATTCGAATTTTCGACCCCGTCACAATACTTTCCTTATACATCATGTATATAAGGGAAGTAAAAAAGGAAAATAGACATGCAATGTGCAACATTTTAATTCAAAAGATAATGCCATAATCTACGATATAATAACATGCGATATTTCTTGTTTAAATCTAAACTGGAAATTAAAAAAAAAAAAAATCTGATAAGAGCAAGCAGCACATCACTTTCCCTACTTATTGCTACTTCTTTCACGCAGTGAAATAATCATATACGCCCAGTTAAAAAACTCCGAACATAACTCTACAGTCAAAGCAAAATTAGACTAGGAATAATGTCTACTATAAATAAATGTGCAATTAATTTGCATAAGGGGCCGTCTTCATATTTAGTTATTCATTATTTGCAAAATTAAAATGGCAACACCCATTTTTATGTCACTATAAAAAAATTTCATGTCAGCATTATGTTAAATAAAATCTGATGTGAGCAACAGATGACTTTCCTTATAAATGTAATGAATTTACTACTTTTACAGTAAAATAAATAGATTTTTCTTATAGGTGATACTAATGTTCTTTCCAAGATATTGAATTTTCGACAATTAGTCGTCACTTCATTGATTTAGCGTCATCTTTATCCATTTGGCGAGATTTTCGTTAATTTGGCAACATTTCAAGAAGTCGCCAAGTTGGCGACATTTCACCAAATTCTTCGCCAAAATTTGGCTAAGCATTATGGACGAAGAAATAAGTTATTCGTATACCAGATAAAGGATTATTGGCGTTCAAATACAAAAGTATTACTCAAAGTATCTCTTTTCATGAATGGAACGAGCTAGATCACCGAGAATGATGTCATTCAATTTATCGCATGGTATTACATATGAAAAGTGAACGTGTTTCTCAAGACGAAATATTTTTTTTAAATTTTATATGACTTTTTGATAATTTATTTGAAAAATGTGCAATATCTCGAGAACGGTTCATGTTAACGTTCTAAAATTTATGTCAATCGTTTTCTAATAAAAAATTACATAAGAAATGTCTATTTGCGTAACCTTATTAATGGTTTTGATTTTTTGACGGTTTTTTCAAAATTTTATTCGAAAATTTAGGGGGGGGGGGCTAAACATTCGATTGCGTATAAAAACAATAGGCTTCCAGTGCTTACGAATTGTGATTTTTGTACCAAATTTGGTTCGAATCGATCCGTTCGTTCGTTAGTTATCGTCTCCACAGACTCATTGACACACACACACACACACACACACACACACAGACAGACATCACTTTAAAAACGTTTGATTCGTGATCAGGGATGCTTGAAACGCGCTCTCCCGTCGAAAACTCGAATTCGAATTTTCGACCCCGTCACAATAATTTCCTTATACATTATGTATATAAGGAAAGTAATAAAGAAGGTGAACGGCAGAAGATTTCTAAATACTATCTAAGTGAATAAGACTGCAAGCTTAAATATCTTATGACAAAATAAATAGAGGAGAGAGAGAGAGAGAGAAATGTGAACTTTTTTCAAGAGTTTTCTATTATAATATTTTATTAAGACTAAACGTACCATGACCGGTCAATGACTGGTTGTAAACGTTTGATTATGAAATTCGCATATAATGTTATCGCTTTTTACTTTCCTTATATACATAATGTATAAGGAAAGTATTGTGACGGGGTTGAAAATTTGAATTCGAGTTTTCGACGGGAGAGCACGTTTCAAGCACCCCTGATCGCGAATCGAACATTTTTGAAGTGATGCCTGTGTGTGTGTGTGTGAAAGTATGTGTGTGTGTATGTCAGTGAGAATGTGGAGACGATATCTCACGAACGAATGCAGCGATTCGAATGAAATTCGGTACGAAAATCACAATCTGTGCATACGGGAAGTGTATTGTTTTTAAACGCAATCGAATGTTCAGAACTACCTAAATTTTCGAGTGAAATTTTGAAAAAATCATCAAACAATCAAAACCTTTAATAAAGTTACGCAAATAAACATTTATTATGTATTTTTTTCTTAGAAAACGATTGACATAAACTTTAGAACTCTAGTATGAACCGTTATTGAGATATTGTACATTTTAAAAAAAAATATAAAAAAATTATATAAAGTAAACACAAAATATTTCCTATTGAGAAACACGTTCTCGAGATATTGTACATTTTTCAAATAAATTTATCAAAAAATCCCATAAATTGAAAAAAATATAATAACTGTTGAGAAACATGTTCACTTTTCATATATAATATCATGCGATAAATTTGGTGACATCGTTCTCGTGGATCTAGTTTGTTCCATTCATGAGAAAAGATACTTTGAGTAATACTTTTATATTTGAACGCCTATAGTCATTTATCTACTATAAAAATAACTTATTTACACGTTCATAACGCTTGGTGATATTTTGGAGACGAATTTGGCGGAATGTCGCCAACTTGACGACTTTTTTAAATGTTGCCAAATTAACAAAAAATCTCGCCAAATAAATATAAATGACGCTAAAGCAATGAAAATGACGACTAATTGACGAAAATCCAATATCTTGGAAAGAATATAGGTATGTACTATAAGAATAACCTACTTTTTTTGCTGTAAAACTAGTAAATTCATTGCATTATATGAGGAAAGTCATGTGCTGCCCAAATCAGATTTTCTAACTTGACTTCATGAGTTTTTCTATTAAATGTATAAAATCAATTTTTCTGTATTTATTTTTATCCTTCTTGGGCTTATATGATAAAGATACATAGTCTACTGTTATCTACCGCGACCTGCCATTTGACCGGGAGAAATATTTATTGCCTTATAAGAGTTTCGGGTCAGAAAACGTGATGTAAATGCACATTCCACATATTTTCATCAGTTTCCTGCATATTTCTGCAAGGGATGTTGCGCAGTAAGTTCAATTTAAAATAATCGTGTATTAAAATTTCAGTAAAGCGCGTAAAATTTCAAATTGCAAGGAAAGATGTCAAAAACTGAAAAGTATTACTAGTTAGTTTATATTTTGTTTTTATAGCGTTGCTCCATCCCTAATCTTCACACTAAAAAGTGTCGAAACATTCAGAACACAACAATTCTTAGAATAAATAAATAATACAGGCAAAGGCTTTTCGGAAATTGATGAAGATAAACTTTCTGAAAGTGAAGATATATTATTTGAAAATGATAGTGATCTATTAAACACTGAGTGTGAGACTGCAGATACCGACGATGAAGAGGTGAATATAATACGTAGAGGACGAAAACGAATGAGATTTGTTCTCAATTTCTGAAGATGAGAATGAAAATATCAGCAGTATATTTGGATTGGTGGCACTGTATGGGAAGAAATTCAAATAAATTCTACATCTGGTAAAGCAGCATTTTGTAACATTTTCAGGGAAGAATCAGGTCCAACGGGATATGTAGACCGTAATATTATAAAGGGTAAAGTGAAGACTGCATTTTCGTTGATAATTGACCACCGACCGTATTATGAAACATATAAGAACATGCACAAATCGAGTTTTAGGAACCGAATGGAATCTATTACCTTAAAGTTACTTTGTTTAATATTTCCTTACTAAAATCAATATTTCCTGCTTTCCATAAGAAAAAATAAAGTTTTTATCTAAAAACCGATCTTTTGACCGATGGTTACGGTACTAGTAGGTACATATTGAGTACCGGTACGTTTAGTGTTAACTTAGTTGATGAAGCTTTCTTATCATCGTAGTACTTCTTTCTTTCATTTTTTTGTTAAATGCTTAAGTCCGCAGTCTTTCTTACATTCTTATTTTTAGTTAAATGTTGTTTGGATGTAAGTAAAATTCGTTCAATTTTTGTAGTATTTTATAAAGTGATATTTTTACAATAATTTAAGCAATATGCGTTGGAATTTTAGATGAAATGGCAAATTGAACTTCCTTAAACAATTCGTTGTTCCTATTTTTATTATATACTACATAACTTTTAGTGTTATCTTATTCATTGACACTTTTACGATAATTTTTGTCCGTATTTTATAATGTTAGTTGATACATGTTGTTTCTATAGCTTCCAAACCCGATTATTTTCCTATTTATTTAGTCATAGGGTACTTAATTCATATTTCGTTGTTTTATTCATTGAGAACATATTTTGAATTTTTTAACTGCTTTTACCTTCCTACTAAGTTTTCATTTTATTTACTTCTCGTTTCGTAACGATTTGTTTTCTATATACAGGCAACCCGCCTATAACGCGGTAACGCGGTGACGCAGTTTCCATATAACGTGGAGCAAAAATTGTGGCAGCCCTCCCATTACGGTGTTCTCATAAAACGCGGTAGTCTTATTATAATCGCGCTCTATAATACGACTCAATTAGCTTAAGCAGTCTCCCTATAGCATGAATTTTTCTATTACGCTGTTATGGTTGAAATTAATGAGGAATTCCCTAGATTTTTCATCGACGTACATTACCATATTTCATTTTCAGCTTTCAGGGAAATCCCCTGTAAATACACAAATATACAGTATTGCTGTGGCAGCACATGAAGTCTTAAACTCAATAAAAATAATTCGAAATATGTTAACATATATTTATTGCCTTTTGTATCTATGAACGTATATGTCATAACCATATTCATCATAGCATGGTACTCTAAAAATGCAGTTTTATATAATGTTGAACGAATCAGCCTGATTCATATGTTCTGATTTCACTTAAGTCGGTTTCCATATCACACGGTACGAATTTTTCTGTTTTGTACTGAGTTTCTTATAACGCAGTTTCCATTCAACACGGTATGTGGTTTCCATATAGCACGGTACGAATTAATCTGATTTGCACTAATCCGAGTTTCTTATAACGCAGTTTCCGTAAAATGCGGAAGGAATTAATCGCGTTAAAGGAGGGTTGACTGTACTGTGATTCAAGTATTAACCTACTAGCGCCTTCTCACCTTATCTATCTGTGTGAGTGTGAAGACCCAGACCGTCCGACTCATCCAGAGGACTTGAGTATCTAATTGGACGGCCGGGAAGAGATCCGGCGACAACACCAGAATAAACACAACTAAACAAAACAGCAAACAAACAAAGCAGTAATCAAAAACAAAACACAACACCAAAACAACACAGCAAACCAAAATAAAAGGGAAGGCGGCACCACCGGGGAGGAGCAAGTAAAAACCAAGGGGATCAACAACCAGAGAAAAAGTTAAAAGCAGCAATGGCTCTCAGGCTATTCAAGTGATTTTGTTGGATATTTCTCTCGCTATGAGAACACAGTTTTTAATTTTGTTAATTGAAGTTTTATTCGAGCAGACACTCGAGAACCAGGCCGCGGAATTAGCGGGGAAAGGTTTAGAAAGATGAAAAGGTTTAGAGTGGGGCAAGCAAAGACGTAGTGGTCTGCATCTCCAAAGGAACCGCAGGAACAGCAAGAGGTTGATTTAAATTTTAAAAAGTAAAGGTAATCCAAAAATGGGCCGTGGCCCGTGATAAAATAAATAAGATATTTGTTCATTAAAAGGAAATTAAAGTTTATGTGGGGAAGAAAGTTTAAAATTCTGGCTGGGTCATGGGTGCGAGGAGAAATGTAGTTGTTTAGATAAGATTGCCAGGCGTTTAAGATATCTAGTTTACAATGCTTTTTTAACAGAGAGTAGGGAAAAGGTAAAGGAGATGGGGTACCTGAAGAGGTAGCAAGTTTTGCATTTTCATCGGCGGCCTCGTTGGTCGAGATGTCAGAATGGGCTTTAACCCAACAGAGGTTTATTAAATGTTTGTTTAAATTTGCATCTAGTTTAATTTTGGAAAGATAGTCAGATTTGTTTCTAATGGAGTTAAGGGCCGAAATGGAGGATTGACTATCTGAAAAAATATTTATTTTTAAATTATTTGTAGAAGCCCAGTTGATTGCAAAGTGTATTGCAGCTATTTCAGCTTGAAAAACTGTGTTCCCAAGGTTGAGTTTGAAAGTATATATGTTTTGAAGTTTATCCCCCCTGTATATGCAAATGGCGTAACCCAATTTGTCGTCAATGACAGAGCCATCAGTGTAAATATTTATGTCTGAAAAAAGTGAGGGGTCGAAGGGAGCCAGATAGGCGATACGAAGGGAAGGGGGGATAGAAGAGGAAGGGCGATTGAAGTCAAAGTTAGAGGGAGAGGGAAGAGACGGGTTGGTAAAATGATTTGTTGTGAGTTTCCAGAAGGCATATTTTTTAAATTGTGTATTAATGACAAAATGAATGGGGGGAATACCAGTTATAGAGTAAAGAGAAATGTTGGAAGTAGTCCGAAAACCAGAAGAGATTTTGAGAAGAAAAATCCTTTGCAAAGACAAAAGTTTTTTGACCTGAGCCCCAGTCAAAGCTTGTCCCCAAATTCCTGCGCCGAAAATGATTATCTTTTCGAAAACCGAAAGGTACCAGATTTTTAAAAAGGATTTATCTATACCCCAGTTATTGCCAGACACCCTCCCAAAGGTGCTGGCGAACTTAAAACATTTCTCTCTAAGATTGAAAATGTGGGAGCTCCATTTTAAATTATCGTCGATAGTGATTCCAAGAAAGGTGAGTTGTCTAGTTGTAGGTATTTTATGGTTTTGAATTTTGAAGGAAGGGCGTTGTCTGATTTTTGAGCGGTTTTTATTGAAGATAATTGATTTACATTTTTCTGGAGCTATGGAAAGTTTTAAAACAGTGAGAGTGGATGAGGTAAGGTTTAAAAGGTTATTGGTGTTAAGTTGTAGTGTTTTTAAGTTGGATGAATAGGTGACCACCGCGAGATCATCCGCGAAGGCCTGAAGGTGAAAAAGATCGTTGTTGAGTTTTAGAATGTCATTAAAGTAGATACTCCACAGGCAAGGGGATATAACCGATCCCTGTGGAGCGCCCATAGAAATGTGTTTTGTAATATGTGATTTACCTATGTTGAGTGAAATTTCTCTGTTAAAAAGATATGAAAAAATGAAATTTTGAAATGGCTGAGGGAGGTTGATTTTTGAAAATGAAAGAGGCAAGACGTTCCAGTTGAGACTTTCAAATGCTCCGCAGATGTCCACGGTGGTCAAAGAAACAAAATGTATTGACATGTGGGAGGAAATGGTTTGAATTAGCCCAAGAGCAGCGTCCTCACAACTCGTTAATTCCTTAAAGCCATATTGGTGGGGATGGAGAGCATCCTCAGAAGAAAGCCAAAAATTGAGTTTATTTATGAAATTTTTTTCCAATATTTTCCCAAGGGTCGGGAGGAGGCAAATGGGTCTATACGAAGAACATTGAGACGGGTCTTTTCCAGGTTTATTAAAGAAGAGAATGTTGGCATTTTTGAGACAAGAGGGAAAGTGGCAGAATTTAAAACATAGATTTATAGTTTTTGATAGGAAAGAAGGGAAAAATTTATAAAGTTGCTTCCAAATTGTGAAATCTAAATTGTCAGGGCCTGGGGCCTTACCATTTTTTAAATTTTTAAAGACAATGAGGAGCTCTTCATCCGAAACCACCCCCAGTCCCTCAGAAGGCAAAGTAAATGAAGGAAAGTTTATAAAATCCTTCTCTTCTTTAAAATGGTGGTCCAACAAGCGTTTCAGTTTATCATCAAGGTTGAGGGAAGAGGAGTCAGGGAAGTGGAGATTAATGTTATTAATTTTTTTGTGTTTCTGGAAAGTAAATTTGAATTGAGAGTTTTGCTGCATCCTGTGCAGAAAGATTTCCAGGAGTCAAGTCTTGTTTTCTTAATCAGTAATTTGTATTTGGCTCTGTTTTGTTTATAAAAAATTAAGGTCGCAGAGATTTCGGCGGGAGGGGCAAAATTCCTCTCGAGTGATTTGACTCTTTTATAAAGGGCGGTAACGAAGTTTCTATGTTTTGTGAGGGTGGGATTCCACCAGGAAATTTTTTTAATTGTTTTTGATTTTTTCTTTCTAATAAATTTTAAGGCACAATTTTGGGTTATATCAATAAGAGTTTTAAAAAAAGAATCTAGGGAGTTAGTGTCTTGAATATTATCTAAAAGGGGATTGAGAAAATTTAAGTTTGCTCTAAAGTTATGTATAAATTTACCGATTCCGTATTGAGTTTTGAAAAAGAAAGTATCATTAGAGGGGGGGTCAAGGTTAAGTGTAATTTTAATATATTTATGGTCGCTAAGTGTATCACTCGAGAGGACCTCCCAGCTAAAAAGAGAATCGAAGAGTGAAAAGTTCATGAGAGAAAGGTCGGGGAATCCATTTCCGGAGTGTGAAGCGAAAGTTGGACCACAATTTTTATCGTTACAGATTATGAGATTGTTTTTGAGACAAAAGTCAATCATGTCCAACCCCCTCTGGTCGGTGAACCCATATCCCCACATCCGAGCACGGGCATTAAAATCTCCCAGAACGAGAAAGTTAGAATTCAGGTTGTCAAAGATATCTATTTCTGATAAAAGGGTTAAAAAGCTATCATGGGGTGGGAAATATATGCTAGCTAGATTAATGATGGGATGCTGGGGAAGTAATATTTCTATAAAGATTATGGAGGAAGATTTAAATTTAAAGTTTACTGTTAAGAGTGGATTAAAGATTAAAATAGCCGCCTTCTGGGAGACGGAGACAAATTGGCGAACACCAGGAGGGGGGGAGAGAATTAAATTATGATTTATATAGGGTTCTTGAAGACATACGTAGTCTATTGAGTTGTCTATTGCAAATTTAAAGAGATTTGAATGGGCGGAAAGAGAGTGGTTTAAGTTAATCTGGATGCCGGTAATAGTCATGGCAAGAAAGGAAGTATAAAAAAGGGAAAAGGCTCGGATGGGGGGAAGAAACCCCAAGGCAAAGCTTTAAAAAAAAAAATAAATAAAAACTTATATACAGAGGCAATACAAACATATTAAAATAGAACAAGGAAACAGATGAAAAAGCTAAATCTGTATAAAAGTTTTCACGCCTCCCTCTGGAGGGAGCGAATTTTTGCCATTTCGGCCATATAAGTTCTACAGTTTTTTCGATCGTGCGTGTTATGATCAGTTTCATAATGTAGGTTTGGGTTCAGATCGTTCGAGGTTGTGCAATTGACACATGTTGGAGTTCGTGCTTTGCAGTCTCTAAAAGTATGGCCGCTGCGAGTACAGTGGCTGCAGTTGCCTTCGGAGTAATGGCAAAAATTTGCGACGTGCCCGTATCCCTGGCACTTATGACACATTTTTAGGGATATGTATTTTTTCACCAGGTAGGACTTGAAATGGTGAAACAGTTTTTTCGAGTCCAATATTCGGTTAGCTGTAGAGAGGTCGACTAGGAACACCCAGTTCAGGCTACCAGATCAGGTTTTGAAATTTTTTATGATTCGAATGTCTCCAGGTTTTAGTGTAGGATGGTTTAGACAAATAAGTGCTTTAACGTTTTCTTCTGAAAAGTCTGAAGGAACGCCGAAGATGATAAAAGTTAGTTTTCGATCTTCCTGGAGTTTAATGGTAAATTTATCTTTAATTCCTGAGTTTTGGAAGATGGGCAACAGGTTTCCTGGGTTCTGCTCTTTACAGGTTACCTTTAGGGTACCGTTCGGGAGAGTCGAAATGTTTTTTATGTTGATGCCCCGAGGGCAAGGTAGTGAAAATAGATCCTTTTTAAGTTGAGCGTTGTCTTTTGTCCTTTCCTTCCCCTGGAGGAGGATACTTGAATAAAGTCTGTTCCCGGCGGGGTCAGTCAAAAGATGAGCAGAGGAGGAGGTTGAGGCAGAAGCACCAGGAGGAACAGATCTTTCAGAGTTTGTTGCACGGTATTCTTGACAAGAAGAGGAATTTCTTTGGTTATGGAAGATGAAAGAGCTTTCAGGCCAGTATCCAATTTATTTTGTAGAGTAGAAAGATTATCGTTGATTGTTTTGGAAAGTGCAGAGATAGCATCAGTATTTGCACGGCGAGAACGTGGAGACGGAGGAGAGACATTACTTTCAAGAGTGTGACAGGAAATCTTTATATCTTTAAATTTCTCCTCTGTGTATGATTTCTGGGTTGCATTAAGCTTGATATTTTTGGCAATGTATTTCTCGAGCCTTGAGATGTTTAGTAAAATTCTTGCAACATGCTCGTTGTTGACGTTGAAAGGAGGAATATCTATATCTGTGAGAGTCGAGCCAGGACAGGAAGCAGCAGAAGGAGCAAGAGTGGAAGACTGGTCATCAGGTTTGGAGGAGGTTGACGGAGCAGGAAAAGCGCTGACAGAAGGAATAAAAGGCGGAGAAGCATGTGAAGGTGAAGAGTCAGAGCCAGCGAAAGAAGGAGGAGGATGATCAGGTTGGGAGGGAAGGACAGGCAAAGAAGAATATGGAAGTTTGTAGGTTGAGGTTGAAGATGCAGAACCAGAGGGAGAAGAAGACATAGGTTTTGTAGAGGCAGCAATCATTGGTTTTGTAGAGGCAGCAATCATTGATTTTGTAGAAGGAGTAAAAGTTGGTTTTGATGTCGAAGTTGTCGCTGGGATGATGGTTGGTTTGGAAGATTTTGAGGATCCAAAAGGTGTGAGTACCTGGGTTGCATTTGAAGGTTGTGTTGTAGAAAGCTGGCGAGGAAGACGAGGAGGCACAATGTGTGAGAAAACAGAGCAGAATCATATGTTCGTGGCACACTTTTAAAATTTGAGAACCGGATGCCTGGATTTCCAGTAGTGAGTGTAACATCCAATGAGGTTTGATCAGGAGGAGTGCACACAAGAGAAAAGGATTCAGAAGTTGCAGCTCTTTCAGTGTCCAGGGATAACGGGGTAAGTACTACGGAATGTTGAAGGGGAGGAAAGTCTTCGGAAGAAGGGGAATACATAGGTGAATCCATAATATCAGTAATATCAAATATTTATATATATACAAAAATATAAAGACCATAGGTTACCTTAACTGAAGCCGGAGGTGTCGTCAAGGATAAAAATAACAATACATTTGCAATAATATAAACACAAATTATAAACAGTATCATATTTTAAATAATAATTTTTAACATTACTTTGAATAATACTAATGAAAACATGAGATGGGCACGACAAGAAAAAGCAAAATGACGCGCCAAAGGCAAAATGATGCTCCAAAAGCAAAATGATGCAAAATCATTTTTAAAAGGTTAAACAATATTGTAAATAGTACTTTTGTAATTCTAAGGCATTACTGAATTGATCTTACTAATACAACAGGTAGAGTACAAAACGCAAAATGATGCACTTAAAGCAAAATGATGCGCCAAAAGCAAAATGATGCGCCGATGGCAGAATGGCGCGCTATGAATCAAAAGTACAAATCATAAAACATGAAGTTTTGAAACTCTGATTACAATATTAAAAATAGGTCTAACTTGAAAATAATTACTCAAAAAGTGAAGTTAAAACATTGAAATACATGAATATATAAGTTATTATAGTAAAATAATGATATAAATGTATATTTACAGATGGAAGATTGGTCCAATTTGGACCCAATCTGACGAAAGTCCCATTACAATTGCATTGTTGAAAAGGCTTAAAGTAATAGAATATTTACAAATTAAAACTATAAATATCTCACCAACTATGAGGAGGATTCAAAAGCTGGAGATATCAAAATGAAGCTATGAAGGAGTACAACGTTAAGTGAACAAAAATTTAGAAAATAATGCAAAAATCACGCTTCCAGAACGCAAAATACCGGAGGACGAAAAAAGCCGTCATAACGTACTATATCGAGTAGGACTCATCTCCTTATCTATCTGTGTGTTCATTTTCGAAGGATTTCTCTGTATTTACATCTCTAATCCCAAAGTCGAGATAAACAAGCCAACGACATAAGTTTTAGGACATTCCCAGTATTATTGTAGAATCTGCCCTATCCGTTTAAAAATATATGTTCATCCCGTTATATAAACATATGCATTTAGTTTACAAGTAAGCACTGCAATTACGCAAAAATTAATATATAGATAAGGTGACCAATCGTCCTCCTTTAGGGAGGACAGTCCTTCTTTTGTAGGTTCTGTCCTTCCTCGAAAAGTGTCCTCCTACCTGTCCTCCTTTTCGATATTTTAAAACTAATCTTTTAATCTCTGTATTCAGAGATGCCGCGCCGAACTGTTACGTGTCATATGACGGTACAGTTCGGAATAAGGCTCCTCTATATTGATGACGTGTTTATGAAACGCATGCGCAGTGCATAGGAGAACTTCACGTGTTTTGCATTTGTCTCGCACCATTCCGCACTTCACTTTGTTTACTTTATATTATACTTCGTGTTTACTTCTAACGGAAATACGAAATTATTTCAATTCTTTTTCAATTGGTAACGATTTTTGGACAAGTGAGAAATCAAGATTGAATGTTGATACTCTAGCTGCAGCACTTACGGCGAAATTCAATATGAAGGATATTTCTTGCTCCGAAATTTCCAATATATTGTTACTGTTAGAAAATGATATATTGACAAAAAATATTCATTCAATGGGAAAATACTCGTTTAAGTAAATAATTAAAAGGGATGTAACCATAATTAGTGTATTTTTGTTTGAATTAATAAAATGTTTCATTTATTTACGTTGTACTTTTTTCTTAAATTTTTTCGTCCTCCTTTTCATTGTAAAAAAATTGGTCACCTTAATATAGAATTCTATATTAATTTGTACCACACATTCTGAGTTTATAAATCTTTCGAATAACATTTAAAGCTTATCAAATTTTCTCATTACTTAAAGGTCAAACACCACATGTGAGCCAAATTTCAAGCTTCTACATATAGCAGTTTGGGCTGTGTAATCTAACACTTAATCAGTCAGTCTCAATCAGCTGTATGATATATATTACTATGGATTAGGACTGTATAGATATAAACTTGAGAGCAAAAGAAACGAATAAAAGTATTTTGACACGACGCATAGATTAAAACCACATTTTCCTGATAGTGAAATTGACGATTGATTTCATTACACAAAGATATTGAAAATAAACTGTTTCATAGTGCCTTTCTTTGATTCGATATCACTGAATAGTAAATCACTTAAACTTAATGACTGAAATGAGACTCAATTTCACTTAAAACACTCCATTTGTTTCAGTGTTATAATACGAGCAAACTTACAAACACACACAAAACTAGACTGAATAGCCCACTTCAAATATATAAAGAAATAAATGTCTCAATATTCCGATGAACGGAATTTTGTCTAGCCAGCAAGAGTTCAATTCCTTACAAAGGTAGAATATGCTTAAAATGTGTAAGCGCTTGATCCGCTTTGCTTACACACACATTCAGAAGAATGAAGGAAAGTTAAATGAACTAAGTTAACGTTCATCTTCAATGGCCTGTTCAGTGATCGAATTAATTAGTGGAAGTAAACACCAGATGCGATCCTTTCCCTGATGTGAAGCGAACTTACTCCACAATGGCCGGAAACATAAGTATGTGGCAAGTGAAACAATACAGAAATAATAATTCCATTTTGGAGTTAAATGAACTTTAATTAAGTCAATGATATTATCAAGCTCAGTACAACATATATGAAACATAGAATTTATATCTTTAATCATGGAACTTCGGCGTTCCTTTCTTTCAATGCTTTCACACACTATATGATTACACAAATAAATCAATTGCAAGTAAGTTATATGTAAATATCCATTTTATCACTTAACCTTCTATAAAATGATCCTTGAAATATACCAATACTATTATGAGAGTATATTTATAGTATTTGAGTTCTTACATTTTATTTGACTGGCATACCTAGACCATTAGAATTTTTAAATTATTATAACCAGTCAAGAGCTGGAAGTTCATAGGAGCTGGAAGTTCATAGTCCAGCCTTAATTAATTAAATCCTTATACTTACAACCATCTGTCATCATATAATCTAGCCATGGTAGGGCAGTCGCAACCAGAAATGAGATTTGAAACATAGTTAGGTTTAATTCAACACATATAGCCATTTTGCAATTTTGACGAGATAATTTTTAATTGACTGTCTCCACCAACTCCAAATCCAAATCTGTCGAATAAAGCCAGCGCGTCTCTTTACCCATGCAGCGTCAGACGTCATTAAACACATCTACATGAGCGTTCGAATCAAACATGCAGAAAACAGCGAGAATAATGAACAACAAAAAATTTCAGAACTCAATGGTTTTTCTTCCAAGCGGAAGTGCCAAGGCCACGTACATGCCTCAGATTGAGCTGGAAGTTTTCATAGTCCAGCCTTAATTAATTAACTCCTTATACTTACAACCATCGGGCTTCATATAATCTAGCCATGGTCGGGCAGTCACAATCAGGAATGAGATGTGAAACATAGTTAAGTTTAATTCAACAAATATAGCCATTTTGCAATTTTGACGAGATAATTTTTAATTGACTGCCTCCACCAACTCCAAGTCCAAATCTCTCGAACAAAGCCAGCGCGTCTCTCTACCCATACAGCGTCAGACGTCACAAAACACATATACATGAGCGTTCGCATCAAACATGCAGAAAACAGCGAGAATAATGCACAACAAAAAATTAGAGAACTCAACGGTTTTTCTTTCAAGCGGAAGTGCCAAGGCCACGTACATGCCTCAGATTCACTTCGCCGCAGATTTTCGGACGAGGAATTCAACATTTAGATAATTTGAAAGAACATTTAAAACAGAAATATACACTTTCGCAGATTACGACACCACAAATGTGTGAGGTCTATATAATATTTCTGTTATATACTTTCCTAGTTCACATTCTAAGTTACAATTTATTTTTTGCTAACAACTTCTTGCTGGTTTGGTTATGTAGACCAATCCGGAGCCGACTAATAAAGTGCTGCCAACTTGATGGTAAAACACAATACAGTTTCAGTTCTTCTTAATGTATTCCATCTTCTTAGTTATAGAATCGACGATTGGGCAGATCATTATTTACCGGATTTTCAATTTTCAGAACATTGATAGCAGAATTGAAATTACTGTAAGTTGAATAAAATTGAGAGTTTACTGTATGTTATCCTGCTGCATAATTACACAATAAAAGAAATCATACAATGCAAAGCACAAAAAAGCAAAACAAACAGCACTTCCTTAGATAAGTTTTTATTTACATCTAGTGCAAAATGATTAAACTTAAAATGATAGTATTTTAACAAATCTACTGTGCCAAAATTGAAAGAAAATAAACATAGGTTTTACAAAATTAATTACATAAATATTTACTCTTAGATGTTCCATTTTCATGAAAGATATGGCAGCAACTATGAGGAAAATGGATTTCAAATTTCTACATTTTTCTTGGAATACCTGACAAAAAATTTGATTGTGTAATTTAGCTTTTTAACATTTCAAATTCAAAATCAGAATAGTCCATAAATTATTTTAATAAAAGTATTTACAAATTAAAAACTCATAACAGGTTCCATTCTTATTATCATTTTACTGAGAAAATTTTTAAATCCTTTCACAATATATAAAACAAATTACTTGATAATACGAAATGGACAAATGAGGATTTCAAAATATTTACATTCTTCAATGAAAAACTGCAGACAAAATTCATCGGTCAAATGCTTTATATGTCATTTGATTCAGTGACCTATTTAATATTTTAAATTCAAGTTCAGGATTCATTTAACAGAAGTGTTCAAAAATGAAAAAATAAAAAATAATAATTATTATTATTATTATCATTTTATTGGGGAATTTTATAATCTTTTCATAACATATAAATAAATTACGTGATAATACGAAATGAGAAAATCAGGATTTTAAATTATTAATATTTTCAAAAAATGCCGACTGAAAAACATGAATGCACAAATCACCTATTTAGCATTTGATTTAATGGACTGTTTAACATTTTAGATACAAGTTCGAGATAGTCTAATTAATCCCTGAATATTTTATAATCCATCTATAATATAATCAAATATATAAAACATAGTATTTGGTAATACTAAATGGGAAAATGATACATAAGAAAATATTTTCCTTTTCAAGGAAAGACTGCAGAAAAAGTTATTAGTTTCTCTGTTTTTAACATGTTCTAATACTAGTGCAGCTATATAAAACTTATAAATGTACTGCTTTATGTACTGCATATGTATATTAGCTAGGACTACCTAAAATTATTAAACACTAAAACGAATTATCCGGCGTTGCCCTGAACCTAAAAAAGCGCCCGCTACTTAAATAATACTGAAAAGCCTTTGATGCGCCATAACTATGCTCCTTTGATATACCCTAAATGAACGGCGTCAAGAATAAGAAGGAACTATTCGTTCAACAAACAAACAGTTCGGCCATAGTTGTTGTTAAGAGCGCAGACTCTTCTAGATGTGCTTTTGGTCCAAAGAAGAGGGCTTATAACGTCTTCAAAACAATTGTCACCTAAATAACATGCCTGATTTCTCCACGAAAGTTTTGTAAGTCACTGCTTTACAAGCATTGTAATTTTACGACCCTGTTCACTTCCCAATAAATATGTTGTATTTTTTTTTCTACGGAAGGTATGTATTTTGTATTTTTTTCTATATTTGATTTCAAAAGTATTTTATATTATTTAAAATATAAATTACCTTACCAGCCTTGCAAAACTGGTTAAATACCAGGCTTTTTTTAGGAAATGACGCCCTTTAAAGTCATTTTAATTAGACACAATTGTATTTTCCCACGGCCACCCTGAGCAACTTGCCCAAAGAAACTCTATGAACATTGTTGTATTTCGTGGAACCCCAAAAATGCCTGCTAGTCACCCCCGCGGAAATCAGCAGGCCATCAATCTCCATCCCCACCCCCGCATGCGGACTCCCTATTCCTACTTGGTAAATCAAAATCATATGATAGTTAAACCAAATGGTCTTTGATACAATCGCAAAAAATTCCTTTTACATATACTATGTATTATACAAATATAAATAATAAAACCACATTCTTAATATCTCATGCTTCGTGTATAAACGAAATTTAAATACTTTTCCTTAAAATTTCGGATCAGAATATATATAAAATCTCACTTTAAATGTATTAATATATTAGATGTAAATGTCATTCTCTTCTTAAAATATATCACTCGTTTTAGTGACAACGTATAAAAGGACGATGGGGGGGGGGCATTTTAATGCATTCTTAAATTAATCGAACGGGACAGTGTCATTCGCTTTACGCAATAGTTTTAATTTCTGAAGAAACATACATAGGTTAAAAACAACCGGAAGGAAATGAAATTTCGAAAAATGTATTTTCAAATGGAAGATATAGATTTCTGTATTTAAAGTCACGAAATTTATTGAGAGTAAAGACGCTTTGTAAAGTATTTTGATTTTTAAGAAGTAAAATCTTTCAAAATTTCAATTGGTTTCTATAATTAACGCTTTAATAGAAAAATTTTCAAATATAAAATACTTTTAAATAAATCTAAGAATTATTTTTTTTAAATGTTTTGTATTTTTGCAATTCCATGTAAAACAATTTTAAAGAAATTTAAAAACGTTTTATATTCAAAAAATATATATAAAACATTATTTATTTTCAAATATAAAACACACCTTGATCAAATCAAGGCTAGGATTTTTCAACCATGTACCTTGGACTTTCATAACCTCTTTGGAAAGGTGCTTGTTTCTTGTACATGGAGGGAATATTTTTTTTTGCCATAAAGTAGTGTTTTTGTGAGATAATAAGCTTTTCGTGAACTATTATGAAATTATTTAAAAATGATTTTAACTAACTGTAAACTATATTTCGCTTATTAAAACATTAAAGGGCAGTACGATTTTAACATATTTTAACAAATTTTATTTTGGTTTTATAAAACTCTCTCTAGACGCTATGTATAAATTTTTTGTAAAAATATATCTGCTGCTTTTTTTCTGTATTATATACAGACAGACAAATTAGCCGTTTACAATAGCTATAATATCATAGTTATATGACGCGAACAAGCTTAAAAAGGAATGATAAGCTCGCTCAGATGAATTTTTAAATGTAAGTTTTACATCTAATTGCGTATAACACAGTGAATAAAATTACCCCGACTGCTCTAAAATAAACTGTTCTCCAGATAATTAAATTTCTCCGAATTTTATGACCTGATTTCATCAAATATAATATCAAGTTGATAAATTATAGGAAATAACTTAAAAATAGCATTCGAATGAAACGTAAGACTCAGAAAATTTAATTTTAATAACTATATTGATGACATGGCTCGATAGTGTTTTTTATCTGAGCTATATTAATATAGCTTATTATTATTAAAACTATCGTGTGACACGACTGAAAGATCGTGTGACACTGAAAGATATGTCACCAATCAACGATGCGTATAAGTCAGTTCAATACTCATGAAGATATAGAACATAAGTTCACACATCACTACCATTGCAGAATTTTATGTTAGCACAATATTTCACTTTCATACAAAATATGGTACAAATAAATTGAAACTTAAATTTCAAGAAATTAGAAATTCCTTTTGCGATTATCCCAAGGGCAATTAATAACAGCCCAGATCCTTTGAAATAACGTCAAATATCGTGCCACAATTTCAAAGACTTAATTTAACTAATTTAGAGGTTTAGTGATATCCCTTTAAGACATCCACACGGGATATTCAGAGCATTTGAAAGTTGAAATATGAAAATCTAATTAGAATTAGAATTTTCTGTCATGGTTTAATACTTTAATTTAAGAAGAATTTCTCCTTTTCATTTAAATCTCTCAATAAATGTACAAAATTTTGATCTGTAAATGAGTTTCATTCGGTATTTCTCGCAAGCAGTTTTCTTGAGACACAGTGCAATATTTGACTTAGCATCAGGAAACATACAAAAGGTGGTAGGCTTTATGGGATTATATAATACATTACCAGTTAATATTAAACAGATAAACTGAGTTTATAATGGTGCAGCTTGTACGCATGTCTCCTTGGATGAAATATATAGTAATTCGGCGACACAGTTAAATTAAGTTACTTATGATTATAAAATATCCTCTAGAATAGTAGGAGTATTCTTGGGATATAAAAATGAGTTCACAGTCATGTTTAACTAACGCTTTATTTAAAGCACGAGTAAGAGTAAATAGGAACAATATACGGCTAATAGCTTTCTAGCTGTCTTAAAAGATCATATAACATCTGTCAGATACAAAACAGCCATTGATTGATCAATTCATTCACAAAACAAACTATTATATTCACAAAACACTGACATATTTGCCATTCACTTGCTGTTATGATACATTACACATATTTGGCACCTAAGTGCAAGTATGTTTCATGCCCCGGGATAGCCTCAGGAATGAAAGGGGGCGGGAGTAGCAATTACTCAAAAAATATAATGTGTATGGTATATGTTCTATAACGATGCCTCCTCACCTCATAGACAGGATGGGACTGATGTGGCGCAATGGGTTGTATACATATAACAGTGGTTGTAAATGTTCATAAAAGATAACTTGTAACTAATGTCAAAGTGTAAAACTACAAATCTCTAGAAATTTATAGCCCCTGTCAGGTGTGGCACACATCGTGGCCCGGTCCAGGACCTCCCGACTGTGGGAACACCTCCGGTCTTCATTTTCTATTGGGACGCATCAGAAATGAGCATCAATTCGTAGGCCAGTAAAATTAGTCGAAATTGAACCGTCCCTTTCTCGCTCATCGTGCGATATCGAATGAGAAGACGAGGTTACTTCCACTCTAATTTTCGTTCCTCCCGTTTCAAAATCTGAAAAGAATCGATTTTAAAATGAAAAATTCGACTCAGTTCTGATCTCGTGGGGAAAAGTCTCTAAGTGTGGCTGTGCACTTGTTTGAAGGCCGATTCGAAAATTTTGCGACGCATTTTTAGGTACGGTATTCGTCGCCACTTCTTTCGAACGGCAGTCCCATGCCAATAGCACGGAACCTGCGCATTATATACCTGGCTACGGGTACATATACTCAAGGGTAGCGCGTAACCAAACTCAGATATTCCGAAAATTAAGTCTATGGCTGCTCATAGCAAAATCGACTAGGACGGAGCCAAACCGAGTATTGCATTCTTCGGGCAGTTATTATCATTGAAGCAGTGAGGAAGTCGTTATTTGTGCTACGCAGTACCTTACGGCTCTGTATATAGACGGCGTAGTGTGAGCTACCTTTTGGACCCTTTGACTACAATGAAGCCGTGACAACTGTGTGGACTGCAAGAACGAAATCGACCGCTCAGTGTACATCGCACTTCACAGACGAATGTACCTGGACAGAGTGTTTACAGGGCGTGAATCCTGAGTCCCTATGCACTGTACGACACGCGTCAGCTGAGTGTGTCAACCGTCATCGGTACTGTCGGTGTGAGACAACAACCACAGGTATTCGGGATAGGCCCATACCGGCATCGGTTTGTACGTAGTTCCCGGTTCTCCCGTAATCGCTGGACCAAACCGACAATTGGGAGGAGGAGAAAGCAGCGAACTCCGATTCCTGATTCCATGATAATCCGAAAGGGCATCAAGAATTCAGCGACAACTCCAACAAACCGTGCATCCGTACGCACTGTGTTTGTAATTGAATAACCGAGACCTCTTCATTAAGGTTCAATAAGGTTCCGAGCATTAAGGTTCAATTATATTGTCATGTGATATTTGTGTTGTTGTTGTTGAGACCCAGACCGTCCGACCTACCAGAAAGGTGTAACGTAACTATGTGTTATTTGTGTGTAAATATGACCCAAGTGTTAGTATTAATTTGAGCTGTGAAAATTTTCCGCACTGCCCTACTTGCATGTAAAAATAATGAGAAATTAATAGCAATATATACTAATTACCCCTTACACCTCGAGGTCAAGCTTGGTAAAGTTGAGTGTAATGTAACTGTGTATTCTATTATTATTATTGTCAAAGTTGAATATTTCATGTGTTTATTAAATGTGTAAGTGGCCACAAAAATCAACTGTTTATTTTAGTGTAACGCAGTGTACTTTGATCATTCCGGATCCTACTGTACGTTTTACAGGTTCAACTGGGGGACACTATGGGTAAGTAGTAGTAGTATATGTATGTAAATTTCACGTCACCACACTTGCATCACGCCAATTGGTAACCGAACGATAGCCAGCTTATATAATATATGTAGCAAAACGCTCATAAGGCAGTATTAAATGTCTTAAGCTGGAGATGCCTTTAGTTCAACACTATCATACTAGCCGTCCACGCAAACCCCGGTACTGCAAAGTTGGCCATATCACATAATCGTTACATATATGCCCTCTATTGAAAAATAACAAAGAACAACGTAACTCAGGAAATTCTTCACAAAATTACAAAATTAGAAACGTTTCCAAAACTCTCCAAGTTGGCTATATTTCGCCAAATTTGTAGCCCAGGTCACTAACTTCATCACTAAAGTCAAACTACCCGTATCTTCAAATAATAATGGTTGCCTGTCGTTCCTTCTCAGGGACAAGCAATACGAGGACAAGCAATACGAAGGGACAAGCAATACGAAGTGCATACTTTGGAGGTAATCGTAATAATATTGCAATATGTGAATACCATATGTATCTCTATTGCAGTTCAAATTAAAAATTTTAACATAATATCTTCATTGCTTCGAAAATTACAATGCTTTTCTATAGGGAATTATGGTGTGACAATTTGAAATATCAAAGAATAGTAGTTCTTGATCATGAGCATTATTAAAAGTCCAAAAAAGTTCTAGTTTGTACATAATGAATCCTCAAATTATAGAGGTTCGGGCATTCGTTTTTGATTTATTACTACGATACCTCAAAGATATACACTCACACAAAGACACACATATATATACAAGCACACGCATATATACAGGGTGTCTCAAAAACATTGACCTCGGGTTTTATTCCTTAAATATTGATCTTAGACATATATAATAAATTACAAAATTGCGTAAAAAAAGGCACAGATTTTATGAAATCAATTAAAATTTTCAAGGGAATTAAATTTTAAGAAATACAAAATTTAAATTTTCATACGGCCCCCGTACAAAAACATTTCCAATGAGTAAAATGTGCCCCATATACTAATAACGTGATGTACAAAATTTCAGCATTTTATCATAAAAAGTCCCAAAGATATGAAAAGACGAAAATGCTGATTTAAACCACTTTTCGATGCACCGACATGGGTGCTCCGAGGGGTAAAATCATGTTGGTAGATCGCGTTTCAGAGGACATACACAAATTAAGAAAGAAAACGATGATTACATAAGTGAATAATAATTTTGCTATTTATTGGTACAAAGCATCTACACTATGTAGAAATGATAACTTTACACAAAGATTACAGAGCTTATTCAAAATGTTTTCCATCCATGCCAAAGCTCCATTAAAGATAAGAGGCAGATATTATTTGCCTCTGCGTTGTGCCATTTGCACTCTTGCTGTAAACATTTACATTTTTATTTGTGACTAGCAGCATACCCGTTCTTCGTACGGAGTATATAATATTAGGAAACTTATAATTCGCAATCATGTGCAAATTCTGTTAAAATATTTAATGTATTGCTCCTAAAGAGAAGTTTAAGAATATCTCTGCCCACTATACAAAATTATCTTCACGGGCAGATCTGAAGAATAAAACATCCTCCTCCCTTTCGTAAGCAAATTTACAAAAAAAAGGAATTGAATCAATATATGCAACCCGTATTACTCATATTGTCACAGATTAGAAATGCCCGTGTGTTAGTAGAAGATTACCCGTATTAAAATATGAGTCTCCAAATGCTTTGCCAAAATAAAAGAGATAACGTAATAAATTAAAAATATCAATAATCCTCGTGCTCTTTATACCAAAAGGCCGTAGTTGATTCCAATATATGCTAATTATATCAACACATATGCCAATGTACCTGTACTACTTATATTCTCGTAGATTAGAAGATATACCCGTGTATTTGTAGAAGATTACTCGTACAACGTACAATATATGAGTTTAAACAATTTTTGTCATAATAAAACAATTGCATAATAACTTGAAAATATCAATAATCCCTGAATCAATAATCCCCGAAAATATCAATAATAATAAAACCTGAAGACCGTAATTAATATTATCCAGTCAAAAATGCTATAAGAAAAATCAAATCGTTCTTTTCTAAAATATAATTTTATATCCATTTATTTATTATTCAAATCGAAAAAATAATAATTAAAATTAACAAATAGATTTAATTTAATTGCGTTTCTGAGCAACATGATATAAGATAGAATCTTCCTCATAAATTATTGCGAAATTAAATAACCATTTTGATTTCCTTATAATTTTTATTGTCCAGTGGAAGCTTGTGAAACATAAACCATGGAGATAGATTTCCCATTTAAATCATGTTTTAAACAATTCATGTTTTCAAAAAGTGACTAATTAGCGCAAAAAATCTCCCATCAAACTCAGAAATAAGGTTTTAATTCACTTTCAAACGATTTTCAAGCTTTTCGTTTGGATAAACCACGGAGTTAGAGAGTAGAAAAAGTTTCGTTTTTCGTTAATATCTCGACAACCCCTAGTTTCAGATACTCGAAACTTGGGAAAAAGTTTTGGGGTGCTATTTCAAGGCTATCCACGAAATGTCATCATATTTGGTTCGGCCGTTCCCCCGTGATGATGAGACAAACGGAAATTTTGTTTTTAACTATCATCTCGAGAACCACTGATAGTAGAAGTTCCAAACATGAACTACATTTTAAGTGGGACTATTTTCAGGATACCTAAAAAATTTTATCAAATTTGGTTCAGTCACTCTCCCATGATGACGGGACAAACAGACAGACAGACAGGCAGACAGACAGATAGACAGACAGACAGACAGACAGATTTTCAATTTTATTTATATAGATTATATAGATTAATCCCTCACCAACTTTGTTTAAACATGTCTCTGGGACTTTTTATGATAACATGCTGAAATTTTGTACATCACATTATTAGTGTATGGGGCACATTTTACTCACTGGAAATGTTTTTGTAAGGGGGTCGCATAAAAATTTAAATTTTGTATTTCTTCAAATTTAATCCCCTGAAAATTTTATCGATTTCATAAAATTATGTACCTTTTTTATGCAACTTTGTAATTTACTATTATATATGTCTAAGATCAACATTTAAGTAATAAAAGCCGAGGTTAATGTTTTTGGGACACCCTGTATATACATACACACACATACAAACGTACATTTTCCCAAATATATTCGAAATGGAATCCGGAGGTCTCAAAGTGTTCTTATACGACTAAATTTTGAGAATATTACAGAAAAACAAAAGATCAGCAGTTATGGCACAATCTAGTGTTGAAAATGAGAAGTAAAAGACAGAGATATGTGGTAAAAGAACAATTACGTGGTGATATGAAATAAGGATAGATCGATAGAATAGCACCCCAGCCCTTGTTTTTGTTTTTTCATTTAGTACAAAAATGCGCCAAGTTGGCGCGTTTCTCCGTATATTAAAATTGACTCCTCCCCACTAGTAACGTATTTTTCCATGTTTTAAAATAGGCTCCTTCTACCAAAGTGACTTGTTTCACCGTTTTCTGAACTAGAATTTTGAAAATGATAGTGAAATTCAGTTTGAATAAAAGTGAATAACACTCAAAAAAGGGTTACAAAATAAGAATTTTGGGAATTCTAAAAGAATTGCATAACTTTGCGAAATAAAAAATTAAAATTTTAGAAAACACATCGAAACACACGATACTTCAAAGATTTTGTGATTTTAAAACATTTCGAAAACTTATCGAAACTTCGAAACTTCGAAACTGAAAACTTCGAAAATTTTTAAGAACGATACTTTTCCAGAATTACCATAAAATAAGAAAAACACGATAAATTATGATACTTTTCCGAATTTAAAATAAAATGATTTATAGAAACCTGATTGAACTTTAACAAAATTAAAAAAAACTAAGAAAAATAATTGACTTTAACGAAATTTAAGAAAAAAAATACTTAGAAAAAATATTGAAATTTAATAAAATAAAAAATGGTACTTAAATAAAAGATTGTTCTTTAACAAAATTCCTAAAAAATGATATTAAAAAAAATATTGTACTTTAAACAAATTCTTAAAAAATGATGGCAATTTAACGAAAATTAAAAAATGATACCTATAACTAAGAGAAAAATCCCGGGAAAATATGAACGATAATTTCAAAACACGGGATTAATAAATAAAAGAAAAGAAATGTGGATATAAGAGAATTTACCTTTTTGTAAATTCTCTTATATTCATATTTTCACTTACATTCACATGAACAGGTTTTTATGAACATTCAGTCAAATCCGTTTGCAACCTTAAATCATTTACTTACAGTTCTTCCCAAACACGTTTTCTTAAACAATCGTACAAATCCATTAAATAAATGTATAGATACGAATATTACGGGCAAATTGTTTATTGAAAATTCAATATAAATGCGTAGGAAAATGGCTCAACAAATTCCATTAAGAGAGATCTGATGAAATACCCATTTCCTATTAAAATGCAGAATCCGAAAAACCCGCATGCTGATTGGATGTAAGGAAAGTCGTGGATGTGGTCATGGGCTACCAGATTGGCGAAGAAATCGGAATGAAATTGTAACCTAATGCTTTGCACCGACCAGACGCTTCGCCAAAAGAGCTTACTATCGATCACCCGAAATAAGAATGAGAAAAAAAAATAGCATAATGAAGAAATGACTTGAAGGATGACAAGAAAACAACAAATCATATTTTTAGAATGACTTTATATTGATATGTAAATCTTTTAAGAAAAATTATTATGGAACAAATAATTTTCTTCTGTTTTGAATATTAATCTCAAATATTTTACATTTATAAACTAGTGTGAAACGCCAAAACAAAATGAACAGAGGAAACATAAAAATAAAGTTTTAAATGTTCTATTACTTCTAAGGAAAATATAAATTAAATATGTATTTATTTAAATACCGGGAAAAAATATTTAAATTGTATTAATAAGCTACATGTAAATAGAACTCTCTTTCTAAAATATTGCTTAAGCTCTAATGGCATACGATAACAGTACAATTTTGTGGGTTTATTTATAATTCAATCTTAAATTAAACTGTTCAGCATGGAATCAATTTTATTCCATCTCTGTTTTAATTCCGAAGATAAATATAAAGATTCAATGCATTAAAGGAAATGGAATGTTGCAAAATTGCTTTCGGATTAAAATCGCATTTTATCAGTATTTTAAACATCAATAAGTATTTATGGGCAACAAATAGTCGTTATAATTAATTTTGATTTACAAATAATATATACTTTAATTTATAATCCGTAAAATGTTTTTAAACGTATTTTTTTGCAAATAAAACTGTTTAAAAGCAACACTTCATAATATACTAGATAAAAATTGGAAAATAACTTTTTCATTTTTAAAAATGATAAGTAATTCTAGCGGCCTTTGGAGATCCCGTACGGCTTGTAATATCCTCCTAACTTGTAATATTTCTATGATGTCTTTAATAGTAGTCTTTAAGGGGAAAATATATTTTATCAGTCCGTCGGTCTTTAATATGTGCTCATATGCAGTTGCGCCCTAGTGTATACCATGAATTCACCTACTACGCAGACAGGTTACGGCTAATTAAACAATAAAACCAATATTGTTGAAACAAAATTTACGAATCAAAAAGTAGAGATAGAAAATTTAATGACTTTGAAAACGTGTTTTTTTTTTTGTTTTTTTTTACATTTTTAACATGTAAATACTATATAAAGTTCGTCAGTTTTAATTTTTATAATCCGTCTATTCTTGATAGCACACATCTTTGAATTAAAATGGAAGTAATACTGAAAATTTAAATATACTTACTGTATCAAAATAGTGAATTATTTGTAAGTAGTTTTATTCCAAAATGACTGGATTCCTTTAATCAGGTTTTATCGCGAGTCATTCTCAAGAAATTGGAAATATAACTTATCTACGGGAAACCTGATACATTTCAATATAATCAATCGACTGCCATGAAATTGATATTATCATTGCAATTGGCAACAAGATTATTGATGGCCCTCGTGATCTTACAAAGCTCTAACTTGTATTATTGTTTTTTCCCCAATACTGACATTCCTTAATTTGTAGAAAAAGTAACGTGTTGGAAAAGTTAGATTTTACTTTCCTTATATACATAATGTATAAGGAAAGTATTGTGACGGGGTCGAAAATTCGAAATCGAGTTTTCGACGGGAGAGCACGTTTCAAGCATCCCTGATCACGAATCAAACATTTTTGAAGTGATGTCTGTGTGTGTGTGTGTGTGTGTGTGTGTGTGTGTGTGTGTGTCAGTGAGTCTGTGGAGACGATGACTGACGAACGAATTGACCGATTCTAATCAAATTTGGTGCAAAATCACAATCCGTAAACACTGGAAGCCTATTGTTTTTATACGCAATCGAATGTTCAGAACACCCTAAATTTTCGAATGAAATTTTGAAAAAATCGTTAAAAAATCAAAACCGCTAATAAAGTTACGCAAATAGACATTTCTTATGTAATTTTTTATTAGAAAACGATTGACATAAATTTTAGAACGCTAACATGAACCGTTCTCGAGATATTGTACATTTTTCAAAAAAAATATCAAAAAGTCATATAAAATAAAAATAAAAATATTTCCTATTGAGAAACATGTTCACTTTTCATATGTAATACCATGCGATAAATTGAGTGACATCATTCTCGTGGATCTAGCTCGTTCCATTCATGAAAAAGATACTTTGAATAATACTTTTGTATTTGAACGCCAATAGTCATTTATCTTCTGTAAGAATAACTTATTTTTTAGTGCATAACGCTTGGCGAGATTTTGGCGACGAATTTGGCGGAATGTCGCCAACTTGGCGACTTTTTTTAGATGTTGCCAAATTAACGAATGGGTTATCTCGCCAAATGGATAAAAATGACGCTAAATCAATGAAAATGACGACTAAATGTCGAAAATTCAATATCTTGGAAAGAATATTAGTATCTACTACAAGAAAAATCTATTTTTTTACTGTAAAAGTATAAAATTCATTACATTATATAAGGAAAGTCATGTGTTGCTCACATCAGATTTTTTTATATTAAGTTTAGGGATATTTGAGCAAATTTTTAACAACGTTGTATTTCATTATGACCATTATTTTAAATAAACTAGAAACGCGTATTCAAAATGAACTTACATGCAGACTTTCTATCACTTTCTATCATATAAAATTTAATCTATTTAGTGAGAAATTTCTGGAAGAGCACGAAATTTCGCTTAAACATAAACTTTGACATACATGAGACTCAAATGCTAGAGATATAGGATTTTCTTGTTGACAACGTCTCATGGGTAATTACATGAAGATTCTGTACCAATAGCGTGAAATTTTACAATTTGAGTTCAAAGACTTCGTTTTATTAACTGATTTAAGAGCTCAATATCCTTTAGGACTTGAAACGAAGATTTCATTAGTGGGGACATAAAAATGAGCCTTATAATCAAATAAGCGATTTTAATAATTTCTTCATTAGTGAACATTTTCGCTCCTTTTACCTTTTATTTGTTCGTTAAAAGCGAAATGTGTTTCTAGAAATGATATTTTTTCCCTACTAGACTTCTTCAGACATTGCTATGCTAAATTTATATTTTGTACGTCAATATACGTCTGAATTCAGAATCATTTTTTGTATCATCCATTGAGAAACTGTGATAGTGGAATAAAATTTGAAGTGGACGTCAAAATAGTTCAGCAAGATAACGCATCAAGTCATACTGCCAGTTACATACGAAATTGGTTTATACAGAAAAGTATCATTAGAGGCTTTACAAAGTTTTCTCACGTATATTATATGCAGTTTACATTAATGCACATAATAATGAGTGGTATACCAAATAATGAATATCTGTGCAAGCATGAAATGTCCATAATATTATTTCAAATGTATACGCGTATATAGAATGTTCTGGCAATTTATAACAGTGCCACTATACTTTCTGTAGATTCAAGATTCTCAGCCTTTATGCCATGAATTTAGCGAAAGTGTGCCGCGACACAATGTTTAACTAATTTTTATACCTAATGGAATAACAAGAACAGTGTATCTACAGCATATTTTACCATTCTCATACGGTTGCCACGTACTGTTTGAGCGGAAAAAACGTTTGAAAATAGTTGTGTATTTCGACGCTAAATAATTCAAAATTTTAAAATATTTTATGCGAATCTAATTAAATGTCAATGACATTTCGATGTGCATTTTGCCCTCGAGTACAAATTAAAAAATCTGATGTGAGCAGCACGACTTTCCCTGCAGACTCAAATTCATTGTCTCTTTATTTCATTTAAAATTAATTACACATAGTTTAATTGCACTAAATAAGACGATAATTAATTGAAAATACAGGGAATTTACGCTTTCAATTCAGCTTTCGTTTTCAATTGGTAACTGGATTTATTCTCATGAACGGCTAGTTCGAGAATAATAGGATTGGTCTTATTCTATTTATCGTCAAAAATTATATATCATACAATCATTTCAGTGATGCGTTTGAGCATGCGTAGACTCTTAGTTTAGATTTTAGCAATTTTTGCGGGCCATTTGTTAAAAAAAAAAACGTTTTTCCTAATCGTACCAAAATCTAATCAGCACCAAGGTGACCCATAAGTGACTTATCCACCAATTTTTTTTAAATTTGGACAATTCGTTTTTCAGTTTAGAGTGATACAGCCAATTTTTGAGAGGCCATTTCGCAAAAAGAAAAGAAAAAAAAAAGTTTCTTTTTTCCCGATTCATACCAAAATCCAATCAGCAGCAAGGTAACCCATATGTGACTTATCTACCACATTTTATGGAATTTGATCCATAAGTTTTTGAGTTAAAGTGGATGCATACACTGCACAGACAGACATACACAGACACACACACACACACACACACACACACACACACGTAGACGTCACGCTAAAAATAGTTTTTCCGATTTCAAAATGTCCCGAAAAGTGTAGATCCATCGAAAACTGGATTTGTGATTTTCGGCATGATTTTGATTCCAATACTTTGATTCTAATTTTGATTCCAATACTTTGATTCCAATATATATTCCAATTTGATTCCAATACTTTTCCTATACATTGCCATGTATTACAGGGAACGTAAGTAGTATTGGTGTTTAAAAAAAGTTAGTCGCCATATTCATATTGCGACCAACTTTTTTGAAACAGATTTTAATTTTGGTAAGAGTTCTGAATATGGATGAACAAAGAAGAAATATTACTTTCTCTAAATTTATCAGCAGCGTCCATTATGGTTTTGTAGGAAATCAAACTAGGGATTATTGCAATGTAATTTAATGGAAAAATTCAATACATAGTCACAAGAAAATCTAATTGGTTCAACACAAAAGTTTCACTATAAATTAAAATTTTCGATAGAGTGATAAAATAATTATATAAATTAGAGCGTTCAATCTTTCTGAAAATCAGCAGGCTGTTTCATTATTAATACAAATATACCTACCAAATTTCATTAATTCCGTTAGACTTCGGGAGATATCGCTTTTAAAGGTAACATTTCTTATATCTCAATAACGGCTCGGGATAACTCTTAAACAATGCTGTTCAATTATGTATGTTACATATACTTACAAAATGTTCACTCATTTGATAATAGTGTATATGTTTATTTTTTATGAATTTTCCTTTTCAAATTTTAAAAATGTGAAATATCTCGAAATCGGGAAATATTTACGAAATGAGTGATGTTTACGTTTTCAGATGATGACTACTACGAGTATTATAAATATTTTACCGCAGCATTTTCCCATATCTGTCCAATTTTTAAAAGAAATATTCGATAATTTGAGCTCTTCACTTTGGAGAAAAGCTTTTAAAAACTTCTAGCTTTTTAGAATCGATAAATCTTTATTGAATAACTGTGCCAATCTTGTTTTGATTCCTTTTTTATGTTCTAGAAAAATCATGAAAACATACTCACAAATAAATAAGTATACGCATACATTATTTAAAAATGGTTTACTTGTATTCAAGAATGATCAAAACGCGTAAACCCATCAAAACTCGATATTTGAGTTTTTGACTTCAATGTAATACTTTCACTTTACATATACTTCACACTCACTTTATATATACATTACATTCACTTTACATACATTTTGTAAAGAACCTTGGTTCCTCAACCGGGAATCGAACCCTGGATCTTCGAACTGCTCAGCCGACGCTCTACTGTTGAGATACAAGGACTTATTATGGGACTCTTATTATCGTGGAGTTGCAAGCTCTAATTGTCGTAAGTGGGGTCTGCATTCTCCACTCTCTAATATCATATTGACGTGCAACTGACAATCTGAATGATCATCTCCTGTTATTTTTACCTTGGGTTAGCCTCTTGATGAATTGTTTATCCTCCGGGTGTGCTTAATGCGTGGTCGTTACCTACTCGATTTGAAATCGACGCTCAATATCAGAGAGTCCACTGAATCTACGCCAGTCGTATTATGGTCATTTCCAAATCTCCGGCATCTTTGCATTAACTTGCAGAGTTGATTTGTTCAAGTGCTATTGTTAAGAACCTTGCTGCCTCAGCCTGGAATCGAACCCTGGATCTTCAAACTGGCCAGCCGACGTTCTACCGTTGAGCTACTGAGACGAAATTGCCAGCTCTTATTGTCGAAGTGAAGTCTGCAATCTTCACTCTCTAATATCAGATTAATGTGCAACTGACAATCTGACTGACCATCTCCTGTTATTTTTTCCTTAGGTTAGCCTCCTGATGATTTGTTTATCCTCCGGTTGTGCTTCCTGCGTGTTCGTTACCTACTCGATTTGAAATCGACGCTCAATATCAGAGAGTCCACTGAATCTACGCCAGTCGTATTATGGTCATTTCCAAATCACCAACATCTTTGCATTAACCTGCAGAGTTGATTTGTGCAAGTGCTATTGTTAAGAACCTTGCTGTCTCAGCCTGGAATCGAACCCTGTATCTTCAATCTGGTCAGCCGACTCTCTACCGTTCAGCTACTGAGACGAAATTGCAAGCTCTTATTATCGAAGTGAAGTCTGCAATCTTCACTCTCTAATGTCAGATTAATGTGCAACTGACAATCTGACTGACCATCTCCTGCTATTTTTTACCTCAAGTTAACCTCCGGATGCTTTTTTTATCCTCCAGGATAACTAGCTGCGTAGTCGTTAACTACTCGATATGAAATTGACGCTCAATATCAGAGAGTCCTTAGAATCTATGCCAGTCATACCAGGGTCACTATCAGACCTTCATCATAATCCAGATTCATGTCTTACCTCCCTATCATGAATCCTAATTGACAAAGTTTTAATAAATACCTCATTTACTTTCTTACTGGTCATGGCCCCTTTCTTGCTTACCTATACTTTTTCAAAATTATATCCACCTCTAGCTGTATTTGCAATAAATTCGGTGACGGTGGCCGTTACATTTTCGATTGCCCTTTTTCTAAAAATTTTCATTTTTGCAAACCCTCCCCCTCTAATAAATCAATTTGGTTCTCCAAACTTCGTTCAAATCCCTCTTTAGTAAATAAAATTAAAACTGTATTCTTGTTGGCATGGAAATTTCTAATAAAGTGACCTAAGCTTATAAGTAGATTATGTTCTCAATTAATTTTGATCAATGAATCCCTTTATTTCATTCTTTTTAACTTATATGAACTTATTGTGTTCCCTCCATATTTTCTGTTTAAAAAAAAGAAAAAAAAACTATGTTAACTGTTCTTATTTCGTCGGTTTTTTCTTTTTCATTTGACCCTTTTTATTTGCATTTTTTCTAATTTTTCTTTTCTAAATTTTATTCTAAATTTCTGTTTTTGTTTTTCATGTGTCTATTTTTTTTTCTTTTCATATATTTTATTTTTATATATTTTCTAAATTTTACTTTTAAAATTTTATTATTTTCTTTAATTTTAATATATTTTTCATTATATTATTATACCTAACTCTAAATTTTATACTTCAATGATCCTTTTATCTATATTCGCAATAACCCTTTTCCCATTTTTGAAAAATGGATGTACTTGTCAAGTTCAAATCTAATGTAAAACTGTCTGTTTAATTACATTGTTATCTTTTTAGATCTAAATAAATTTTCGTTTGGCAGGATGGTAGACATTGGTTGTCTCCTGAGTGCAAGAGGTATCCTTTCCCGACCGTGCAGTTATCTACTCTAAACCTATTATGTGAGTCGCACGGTCTGGGGTCTTCAGACCTCCGACATCTGTGCATTAACCAATGATTTATTCAAGCGTCATTGTGTAACCAATGATTTATTCAAGAGCCTTGCTGCCACAGACGGGAATCGAACCCTGATTCATCGAACTGTCCAGTCAAGGCGGTACCGTTGAGCTACTAAGATGAAATTGCAAGCTCTTATAGTCGAAATAGAGTCTGGAACTTTACATTCACTTTACATATACTTTACATTCACTTTCACTTTACATTATTGATAAAATGTTAGTTTGGAGTATGCAGTATAAGCCCTACATCTTTCAGGAAATTACAAGACTATTTTCCCTTAAGCTATATTCTTCATTCAATAACTAACATTATCTTTCACAGGATGCGGTAAGCATTTTCTTTAGAATTTTCTTGTCAATGAAATTTCTAACTTTTACAGAAGATGCGCTTATTAGTTCTGACAATTACTTCCAATGACTAGAGGGTATACTAATATTACCACACCTATCTAGTTCGTTAACTTTGGTTCATAAAACATTTAGAAAAAAAATCGCATTATTATAAGAAAGTGCCTTCAAGCATCATTGTTGTGTCAGGATACAATATCCTTTTAAGATGAATACACAATTGGATAACATACTGCTATCGAGAATGATTAAACAAAATGAAAACATTTGCAATAAATTCTTTATACATGGAACATACTTTACAACAACAAAAAAGCAATATGTGTATATATATATATATATATATATATATATATATATATTTGAAATGTAATAATAAGAATGTAAAAATAAAAAAATAAAAATACAATTCAAGTAATATTAACATCACCATAGAAGCAAATTCACGGCCATAATGCCGATAAGAGAAAAGAACAGAACCGTCCCAAATTCGATGATTAATCAGAATTAAATTCCTCTTCAGGTCTGAGTAATAGTCAGGTCAGGTCTATATATATATATATATATATATATATATATATATATATATATATATATATATATATATATATATATATATATATATATATATATATATATATATGCCAACGGCTCTACCGTGCTGAAAATACCGGTTCTCGTTCGATCACCGAAGTCAAGCAGTATCGGGCGCGGTTTGTACTTGGGTGCGTGAACACCTGGGAATACCGCGTGCTGTTGGCACATTTCGGACGCGATAGCCCGGTGGTTTGCGCGCTGGATTTGCACGCTGCCACAACTGCCGCCGTGTTCATGCGGAGTACGATCACATTAAACAATTGGGTCCGTAAGTCCTTCCGAGAGGTTGGTGGTAGGGGAAGGAGGGTACGGTCCCTGTGGATGCCTCACCCACTGGGTTCCGGTCTAAATTGGGTGGCACTTCCCGGACGTCCAAACAGTTACCCTACACCTTTCTGGTAGGTCGGACGGTCTGGGTCTCAACAACAACAAAATTATATGACTCACATAAATTCATAGCAGAAGTACAACCTGGGATAACACTAAAAATGTATACTGTGTAAAATATTTGAAATCTTTTTATAATACACCCACTCTTAGAAAGCTTAAAAAATCTGTAAAAATTAGTTTAATCCGTTTAGACGTTTTAGAGTTATAATTAATCATTGCAGTCAGACAGGAAGGTATTTCAATTATTTTTTATTTTTATTCCATGGGTGGATGTAGGAAGGTAAAAATTAGTTAACACACTCCACTGACTGAACCTTATTTGGTAAAAGAAACGTCAAAACCGCCCTACATCAAAATAAAAATATTCATAATAATCGCTGACATACTTTAGACGATACTTAGTTAAAAATAATATTTTTGAAATTGCAGTTTTACATATTAACGTGGTAGGAAAACAAAACTTATCTAAGTCATAAACCTGCTTCTTTTTTAGCTTGTAAAATCGGTAAACAATCCATGTAAATCTGTTTGCAATCTATGGACGGTCATAGCAGCCAGACAAAAATAGGTTTTTAAATTTCGTTATTACTCCCTTCGATGTAATGTAATAAAATTTAGATTAGTATATTTTTTTGTCTCAGCCTCATTTATCGATAATAATCAGCAAAATCCACTCTGCAGTTTGAAAGTTATTTGGGTCAGAAACATGCACTGAAATTTCCCCTTTTGATGATGTAGAAAATCCCCATTATATAGAGTAAATCCCTATTATATAGATTATGTAGAAAATCCCTATTATATAGAGTGAATCCAGAATAGATGCTGCACTTTTTTAAATCCATATTCTGAGACCCATGGTGCACAAACAATAAACTTATGTTATCATAATAATTTATTTGCATTTTTGAAATTTGTGTATTATAATAAATATACTGACTTTAGTAAAGCTTTTGATCACATAGATCTGGGGTTATTATCCCGTAAGCTGATTACTAGAGGTTTTAGTGTTGATTTGTCGACTTGGTTATACTCTTATATTTCCGATAGACTGTATTCTGTAAAGTACTGTGGTGCAAACTCTAGACTATACAGTAATTCCTCTGGTGTTCCTCAGGGTTCTAATCTTAGGCCACTCCTTTTTTTAACTTTTATTAATGAAATTACCCGCATTTTTAAAACGGTTAAATGTCTTATGTTTGCAGACGATTTGAAGCTTTATATGAAAATCAACTCATTAACTGATTGTGAACTGATGCAGAGAGATCTAGATGAAATGTATAACTGGTCTGTACTAAATAAACTCCATTTAAATATTTCTAAATGCTATGTTATGAGCATTGCTGTGATCCATAATATTCTTAATTACAATTATATTTTAAATAATTCATCTCTCTATGTCGATGTACTCATATTATTGATTTAGGTGTCACTTTGGATGATAATTTTAACTTTCAGAGAGATATCGATAATATCATTAGAAGAGCCTACCAAAGACTTGATTTCACCTTAAGACGATCTCGTGTTTTTGCCAGTTCTGATACGATTATTTGTATTTATAATACCCCTGTTAAACCAATTTTGGAATATTGTGCAATGATTTGGGACCTTGTTTACAATCTGCATTCTCAACGGATAGAAATCGTGCAAAATAAACTATTACGTACTATTGATTACAGATTGACTGGCTATTATCCTTATGATATGCATACAAGGAAACTCAGGCAGAAATATAGTTTAATGTCTCTTAAAAAAAAAGAAGCTGGTCCTGTCTCTTGTTTTATTATAAGGTTTTATATAGTACTGTTTATTGACCTATTTTACTTTCTTGCCTGGAATTTCACATACCTGTCAATAATACCAGGAAAAAAACTCTTTTTCACAATACTACTGTTAAACGCAACTACATTAAATGCTATTCTATCTATAAATTTGTTGATCTATATAATACCTATTGTGCTGATATTGATATATTTAACTTGACTCCTGCCTGTTTTAAAAAAGCCTGCTTCAATGCGCTTGACATGTTTACTACTTAGTATTTTTAACATTTTACAACGAAGTTGAAAAGTGTTTATGACTTTGTTCATTCTGTCTGTCTGTCTGTCTGTCTGTCTGTCTGTCTGTCCGTCTGTCTGTCTGTCTGTCCGTTAGCACGATAACTGCCGTAAAAATGTCTTAATCAAAATGAAATTTTAGTATGTTGTTCAGACGGTCTATTGGACCTATGGGAATATAAATGAATAATATCACCCAATTGGTTTTGGATTGAACCCGGGTTGAAAAAATGGAATACATTGAGCCCTATGGGACCTAATTTTTTAAGCATTTTTTAAGCGGATTTAAAATTCACAAATTGCTTCGAAAATTTTAGGCAATATTCAAATTGTTCCATAAAATATATTAAAAAAAATTCAGCGAAATATATTCAGTTGTTTTTTAAATAAAAATTAAAATAATAATAACACCTCTTATATTAAGCGATCACGTGTCCATGATATGAAACGATCACATGACCCACTTCAAAATGATATATGGCATCCATCTTGTGTCAAAATCGTGATTTTTAAAGTTCTTTTTAATTCATATTGAGTGTTGTATCCGTCCTAAAATTACTTTATTTTTGCCTAAATTCTGTGCATCTACATACTGAAACAACGCAATGACAATATATTTCAGTTTAAATGCTCTTCCAAATTTGATTATTTCTACTATTAAGCCTATTTTTCACCTATGTAAAATGTAAACAGCAAAATATGTAGAATGAGTTGTATTAGAATCGCTGTAATTCTTTAACACAAAATCATTTAGTCCATGGAGTCTGCTTAGCTAATATGAATGAAATATTCATTGATTTTAGAAAGAGAAGGACGATATTTTTCGATGAAGTTTTACGCATAGAGTTTACATACTTGCAGCTCAATGGTCTTAATTTTTAAATAAAATAAATTATTATAGTATTGTGATGAATGACATGAATGGGGGAATTATTTATGAATGAAATGTTGCTTTTATAGAGAGAGCCAGGCGTGTTATTTTTTTATGACGTCATTTGAATGGATTTCAGTTGTTTTCGATGAAGTTTTCAAATATAATAAATTATCGTAGTATTATGATAATTCTAAAATTATTACCGAGGAATGTATAACATTTTAGAGATGTTTAAACCAGGCAATTTATACTTTAATGCCGTCATTTGAATGAAGTTAATTTTTTTCGATGAAGGTTTAAGGTTTCAAATATAATAAATTAATGTAGTATTGTGATAAGTTTTAAAATATTACCGAGGAATGTATTGCATTTTAGACATGTTTAAATAAAATTGCATTGATGTTGGAAAGTGTTTCATAATCAATGCTTTAAGCATGATTGATCTTTCTTGTTATATCCTATGTTCTGTACTTTTTAATTTCTTGTGTGGCTACTGTGACTGGATTTCATCTGCAGTTGCCACTTAAATTGGATAAAATAAAATAAAATAAAAATTTTTTAAAATTCTTATTCTGCAATTATAATTTATTTTGTAAACCTCTTCATTTCGACATCTCTCCCGGATGTGTCGGGTGCTACTCTACAACACAAGGAAGACTCCCTGGATTTAATATAAATGAATTTCAATGAACGTACCAAATAGTGTATTCAAAATATATGTATATTTATATAAGTTTCTATACATTCAAAAAGTTTCTATACATAACAAGTTTCCTCGCTGCTGGTTCAGTAGCAGTTATCTAGTTATTTTCTCTATATACATAGATTAATGTTTAAGAAAAGTTTTGCAACGACCGAAGAACGCGTTTCAAGAATCTCTGAATACGAATCGAACGTTACGTTTTGGGGGAGATGTGAGTATGTATGTGGGTGTGGAAGCGATATCTTCATGATAAAATAAGGCGTTTCAGAAGAAATTTGGTATGAATATTACAATCAATGAATACTGGAAGCTTATTCAGTATAAACGCAATAAACGTTTCGAAGACCCCCCCCCCACACACACACACACATTTCAAATTAAATGGCGACATATCCCCAACTTGTGACAATAATCAATTTTGGACGACTAATATGTCACCAAACATTGACTATTGTCGACATTAAAAATGACGCCGAGTTGAAGAAAATGACGTCAAATTCATGAATTTATCATTAAAATGTTTTTATATATGGACTATATTACGTATTTCGGATGCTATCAATATTGACAATTGTCAATTTAACGATGCATGAAATATAAGCTAACTGGGTACAAAATATTTATACATTTTGTCATCCGGAAAAGCTTTGAATGTACAAATCAATGTTAAAAACATTGTACCGTGGATATTATACATCAAGTTTTACTGTGAAAGAAGTAAATTAATTGCATTATATATCGCTGTCCCGCCCTATAAGCAAGATTATGAGCATTTGGCCTATAATCCTTATAGACAAATTCCTAAAATCATTGATAAATTCTAATAATATGAATTATAAATTCCAAGTTATGTGTCGTACGGCATGCACGACATTTCGTAATTCAAATTACGGAGGCCAACCTAGCTAATGAGCTATTTAAATGCTGCAGAAGGAGCCAATGGCAATACAAACATAAATAAGCAGCGCATCCCCTTCGTCACTTCAACGAATCAACAACGACACTACAATCTGAAAAGAAAAAGGTTTGAGAGAATGTTCTAGAACTTTCCACAGATGCAATTTCGACAGCGTCCTAGACGCACCTGAGTTTTTTTAGTCTTAAAAACTTTCGAACGAGTCAGCATCATGTTTTTGGTTTTTGTGAAAAAGTGTCTGTAGATTGTGAGCAATAGAATGGTAGCCTGCGCAAGTACGCGAAGTGCAACGATTTTCCCACATCATTGAGATGGCACGAATATGCACGTAACAAAGAGTAAAGGTAACCAACTTTCAATTGTCACTATTAGCACGGAAGGCACACCTTTAACGATTATCAAAATAATTGACTACCAGTTCGTATGAGTATACCATATGAACGAGTTCGTAAATATTGAACTATAAGAACCATTCTTTATCGCTTGTTTAAAGGAAACTGTTTTTTTAAGAAATTTAAGTCAAAGTATTATGTGTGTAAATATATATATATATTAATGTAATATTGTTAGTATTATGTGTCCTTAATAATTGATTTAATTATAGCATAGTTACTCCAGATATAATAGATATCTATTAAGTAAAATATTAAAATAAATTGAGCAATTAAGCATGTGTGTTTCTTTATGTTTTGTGTGTTCGTAGTCCGAGCTTGAGAACCGGGAGCTTACATGCTCCACCCTTAGTGGCGGCATCATAGGTAAGTCCTATACTGGTAAATTTTGATAAGGACAATTTTACCTTATGACATTATGTGCTTTCTGAAGAAATAATTTGTATTCTTAAATGATAATATATTTATTATGTATCTAGTTACGCAGGTGTAAAATAATGCTCGCAAAAATAATTTATCCTGGAAATATTTGAATAAAATGAAAACATTTTCAGCACTGACGAAATTGGTTTTGAAGAATTTTGTCAGTAAACATCTCCTTTTCACACGTAATTTACCTTAATCCTCTTACGTTGAGCGTTTCACGCCATTATTCGAACAAGCGTATGAGAAATGACTGAATAAATATCAAAGTATGAGGATTAATTTCAAACATTTTGTCAGAATTTCATTCTAAATTAAAACACATTAAATTTGAAACCGATGATTTTTAATGCATAAGAAATTGTTATAGAGCTTATAGTCAAGGAAAATGAACGAATAAAAAATGACTACATGACAATTAAGTTAACGAAATTACAGTTGGTATGCCTAGAAATTGAGTCTATCAGAATATCGGGGAGATAATATAATTCAATTATTTTCTATCTGTTGGATATGCCGGTAGAAGAAAAATATATTCATTGTGAGGATGCATGCATCGTATGTATAGCGCTGCAATTACCACATTTCTTTCCCTATTTGGAAAGTGAATGAAATCTACTTAGACGATAAAAAGTTGGAATAAAGTATCAGTAGCTTAATGGTTAGAGCATTAACTGGTCAATTCAAAGATCAGCAGTTCGATCATCAGCTGGAACAGCGAAACTGCTCAAATGACGCCCGAACAAACTTGTCCTGAAGGTTAGATGTTTATAGGTGAGATGTGTATAAGTTAGACGTCCTGCAGGTTAGCTGTCTATAGGTTAGATGTCCTGCAGGTTAAATGTCCTGTAGGTTATTTGTCTATAATTTAGTTGTCCTGCAGATCATTTGTCTATAGGTGAGATGTCCTGCAGCTTAGATGTTGGATACTAGACCTGCAGGTTTGATTAGTCCTACAGGTCCAAACTAGTCCTGCAGGTTAGATGCAATGATGATGGGGTCTGCAAAAGAGCCAGTTACGAAATATCTGTAGATGATGTAAATTATGACTGTAATTTTATAACAACCAAAAACAGGATGCATGTTTTAATAATGAAAAATAAGAGAAAGAAAAAGGTGTTCGTTCAGATGGGAAGTTTCACGCCCATCTGATTTCAGAAAGAGAAAATTACAGAGTTTACTTCCGCGATAAAAATTTGGAATTTTATCCCAGTGGTTCAACTGTTAGATCATCGACTGGGTAGTTCTAAGGTTCGATCCCTGCCTGACACATTGACATCTTTAAAAGTCTCCAATCTTAACATTTTGCTTACGGGTTGGACAGTGTCACTACCAAACGAAGGATCGAACTGTTTGGGATAGGGTATGTCAAATACCTATCTTTTTGGAAGGTTCTTCGTTTGAGGTTGACGCTATCACACCCGTAAGCAAAAGGTTAAAAGCAACATTCAAAAAGGACCAAAAAGCTGGATATTGGAGAAAAATTTAACGGTGTCGCTTTACGATTTTGGAAAAGTTATAAAATTTTAAAGATTGATCAAGATTTTCCCCAGATTTCGATCGATATCCTCTCAACTCCAAACACCTATATGTAATGTTTCTATAAGATTCAAAAGATATTTTCAATAATGAGAGTAGGGGTATATAACGATGTTTTATATTATATTTTTTATGTTATGCTATAAAGAAAAATACACAGAATTAAGCATGCTTCATTATTTTGAGAGTACAATATTTTTTGTGAATTTGTTAAGCATTTAATTGCATTTTTATTGTATGGAATGGTTGCTCTGTGATATAACAAGTTAATCAGTAAGTCGTTCACTATCTAGTTCTCATTTACACTCATTGATAGTCTTATAATACGTAGGTTATCTATGAGATAACTGGGAAGTTATCTGCTGTAATTAGAGAAATTCTTGATAACTGAAAATCCACATATCTGAACATCCATGAGTCTAAAGAATACGTCATTGCATGATACATGTAACTTAAAAGGTAGCTAGTAGATAATTTAAAGTTACTAGCAAATTTAAAGTTACTACTATGGGATATATTTAAAGTTACTAACAATATGTGCAAATTTCAGCAGTATCCTTAAAACAAGTAGAAGATATCAATAATATCCCAAAGTCATAACTGATATAGGCTAATGAGAAATTTATAATTTTTTTTCATATCATATCCTTCATTATTTAAATTGCATCAATTAAATGAAAGTTATCTGTCGCATAAATCTATTTGACTTAATTAATTTGCTGAGCAAGATGATATATTTTTTTTTCGAACAGATATTCGAAAAATGGAAGGTATTAGCATTTTATAACATGATATATCTGCGTAATGGTAATTCTATGAAATATTTAATTTAGCGTTTTTAACACTTTCCAACATAGTTGTAAAGTGTTTATTACTTTGATCTTTCTGTCTGTCTGTTTGTATGTCCGTTCGCACGATAACTGCCTTAAAAATGACTTTATCAAAATGAAATTTTAAGATGTTGCTGAGACGATTTGTGGGGCATATGGGAATGAAAATGAATAATATCACCCAATCAGTTGCGGATTTTACCCGGGTTGAAAAAATGAAATACATTGAACCCTATGGGACATAATTTTTCAAACATTTTTCAAGGGGAGATAAAATTCATAAATTAATTAAAAATACGCTAATTATCACGTAAAATGTGTAAAAGAAATTTCAGAACAATATTTTAGGTAGTTTTTTAAATAAAAATTTAAATAATAATTACACCCATATTATATGAAGAGAGCACGTAACTCATTTTAAAATAAAATATGACATCCATATTTATTTTTAAGGAACGTTTATATTTATAATTAGTGTTGTACAGCTTTATTTTTACATATTATCTGTGTGTCTAAATTCTACGCTAACCCAATTACAATATTTCTTATTTTAAATTGTCACTAACATGTTATTATTCCTTCAACAAAGCCTAATTTCTATAGCAAACAGAATATAAACAAATCAAACGATTATAAGATGAGTTGCATAAGAATCGCTGAATTTTTTAACACAAAAATATTTAGCTCTGGAGTCTGAAATCCAAGTGATATGCATGAAATATTTATTGATTTTACATAAAGAAGCAGACGATTTATAGCATTGACTTTTTTATGAAGTTTTATGTTTCCAAGTATAATAAATTACCGTGACAATTAAAAAATTGTCAGTGCTAAATGTATCTCATTTTAGAGCTGTTTAAATAAAATTGCATTTCAGGTGGAAAGCGTTTCATAATCAATGATTTTTATGCATGATTTATCGTTCTTGTTGTAAATAATTTGACAATACTTCGTCTAAAAAACATGAATTATGAGCAAGGTGGAATAGTTAATGAGCATACCCAATTTGAAAAAAAATCCGCCCTAAATTGTAAATGTATATAATCAGATAAACAAATTAAGATATTTTTTATTTTATATATAATGATCAAACATGGTATGTGTATGTTGTTGCAATTACCACATTCTTTTCACTGTGTGAAATATTAGTATTCAATTTTTTCAAAAGTCCTTTAATGATTTTGTTAAAAAGCAACTGTCGTAATGGTTGTAGAGATCTTGTAATGTATAAAATTAATATGCATTGCAAAATATTTACATTTAAGTACATATATTAGTCTGTGACAATATAATTATTACATCACATAGAAAATGTGTATTATGGAATACACATCAACACATCTAAACTTCTTGCGGAAGATTCTATTTCGGAAGTTAAAATCTTGCATACCTATCCAGTGTTGCTTGTGTAAGTGTACTAACAAAATTCTTTAAAACAATTTTTAGGCAAAATTTCAACTCAAATATTAAAAATATTCCATTCCATCTTCAGGATGATAAAAAAATGGCATATGATTGAAATGTGGGGTGATAGTAATTAGAACGTAAAAAAAAAAATATTCTAATTGGGCATAAAAATTGTGGCCACTCAAACTAAGAGAAAAATACCAACTTCTTTTTATTTCGGAAATCCTTTAGTTAAAAAATCATCAAGAGTTTTCATTTTTATTCGCTGTAAAAAAAATCTGATGTGGGCAGCACGTGACATTTCTTATATAATGAATTTCTTATATAATATCTTATGAATTTTCTCCTTTTACAGTAAAAAAATAATACATGTGATCCGCGGTACTAAGTCTTTACCTTTGAATTGTACATTTGGCGATTTTTAGGATGACAATATGTAAAACTATTTCCAAGTATCCAATTAACTTATATTTCGCGCAACTCTAAATAAAAATCATCACCATTGATAACATCCTCAATAAACGATGTAGTCCATATATTAAAATATTTTATTAATTAATTCATCACTTAAGCTTCATTTTCATTTTAGTGTTATTTTTGCAATTTTGGCGAATTTTCAACAATCGGAGGCCAAATATAGCCAAGTTGGCGATATTTTGCTAGATTATTCGCCAAGTTCGCCAAAACTTATCACCAAGTGTAACAGACAAAAGGAGAGAAAAGCATTTCTTATATACAAAAAGCTATGCCCGTCATATGAGGGAAATCAGAATTTGCGAAACATTACTTCAAATTTGGCGTCATTTTTATCGATTTGTCGACATTTTTGTCACTTTGGCAACATTTAAACTAGTCTTCAAGTTGGCGACGTCACGCTAAATTTCTCGCCAAGCGGAAGGACGGACGTCTTATAGAGACTACTCTTATGTTCTTTCCAAGATATTGAACTTTAATCAATTAGTCGTCATTTCATTTATTTGGCGTTGATTTCATCAATTTGGCAAATTTCTATCAATTTGGCGACATTTTCGTCAATTTGGCAACTTTTAAAAAGTCAGCAAGTTGGAGATATTCCTACAAATCCGTCACCAAAATTTTGCCAAACGTTACGCATGAAAAATAGCTTATAGTAGATACTCATATTCATTCCAATATATTCAATTTTCATTAATTAGTTGTCATTTTCATTGATTTAGTGTCATTTTTATCAATTTGACTAAATTATTGTTAATTCGGCAACGTTTAAAAAAGTCGCCAAGTTGGCGACATTCCGCCAAATTCATCGCCCAACTCTCTTCAAGCGTTACGGACGGAGAAATAAGGTATTCTTAGTTCAAATAAATGACTATTGGCCTTTAAATACAAAAACATTACCCAAAGCATCGTTAACATGAATGGGACGAGTTAGATCCGCGAGAATGATGTCGCCAAATTTATCGCATGATATTACATATGAAAACAGAACCAATGACACAATAGTTAATAGTTTTTTTTTTTTATCTGATTTTTTTTTTATACATTTATTTGAAATGTGTGCAATATCTCGAGAAAGGTTTGATGCTACCGTTCTAAAGTTTATGTCAATAGTTTTCTGAGGAAAATTACAAAATATATAACTATTTGAGTAACTTTATAAAAAATTTTGATTTTGAGATGATTTTTTCACTATTTCACTCAAAAATTTAGGCGGTTTAGCACATTCGATTGCTTTTAAAAACAGTCTCCACACACACACTCCCCCCCCCCACACACAAACACAACCAGACATCACCTCAAAAGCGTTTGATTCGTGTTCAGGGATGCTTGAAACGTGTTCTTACGTCGAAAACTCGAATTCAAATTTTCAACCCCGCCACAAGACTTTCCTTATGCATTATACTATGTATATAAGGAAAGTAATAAATGAAAGAACACATCTGAAATAATTTTAAAGGGTAAAAGATCCCAATCCAAAAAACAGGAGAAATAACATGAAAGTTTCAGAACTGTAAGAAAAGGATAAAAATCAGCTTTTGTAACCTACATTGCCAAAATGGTAGGAAAATCTTAAGCACAAAAAACAACCACACTTGCTATTAACGACGAATTAATAAAAGTATTACCTTCTTATTTCTTTAGTATTTCTTAATATCGCTGTAACTTTCAGTTATTAATTCGTCAACAAAAACTTTAAACAAAATTAATTTTCCTTTTTCAAGCACTAATAAGAAACTAAAAAAATATACATCGACCTTTTCTTGATGAATAAATATCATTAGAGCGAATACATTTTAATCATCTAAATTCGCTTATTTTTAATTAATCATGTTAGAGAAAATACGTGGGAAGATTTAAATCAGATGCAATAGGGTAAAAGATGATTTTTTTGAACGAATAAATTTATAAAACTCTTTATGGCCATTGCGTTTTAGATACAGTATTACATAGTTAATTAAGGGTATGATTTCATAACGCTTAGAAAATATGCTAATACGGATTGATAAATGACACTTTCATTGAACTATAATTTTACCTCTACGCTTCAGAAAAACGAAGTGTTACAATAATTAATGATTAGTTATTAAATGTGAGTTTTAGAATTTCTTGCAATTAAAAAAAGATCAGACTAAATTACTTCATTCAAAACTAAATTCTATAAAATAAGATGTAATAATTATATTATTTAATTATTTTAATTTTTCAATTCAAATTTAATCCAAATGTATTATTACAACAAACGAGACAATATAGTCGAGCATAACAACAGCTAAAAAGTACAACATCAGCACAGATGACAAAATTTTGGTACAATGCGGCCTAGGGACTGGCAAGTCCTTTTAGGTAGATAAGATAAACTATAATAAGGAGAGAGTGGCAGCAGGTGTAATACAACGTTTAACAAAAACTAAAAATAATTACTTAGAATAATGCAAAAATACTTCAGCATATGACTACGGATTGATTTTTTGTTTAAAACAGTTAGGAGATTTTACAGACATCATTTCATTAGTTAAAACATTCAAAAGTTTAGGAGCTAAACACAAAACGATCTTATGAAAAATTCTTGCACTAACTTAATTTGAAAACACCATTTCTTACATAAGTTGATGCTAACAGGACAATTTAATTAATAATATAAACACCTTGATTTATATTTCTGTTTATCTATCTATTTCTGCGTAACGCTGCTACAAAATGTTGCCAGACGTGTTTTAATTGCGGATGCACATTTCAATTTAGATACTGACCCAGACCATCAGCATTTGCATAACCCTCCACGTGAACACTAAATTTTTCCGATCACCTATTAACTTAACACGTTCACTGGTTCATATTAAAAACCGGAACTTTCTTATTAGCTAAATAAATTTTTGCTTGAACACGGTGCATTTTTTTTTTCATTTCTTCAAATAAATACTATTTCAAATGTAAATTAATGTTCTGCTGGACTTTTTCACTCTCCCGGCCACCCCTTGGGTGGCACTTCCCGACCGTCCAAACAGTCACCTTACACCTTTCTGGTAGGTCGGACGTTCTGGGTCTCAACAACAGCAAGAACAACTCTCCCCTGCCACATTGCTGCTCTCAATTTTCGGATAAGTCGGTCGGCCTGGGCTTTCGACTCTCCCGGCCACACCAGGCCAACGGCCCTACCGTGCTGAAAACACCGGTTCTCGTTAGATCACCGAAGTCAAGCAGCATCGGGCGCGGTTAGTACTTGGGTTGGTGACTACTTGGGAACACCGCGTCCTGTTGGTACATTTCGGGTGATGTAACCCGATGATTTGCGCGCTGGATTTGCACGCTGTCGCAACTGCCGCCATGTTCATGCGGAGTACGATCACGTTAAACATGTGGGTCCATAAGTCCTTCCGAGAAGTTGGTGGTAGGGGAAGGAGAGTACGGTCCCTGTGGATGCCTGCCCCACTGGGTTCCGGTCTAAATTAGGTGGCACTTCCCGGCTGTCCAAACAGTTATCTTACACTTTTCTGGTAGGTCGGATGGTCTGGGTCTCAACAACAACAACTCTCCCAGCCATTCAAGTTGCTGCTCATGCCTTAGGGCTAGTCGAGTGGTCTGGGTTTTCGACATGAGAGTGATCCAAATTGCTGTTCAAACGGCCGTCCAAATTGCTGCTCATGTACCAGGACGAGTAGGACGGTCTGGGGTTTCGACATGAGAGTGATCGCATTGTCGAAAACAATAAATGTAAATATTTACTCCTTTCAAATTATTTTAATTTTTCTTCCTTAGTAATATTAAGTTTACAGTTATTGTTTCTTCCAAAGGATTAGATAAAATCAGAAATGACTTATTTCTTTTAAAACGGACGCCACGGGTTTCATTGTTATATTCTAGTAATTGCCTTAGTTGTCTAGTTGCTATCTTAGTTGTCTTTCTTGATTAAATGTTTTAAATTTATAAATCATACAGAATAAGATTATATTTAAATAACTTGAATATTATTATTCACACGCTAACTATCTTAAACAATGAAATAACCAATCAATTGCTGTGCGATTTCTTTAAATTTATTGTTAAAATATATTAAATTATGAGTAAAATATAATCTGATAAAACGCTGATTATTCTGCAAAAACCCTGAAGTATTACAGAATATTGGTGATAAAAATATAAATCCCATTTTACATGGCAATATTAAAAAATCATACCCGATATTAATATATTTTAACAAGTAAACACCAATCACATAATATTTTCCTAGTACAACACTCTATTGTTTATCTATATCAATGCCACTATTTAACATACAAGAGGTTTCTAGTTGAGCCACATCACTAGAATTAAAGACAACTGACGTAGAACTATAGGCAGAAGTCGCGGAAGTTATAGTTGATTAAATCAAAAAGGATTTAAATTCCATCACTGAGATTATAATTACTAGGTGTTAATTCCGTCCCATGACTCTGTGCATAAAATTCTGCAAAACCTTCACTTCCATCCACTTTCATGCACATCAAAACACAATTACTAAAAGACCTCATATCCCCTGCCTCTATTGGGAAACTATCCCTGTCTCATAAACTGTAAAACTAGCTATATTTTGAATCACGAGTATTAAATGATTAATTCTTAGAAACCGACATTGATTATTAAAGAAAGTTAATTTAATTATCGTTAATATCGAATGATCACCAATGATTAACAGAGAAATAGAACGATCACCAACAATTACCAGATATACCGAATGGTCACCAATAATTACCATTCGAATGATCAGCAATAATTACCAGAGATATCGAATGTATATGATGAAATTTGATCGTTAATTACATATGTTTTGCCCTGCAGCTGATTATACTTTAGTACAATTGGAAGAAACAACCGGACTTCTATTTATTTTCTTTATCAAATTGCACCTCAAAAATCTACACAGTTTGAAATTAAAGGCAAAATATGCCTAATGCTTTAGCTAAATACTTATTTTATACGTAACTTTGGATAGCTAAACAAATAAAATCAACTTAGCTTTATTAAAATGAACTGTTTTCGAGATAATTTAGTTTTTTTTATAAATATTTTGCCACTTGGAGCCATTTTAAAAATGGCGTTAAATCACCATAGAAAAAAAATTATGTTATAACTAGAAATTGTACATAAATTATAAAAGTTTAGATTTTATGCTTTATTTGTGTAAAATTTAATGCATCACCGAATTTATGAAGATAAACGAATATTAGTCTTTAAAGATAATCATGTGATGACTACAACGAATTTATGAAGATAAACGAATATTAGTCTTTAAAGATAATCATGTGATGACTACAACGAATTTATAACTTTATAAATATTATAATGCAAGTAAACCAGTGTATAATACGGAATATGAATGTGTGATGAAATCGCGTACATAGAATACTATTAATGTTTTTATACTATGCAGGGTGTCTTTGAAAGTCAGTATCAGGGAAAATTTCTGGAGAACGGAGAATGCTATCCTTATTTTTTTTAATGCAGCTGCATAGGACACCCCTATGACTCTACACAACAATATACCATTGGGGGCTATCCCCTTCTTATGAGAGCTATTTCTACCCTTTTTGGAGATAGAGAGAAAAAGGCAGTTACAAACTTGTTGAGCGTTGACAAATTAGAATTAAAATGTATTTGTCGGGCATAAAAAACTGAAAGAGAAACCCTGCAAATTAGGGAACAGAATCTAAATCCCCCATAACACTACATTAACATACTGAAAAGATTGGGATGCTTTGCATTAGAAAACGCTAAGTTTATAATCTTTCCACTGCACTGGAATTCCTGATACATTTAATAAAAATAAGTAACAATTCGCAATAACTGCAACTAGTAAACATAGTAAACATGACTCATAAAATCGAAATAAAAATAGAACGTAATGACAAACACATAACGTTAGGATACAATACTGCAGATGCAATGCTCTTTAAACCTCAGATTAGTTTACTTATTTTCTATCTTCGATTATGACGATGTTGACCGACACATCGTCTGTCAAATAATGCAGTTAGCATTCAAACTAAATTTATTAAATCGTTTGTTATACAGAGGTCAGCATAAGAATTTGTTGCAGTTTAAAGAATCATATGTTTTTAAAAATATTTTTGGACAGTTATTTGCACCTTTTTCTGTCGGACAAACATATTTTTATACTAATTTGGTAACACTCTACAACTTTTTAATTATTTTTTTTTCTATCTTCGAAAGAGGGCGAGATAGCATCTCCGAACCTTCATAAGAAGGGGGTCAGCATTTGCAACATTGTTTTGTCGTCTAGAAAACTATAAGGGTTTCCTATACACTACATTAAAAAAAATCTGATGTGTGCAGCACATGACTTCCCTTATACAATGCAATGAATTTACTACTTTAACAGTAAAAACAATACGTTATTCTTATAGTAGATATATTCTTTCCAAGATATTGAATTTTCATCAATTAGTTGTCATTTTCATCGATTTAGGGTCATTTTTATCCATTTGGCGATATTTTTGTTAATCTGGCAACATTAAAAAAAATCGCCAAGTTGGCGACATTCCGCCAAATTTGGCGCCAAAATCTCGTCAAGCGTTATGGATGGAGAAATAAGTTGTTCTTAGAGCAGATAAATGACTATTGCCATTCACATACGGAAGTATTACTCAAAGAATTTTTTTGTCATGCATGGAACGAGCTAGATCCACGAGAATGATGTCACTAAATTTATCGCATAATATTACATATGAAAAGTGAACATGTTTCTCAATAGATAATATTTTTTTTTTATTTTACATGATTTTTTGATAATTTTTTTAAATGTGCAATATCTCGAGAACGGTTCATGCTAGCGTTCTAAAATTTATGTCAATCGTTTTCTAATGAAAAATTGCATAAGAAATGTCTATTTGCGTAACTTTATTAGCGGTTTTGATTTTTTGACGATTTTTTTCAAAATTTCACTCGAACATTTAGAGAGGTTCTGAACATTCGATTGCGTATAAAAACAATAGGCTTCTAGCGTTTACGGATTGTGATTTTTGTACCAAATTCCGTTCCAATCGATCCATTCGTTCGTCAGTTATCGTCTCCACAGGCTCACTGACACACACACACACATACTTTCACACACACACATATATACACACATACTTTCACACACACACACACACACACACAGACAGACATTACCTCAAAAATGTTTGATTCGTGATCAGGGATGCTTGAAACGTGCTCTCCTGTCATAAACTCGAATTCGAATTTTCGACCCCGTCACAATACTTTCCTTATACATTATGTATATAGGGAAAGTAAAAATGAGAATAACTCTCTTCGTTCTCATGAAATTTCCCTTGATACGGACTTTCCTAGACAGACTGTATATTTATTCTATTAATAGAACATATTTCGTTTCAACTACTAAATACTTATCCCTAGGTCTTTGAAAATAAAATCCACAACCATTAGCGAATGATTTTTGTCTTTGATATAATTTGCAGTTCTTTACGATATATCCCTAGGGGGCAACCTGTTCTTAAATCTCAGTTAAGTACCTCAGTATATAGAAGATTTAGTGGAGTAAGTTCTTAGTTCTTTTCATCTCATTACGTCAGTTTATAGTAGATAGTTGCTGCAGAGAGGAATATAATGGCATGCAGTTTTCGCTCTAGGGGAATTTGTTGCGAAATTATTTTTAGTTGAAGTTAATCCGAAGTATAAACTAGAAAAAAAATACATTTAAAAAAACTTTGGACTCAGGTGAAGTTACTGTTATTTTATACACTGGATTTCTAGAAATTCTTTAAACACCCCGACATGTTTGTATAGAAATATCTATGTGTGGTACAGACTAAGTATATACTACAGTAAAGTGACCATGCCCAATTGAATATAAGTGATTGCAGAGCCTCTTACGAAGAATTTAGAAAGTTAAGAGTTAAGACACGAACTCGGTAACAAAGCGAATCAGATAAAAAAGTTAGAGCATTATCTGATTAGTATATATCAACATCAACAACAAACTAAACACGTTTACGGAAGAGGCAGAGTCTACTTCCACAATAAGAGTTTGCAATTCTGTCCCAGTAGTTTAACGGTAGAGCATCAGCTGGTCAATTCGAATATCCAGGGTTCGATTCCCGGTTGGAGCAGTAAGGTTCTTTACAATGACGCCCTAAAAATAAACCCTGTAGGTTTGTGCAAATACGTCGAAAGTGTGAAAGTGACCCTAGTGTAAGTAGCATGGATTCAATGGACTCTGATATATGGAGCGCCGAATTCAAATCGGGAGGTAACGACCACGAAGGATACCAACCTGAGTAAAAATAGCAGGATGGAGTCAGTCAGATTGTCAATTGCACCCAAATCTGACATTAGAGTGGGGAGAATACAGAGCCCACTTCGACAGTAAGAGCTTGCCATTTCGTCGCAGTAGCTCAACGGTAGAGTGTCTTGTAGAGTTCTATTCCCGGTTGGGACAGCACGGTTCTTTATAAAGACACCTGTGAAATGTTGTGTCATTAGTTCCTTTAAAACAGTGATAACTAGGAATGCTTGTCAAACTACACGATCTTATTCTTTCTGGTATTCTAATATGCATTGTATCTAACGAAGGGTATTTTAAATAGTCATCTACACTAGACTTCTGTTCATGTTTATTATATCTTTCCTCAATATGAAGGCCATTTGTCAATAATTATAGTGTCTCTCAGGTAATGTCCTCCTGTCACAGTCCTCCTGTAGCAGTTTTATTGCCATTTTCTTCATAGAATGTTCTACAACTTTGCAATTAGCATTCACTTCTATCTCATTTTGTTGAAGAGTTCGTCATTCAGACTTTTATCCACAAGGGGTGTTGCAATCCCTTTTATTCAATGGGACATGGTTACTTCATTATATATGGACCTAATTTGTACACCCAAGGGTGTTTTCTTCCAAAGTTCTTGAGAACTTTGCTAGGAGCCCTGTATATTACCATTTTTATGAAAATAAAATCATTGCGTATATACTTATATAGATTAGGCCGGACCTTCTATGATTTACATTTTTTTCACAATCTCTCAATAAATGAAATTGCTTACCCGTCGAACTTGATACATAGTTGTCACAAAGGCTGTTTGTCCGATGTTCATGCCGTATCGGATTAATTAGATGTTCAAAGTGAATGATGTCTACAAATATGTTTCATATACTACATTGTTCGTATATGTCCTGGTTGCGCCAATTTTATTTTTATTTTGCGTCCATAAAATATCCAGAATGTTACTATATACCGCAGGTTTTTGACATAGCATCATCCTTGGCGATGGAAAAGCGATCATTGAAGTGCTAGATTTTGTAGATATTTAAAAACATTCTTTGAATTTAATGCGATAAAAATTATTATTAGAAAAATTAGAATTGGGGTGTGTCAAAGAATTTCATCATCCTGCTGGTATCAAATATTCTATTACTTTTGATAATGTAAAAAAATATAAATGTATTCACTTTTAAATAAAATATTCTAGATTTTCTATAATTGATTTTTTCTGTATATGTGGCGGATTTTAAGAAAATGTTATAGTTAAATGCGCTGAAAATCAAATTATTCTAATGCCATGTCACTGTTTAAAAAATGCAACTAAATAACATGGTAGTTGTCCTGTATGGATTTATTGAATTTTTGTTTATAGCGTTTAAGTACCAACTAACTTAACCGATATAAAAATTCGTCCAAATTGCTGTTAGAAGCACACGAAATATAAAATGCGTCATAAGTGACAACATAAAACAATTGATTTGATGTACCGACTTGTTTTAAAAACCAATAAATTACGAGAAACAACAACATTTTCAATGTTGCCCTCTACACAACAGTGGTGCACAGTAAATAAAATGCAGAACAATCATTTACAAAATTTAACCAAATTAAGGTTTTAGGTAGATTCAATTCAAAACAATATTATATGCATCTTACCATTATCAAAAATTGACGTTATACAAAATTGTCAAAGGGAAATGAGGATGTAGACGGATGAAATAATTTCAACAATTTTGCATATTATCAATTTTAGATAATAAGATTTATATAGTATTCTTTTGAATTGTATTTTGTTCAATCTTGTGTGTGATAAAAATGTACTCTCTTCTTTTCCGCGCATCATTATATAATGTAGGGAAGGACATTGAAAAATCTATTTTTTCATAATTAATTTACTCTTTAGTTTTCGGGGTTTTTTACGTAATTTACGCTGAAACCTATGTTGATTTCTATACTTTCTCAACGTTCAGCGTAATTATTATGCACTTTTTTTTCTCAGTGCAAGTCATGTCTGTTATCACAGCATAGCACCTAGTCCTTGCATATTAAATATATTTCTTTCCATAAAAGTTGTTTCATGTGTTATACGTAGTTTTAGAAAACTTTCTATTATCTAAATCTACATATAAAAAAAGCTTGGAAGAAAATTCAATGCCGTTATTGGATATATTTTATATTTTTTGTCTTTACCACACTCGCTAATAAAGGCTACGGGGCGATAATTGCCACCCATCAACGGTCTTCGGGATATTCTCTTATTGATATCCTTAATGCTAATAGTGAAAGTCACGCTTAACGTTTTCGTAGCTGAGAAGCAGATGGTATGAATATGTTATGTTTAGAATATAGTGGTTGTCCTGTGTGAAGCATGACCATTATAACATATGTAGATAGGCATATTGTCTTAGGAACTCAAACTTAGTGTGATATGGCAAACTTGTTGTCATGCCGACACTAAATGCTCCAGGTTTCAATTTCTAAGCAAAGTAAATTCGGGATAGTTTTGACTAAAATTAACAATCCTTCAGAAATCGAGTTTTCTCATCTGAGCGCATGATTATGTATGGTTCATTTATAATGTACATAATTATGTAAGAGATAAAAGAGTTGTTCAACCATCGGTTGTTTAAACTCCAGAAGGATGATACAAAGGGTATTAAAAAGATGAAAGGCTTCTATAAAAATATGATAGTGGCTTATGAATCAATTCAGGTGAAGGAAAAAGATACAAATATATAAAATTCATATTCGTGGTGGGAATGTGAAAGCCACTTTAAAGGTAGCTGCGTTAAAATATTAAGAGCTTATTTCGAAAAAAGTGTTTTTTCAAAGTCATTCTTCGTAGCATACCCGTGGAGGTAAATGTTGGCAAATTAAATAGAAAGTTGAATTAAGAATTATTAGTTAACGATTTATTAATTTTTAAATTAGTTTAAGATATTTATTGTTATTATTTACTACCAATTGCGTTAGGTCTTAGATTAAACCCATCCATTTTCTGTTGCTGTACACGGAACAACATAGTTACTTGTAATAAGTTTGGCAATGAACAAACGACATCCCAACTTCGGTTCGCTTGTGAGCACAATAAATAACATGACATAAAATTTGCCTATGGGAATTTCCATAATGGCAGTGGTTCTACGTGATTCTCATTACTTTCCTTATATACAATTATGTATAAGGAAAGTATTGTGGCGGAGTCGAAAATTCGAATTCGAGTTTTAGACGGGAGAGCACGTTTCAAGCATTCCTGCTCACGAATCGAGCATTTTTGAAGTGATGTCTGCGTGTTTGTGTGTATGTGTGTGTGTGTGTGTGTGTGTGTCAGCGAGTCTGTGGAGATGATAACTGACAAACGAATGGACCGATTTGAAAGAAATTTGGTACAACAATTACAATCCGTGAATTCTGGAAGCTTATTGTTTTTATACGCAATAGAATGTTCAGAACTCCCCTAAATTGTCGAGTGAAATTTTGAAAAAATCATCAGAAAATCAAATTTTTTTTAAAAAGTTACGCAAATAGATATTTCTTATGTAATTTTTCATTAGAAAACGATTGATATAAATTTTAGAACGGTAGCATAAACCGTTCCCGAGATATTGCACTTTTACCAAAAAAATTATCAAAAAATCATGTAAAATAAAACAAAATATTCCCTATTAAGAAACATGTTCATTTTCTTATGTAATACTATCCGATAAATTTGGTGACATCATTCTTGTGGATCTAGCTAGTTCCATTCATGAAAAAATATACTTTGTGAAATATTTTTGTATTTAAACTCCAATAGTCATTTATCTGCTATAAGAATAATTTATTTCTCCGTCCATAGATTTTGGCGACGAATTTTGTGGAATGTCGCCAACTTGGAGACTTTTTTAAATGTTGCTAAATTAACGAAAAACTCGCCAAATGGATAAAAATGACGCTAAGTCAATGAAAATAACGACTCATTGACGAAAATTCAATATCTTGGAAAGAATATAAATATCTACTATAAAAATAATTTATTTGTTTTTACTGTAAAAGTAGTAAATTCATTGCATTATATAAGGAAAGCCATGTGCTGCTCACATCAGATTTTTTTGTCTTATATATGAAATATTAAAGTGCGGCTGAATTGCTAAACCATAGTATTCGTACAAGGCTCATGAATCATTGTCTACAATAATGGGGCAAATTGTACAAATAGGACACTAACCTTCTACCTTTGTATGTCCATATTTGGAATTCGTACAATTTCTAGCATAATAATATTCATACCTGAACTTAATGTATATTGTTATGGTGGAAAAAATACCCATTAAGACCCATTTATTTTTCAAATGAAAAAAGTGTACTTTTGTGTTTTTTGAAAAATGATTAATATTAAAAAAAACTTGTAAAGAACACTTGTTTCTTAACGGGGAATTAAACAATTGATTTTCGGATTTTAGAAAACACTCTATCGATTAAGCTACAATTATATTTATAATTATACACGATTATATCTAGATATATGAAAAATACCGCCTCAGAATTACCTTAAAAGCCTTAAAAAGTGCATTTTAATCTGTACATGTACTCTCTACATCCTTCTCATTCCTCTGTTGTTGTTTTTATACAGAATAACCTCCTGTTCGATGTAACTCTCAGTGAATTAAAATTCATGCCCTAGCTTTTAGAAATCCTGGAAATACCATCACCTATTCAGACGGCAGTATATTCATTGAACTACTTACCGAGATGATCAGCTTTACTTTTGTGTTTAAAACAAGTATTTAAGCATGTGAAAAATATTTTTGAAAAATTAAGTTGCAACTTTTTTCTAATAAGTTTCATTTGTTTACCAACGCATGGTATTTATCATCGAAGATAGTGCACTTAAGAATGATATCAATATTGATAATTGTTTATTTAGAGTTTCGCGACATATAAGTTAATTGGGTACTTTTATATAGTTTTACATGTTGTCATCCGGAAAATCGCCAAATGTACAAATTAACATTACAAACACTGTGCCGTGTAATTTTTCATCACTCATGCACCGTTAAAGAAGTAAATTTATTGCATTATATAAGGAAAGTCATGTGCTGGCCACATCAGATTTTTTTTTTTTGGCATATCGTTTCCACTAAAACAAAAATAAAATTTTTGAGAAGTTTTAATCTAAGCATTTGTTTCTATATAATACAAATATTTAACAAATGTATTTTGATCTTTGTTTCTAGAAATATTGTTCTTGCATTCACAGAAAAAGAATATCGCAAACTTTTCAACAACTCCAAATTTTTCTCAACAATAAAAGATATTTGAACATAATGATGCCTTTTGTCCAACGCTGGTAAACTGGCTCAATTACATTTTGTCTTCAGTTTGATGGTGTAAGTGCGAAAAAATTCTGCCATTTTAGTTACCTGGGGGGGGGGACTTCTGGAAGGTCTAGAAAGACTTCTCGAAAAACTAATTTTCTATATTCCCTAGTGATAATGGAATAATCTGTCTCTGTTAGGTTCTGTTCTGTAGTCGATTCTATGAATGTGCAAAGATTCAGCTTTCTATAGGATATGAAAAAACACGTTAGAAATAATTATATAGTTGAATTCTATAAACGTTTCAATTCCCGTTGAATCTGAATCCTAGTGTCATATATTATCCCTTTCAACTGTTATAATATTTTTTATTTAACGCCTTTTCTCCAAAAGTATTTCAATTGTTTTTATACTTTTTAGATATATCCTATATTAAGATATCTGACAAAAACGCAAATAAAGGAAAATAAATCCATCGGATATTGGATTTCTTTTGTAGACTTTGGCTCAACCCACGACGACTAATAATGTTGGCAGATGGATAATTGTATCCGATCATTGGCTCGGTGATCTTTTCAGATTAATATCCCGCATGCTAACAGTCACAGTTACGATTATGGATTTAGCAGTTGGCGAAATAGATTTTGTGGATAAGATGTCCGATCAAATAAAGTAAAGGCTAATGATACTGCGTATGGGTTTAGAAAACAATTCCATGCATATTGTTACGACGTGTCCTTTGAAATGGTGGGTGCACCCTCAAGATACAAGAATGAGTCTAAATTTCTGAATAACTATCACTTTTGTTTAAATGAATGAATAACCGTAAACAGGAACAATATACAATGAATATATCCATAATTATCTTACAAGATCATGAAAGAACTATCAGATACAATAAAACAGCAATAAAATGCTCAACTAATTCACAAAATAGCAGTTCATATTCTCAAAACACCGCATATCTCACAATTCCGATTTCCTCATATCATGTCAACTGCTCTTTGACTAAGCAAAGACATTTTATATATATATATATATATATATATATATATATATTCTACGTAGAAGCTGCCAGAAGGAGCTCATATCTCCAAAAATATCTGCTATTTCGGGAAACTGTACATTCGAACAGTACATTTGAAAAGTAGTCAAGTTGGCAATAAATCGCCAAATCTGGTAACCCCACACCGAAATTCAAAAATATATAGAAACCCAACATTCACGTAATAGACGCTGCCTGTCACCGTGTATTAGCCTTGAATAGCAAAAGAGGCAGGATTTGCATTATTTGAATAAAGACAAAGCAAAGCGAAATTTTTTACATATTCGGAACAATATGAAAATATGCTTTCCATGCTCATAACTTATGATTGTGAGTCATGTGGTTTTGTTGATCTAAATTAAATAGCCAAATAAAACGCAATATCCTATCACCTATGGTTGGGCTATAGGCTGAAATTAGATATCAGTCTGAAAAAGATGAACATCAGGAAAGTCGAAATGCTTTTCTTAATTCGGCATATTTTGCTCATATTGGGAATTATGTGACTTTTTTTTTGGTTATTTTTTGAAAGCCTGGCCAGATGTACTCTTACTTTGCATCATCTTATTTGTATCTTTTTTAAAACAAAAATAAATTTACTTGGTTAACTATGCGTACATGAGGCCGAGGTTCATAGCTATAAACTATGACAGTTTTAACATGAAGGCATGCATACTATATACATGGTGTCCCAAAAAGATTGAAACGCGTTTTAATTATTTACCTCTTGGAGATAAGTGGACAATGTAAATTGCAAAAATGTTGAAAGTAAGGTAGGAAATAAGACTATTAATGAAATAGTCCTCCCATTAATTTTCAAAAAGTTACAGTTTTAAATTTTTAACAGAAAACCTTTATTTTTAATGCAACAAGATCATTAAAAAACCCATATATCTGTATCTTTATTGAGCGAGTTATATTTAATTGAAAATTGAACATTGTGACTGGGGACCCTATATCAAATTAGAAATATAAATTTGTGACGTATCACAAAAAATATAAAACTGGATGTTAATACATAGGATACCCAACCGCGTAGTGAGTACCACTGCTTTATATGATCTCTGTCTGTCTAATGCTTTATTTAGATGCATTTGTGATAAAAAAATTTGACATATATTAACGTATATTTTATCTAAACAATTTCCGTCAATTTGCTTATGATCCCTATTTTCACTGATGAAACAACCTTTCACATGATACGGAAATTGGCATAAGTCAGACTTTTCCCTTTATCATAATTCAGTTGATTTTAAAGATACAGATATGCGGTTTCTTTTAATGATCTTATTGCATTAAAAATAAAAAATAAAAATCTGATGCTGACAATACATGACTTTCCTTATATAATGCAATGAATTTACTACTTTTACAGTAAAAAAAAGTTTTCTTATAGTAGATACTTATATTCTTTCCAAGATATTGAATTTTCGTCAATTAGTCGTCATTTTCATTGATTTAGCATCATTTTTATCCATTTGACGAGATTTTCGTTAATTTGGCAACATATAAAAAGTCTCCAAGTTGGCGACATTCCGCCAAATTCGTCGCCAAAATCTCGCCAAGCATTATGGACGGAGAAATAAGTTATTCTTATAGCAGATAAATGAATATTGGCGTTCAAATACAAAAGTATTACTCAAAGTATCTTTTCTCATGAATGGAAGGAGTTAGATTCACGAGAATGATGTCACCAAATTTATCGCATGATATTACATATGAAAAGTGAACATGTTTCTGAACAGTTAATATTTTTTTTAAATTTATTTAAAAAAATGTGCAATTTCTCGAGAACGGTTCGTGCTAGAGTTCTAAAGTTTATGTCAATCATTTTCTAAGGAAAAATTACATAAGAATTGTCTATTTGCGTAACTCTAATAAAGGTTTTGATTTTTTTATGATTTTTTCAAAATTTCACTCGAAAATTTAGGGGGGGGATTCTCAATATTCGATTATGTTTAAAACAATAGGCTTCCAGTATTCACGGATTGTGGTTTTTGAAACAAATTTCATTCGAATCGCTCCATTCGTTCGTGAGATATCGTCTCCACAGACACACTGACACACACACACACGCACGCACACACCACACACACACACAGGCATCACCTCAAAAATGTTTGATTCGTGATCATGGATGCTTAAAACGTGTTCTCCTTTCGAAAACTCGAATTCGAATTTTCGACCCCGTCACAATACTTTCCTTATACATTATGTATATAAGGAAAGTAAAAATTGATTGATCAAATTTGTCGAAGAGGCTCGTATAAAAATTTAAAAACTGTAATTTTTTGAAAATTAATGTGAGGACTATTTCATTAGCGTATTCTTATTTCCTACCTTACTTTCAAGATTTTTGCAATGTACATTGCCCACTTATCTCCAACAAGTAAAGATTTAAAGCGCGATTCAATCTTTTTGGGACACTCTGTATATATAAATCAAATTAAAGAATTATTTTTTCATCTGTTTGCCTCCTCCTTCAGGATAAGCAGTTATACATGAAAGCAGTTACATGAAATTTTGATGGGTGGCCCTGGAAAGGTCCAACATAAAATTATGGCTTCCGTCTGCTTTTCCATCTGCTTGTTTTCTGTCTTTCTGAATGTTTCTTCACTTTGAGCGTGGCCCAGTCGTTATAGGAGCCCTCACATAAATGGGACAGAATCGTTATTAGAGAGTCCAAGTTAACGTTACCTAATTGTGATTTGAGCCTCTCTGCAATCAATGCAATTTAAAATCCAAAAACATGACCCGATTCATGTCTATGTCTCTAAAATTTTGAAAGCTTTATAAATAAATGAAATGAAAAATTATCTAAAGTGTGGCTCGACGCGACACTCTCATATTAGAATCTATATTTAAGTGATTTGTGATTTTTTTTTCTTTTGCAAATTTTGCCGATAAAATTTGTAAAATGCGTACCGTTGGTCTAAATGATCACAATTACAGTAAATTCCACTTCATTTTAAATGCCTTAAGAAATCTTTAGAATGATACCAAGTTTAGAATGATACCAAGAATGATACCAAGATGCAGTTTACCAACTGCAAACAGACATCACTCTGAAAGATGTCAAAAAGATGTTCAGGATGTCCTAAAACATATATTGACATCAAAATCTTGAAATGGAAAATTTTCGTGAAAGCAATACTTTTCTCTATACAATACATTTACCAATACTCTTCTCAATACTTTCCTACAGTATAAGAAAGTAATAAATCCTTTAACCTACAGATAATATTATAAGATTCAAAATTTTGCATCTTTCCTTTTAGTTTTTTTTATCATATATCACTTATTACTACTTACTACTCATCATATATCACTATCGAGTGCTAATTTTAGGTTAGTTTCTACCGACAACGTCGTTCGCATTATTCTATTTTTGAAACAGTGATTTTTTTCATTATAGTTTTAGAAAAATTTTATTTTTGTAGATTTTAAAGTTATAATGATATATTTTTATTCTTTCAGCACGAGAGAACTCACTTATATACTTTTTGTGAGAATCATTGCTAAGTTTAAAACAAAATTCAAATATGGCTGCCACAAATAGTGAATAAGTTTCTTTACATTATTTCAGTACTTTCGTCTAACAAAACAACATTAATTTCTATGATTTAGAGTCGTTTTTATCAATTTGGCGACATTTCCGTCAATTTGGCAAGGTTTAAGAAATGTTGTCAAGTTAGCGACATCCCGCCAAATTCGTAGCTCTGAATTTGCTGATCTAAAGAATGAAATACTATCCTGATCCCGTTTGTATATATTAAGTGAAAACACTAAAATTATATTAGACGATATACCCTTTCAACACTTATTCTGTTTCAATCAACAATCAGCTAAATGACATTATTGGTTAAACAGAATATATATGAGTTTACTGGCTGAACACAATATATAAGTTTGAAAACTATTTACCAAAATAAATGAAAGGGATGTACGCAGTCCATAATTAATACAATTAAAAGAAAAATTAAAAAGTTCATTTATAAGATATATTTTTATATCCATTTATTTATTATTCAAGGCAAAAAAAAATAATATTAATTAACAAACACATTTGATTTAATTGAGTTACTGAGCAACATGACATAAAATCTTCATAAAATGCTGATAATTAAATAACCATTTGGATTTCTTAATATTTTTCATTGTTGAGTAAGAGTCTGGGAAAAATAATCCATGGTGATAGAGTTCGCATATAAATTCATGTTTCAAACTTGCGATTTTTAAAAAGTGTCTGATTAGCGCAATGAACTCCCATCAAACTCAGCGATAGAGTTTTAATTCGGTTTCACGTTTTAAACCAGCGATTTCTAATATGTTTCATTTGGAGGAACCAAGGAGTTAGAGAGAAGAACTGCTATGAAAAGTTAAGTTTCTCGTTATTTTTTCTCATAAACCCCAAAGTCTGGGAAACTCGAAACGTGGACTACATTTTAAGTGGGGCTATTTCAAGGCTACCTTCAAAATTTTATCAAATTCGGTCCAGTATTTCTCCCGTGATAATGAACCAAACATGCATACATATAGACAGATTTTCAATTGTATTTATATATATTATCTTTTGTTTTCATTGAATTATATTGTACGTTTAAATGTCATAAAAGGATTTTAAAAGTATTAGTTTCTATTTTCATGGTCTTCGGATGCATTAAAATATTCTATATTGGTTACTAAATTCTCTTAACGCGATTTTTGGCAACCAATTAATGACGCTAACTAGAAGATTGTCGTACTGATAGTAGATAATGCTGGAAAAATGCAAAGTTTACATTCTTTCGATCATATTTTATTATTGTAGATTGGTGCTTCAATAAACGTGTGTCTTTTGAACTGGCGTACATTCATTAATTTAGTTGTGTGATTGAATTATTCCTTTTCCTCCCCTGAGCGAAGCAGATCCTACACCTAACCCTGTTTACCAACTCCAACCATGAATGCAAGAAGGTAGAAAAGGTGCTTGAGTTGTATGGCGCATCTGAAATAGTATGTCAAAAAATTAACGCATGGTATGTAAAAATTTGGCCACCCCTAATATAAAAAAACATCGTGATTCACCATTCTCCTGAGCAATGTTCAGAAACTCAATTTTATTTTTGAACCACTTCATTCTCGGAATTGACTCATGGCGTTCTTTCAGCAGAAGTCTTCATTTAAATTGAATTTCGACGCATACACAAACTCATTTACATATTTTGGGGTGGACCCCGGATGGCGTAGTATTCCGGTAGGTACCCATCCCAATGTATATAAGAAGTTCACTTTGGAAACATTAGTATATTGTAGATCTGTGTCAAAGATCTGTGTTATTGGTATTCTGTAGATCGATCATTCGATCTTGTATGACGATCTTATGATAAAATATCTAAGCATTAGACGATGATTGTGTTGAGGAATTGACAGTTCCTATTCAGATGTGTCTGTCTGTGAATGACGGTTTTTGTCGCAAGTTAAATACTGGTGATTTTTATGCTTTTAACCTTAAAGGATATCGATCGTTCATGGTTCAAAAGATTCAACAGTAATGTATCAGGAACGGTTTTATCCGTGTTCCAATATGTGACCTGCACGAGGTGGAAGCTGAACGACATATAAAGATAAATTTAAATCTGTCGATATCGATGTTTCCGAAACGAACCTCTTATGTTTTTTTAACTCTATGCAACTTGTAAATATGTTACGCTGCAAATGCTTATAGCAGCGCGCAACTGTAATTTGGGAAGGTTATGAGTTTATGAATAAACGTGGATTCTGTTGATTAACTTGGCTCATGAACATCTTTCTTTTACCACTGCAGAATTCAGCTCGGTTTCTCTTTTATTTAAGTTTTCTTTTACACAGTTGAACAGATAATAGAAGCGGGATTCAAATGATACAGATTGTAGTTTCTGATGATTCAAAATAAAATTGGTTTTTCTAATACTACTGCTCTTTAAAATATATCTAAAATTTCACCCGATTTCAAAAGATTGAAACGCACAAAATGACACCAGTTAATTTTAATATATTTCAAGAAATTCTAATCTAAAAAATTTTTTATTCTGAAAAGATCGTCCACCCAAAGGCAAGTTAGTAAATTAATATAACTTCGAACGATAATTTTACTCAAAATCAAGTGAAATTATTTCTAAAATTCAAGCATGAACCGGTCTTACAATTTAAAAGTGTGTGTTGTATGATGAAACAAGAAAGATCAATCATGCATAAAACATTGATTATAAAACACTTTCTAACTTCAATGCAATTTTATTTAAACATCTTTAAATGCTATACATTCCTCGGTAATATATTTAAAATTATCACAATACTATATTAATTTATTATATTTGAAAACTTAAAACTTCATCGAAAAACATGAACTTGATTCAAATGACAGCATTGAAATATAAATTTCCTGGTTTAAACATCTCTAAAATGCTTTACATTCCACGATAATATTTTTTTAATTATCATAATACTACAATAATTTATTATATTTGAAAACTTCATCGAAAACAAATGAAAATTATTCAAATGACGACATCGAATCGTAACACGTCTGGTTCTCTCTATAAAAGCAGCATTTCATTCATTAACTATTTCCCATTCTCCTTACAAAACTATAATAATTTATTTTATTTAAAATCTTAACAAGTAATTAAACACTATACTTAAAACTAAATCGAAAAAATCGTTTACTTCTCAGCGAAAAATTAATGAATATTTCATTTATATCAGCTATATTGCAGACTCCATGAGCTAAATAATTTTGCGTTAAAGAAATGCAGCAATTCTTATACAACTCATTTTACATATTTTGGTATTTACATTCTCCATAAGTGAAAATCAGGCTTCGTTATAGAAATAATCAAAGTTGGATGATCATTTAAACTCAAATATATTGTAATTGCGTTGTTTCAGTATGTAGATGCACAGAATTTAAGCAAAAAATAAAGCGGTTTTAGGACGGATACAACATTAATATGAATTAAAAAGAACTTTAAAAATTACGATTCTGACACAAGATAAATGCCATATTTTATTTTGAAGTGGGGCCCGTGATCTCTTCATATAATGGCCAAGTGATCTCTTCATATAAAAGGTGTAATATATTATTTTAAGTATTATTTTAAAAAATAATGAATATATTTTGCTGAAATTTTGTTATATATTTTATACGATAATTTGAATATTTCCTAAAACTTTCGAAGCAATTTGTGAATTTTAAATTCGCTTAAAAAATGTTTGAAAAATTAGGTCCTATAGGGTTCAATGTATTTCATTCTTTTAACCCGGGTTCAATCCAAAACTATTTGAGTGATATTATTCATTTACGTTCCCATAGGTCCCACAGACTTTCTGAACAACATACTAAAATGTCATTTTGATAAAGTTATTTTTACGGCAGTTATCGTGCTAACGGACAACCAGAGAGACAGACAGATAGAAAGACGGACAGAACGAACAAAGTCATAAACACTTTTCAAATATGTTGTAAAATGTCAATAATAAAAAGCACAAAAACACTAAATATGGAATAAAAGCCATTCCAAACATGGTGTTTTCGTTTATTTGTGATCACATAGCAAACTCCTTACATTGAATACAATAGACAATCAAAATCGCTTCTGGAGTCTCTTCTACTCATTAAGCAATGCCTTACAATTGTGTAATTGGGTTTTTCGGTCTACTCGTTTCGTTGTCAAGTTCGTAATCAAAACATATTTTTAATTGTCCTCCAGGCGCGTCGCAGTTACTCTTATTCGGTATTGCATAGTTACTTAAATCAAGATAGAATTAACTTATACATTTATACATCCATCCATTACAAATTTATTAGAGTGTTAAGTTCTTCATTAGAAACACTGTATATAAGCAAACACAAATTAAAGTAAAATTCGTGTGATGCCAACATCGAATTTGTTCTTCAATATTGCTTTTTCGTTACGTTTAAAAAATAAATATCTTCTTCGTTGGCTATGTTAATTAGAAACGAGTCCTAGACTGCATGCGTAAGATTACTTATATACAGTTATACCTTCTAGGAAATGTCTCAGGCGTCAAAATAAATTTGCAAAGAAAATCGATGTATCTGTTATTGGATTTCTTTTGTATGCTTTGCTTCAACCGAAGATAGCTAATAATGGTTTCAGAGATAGATAATTGCCTTTGATCAACTGTGTCGTGGATTTTCTGGGATTGATATTCCTCATGCTCACAGGCAAAGTTATGGTTAGTGATTTAGCAGGAAAGAAAATGGATCCCATGATGAAAGGTATGTAGGAAAGAGGAACGATAACTCCTTTTCTTTCCGAAGGAACGATAATACCCTTACCTTCTTTAGATTCTAACAGAATTGGTATAACACAAGTGCTGTTACAGAGATTGCTATGAAGCGTAGTATTGTATGGTACATAAATCTGTGTTGCCGTTTTACTCGCTTCCAATCTGAAAAAGGGCAGGAATATTGTACAGCCTATTTCAGAAGTTCCTGTATGAGGAATATCACTGAAGAAGATTTGAATGCTAATATGGATTCTGCTTTTGGAAAAGTATTAATATCATTCGAAACCTATGAAGGACGTGGTAGTGGTTGGGTTTTAGAGAGGATTGATGAACTAATGATTGATGTTGGGGTATATGAACCTCTAGCTCTGCTTCTAGTTATATCCCACTACCTAAAGAATTAACAGCTAAGAAAGCTGTTATTAATATGCAGAATAGTGATCAAAAATGCTTTATGTGGTCCATCTTAGTAGGTCTTTATCCAGTTAATAAGAATGTATCTCGTGTCGGTAAATATACCGAGCATGAATGAAAGCTAAATATGGATGGAATTGAGTTTACTATTCCTTTACACCAAGTTAAGTTGTTTGAGCGAAATAACAATGTGAGCCTGAATATCTTTGGATATGAAGATAAGAAGGTGTTTCCGCTCTATATATCATCTGATAGACGAGATCAACACTGTAATTTACTACTTATTAGTAATGATGAACACTATCATTACTGCTGTATTAAAAGCATGAGAAAACTTTTACGTAGTTTAACTAAACATAAAGAGAAGTATTATTTTTGCGACCATTGTTTATAGCGATTTTCATCTGAAACTTGTTTAAAGAATCATATTGAATTATGCAAACAGTATGGTCTGAAGCGAGTGGAACTGCCTAGTGGTGATGATGCAATTTTTAAATTTAAAAGTGTTTATATGCAAATACGTGTACCATTTGTGGTATATGCGGACTTTGAATCTTTTATAATAAAAACGGATACGTGTGAGAATTCCCCTTCTATTTCACATGAGAACATCTGATATCATCATGTTCCATGTGGTTTTGCATACATTATTATTGGTCCTGATGGAAAAACCTTTAAAGGTCCTGTTATCTACAGGGTTGAGAATGTAGTTACTCATTTTTTGAAGACTCTTATTCATGAAGAAGAGGAGATTCAAAGAATATTGAAAGAAAATATGAAAATGAGTTTCACTGCTGAAGATCGTGAAAACTTTGAAAATGCCGCTATCTGTCATATTTGTAACAAGGCTTTAGGGGAACAGCGTGTAAGAGACCACTGTCACTGAACTTCTAAGTTCAGAGGTGCAGCTCATCCTAATTGCAATCTGAATTATAAAATAAGACGGCACATACATGTTGTGTTCTACAATTTAAAAGGGTATGATGGACATTTAATTATGCAGGGAATCGACCAATTTAAAGAAAAGAGAATTGAGTGTATTTCTAGTAATATGCAGAATTATATAACATTCCGTGTTGGAAATCAGCAGTTTATAGACTCTTTCCAATTTTTACCTGCTTCTATTGAGAAACTAAGCTCTAGTTTGGAATCCGATCAGTTACATATCATCAAAGAGCATTTTACAAATGGCCATGTGAATTTGCTTACTAGAAAGGGTGTTTTCCCCTATTCTTATATAGATTGTGCTAAGAAGTTTGAAGAAACGAGTCTACCTTCTAAAGAGGTCTTCTTCGATGATTTAAATCAGGAGGAGGTCTCTGTTGAAGCCTATGCTTATGCCCAACATATTTGGTCATCCTTAAAGATGAAGAATATGGGGGAATATCATGACTTGTACATAAAAACTGATATTCTTCTGCTAGCGGACATTTTGGAAAATGTCCGTGATTTGACACTGAATTATTATGGAATAGATGCTGCTCACTGTCTAACATTACCATATCTTGCTTGGAATGCTGCTCTAAAGACTAGCGGTGCATCATTAGAACTAATTACAGATCCTGATATGTACCTATTTTTAGAAGAAGGTATTAGAGGCGGTATTAGTGTTATTAATTCACGTCTAAGCCAGGCTAATAATAAGTATTTGGAATATTATGATTCTGCAAAACCTAGCAAGTATATAATGTACCTAGATGCTAATAATTTATATGGATGGGCACTAAGCCAAGCACTCCATGTATCGGATTTTAGATGACTTGATTCTAAAGAAATTCTGAATTTTGATCCACTTGTAGTTGAAAATGACTCACCTGTGTGGTATATTATCGAGGCGGATATAGACTATCCTCATGATTTGCATGATGAACATAATGACTATCCTCTAACGCCTGAAAGGGTTCATATCACCCCGTCTCTGATTTCGGAGTATAATCGGAATTTGTCTAATGAAATGGCTTTAAAAATATGCAAGGATCAGATCAAATTAACACCCAATTTGAATCACAAGACTAAATATGTTCTGCATTATAGAAATTTAAAGCAATATATGAATCTGGGGATGAAACTTGTGAAAATCCATCGAGTTAATACTCGATGGATTTTCAATAATATATACTTTCAAGCAAGAACCCTGGTTGAAGCCTTTTGTTCAATTTAACACTGAGAAGAGAATGCTGGAAAAAAATTCTTTTGAAAAAGATCTGTTCAAACTTATGAATAACGCAGTTTTTGTTAAGACGATGGAAAACTTAAGAAAAAGAATGGATGTTAAACTAGTACAGACTGAGAAGAGATTTAAAAAATGTCTTGCATCACCAGTGTAATGTCGATATTCAAATCGAATTACTTTTATGTAAAATATATAAATTTATGTATTATATTTCTTTTTATACAGCTCTGTTACAGATTTTAATTCTGCCTTGAAAACCCCCTTTCTGTCGTTTTTATGTGTTCTTTTGGAACATATATTATTCTTAAACCGAAATCAAAATCATTTCTAACATATTATTTAAAATGTGCGAGCGCTTTGAGAGTTATTTCTTCTGTTGAGTTCAAGGTCTTTTGGCAGTCGAAAATGGAAGTGCCAATGTAAATAATTTCATAGTTTCTATACATTTGTGCTGCAGACGATAATGAAGTTTTGCAACTGTTGTTTATAGCAGGTGGCTCTCCAGACATTCTGTCGAGACATGCTGGCGTTTGGCCGTGAGAACCTTTTCTCGGCGGGAAATATCATGATTATTTTCTATTGGTGGTGACGGACTGGAAGCTTTCATCCAGGTCCGTGGAAATGTTGGCTGAAAAGGTATAAAAGCCGTGTGCACCTTTTCTCGCTCTCTTATATGCTCGTCTGCTCTAACGCTCTTACTTCAGTAGGCAGTTCACGATAGCAACGCTCACTCCGAATCTCGGGAGTCTGACCTCCAGGCAGATTCCTGGAGATTCGTGAGCTGAGGAATGCTGCCTTTCTAACGACCAATTTTGGTGCGATCCCGAGGTTAATACCGGGAATGAAATAACGTCGAAACTGCACGTAGAGCGAACCCGATGCTCATTCCGGGACTAATACCTTAACATCATCGAGTTGGCTTGTGGAATGCTCCCGAGGCTCATACCGGGAAGGTAAATCGTATCGTCGCTACCCGAGTAGTTCTAGTGAATGATGCCATCCGTCCAGGCTGGGCCATTCTGGAGAATCCCTGAATGTGTGTGCCGGCCTTTCGTTATGAAACACCGGTTCATCGCCGTGTGGGTGATTGGCTGATGTTGAGAACTGCGACCTTACTTACGACGTCTTGATGACCGGGGTAAGCGACCTTTATTGTTTAACTTCAAGAGAGAGAGAGACATCGTAATGGAAAGTGAAACCATCCATTGTAATCTGTAACTACAATTTAATGCATATCCTAATATTATAATTTCTGTTTTGATTAATTATCAAAAATGCTTTCTTTTAACTCTCAGAGTGCTCATCCCAGTAATTTGACCATACCTATATTTGATATCATTATGACATGTGGTTTGCCACTCAGTATTGCATTATGTGGAAGTATGGAGGCTTTAAAGCCAGTAGCGCTCTGATAAAATCTGCGCATGTGTCCAGTGGTGTGCTGAGAGATTCAGCTGTTGTATCTGAAATTCATAGTGAATTTAACTTCTTAAATAAATGAAAATTCATTTTAACTTCTAAATTCTGTTTATTTATTTGTGTATTGTAATTCCTTTTGATTTTGGTGATGAAGACGTTCTTTTAAGGTAAGGTTTTGATTTTGAATGTTTTCAGGTTATTTAGGTTCTTCTGGGCTGTAGGTCATCGCGGAGATTTACTTCTCCCGACAGGAGTGTGTGGACCTGTGTGGGTTATTTTTGCGGCATTTTTTGATCATGGCTTTTGTAGTGGTGCTGGTGTGGCTAAATTCTAAATTAAGAGGTCACGTTTCATCTATCCCCCGCCATTACACCAGCCTTTCACTCTTTTAAAGTATTTAATGAAGATATGGTTGCAGTTCATATGCATAAGACAAATTTAAAATTGAATAGACCTATCTATGCTGGTTTTTCAGCACTAGATTTGAGTAAAACACTCATGTATGAGTTTCATTATAATTTTATTAAAAAGGTGTATGGAAGTCGAGCTGAATTACTTTTCACAGACACGGATTCCCTGTGTTATGAAGTTGAAACAAAATATATTTATAAAGATTTTGAAAGTCACAAGATTTTTTCGACTTTTCGGATTATCCATGCGATCATCCACTTCATTCCAACAAAAATAAAAAAATGATTGGAAAAATGAATGATGAGTTGAATGGCCCTCCTGCCCTCGAGTTTGTAGGGTTAAGATCAAAAATGTAGTTTAAAAACATCCTTCATGGAAAAGTAAACTGCTAAAGGTGTCAATAAGAATGCTGTGAAAAGAATCATTCATCATCAAGATTACTATAACTGCTTAACAAGACGTAGATGTAATAGATTTGAGCAAATTAAAATTGCAAGTAAAGATCAGAAAATTTATAGTGTGAAACAAATTAAAATGGGGTTATCACCCTATGAAGATAAACGTTATATTTTAAATGATGGAATTAAGAGTTTAGCATATGGTCATTATCAAATTTAAATGATAACGCCATGCTAAATTAAAATTGTAGCGGTGTATTGTATACATCGGGTGGTGGCGGGACTACATTTTTTAGTGAGAGTAAATTCATTTACATACATTGCAAGAAGCTGGTTATGATCAAGTAGAATTATGATGAATTACACTAAGACACATTACTTTTTACATGTATACTGACAGAATCCAATTTAATTAAAGGTGCTCAAACATAGTAAAGATGCTTATGGATCAAACTCTGGAATGATTGAAATATATATATATATATATATATATGCATTGAATCCCTAAGGTAAACAAACGAAGTGAAATTTGCAAGCAAACTTTAGATTTATACTGTGAAAAAAAAACTTTATATCTACTTGCTGATTATTCATAGAAACATTCATAGAAACATCGCGTGGCAAGATGAAGCTCCGCCCTCTCCCCACCAGGAGCTATGTTTAACATGGGGAAGTATTGCTCCGGAATTTGCCTCATGTTAAAGTATAGCTCCGGATGAGCCAGGATCCCCCTATATACACTACTCCAGTCTGTTCCAGAAACATGTCCAAAACTGATACCAAATTTATACCATTTTTCACTCTAAAAACAGGATTCCTTTTTTTCCTCACCAAAATCTTATAAGCTATGTTTTTCAGTAGAAATAATTATTTTTAGATCATTAAGAAACAAGAAAGATCAATCATGCTTAAAGCATTGATTATGAAACACTTTCCAACTTCAATGCAATTTTATTTAAAAAAGTCGAAAATGCAATACATTCCTCGGTAATATTTTAAAACTTATCACAATACTACATTGATTTATTATATTTGAAAACTTAAACCTTCATTGAAAAAAATGAACTTCATTCAAATGACGGCATTGAAATATAAATTGCCTGGTTTAAATATCTCTAAAATGCAATACATTCCACGGTAATATTTTTAAAACTATCATAATACTACGATAATTTATTATATTTGAAAACTTCATCGAAAACAACTGAAATAAATTCAAATGACGTCATAGAAAAAATAACACGCCTGGATCTCTCTATAAAAGCAGGATTTCATTCATTTCATTCAACACAATACTATAATAATTTATTTTATTTAAAAATTAAGACCATGGAGCTACAATTCATAAACTCTATGCTTAAAACTTGAGAAAAATCGTCCTTCTGTTTATAAAATCAATTAATATTTCATTCATATCAGCCATGCAGACTCCATGGACTGAATTATTTTGTGTTAAAGAAATACAGTAATTCTAATACAACTCATTTTACATATGCTGTTTACATTTTACATAGGTGAAAAATAGGCTTAGTTGTAGAAATAATCAAATTTGAATGAGAATTTAAACTCAAATTTATTGTCATTGTGTTGTTTTAGTATGTAGATGCACAGAATTTAAGCAAAAATAAAGTAGTTTTAGGACGGATACAACACTCAATATGAATTAAAAAGAATTTTAAAAAATCACGATTTTGAAACAAAATGGATGCCATATATCATTTTGAAGTGGGTCATGTGATCGTTTCATATCATGGTCACATGATCGTTTCATATAAGATGTGTAATTATTATTTTAATTTTTATTTAAAAAACTACTGAATATATTTCGCTGAATTTTTTTTATATATTTTATGGAACAATTTGACTATTACCTAAAATTTTCGAAGCAATTTGTGAATTTTAAATCCGCTTAAAAAATGTTTGAAGAATTAGGTCCCATAGGGCTCAATGTATTTCATTTTTTCAACCCAGATTCAATCCAAAACTAATTGGGTGATATTATTCATTTATATTCCCATAGGTCCTACAGACCGTCTGAACAACATACTAAAATTTCATTTTGATTAAGTCATTTTTACGGCAGTTATCGTGCTAACGGACAGACAGACAGACAGACAGACAGAAAGAATGAACAAAGTGATAAACACTTTTCAACTTTGTTGTAAAGTGTTAAAAATGAAATTTTATCCAACCATGTATTAGTGTCGACTTCAAGACAGCTGCGCGTATCACCAAACATTATGAGTACCAAATCATCATAATTAGCTTGCAAATAATGATGAAATAAAAGAAATTTATTAAAATATATAATCCAAAGAATGGTGGCAATATCTGATCTCTTCGAAAGCCTATCGAAATAATTTTCTACTATAATAATTGCAAATAATGTAAATAATAAAAAGTAATATTATAGTTGTGAATGTCGATTTTGTTCAAGGGGATGGGCTGTATGCCGTGAACACATGTTAGGTAGTCCTGTCGGACGGAATCCAAATCATAATCTCAAAACCCACCTGTAGGGGGTGTTCTCCAAAATTTGGAAGGCACTTTGCTATAAACCATAATTTTTCAGAAGTTCTATGACAACTGACAGTCTCAGGCCTTCCACGTAGCCGGCAGCAAATCACATACAATTTAACTCAGGCTGTACAAAGCTGCCAAAGCCAAATCCATAATCACAAAACCTACCTTTACAATAAGCCACATTTTTTGCAAACTTCGAACAAAGGCGGGTTTTGTGATTATGACCATTACAATTTCGTGGACCCTGAGTGAAATTGTAATTAGAATTTATGACGGCTACGTAGAAAAACTGAAATTGTCAGTTCCCATAGAAGATCGCAAAGTATTGTAGCTTATAACAAGTTTCTTGTTGCCATGGCAAATATCGGCTGTTCCATGCATAGCCGATATCTTGAAAGCCTTTATCTTTTATTATATATTAAAAGTTATCCCAGAGATATAATAAATATGAAACTGATACATGAATGATGGTAACTACAATAAGAATGACTTCCAAATATCAAATATATTAAAAATTTGCAGAATAGCAAGCAATTAGTAAAGCATTGTTTCCAATTTAAGTGTCCCATATCATTGCATGAAAATTCCATTTATATTGTTAATATCGCAACGTTCCTCGAAAATTTCACTTAGAAAATATATTTCATAAACTGCACTTATGAAAGACATTTAGACTTCTCATATGTCCCCTTGAAATTAACTGAATGTAATTAAGTACTGCTTGGAACGGGTATGAAAGTATAAATATAGAATTTTAACAAAGACTCGGCCACTGAAGAAAATATCTCTTAAATTTAATGACATTTTTAGCTGAATGGAAATCCTAAATGGCCTTTTAGGAACAAAGTGAAAGCGGAAATTAAATTTTATTGTGGATCTAAAAATGTACCGAGTAATGAGATGACACTACTGAAATATTAAAAAGGATCACTTTAAGGAAAGTTGGAGGAGGGAGGACCCACTCGACTTCCTCATAACATCCCAACTTTCAGACCAGTTAATAAAAATTCATTTAGACAGAAAATTTCCTTTATGAATGCATTTTATTTAATTTATCTTGCTATTGTGGGTGAAATTTCACAACTGCTATAGAGTGCTAAATTGCCTTAATGTTTATCTTGTAGATACTTTTAATTTAATTGGAACAAATTGCAAAATATTTATTTAAAACAAAGTTAAATTGGATAAAAACATTTTTTTGTCATTGTAGTTATTAAATTATTTTCATATAAATTACAACTGTATTGACAACAGTTTGTGTGAATTTCACCCAGAGTAGCAGTTGTCTTTGTACAATATGAGTAGCAATTCTCTTTGTAAAATATGAGTAGCAGTTCTCTATGTAAAATATGAGTAGCAGTTCTCTATGTAAAATATGAGTAGCAGCTCTCTATGTAAAATATGAGTAGCAGTTCTCTTTGTAAAATATGAGTAGAAGTTCTCTTTGTAAAATATGAGTAGGTACAAAGAGTAAATTTGATATGGTGTTTGTCAATGTGATTCAAATTTTTGAGGCCCTAACTAATCAGATACCATTCTTCACAGTAACATAAAATTTGATATATATTTGTCTTCTATGATACATATTAATTATTTTAATTTTGAGCCTTATTGGGCTAGCCTGTCTTGGGTCTTCCATAGGAATATACTCGAGTCTTTTTAGAATAACTCAAAAACGGGAGCAGCTAGAAAGTCCAAATTTGGTATGTAGTTATCTTTTATGTTATATTTCAGTTATCTGGATGTTGAGCCATATAGAGCTACCACGTCTTGAGTCTTCAATATGACTGTACTCGTTTTTCCAGAATAATTCGAAAACCGGAGCATATAGTGATTCTAAATTTAGTATGTCGTTGTTTTTATGGCATATATTAATTATTTGAAATTTGAACCTTACAAGACCATCTTGAGTCCGTCATAGGAATCTTTATCTTTTTTTTTAGAATAATCCAAGAACTTTAGCAGATAACATATCCAAATTTAATATGTCGTTGTCTTTTATGGTATATTTTAATTCTTTAGATTTTTAAACTTACAAGGCTAGCACACTTTCAGCCCACCATAGGAATACAATCGTTTTTTAGAATAACGCGAGAACCAGTGCAGCTAGAAAGTCCAAATTTAGTATATCGTTGTATTTTATGGCATATTTTATTTGTTTTGTATTTTGAAACTTGTCATAGATAACTCGTCTTGGACTTCTACAGAAATGTACTCTAATGTACTCGTACAATTGTGGTATGTCGTTGTCTTTCATACATTTAAGTTGCACACTTTTAATAAATACATTTTTCATACCTTTAAGTTGCATACAAATAATAAAAATGTGAACTTTGTGAAACTATGATTTTTTTTACTTGTTCTTTCTCTTTTCATATACACTTTTTAAAGGTTTATCAAACAAAATAACGCATACACTCGATACTTGTTTGAAATTACACATAATGTTTCAGTTTAGAAGAATTTTTTTAATTTGTTGATTGTAACACATTTTAACATGGGATGAAGTCGTCACCAAACTTTAACAAAATTAAATTAAAAATCTTGACTACAGTTCTATCTAGAATTATGGGGTTGGTTCTATTATGTCTGTCAGAAAATATATAAACTATGTATTTAAGTTTAACATTCCAGCATTCATAGTTATTATTTTGTTTCAGCTTTTACTGATTTAGAATAAAAATAGGAGTTATATAAGTCCAATGGCAAATTAAACATTTGAAAGTAGCAATCGGTTTATGAAATAAAAAAATGCCCTACTTCTTCAGAATAAACAAGAAAGATCAATCATGCTTAAAGCATTGATTATGAAACACTTTCCAACTTCAATGCAATTTTATTTAAACAAGTCTAAAATGCAATACATTCCTCGGTAATATTTTGAAACTTATCACAATACTGCATTAATTTATTATATTTGAAAACTTAAACCTTCATCGAAAAAAATGAACTTCATTCAAATGACGGCATTGAAATATAAATTGCCTGGTTTAAACATCTCTAAAATGTTATACATTCCTCGGTAATAGTTTTAGAATTATCATAATACTACGATAATTTATTATATTTGAAAACTTCATCGAAAACAACTGAAATTAATTCAAATGACGTCATAGAGAAAATAACACGCCTGGATCTCTCTATAAAAACAGGATTTCATTCATAACTTTCCCCCATTCATTTCATTCATCACAATACTATAATAATTTATTTTATTTAAACATTTTGTTTAAGACCATGGAGCTACAAAAATTAAACTCTATGCTTGAAACTTCATCGAAAAAAATCGTCCTTCTCTTTATGAAATCAATTAATGTTTCATTCATATCAGCCATGCAGACTCCATGAACTAAATTATTTTGTGTTAAAAAAATACAGGAATTCTAATACAACTCATTCTATATATTTTGCTGCTTACATTTTACATAGGTGAAAAATAGGCTTAGTTGTAGAAATAATCAAATTTAGATGAGCACTTAAACTCAAATATATTGTCATTGCGTTGTTTCAGTATGTAGATGCACAGAATTTAAGCAAAAATAAAGTAGTTTTAGAACGGATACAACACTCAATATGAATTAAAAAGAACTCAAAAAAATCACGATTTTGAAACAAGATGGATGCCATATATCATTTTGAAGTGGGTCATGTGATCGTTTCATATCATGGTCACGTGATCGTTTCATATAAGAGGTGTAATTATTATTTTAATTTTTATTTTAAAAACTACTGAATATATTTCGCTGAATTTTTTTTATATATTTTATGGAACAATTTGAATTTTACCTAAAATTTTCGAAGCAATTTGTGAATTTTAAATCCGCTTAAAAAATGTTTGAAAAATTAGGTCCCATAGGGCTCAATGTATTTCATTTTTTCGACCCGGGTTCAATCCAAAACTAATTGGGTAATATTATTCATTTATATTCCCATAGGTTCTACAGACCGTCTGAACAACATACTAAACTTTCATTTTGATTAAGTCATTTTTACGGCATTTATCGTGCTAACGGACAGACAGATAGACAGACAGAATGAGCAAAGTCATAAACACTTTTCAACTTTGTTGTAAAGTGTTAAAAAATCAGTGATCAAGTCTCTTTGCATACACTGATCGATATTCACCGATTGTTTGCAGACACCTTAACTAACAAGGCTGGTTGATAAATCTTGTGTTACCGTGGTGAAAAATAAAATATATTACGCTTACCAAAACATTGGTAATAAAAATAGTCATTTGCTATTGTTTCAAACTTTATCCTTCATTTATTGAATTGGCGTATAGTGATCAATTGCGTATACCGCGTTGTTTATTGTGAATAACCATCCCAATTTATCTTTACAGTAAAAATTTACATCTGAAAAGTAAGTTATTGATTATTAACCCTTTAAGCGTGTCATTTATGTCCCTTCGTGCACACTGCAGTGGGGAGTTTTTTCTCCGATACCGTTTTCCCTACTGCTTGCGGGTTGAATAAGAAGGGGTCTTACTGAAATAAGTATTAAATGAATAAACATGCGTAATAACAGATAAGTAAGTAAAAAACATTCAATTACAATTTTTATTAGTTCCTTTTGGAATGATAAATTTTAAAACATGGTACAGGGTGCGGCAGAAAGAACTCCCCGATTTGGGAAGCTAATTGAAACTAAACGAAACAAGGTAGAAAAAAAATATTTTTATACCTGAGTAATACACATAATGCAGTTTGAAATCCACAAGTTTTAAAAATTGCATCACTTAGTGGCGTCCTCCATTGGCGATACATTGATTGAGCCTTTCCCGGTAGCTTTCCATGGCCCTGCGGGTCATTTCAGACGGAATGGCAGCAATTTCCTGAGTGATTACCGCCTTGAGAGCTTCCAAAGTTTGGGGACGATGTTGGTATACCTTGGCTTTAAGGTTGCCTCAGAGAAAAAAATCGGACGGGAACTGGCCATGTCATCTCCTTGCGTGGTGACATTGGATGGCAGCCGCGCTCGCCAGATTTGAACTCGTGCGATTTTTTTCTCTGAAGCCACCTCAAAGCCAAGGTATACCAACATCGTCTCCAAACATTGGAAGCTCTCAAGGCGGCAATCACTCAGGAAATTGCTGCCATTCCGCCTGAAATGACCCGCAGGGCCATGGAAAGCTACCGGGAAAGGCTCAATCAATGTATCGCCAATGGAGGACGCCACTTAAGTGATGTAATTTTTAAAACTTGTTGATTTCAAATTGCATTATATGTACTTCTCAGGTATAAAAAGATTTTTTTTCTACCTTGTTTCGTTTAGTGTCTATTAGCTTCCCAAATAGGGGAGTTCTTTCTGCCGCACCCTGTATAACAAAGAGCAACTTCACAATCTGGACACCATATCTTGGTTTCTTTCCCAAGCGTCTTGCCAGTTTTATTAGAAACACGACATACAACACCTCGCTTAGTTAGCTTTATTTTGCAGGGTATGGGAAGTATATATTTATCAAAATGTCTCTCTAAGACGAAAAGGATGATTTTCATAACTTTGCCTTTCTGATATTACAACCATGTTGGTAGAATCATAGGATTTTTGTATTGCTTCCTCAATGATTTCCATTCTGAAATCAATAAGTGTTATATTTCTGGATGTTACCTTTCGCTATAGAATAAAAGCATTGAAGTTAATTTGATCAAGCAAGTTCCTGGATATTTTTTTTATAATAAACCTTCATCCTTTTTCGTACTGTATCGTAATACGATGAATTTTTTACTGTATCGTAATACGATAAATTTCGTACTGTATCGTAATACGTTAAATTTCTGACTGTATCGTAATACGAAATACAAAGCTAACTAGAACTTTTACGAAATACTGTCTCTATTAAAATCTAGTTTATAGGACTACTACTGCCATCTAGTGGACAAGATTGTAAACGCAATTAATATCTCATACACAATCATATGACGAGTTATTTCCATCAATCACACAGGAGTATCGGCTTTTAAAGTGCATGACGAGTCTACCTCGTCAACCACATTTGTCGGTAATGCAATGAATGACGAATTGAACTCATCAACAACGCTTAACTACGCTAATTTTCTATTTAAATTATAATATTTTTTAGTAGTATTCGATATTTAAACAAATAACATTTGCAAATAGCATCGTTTATAAAACTGTTTTAAGCTTTCTATAAGAGAGATTGGGGATGTACTGTGAAGCCAAATTACTTAATTGAGAACAGTTAATAGTTCTTTTCTCGACCCATTTGTTTTAAATATACAAACATACCTTGTGCATATGTTCACAGCATCGGAAAGTACAATGTCTAGTTATAGATTTTGGCATTTGAAAAAATAGAGTGAGTTCGTTTGACTCAGCAATTCATATGGAGGATTTTAAACATTATTTTTCCACAAACTATTGTACATGTCTGCACACTTTGTTTACTTTTACCAGTCTTTTCATCTCAAATATTTTCACATGTCTGCTATTTTACCAAACCTGTCAGTAGCATCTCTCGTTAGGTTACCTTATTTTTGATCTTGCCTTGGGGGAAACACGTCTTCCTTGTGGCCCCGGAACGTGATTAGCCTTGCTTTGCCCCTATGTTGGTTTATGCTCGGTTTCGATTGACTTCCTTGTTGACGTCGGTTCTTCCGGTTAGGCGAGCAGCATGGGTTTATCCCATTGAGATTATATGACTCTTCTTCGTGTTGATTTCATCACAAATTTATGAACTTATAAGTAATAAAAATTGTTCAAGTATAATGTCAAATCTGATGCCTGTTCGTCTGAAATTTTGTTCAGCTTTTTCCCACCATTTCATACCCCCGGCCGTCCAAATAGATGCTCATGTCCTAGTTGACGAGTCGGACGGTCCTGGTCTTCAACACCATGCCATATTAATTCAGAAAGTATTGCATTTTCTGGTCTCACAGTTAGTAACCGAATCAATGAGTTAGTGTATTAACGCTCTTGAGCTTTTACACTCATAAAACTTCGCCTATGAGTAAAATGTCTGCATTTGCGAATCTATTTAATTTCGTTACGACATTTCATGATAGGAAAGTTTTGTACTTCCTAAAAATTTACTTATTCCATTCAATAAATACTTCTCATATAGAATTTCATAGTGTATGATATCAAATTTAATATTTGATTATTTTTTTAAACTGTTAAATTGCAAATTTGTTCATCTGCTTTTAAATTTTTACGCAATAAAACTTCATACGACATTTCACAGATATATGTACAATTTGAGTATTTAGAAAATTGGTAATTGTCCGTTAGTATACAAAAGTAAAAAAAAATATCAGTCACATTAATTAATCAACTGAAAATATCTTTGTGGCATATGATTACTTTTTTAGATTCTACAAGTTTAATACTAGCCCCATCGAAAAGCATATTTTCTCATCAATATTTATTTCCTTCAAATTTAATTTCAGCAGAAAAGTAGTGTACTAACCTACATCGATAATGATTAGAGCTGCTTCTATCGAAAATCTATCTGTGTTACCTGGTCTAGGCTCAAATGAATTTCCGCGCTGGTACTACAGCAGATTAACTCTTCGATTTCCAATAGCGAAGGAGAAGATTAAAAGAATTCATTCGAGAGCGTTTGTCACAAATTAATTTAAAGCTTTTCTGAAAACACTTGCTATACCGTGTTTTAAATACATAGTTTGTTATTTTAGAAACTATAAGTACCAGAATTTAAAATTGATAATAAACTATTTATATTTTAGAAACCCAAATTTGTATAACTATCCATACTATTTTACACCATATACGAGGGTCACACTCAAATTTTTTAGACAGGAACAGACGATATGCGCTAGAAAAAAATTATTTGTCGGATATTTAAATTTGAACTATTTTATGTCCGGAGACGATAATTTGTGGCAACAATTACAACGTAGCTATCATCCTTTCCGGCCGGCCAAATAGATGCTCAAGTCCACTGGATGAGTCGGACGGTCTGGGTTTTCAACGTAGCTATCGTAGAATAAATTTTGAAAGAAAATAAAATGGAGTTGACGCAAGAGCATTATCGAACTATGATTTTCTATGATTTTAAAGTAGGGCTAAATCAAGAAGAATGTCTTCAACGTCTACAATTAACATATGGAAATGATGTTCCATCTCGTGGTACTGTACTCAGATGGTTTACAGAGTTTTGAAAAGTTCGAAATTCTCTCCTAGATGAAAAACACACATGAAGACCTTTGCTAGCTGTTGTCCCAGAAAATGTGTCAACCATTCGAAAAAAGTTTATCGATGATAATCACTGCACCTACCATAAATGATGCACAAGGAACTTAACAGTGGATCCGCAGCTGTACATAAAAAATTATTCACAAAGTATATGAAAAAATTAGTTAGCCGTTGGTTCCCCCATAATTTAACAGAACACCAAACAGCGGAGGGTGTCAGAATCAGTAAAGAAACCCTAAAATTATTTAATGATGGTGGACACCGTCATTTCACCATTATTTCTAAAATTAAAATTGGTAATGAAACGTACATACCTTTTTTTCACGTTCCAACACGTCAAGAAGTTAAAGAACGGGTCTTTGAAGATGACCCCAAACCAACAATGGTGAAAGGACAACGAGCAAAGAAAAATGTAATGTATGCCATGTTCTTCAGAAGTACAGATCTGGTCAAAGCAATAAAGCTATAGGGACAGAAGACAGTTACAGCTAACTGGTACACCACTAAGGGTCTTCCAGGAATTTTTCAGGGAGTTAATGTTAGTGGACTCATGCTTCACCATGACAATGCATCTTCTCATTCAGCAAGAATGACAGTCGAATTTCTTAAACAAAAAAAACGTGCCAGTGATAGAACATCCACCCTATTATCCTGATCTTGTCATGTGTGACTTTTGGCTATTTTTTAATCTAAAAAAAATTTACGTGGGCATTGTTTTCATTCCGAATATGAGATTGATGTGGCTATAAAACCATATATTTCATTGATTCCAAGAAATGGATGTCTTGAAACATTTAATTCATGGAAAATTCCCCTACAAAAGAGCATTGATATTGAAGGGGAGTACTTTGAACAATCCTAAGAGTTGGTAAAGTTTAACTTGTACCACTTAGCCGTATCTCACAAATTTTAGTATGACCCTCGTATGTATATAATCATCATTCTGCTCCGACGTCATGGACGTTAAAGCTTTTCTGAAAACACTTGCTGTACCGTGTTTCAAATATATACATATAGTTTATTAAAACACAATGCTTCCATTTCTGACGAATAAGAATTCACAGAGTGTTTCACAAAGGACTCCCTAACTTTGAAATGAAACAACTCGGAAACGGTGATCGATAAAAGACTGAAACAAGTGATATGTGTATTGGGTAAGCCGTAAAAATCTGATACAAAATTTTCAAAATCAGTTACAAATGTTGCTGATAGAGGGCGCTGTACGCTGTAGTCGCAGTACGGAGTTTGAGAAGTAGGCTATAAATAGTGGTGAGACTGTCCTTGGTAAAGCTGTTGTTGCAATCACATCAAAATCGATTCAAAATGTGCACTTTGCACAGCAAGAAGATAGCGCAAACGACGAATGAAATTGGCAGTCACATTCTGTAATGTGTCAACAGAAATTGACGCACATGCCTGACAGATCAACTCTTCAAGCTTATTCAGTGTAGCAAGATTGTTGCGGAAAACACTTTCTTCCAATATGCCCCACAGGAAGTAGTCACAGGGCGTAAGATCGGGTAAATATGGAGGTCAATCCATGCCTGTTCCAGTAAATGTTGATGTTGATGACCCAGACCGTCCGACCTACCAGAAAGGTGTAAGGTAACTGTATGGACGGCCGGGAAGTGCCACCCAATTTAGACCGGAACCCAGTGGGGGAGGCATCCACAGGGACCGTACCCTCCTTCCCCTACCACCAACCTCTCGGAAGGACTTACGGACCCACATGTTTAACGTGATCGTACTCCGCATGAACACGGCGGCATATGTGGCAGCGTGCAAATCTAGCGCGCAAACCACGGGGATACCGCACCCGAGATGGCCAACAGCACGCGGCGTTCCGAGGTGGTCACCCACCAAGTACTAACCGCGCCCGATGCTGCTTGACTTCGGTGATCTAACGAGAACCGGTGTTTTCAGCACGGTACCGCCGTTGGCCCATTCCAGTAAATGTTGTTGTTGAGACCCAGACCGTCCGACCTACCAGAAAGGTGTAAGGTAACTGTATGGACGGCCGGGAAGTGCCATCCAATTTAGACCGGAACCCAGTGGGGGAGGCATCCACAGGGACCGTACCCTCCTTCCCCTACCACCAACCTCTCGGAAGGACTTACGGACCCACATGTTTAACGTGATCGTACTCCGCATGAACACGGCGGCATTTTGTGGTAGCGTGCAAATCTAGCGCGCAAACCACGGGGATACCGCACCCGAGATGGCCAACAGCACGCGGTGTTCCGAGGTGGTCACCCACCAAGTACTAACCGCGCCCGATGCTGCTTGACTTCGGTGATCTAACGAGAACCGGTGTTTTCAGCACGGTACGGCCGTTGGCCCAACATTCCAGTAAATGTGAAATAGTTTAAAGCAATGACTCTATTACCGAAGTATTCCCCAAGAAAGGCAAAAACGGCTGGGGTACGGTGTGCTCGGGCCCCATCTTGCATAAACCACGAAGTGCCTAAGCAATCCACCAACGCTTATAGTGTGGCGACAAATTGTTCCAAAACAGCAATGTACCGTTCAGTAGTAATCTCTCGCAAAAAAAAAAAAAAAAAGGCCAATGGTAACCATGCTCAGTCCTGCAACCCAAACGGTAACTTTTGGGGAATGTAGTGCTCGTGCTTAACACAAATGTGTGTTTTCGATACCACAAAAACGCTAGTTTTGTCTGTTCACGACCCGATCCAGGTTAAAATGGGCCTCATCTGTGTACCTTATGCAGCCAACATCAAATCCATCACCTTCAATAATGGCGAACATATCATTCACGAACTCTTTCCTTTCTTTGTCGCACATCTGAAACTGTTATGGCTTAGTGACATTGGATCTTGAACGGAAACATGTCTAGGGTGTTCTTCTGGATTTTGTACGTGCTGGATGACGTTAATCTGGATTCAGCTGCAACTCTCCGGATGGATTTCCTTGGATTAGACTGAATAAGTGCAGCAACTGTGGCGACATTTTCAGGTGTAATTGCAGATTGCTTGGGACCAACATATCCCACTAACTCATCAGCCACGCTGCCGGTCCGTTGAAATTTATCGAAAAGATGGCGAATTGTTTTCACATCAGGACTTTGGCAACTTTAAATCGGGATTGAAAACTGCGCCTTGTCGCTGTAGGACTACGATTTAACCGGTGATACTCGAGTACCAGAAAAACACGTTGCTCCACGGAATGCAGGACTTCATCCACTTCCTTCAGTACTCTAACCTCCTTTCACGTTTCAACATCCGATTCGTCCAAAGATTGATCGCGCGCGCGCGCTCTCTACTTCAGAACACTCTTTATAGAGACCCGTACTGCGACTACAGCGTACAGCCCCATCTGTCAGCAATATTTGTAACTAATTTTGAAACTTTTGCATCAGATTTTTATGGCTTTTCCAATAAACATATCACTTGTTTCAGTCTTCTATCGACCACCATTTCCGAGTTATTTCCTTTCAATGTTAGGGAGTCCTTTGTGAAAGACCCTATATTAAACATATATTAAGAAGAAGACTGCAGCACACATAAAGTCTTTTGGTTGCTAGTGTAATTATAAGCTATTCCTGAAAAGTGCTAAAATGCGCGAATTCAATATGGAAATCCTGGTCTCTGAAATATGAGTGCGCTTCGGAATGTATACATATTTATCATAAAGTTTTACATCCTCCTTTAGATATCGTAGATCTTTCGAACTGATTTGCTAAAATATAATAACGACAATATAAGAAGAATTTTTAATACAAAGTTTAAATAGTTTAATGCATTCTATCTAGCATAGCAATGGGGCAGAGAATAAATGTGAATAAAATTCTTATATATATATATATATATATATATATATATATATATATATATATATATATATATACATATATATATATATATATATATATATATATATATATATATATATATTTTTTTTTTTTTTTCAAAAAGAAAAGAGGTATGGATGGAAACAATATACCAAAAGATGGCCGGGGGGAGTTGTGACCCCCGGTGTGATTTCTTTTTTTTTAAGTGTGATTTCTGATGATTTTGTAATATTATATTTCACGGTATTTTCATATTATATATATATATATATATATATATATATATATTAAAAACTAAGTATCAGAATTTTAAATTTATAATAAGCTATTTAATATTTAAAAACCCACTCTTTTTAAATATATATGTATGTTCATTTAGCTTAGGTACGTAGCGCAAGAAAATGATTTAATTATTGATTGCCAAATGTCAACGAGTTCAGTCTTTGTTATATTGTTCAAAATCTGAAAGTAAAAATAAACTATCTCAATGATATAAAAACTTATTCTTAAATACTTATTTCTTTCAGGCTTTTGCTCAACAATGGAAAATATAATGACTTCAAAATAGTTAGTCATTTAATTATGATTATTTTATGAGCATGTTTTTATGATAATTACCGTAACATTTTTCGCCCTATAAATTGCATATTATTTAATTTGAAATTAATTTAAATAAGTATATGGTTTACGTTTCCTTAGTGGGTGGTTTAATAATTAGCCCATATGTTCGTGGGGATATTAGGAGTGCAAGATCTATACTTTCATTCTGATAATGAATGAAACAGAACTAAATATTATGGGATATATGTATGTCTGAAAATGTCGAATGGAGGCTCAGACTCCAGAGATTGGAGAATAAGTCGCCAACAGATACTGAGCATTAAAAGACACTAGAGCTCAGATGCTCTGCGTGTGCACTTATAGTTTATTATAATAAAATGCAACTGAGATTTACGAACATTCTTTAAACTGTGTCAGTTTATCTTTGCTAACTGAAAAGGATAAATTGAGGGAAAATAATCAGGCGACCGTGAAAAATCTCTTGATAAAAAAAAAAGTATTTTCAAACTTTCTGTAACGAAATGCGATTTATTTAAATCTGTATAAATTAATATTTTAATTCTCACTCTGTAAGAAAAACTGATGTATTTTTGTAATATTGTAAAAAATTATAGATTGAGATTTATAGTCTAAATACGTATTAACCAGTAATCGGCATAATGACCTATAATCGTTCATTAAGTAATGACCTATAATCTGTCATTAAGTAATGGCCTGTAATCGGTTGTTGCCTATTTCTTTCTACACAGTGCTATATTCGTAATTGCTTCAATTCCTGAATTTCGAAGTAATGAAATTCAAATTCCGACTTATTTAACTCTTGAAATGAGTTTTATAAATTACCAGCAGCTATACCAGACGTTGCTTGTGATTTAAAATAGGTAAATATTTTAAATGCTTTCTTATTGCATTTCTGAAATTTTTTTATTTAAATATTGCATTTAATGCCCCTATAAAAATGAAAAGCATAAACCCTGTTTGGTATATATACGATAAAAATAAGACGCTGAAATGGTAACACGTGCTATTCTCTAATATTTTTATCCCATTGGAAACGATCATTCAAACACGTTCGGAAATATATGACTTTCAAAAATATTTTTCCAAAATGTTACCGAAATGTTATATTCCATGGCCATAACTGATATGGCAATATCTTTTTTTATCAAATGGCCAGGCACTTGATATGGCAATATCAAAAATATAATATACCGCTCGTTCATTAAATTTAATTATTTTAAGAAAAAGTATAAGTATATCTGTTCTCGCTTTGAAAAATTATCTTAACAAGCACATCTTGAAGTAAGATTATGCACAGTATCTTTATCCTATTTCAACAATCGGTTGAACACCATAGAAAATAAGAGTTTAACACGTATTTTTCAAAAGCAAAACAGATGACTGAAAATATGCATTGCAGATATACATTAACTGGACTGTAGCTCAATGTCATAAGGTAAAATTGTTCTTATCAAAATTACCACCATAGGATTTACCTATGATGCCGTCGCTAGGGGTGGAGCATGTAAGCCCCAGGTTCTCACACTGGAGAGACGAACACACAAAATATAAATAACTACACTTGACTTAATTGATCAATTTATTTTAATGTTTTAAGTTACAGATATCCATTGTATCTTGAGTAATGATACTATTATTAAATCTATTATTAAAAGACATATAACACTGACAATATTTCTGAAGCATTTAGATAGTTCATTATTTTGGTTGGCATCAGTAATTGAAATTACAAAATGTCGTGCACGCCGTAGGACACTCAACTTGACTTTCCAATACCAGAAATCATTTTTTCTTTTCAAATTTTACAAGAAAAAATTTGAAAAATTGCTATCATAGGTCCAAATTATTACAACTATAGCGTGTTACCCTATCAAGTAATTAACTGTATAGACTTCAATGCATTAAAATGTACTAATTCTACACATAATTTTTGATGAAAATCTAATATGTATGACTAATAAGATTATTAGTTTTTCTTTAAAAATGATAGTTTTATATATTAAATGTACTGATATATAAATCTATAAAAACTATATAATTTTATAATATCTCTCTATATTTAAAAAGGCAGCTACCGCCTCTGTCTGGCGCCTTTCTCATTTTTCGAGGTTTTCTGCTTCGTTCTGCAAAAACTATAACATATAAAAATATAAAATTTGGTACACGTGTAAAAAAAGATTTGGGAAATACCCTGAAATAAACCGTTGGTCGATATATATTTTAGTTTAAGAAATATTTAATGTCAAAATCAAGAACATAATATTTGAGCTGTGAGTTCGCGTCCTGGATAGACTAACAATATCAAGACCACGAATTTTAGCAGGAAGGTACCGATTTCGATTTAGTTCATGAGACCTTTTATGCATTTCTGAAGAGAAATATTTTCTTTTGTATCCGCACTTCCAGCGATTTCTCTGTCCCGTATCGCCCGAACTATATAGCATACAGAAATATGAAATTTGGTTCATTTATAGAGAAATAATAAGGTAACACGATGAAATAAACTGTTTACGTATTTACACTTTAGCTTGGCTCGAAATTGCTCGCGAAGCTAGCTCTGCGTGCTCAGCGAGTAGGAGGCAAAGCGAATTAAGGGAGTTGGCGAAGAGTAGCGAGCAGACTGCAGAGCCCTCCAGTACTATAAAACTATATAAAAATATATACTACTATGTAAAATATATTGGATATATAGACATGAAATATATGTTTATTAAATAAGACCTTTACTATAATTCATTCTGAAGAAATATTTCTTTTAGCGTTATATTATTTTTAAATTTTTAGTTTTAACCTAAACATGTACATTATATGTACACATTAACTATTTATATTTTATAACTTTCAATTTTAGTCATCCATCTTCTACAAATACTAATATAAAAATTTTAAAATAGATTACACTGAGATTTATGACCGTTAAATGCCACTGCGTAATTATAAAAATTCTAAAATTTATAGCGTTGACAACACATTTTTTTCGTACATCAATCTTAACGCGTTTAAAATTCAAGCATGAACAAAAGGTGTATTTAAAATACTTTTTACTTAATCCTATGATTTCATTCCCAGACATAAATCAACTAGAAAGAAATTACCCCTTAGTATTAAATATATTTCATTATAAAAACAATTTTTTTTCTGAAACTAAATTCAGAATCCCATAAAATATTTTCTCATCTGAGAAGATTTTATGGCTTAATTTACATATCAATGATGATGAAAAAATTGCATACTTCAATAAATTATGCTTTATCCAGTTATTTCATAAAACAATATTTGTCTTAATAAATGTTTGGTTAAAGATCTTAATTAAATGTTAACTATTAAAACTTCGAATAAAGTTGCTGGTTACGATTTCTTGAGTGTTTTTTATTGTTTAATCTTATATTTTAAAATTTAAAACTTTCAGGCATCAACTTATTTATAAAAATCGTTATTGTGCTGATAGTTATCTGTCAATGCTCTGATAGTTATATGTTCTGATAGTTATTATTGAATCGATAGTTTAATTTTGAATCAATCCATTCCAATAATTAAAATGTTAATTTATATTCCTTTCTTTTCATGTTTCAATAAAACTGTACTCGAATTTGATATTCAAAATCAATTCTATTGCTATGGAGAGCAATTAGTAAATGTACGCATATGGGCTTATGAAAACAAAACCGGATCTTTCGTCAATTCTCTTGCTAAGGAAATCAACTTGTAAATATGCGCATATGGGTTTATGAACACAAAACCGAGTCATTAGTCAATTCTGTTGCTATGGTAACCATTTTGTAAGTGTGCACATATGGGCTTACGAAAACAAAACCGGATCTTTCGTCAATTCTCTTGCTAAGGAAATCAACTTGTAAATGTGCGCATATGGGTTTATGAAAACAAAACCGAGTCATTAGTCAATTATGTTGCTATGGAAACCGATTTGTAAATATACGCTTATGTTGTTGTTACTGATGACCAACTTGTAAATGTGCGCATATGAGTTTATGGTACCAAAACCGAATCAATAGTCAATTACGTTGCTATGGAAACCAATTTGTAAATATACGCTTATGTTGTTGCTGTTGTTACTGATGACCTCCTGTTTCGGCGGAGCCGATTTAGGACCACTGACGCAGGAAAGAACGAAGGAAGACACAAAAGGAGAGAACAACGTTTATTACAAGAACGCATCACTGACGAAGGTCGGAGGGGGTGTAGCTTCACATTTAGACGAGGATCCAGAACGCGGAAAACTGACTTTATCCTCGAGAAACATCCATGACTTATTCGGGATTCGAACCCAACCCCACAAGACAGCAGTTGAAGACTCTATCTACTGCACCTCCAGGACGGCATATACACGCTTATAATGGACTTATGCAAACAAAACCGAGTTATTAGTCGATCACAGTGTCCACAATATATTCAAGTTAGCATTGCCGCGTTTACAGACTTATATTTTTTTAAAACATTTTCTGGTGAAATTCAGAAGTAAAAATTTGAATAACTAATATCGCGACTGAAACGAGTCTATATAAATAAAAATGAAAATATGTCTGTCTGTCTGTCTGTCTGTCTGTTTGTCCCATCATCACGGGAGAACGGCTGAACCGAATTTGATGAAATTTTGTGGGTAGCCTAGAAATAGCCCCACTTAAAATTTAGTCTGAGTTTTGAGTTTTTACGACCAGTGGTTCTCGAGATATTAGTAAAAAACGAAATTTTCGTTTGTCTCATCATCACGGGAAAACGGCTGAACCGAATTTAATGAAATTTTGTGGATAGCCTTGAAATTGTCCCCCATAAATTTTGTCCAAGTTTCGGGTTTCTAAGACCAGGGGTTGTCGAGATATTAATGAAAAACGGAACTTTTTCTTAGGAGATCTACTCTCCAACTCCGTGGTTTATCCAAACGGAAAGGATGAAAATCGTTTGTTTAAAACACCAAAATGAAATAAAACTTTATTTCCGAGTTTGGTGCAGGATTTTTGCATTAATTAGTCACTTTAGGAAAGCATGAATTGTTTGAAACATGAATTTAAATGGAAAAATCTACCTCCATGGTTAATCTTGCACAAATTTTTACTCAACGATGAAAAGTATAAAGATTTCAAAATGGCTATTTAATTTCACATTTTATGAGGAAGATTCTATCTTATATCATGTTGTTCGGCAATGGAATGAAATTAAATGTGTTGGTAATATTTATTTTTATTTTTTCTATTTGTATAATAAATAAATGGATGTAAAAATATATTTCATAAATGAACGGTTTGATTGTTATTTTAATTATATATATTGCAGACTGCGTACATCACTTTCATTTATTTAAGCAAAGAGGTTTCAAGCTCATATATTGTGTTTAGCTAATAAACTCATATATTGTGTTTACCCAATAAATTCATTTAGCCGACTGTTGAAGCAGAAAAAGAGTAGAACGGGTGTATGTATCTTGTAATACAATTTTAGTGTTTTCATTTAGTATATACAAACGGGATCAGGATATGTTATTCTTCAGATCTGCAAATTCAGAGCTACGAATTCAGCGGAATATCTCTAAATAACTTGGTAACTTTTCTTAAACTTTATCAAATTAGTGGAAATGTCTCCAAATTGATCAAAATGGCCCAAATCAATGAAATTAAATTTGTTTTTTTAGAATAAAGTACTGAAATGATGTTTCTGTAGCATTTGTCGGTCAGTCCATCTATCCTACTTAGTAACACATTTAAGGAATTTTTTTAATATCACCAAATTGGTAAAAATATTTCTAAATCCATAAAAATATCATGAAATTGATAAAATCGCGCTTAATAAATGAAATTAGTTATGTTTTGTTAGGGGATAGTATTGTAATGATGATTGGTCAATTTGTCGCAAAATGGGACTATCAGTTCTACAGTCCCACTTGGCGATAAATTTGGCGATTTTTTAAGTTATCGCTAAATCGACGAAAATGTCGCCAAACCTTCCATGGAGATTGCATTATTCAGATGATATGATTTCCATCATTTTATTTAAAGCAAATGATATCATGTCGCTTAGCAACGGATCCAATATGTTATGCAGCATACGATTTTTATTAAATCTTTTCCGATTTGAATAATAAAAATGTGTATATAAAATAAATTTCATTGACATTGAATTTTTGACTGGATAATATCAATTACGGTCTTCAGTTTTAAACATCATTATTATTGATATTTTCGGGGACTGTTGATTCAGGGATTACTGATATTTTCAAATTATTATGGAATTGTTTTATTATGACGAAAAATGTTGAAACTCATATATAGTACGTTGCACGAGTAATCTTCTACAAATGCATGGGTATATCTTCTAATCTACGAGAATATAAGTAGTTCAGGTATATTGGCATATATTTTGATATATATTGGCATATATTGGAATCAATTACGTCCTTCTGGTATTAAGATTACGTTTTTTACGTCATCTCTTTTATTTTGGCAAATATTTTTGAGACTCATATTGCAATACGGGTAAGCTTCTACTAACACACTGGCATATTTTCTAATCTGCGACAATATAAGTAGTACGGGGTTGCATATATTGATTCAATTCCTTTTTTTTTTTTAATTTGCTCACAAAAGGGGCCAGGATGTTTTATTCTTCAGATCTGCCCGTGAAGATAATTTTGCATAGTGAGAACAGATATTCTTAAACTTCTCTTTATGAGCAATAAATTTAATATTTTAACAGAATTTGCACATGATTGCGAATTATAAATTTCTTTATATTATATACTCCGTACGAAGAACGGGTATGCTGCTAGTATTATATAAGAATAATAAAAAATTTATTTTGCCACACAATAATTACAATTATATCTTATAAATATATAACAGTGGGGCAAGACACTCCAGAAAAAGGCGTATAAAAATTTCTTAGAAATGGCAACGGCGATATAGACAATTTTCGAGAAGCATATAAATCCAAAGCATGGAGTTAGAGAAAAGGTGATAAAATTCCTATGGATGGCAACTTTGAAAAAACTATATGGATTTGCAAATTATATCTATGTGCTGCTAATGTTAGCAACGTCCCATCTGATCACATTCATTGTGTACAACAGCAAAACCTGAAGTTTAGTATATGTATTGATTATTTTTAAATTGAAGTTTCCTAATAAAATGTAGAAGAAGTAATTTTCCTAATTGTAGAACAGAGCATGAAATATAAGGTCAAAAGAAACTAATATATAAAATGAATTTGAATACACAAGGCTATTATAATTTGCATTGCATTGATAATTTGTTTCTTCACAATTACCAGTTTAAATAAAAATTTTATAATTCAATACGATCCTTTCACATACAATGCGGTAGGATTTATCTTACCCCAGCGCCATTTGGATTATTATTTTAAACCATCATAGCATTTTCCAAACATGAAGCTTTAAGTTTTTCCTTATACTTCCTGTATCAGAGTCATTTAGTGTATATTTTCAAAATATAAAGTAGTACTATTACTTTTCCTATATGCACAGTATAATGTATAAGAAAAGTATTGTAACGAGGTCGAAAATTCGAAACCGAGATTTTGACGAAAAACCGCGTTTCAAGCATTTCTAAATCCGAATAAATCGTTTATGAGTTGATGTCAATGTGTGTGTGTGTGTGTGTGTGAACGTGTGCGTGTCCGTAAGCCTGTGGAGACGATATCTCACGACCGAATAAAGCGTTTAGAATGAAATTTGGTATGGATATTTTAATCAGTTAATACTAGAAGCCTACTGATATTAAACGTAATCGAATATGTGAAGGACTCCTAAATTCCCGAATGAAATTTTGAAAAAATCATCAAAAAATCATATTTTTCAGTAATATTATTCCGTATGTAATTTTATATTGGAAAACGATTGACATACATTTTAGAACACTAACATGAACCGTTCTTGAGATGTTGTACCTTTTTTAAACACATAAATTTCAAAAATCACAAATTAAAAAGTATTAACTCTTGTGATTTATGTTCACTTTTCATATATAACATTATGCGATACATTCGTTAATAACATTTTCGTAGATTTAGTTCGTTCATTTCACGGGAGAAGATACTTTGAGTAAATGGTTTTGCATTTCGACACTTAATACTTTGCCAACAACCATTTAAATATATAAGAAATACTTTTCTTTCCATTTGCCTGTAACGCTTGGCGATAAATTTTGGCAAACTTGGCAACTAATTTAGCGACTTTCTGCTAACATGGCAATATTTTGTTCCAGATTGACGAAAATATCATTAAAATTGCAAAATTAATTCGAAGTTAACGAAAATGAAGCCAAATGGATGAATTAATTATAGAAGTATTTTAATATATGAACTATATTGCTTATTGCGAATGCCATCAATATCGATAATTATCAATTTAGAGTTGCCTGATATATAAGTTAGTTGGGTAGTGTGAAATATTTTTACATATTGTCATCCGGTAAGGCATCAAATGTACAGTTCAACGTTAAAAACACTGTGTGGCAGATCTCATACATCATTTCTTCACTGTGAAAGAAGTAAATTTGTTGCATTATATAGGGAAAATCAACTACTGCCCACATCAGATTTTTTAGAATTTCTTTGCCAACAGTACAAATATATAAACATGGAAATTATATATTTTGTACTCTATAAATGGTTGATGTCCTTATAGAAAAGAAACTGTAAAAATCATTTTTACTTAACTAAAACTTTTATACCGTTAGATGAGAAAATATATCTAACAAAAACCTTTATTGTATTTCATAGTAAAATATTGTTTTAATAATTAAAAAGAAACATGCTTACAATTTCCGTAAAACTTTAATCAAAATGTCTTGTTAATCCACAAATATCCTTGTTAAAATAGTTTTTCCTTTCATTATAGATTGATTTTCATATTTACTGATTTCTTCATTTTGTGCCTTGAAATAAACTTTTTAATCCCACTTTAATGAGCTATCTAAATTTGATCAGCCAGCAAAAAATAGTTTGAATTTTTTTCCTCAAAAACAGAATGATATCCCTTCAAAGTAAAACTGTATTATTTTTATATGTAGAAGGTTGGTTAAAGATTTTTTTTTATTTATACAGTTTCTATGTTTAACATAGAAATTGTAATTCCTGTAGATATAAAAAATAATGTTAATATATGAGAAATGGCTTTCTATAATTCGCCTTGACTTTTCGATATTGTTACAAACTTGTAAAGTGCTCTGTGGAGTCTCTTTTTCCTCCTCTCAATTCCGGCTCTTTCGAAGACCAAATGAAGAAAACACCCGTAGAAGCAACATTTTTTATGACGTTAAACTAGGGTTGCCACATGATGTTCGGAAGAGGGTTGGTAGATTTGGAAATTAATCGCCAATTGGCGACTTTTCGAAGATTTGAGAAACACCTCGATAAAACCAGTATTTCTACGAGATATGAGATTTTTGCAGAAATTTCTATAAGTCTATAAAAGGAGTCATAACTCAGTTGGAGAGCAGTTGACGTGATACGATCTACATTTAACTGTGGTCATATTCAATGTTTCGAGAATAGTATCGGTTGTTTTGTGAAATTAGTGAAGCATTTAAGTGGTGCTTTTCTGTATATTGTTCCTGTTTACGCTGTGCATGTAAATTTACGTGTTAGTTATCCAGATATCTGGACTCTTGCTTGTATCATGAACTCACACCCACAAATCCAGAGGATACGTGATAACAATATGAAACATCTTAGTGTGAGAGTAAATCTTTACTGAAATGTTAGATGAAACGAAGTGACATCATATTGTTACGAATGGGTTACAGATAACCATTGTTGCAATTCTAAGGTATGAGTCGCTTAATCTTGGAGACAAAACCAGTAACTTTGGCGATGGCTCTGGAGAATAATTTCAACTTGTCAACTTTTAGCGAGTTCTGTAAGCTTCTCTAATTTTGACGATTGATTAACAATCTCACGAGTTATGTTCTTTTTACATAATTTTCCACAGGAGGCATATAACATCGTCATCGTTCCGTTGACGTGATATGTGTAAAAGTATTTGCCGACTCCGATACCCAAGAATACCGATACTCAAGAACTCAAGAAACTCCGATACTCAAGAACCCAATATGTATCGTACCTTCTGTATTCATATACGCTTTATGATATATTATAAAATAATTCTGCTAGAAAAATATAAAAAATGAATTTTAGATCAGAAATATCGATGCATTTCTCTGGGTTGCTTGTATCATCGTCACAAACAACACATCAACATTTTTCCATTCGAATATGCTATGTTGTTGTTGAGACCCAGACCGTCCGACCTACCAGAAAGGTGTAAGGTAACTGTATGGACGGCCGGGAAGTGCCACCCAATTTAGACCGGAACCCAGTGGGGGAGGCATCCACAGGGACCGTACCCTCCTTCCCCTACCACCAACCTCTCGGAAGGACTTACGGACCCACATGTTTAACGTGATCGTACTCCGCATGAACACGGCGGCATTTGTGGCAGCGTGCAAATCTTAGCGCGCAAACTACGGGGATACCGCACCCGAGATGGCCAACAGCACGCGGTGTTCCGAGGTGGTCACCCACCAAGTACTAACCGCGCCCGATGCTGCTTGACTTCGGTGATCTAACGAGAACCGGTGTTTTCAGCACGGTACGGCCGTTGGCGCCGAATATGCTATGTGTCACATCAATTTGTAACGAATAACAATGTTACTCACTAAGTGTTTTTTCCGGTATAATCTCCGGGGAGTTCTATTTCTCCCGCAAATAATTTATATTTGAATAGCTGAGTATAAATATGGTGATGAGATCAAATAAATGCTACACTCAGCTATTAAAGCAGAATAATTTTTACGGCTTTCTGAATACTGTTCAAACATTTCTTCAGAGATGTTAATGTATCTTTATGTCAGATGTGGCCATATCTATAACTTCAATTACAACAAGTCAGGGTGGTGATTTCGTGGAGTTCATTAAAACGAAATGTTCTTCATTTTTTTTTATTTCGAAAAGCGATAGTAATTTTCAAAAAAATCGACAGTGGTTTCTATCCGATGGAACCGAAATGGTTTTGCGTGGGCATCATCTTTCTTTGTAGGTGAATTGTCTTCTGTAGACGTTTTCGAAACATAAAACCAACGATACGACATCATAGATAAAAGGTCATTTAATAAAATCATCCTACAAGACTTACAAAGCTTTAAAAATCCAGAGTGCTTACGGACATAACTATACACTTCATTAGTGGCTATACAAAGCAGTAAAAGCGGAATGCTTATATGTAGACCAGATAAGAAGACAAATGTGCATAAATAAACACAAAATAGTGGTAGTACAAGCAGGCTATTGAAATTAATCATTTACAAATAAAAAGTTGGGGATTATATCCAAGAGATTTATTTTAAACAAGTCAAAAATGCTGCCAAGCAAAAGTATTATGATGTTGTGTCGTTGATTTTAATGATGTTGTGTCGTTGATTTTAATGATGTTGTGTCGTTGACTTTATATGATGTTGTGCCGTTGATTTTATAAATAAATTTTGAATAGACGTGATTGATGAAGGGTATAGTTATGTCCGAAAGCTCTCTGGAATTTTGAAGCTTTGTGCGTCTTGCAGGATGGTTTTATTAAATGACCCTTTATCTATGATGTTGTGTCGTTGATTTTATAACTGAATTTAGCATAGACGTGATACCCCCTTTATTATTGTTTCCAAAACAGTTCAAAATATTAAAATATCGAAATTATTCAAAATAGTAAATATCGAAATTATAACCACTATAGTTCGAAAACGAAGAACTTGATTCAAATCCAATTCTATATCCTTTTAAAGGGCTAGACATTATTTCTTATAGTTCATAGCTAGCACTTTTAGTTTTTGAAACATAAACATTACATTCTTTAAATACAGAAAATTTTCAATATTTTGCAATTTGACAAAACAATTGTTCGAAAACTATAATAGCTCTGTAAAAACAAATTATTAATCTAAAATCTGGATTTCGGACATTTTTTCTTCATTACTGTTTATGCATATTTTTTATGGGAAAGAAGATATTTCGAGGAAAAGTAAGCAAAATGGGGTAAAAACTCGCTTGGATAAAATATTTTAATTTTCATCTAAATAAAATTTCAAAACTTCAAAATATAGAAATTAATTTATTATATTCATAAATAACCTTATTTCTGAGAAAACTAGTAAAAATAGATTACATTCTTATCTATTAGTCTGAAATATAATGTGTGTGTTTATATTTTTCCAAATATAATGTGTGTGTTTACATTCCAAAGTGTTTACATTTTTCGAAACACTCCGATTTCAGTCAAAGATAATAAATAGAGTAAAATAAACCACCCTTGCAAAACTTTTTAATTAAAATAAGTGAACCAGAAAAAGTTTAGAAACAAAATGTCGGACATGATTTTTATAACTTTCCCTACAGTATACTATACAGTACAAGAAAAATACTGGAATAGAGTCGAAAATCGGAAAAAGTGTTTCGACCGATATGCACATTTCAGATACTTATATCCACTAATTTTAACTTCTACGACCCAGACCGTCAGATCTATCAGAAAGGTATAAGGTATATATTTGGACAGCCGGAAAGTGCCACCCAATTTAGACCGGAACCCAGTGGGAGAGGCATCCATAGAAACCGTACTCTCCTTCCCCTACCACCAACCTCTCGGAAGGATTTACGAATAAACATGTTTAACGTCATCGTACTCCGCGTGAACAAGACGACAGTTTTGGGAGTGGCGGGAATCGAACCCGGACCGACCTAGTGCAATTCCCGCGATCTAACCAGTGGGCTGTAGGGCCCCACTATTTTTAGCTTGACGAAGCGGCAGTTTCCCTAGTTTTGAAAATAAAATAAACACGCATAATACATCTATGTGCAAAAACTTTCTCAAATTTTCAAAATAAAATACATTCATGTAAAATTGAAAGGTAATACGTTTATAGGGAAATATTTTCAAACTTTCTTACCTTAAACGAAACTGACACTTAAAAAATATAGATTGAAAGCTTTTGAACTGTGGAATAAAGGTTTATGGATCAAAATATTGGAGAAAAGTTCTATTGTAAAACACATAATAACAAATCTTTTCTTAAAACGCCCTGTCGATATTGCCAGAGAACGCTATTTTTATGGTTGCTAAATACGTTAAATTATGAAAGGATCATAAACTTTTATAGCAATTTAAGATATGGAAGTAATCAATAGATGTAGATAATATTTACCACTCTTTGTAAAATTCTATATGTTAAGTCCGCTATATCACGGGGTATATAAAATTGTGGCACATTGTAATATTAATAACTGCCCATGCAAGATTGAAAAAATATATAAAAAAGCAAAATTATCAAAGAAAGTAAATATATGAAAAAAAATTAAATTATAAATTTCAGAAATTTTAAATAATCAGCAACTCGGCGACATCTTTCACAAGTCGCCAATGTGGACAGAAGGAGTTACGAATTATTAAAAATACAGAAACTGTCAGTATGATAAACCAAATTCATTCCATAACAGTCAAGTATATCTACAAGTGTAGCAGATAAAGTTATCAGATTTTCTTATAATGATTTTCTTGCAATTTGTTTCCAACTTAAGATTTTGACGCATGAGTAGGTTCAAAAACTTCAACATATTTCAAGCGCGTTTGGATAAAGGTGTGTGTGCGTGTATGGACACGATAACTCAAAGACGAATACACTGTAAAACATTTGCAAACATTTTACTGAAAGTTTCAGGGGAATCAGTTGTCTGCAATGAGGAATGAGATTCCTGATAGTTATGATAATATATATATATATAATTTGAAAGTCCAATGAAAGAAAAGTGTGAAGCTGCAATTCGAAAAACCTAACTTTCTAAAACACCCACAAAATAAAAGTATAAAATAGCAAATCTTCAATCAAATGTTAAAAAATACAATTACGAGTCATCAAGGCAAAGAAAATCAATAAATTTCAATGGTATGGAAACGAATATAAAAAACATAAAAAATCAAGCATTATTGAATTGCTATATACGTGGACAAGGGCTAGGTCTTAAAAATATAAATATTCACTTCGCTAAACTCTTCTTCTATTCCAATTATTTTGACGAAGCAAACACAAAAAATGTATGTTTCTGAAGAAATAGATAGATTACAGCTATAAACTATTTCTTCTTGGACAACATACATAAAGAAGGAAAAATAAAAGGAAACATGAATAGCTGGGAAATGCACAGCATATGTCCGAACCAGTCGAACCCTGGAACCCTGAATGAAGAGACCAGTGTTGCCATTCGCAAAGAAAAAATAAATGATCTATTGTTGCCATTCGTAAAAAATGAAAAACAGTAATGAGAAAAGGTAAGAAAAAGTAATATTATACAAAAAGAGCTACAAAACAGTGAGGCTAATATACATAAATAGTTTTTCGACAGACGATATTTTGCTGAATATTTTAGAAATGACGCTGGAATTTTCATGAACGCTGTAATTGTAGCTCTTCTTATCGGTTTGTGAAATTATCAACAAAGTAGCTGAAAATTAAGCAAAGTTTGCAGAATGTTTTACAGTGTACACAGACCACTATTGAATTTTATGGGTATCAAGGCTGGAATCGGAGCTTTATGGAAAACATAAACATTTTGGACAGTTATACATACAAATCTCACAGATAAAAATAGAAGCAATTTTTGCGTGTTTTCTCGAAAATAGGATTCTATGTATGAATATATAAAAATACATTCAATATTTCAATATTGTGAATTATTTTCGATAAAAAATATTTTTATCCGATTAAGTTTTTGCCGCACTCTGCTAACTTCTACTCGAAATATCTTCTAAACTACTATAAGCCTGATCAGTTGGTAAACCAGTTCCTAGATTAACATTTTTTCAAGGCTTTTATAGTTTTCCATGGAATCATCGTATCAAGTTCAAGAAGATTGAAAATTTTTCGTTCGTTAAGATTTTAATGCTCATATCTCACAAACTAAAAGTAGTCCGGCCACTCAAACAGCTTCTGTAAGCTCTAGGGCCAGTCGAGGGGTCTAGGTCTTAAACAAACTAAAAGTGTTATGAACTATACAAAGAAATTTAAAGCCCTATGTAAGGCCTATACAAAGACATATAATTGTATTTCGATTGAGTTTTTTAATGATAGTGGTTCTAATTTCGATATTTCAATATTTTCAATTGTTTTGAAAATGTTTAAAAATGACTAACCACCCACAAGTTAATATGTTATTCACGCAAAACTATTTCGGCTTCATTGAACTGGAGCCACTGTCAATATTTTTTATTTATTTGTATTATAACATAAATTAATCGAAACTTAAATTATTTAATTATATTCTCTCTATTGGGAATAATTGCAGAATGTCGCCCTAATTACCTGCATTCTAACCAGATTTATGTAATATTTTTCAATAATCACCAATTAAGTTATTATCCGAGCCAACGACTCTACCGTGCTTAAAACACCAGTTCCCGTTAGATCACCGAAGTTAAGCAGCATCGGGCGCGGATAGTACTTGGGTGGGGGACCACCTGGGAACACCCTGTGCTGTTGGCTCATTTATGTCGACGTGGTGGCCGAACAGTCAAGGCGATCGTTTCCAGCGATCGATCGGTCGCCACGTTGTGGGTTCGAGTCCCACGTAAGACATGGATGTTGTGTGTTGTGGGCGCAGTGTGTTCCGCCCCCCTCTGGTGCGTCTGGGGTAACGTCCTAGGACAGCAACATGGTTCAAGATTTCGGCCGTACATAGGGCAAACGACGTAAGTCGACGTAATGTCTTGTGCTAGAATAGTCTAGTGCTAGAGTTTAGTGCCTGGCTATTGGAAAAAAAAGTTATTATCCATTGATTTAAACCGTCATGAAACAGTTTCCATGATCTCAAATAAACAAAACAAAATGAATCGCTACCAATTCTAACAGCAGATGGAAAAGAAATAAAAAACTTTTGAATGAGCTATATATAAAGAGCAATATTCTGGAGTTCTACCTTGCGTATGATATCAGATACTGAAAATAGAGCTGGATATTAGACTCATTTTTAACTTACTGGCGGCAATGGGAATTTCTGTCAAAGATGTCAGTACAAGTGCGCAGAGAAGAACAATTTGTGATTGTGAAGAAAAAATGTTCAGCGCAGTGTCAATCAATGAAGCCTGGAAGAGGGGACAAACAATCACAACCAAAACTGTGCCATCTTTATATAAATTTATGTCGATATAAATTCAAGTTTATACAAATTTAGATATGTTTGAAATTAGAAAAATAAAAAAATCGGAAAATGAGATACATTAATATTAATGTTTTGAATTTTTTTCTTGCTAAAATGTTGTAACTTTAGCCAGTTTGATACAACGATTTGAGCACCCTTATAATGGCGTATAGTGGCATTCTCGTTTATCCATTTCTTTTTTGAATCACTTGTTTAGTAAGCATTTTCATCTATTTTCATGTTCATATTTTGTTTTACTTATATGGGTAATTGTCCTGTCTCCAGCTCTGACTCACTGGACGGGTCTAGGACGATCGCTGTGAACATATGTTCTAGCTCTTGAATTGTATTTCGTCAGGTTCATTCCGGTGCTTCTCGATTTTATTCATGCTGTTGCGGTTGATCGCACATACACGTGGTGAAAGAAGAAACGTTCCTGCTTCATGGTAATAATAGATTTCCCAATTTTTCTTATCTTCAATTTTTCATCTTTTGGTGCCTGTAGTCTGACTTAGGCCCATACACTCATAAGGTGATGTACAAAATTTCAGCATTTTATCATAAAAAGTCCCACTTCTTTACATTCTAAAGATCTGGAAATTTGGTACACAGCTTAGTTCTGTACGACATTTTAACCTATTGATATTTGATGGATCCTCGAAAAATAGAACTGGCATCTTTTGTGAAATGGCCAGTAAAATATATCCTTCGCTTTACATAATCTCATTGTTGTAAGATGGGTAAAAAGAGGTCAATATGCGACCTCACTTATATATATATACATATATATATACTATATGACCAAAAGTATCCGAACATCCCTCCGGAGAAGTGGATGTGGTTATGTACGTCATAGAACGAGATAAAAATGAGCACCACAGTTTCGGGCGGTCATAAATGTGCGTTAGAATGACAATGAGTAAGTCGGCATTGCTGGGTGAGTTTGTACGTGGCAAGATAATTGGAGGCCATCATTACAACAAATCGGTTCATGACATTTTGTCAGCGGTGCAGTTGCCTCGATCAACTGAAAGTGATGTTATTGTAAGATGGACATGTCTAGGATCTACAACTGCAGTAAAATGAAGTGGTAGACCGCAGAAACTCACAGATCGCAGCCGTCGAACCCTGAACTGTGTAGTGCTGAAGAATCGCAAGGCTGCAGTCGCAACGGTCACTGGTGGTTCCAAAATGCAGCTGGTGTCGTCTATAGTACCAGGAATGTTCGTCTGTAGCTGAAAAAATAGGTTTCCATGGTTGTGCAGTCGCTCACAAGCCCAACCTCAGCAAGGTCAATGCGAAACATCGGTTGCAGCTGTGCGAAGCTCGCCGCCATTGGACTGGTGAGCAGTGGAAACACGTACTTTGTAGTGATGAATACCGTTACACTGTCTGGCAATCCGACGGACGCATCTGGGTTTGGCGTATACCAGGTGAACGCTTCTTCTCCAAGTGTATTGTGCCAACTGTAAAGTTTGGTGTCGGCGACGTCATGGTTTGGAGCTCTTTTTCGTGGTTCGATCTAGGCCCCTTAGTTCCTGTGGTGGGAAACATAAACGCTGCGATGTGGCATTCTTTAAAATTCTGCACTTCCAACTCTCTGGCAATAGTTCTGCAGTTCGGGTAATGATCGTTTCTGTATTAAAACACTAACTGTTCTGTCCATACAGCGAAGGCCGTGCGGACGTGGTTTACAGAGATGAGCGTTTAAAAGTTAGACTGGTCTTCACAGAGTCTCGCTCTGAATCCCATTGAACGCCTGTGGAATGAATTGGAATGCGAAATACGCGGCAGGTCAAATCGCCCATCTTCTGTGGCCGGACTCTGCAACTGTTATCCCCATATAGAAGGCAATTCCCGCTGAAACATTTCAAAATCTGGTGCAAAGTCTCCCCAAAAGATTTCAGGCTGTGATTGATTCAAAAGGTGGCCCAACGTTCTATTGATATGTGCAACATACCTCTCTGATTGCACAACGGTAGGTGTCCGGATACTTTTGGCCATATAGTATTTATATATATATATATATATATATATATATATATATATATATATATATATATATATATACAGAGAGAGCATTTTCAGAACTTCCTTCCAAGAATGGGATTTTCACGGACTGTTCTGGGTACGATTCCGACGGGTAATGTTAAAACACCAAGGTGGAAATCAACTTAAATTTGATAAAATGTTGTATTGTCATCGCAAATACGTATTTATGTAAAAATTTCAAGAAAATAAATCAGGCAGTAGTGGGTCAAAAATGTATTTCAAGATTTGACTCAAAGAAACAGAGTAACCAACCTAAATAGAGATTTAATATGGTTTTTACACGATAAGAGTGCTGAAAAGTTTAGATATTACGACAGACCCTCTTTCGCGAATGTCAACAAGATACCTTTTCTTAACGGCCTTCAGGTCCTTCCATCTATTTGTTAAATGCATTTCTAGTATTGATTTGATAACACAACTTTTACTTCGTGTTAAGTCAAGGACTCTTTTCTGAATGGTCGCCACCAATTTGAGTCACAAATATTCGCGGGTATAAGCTTAAAAAATGTTTTCAGTTTTCGTAAGGCTTCGTTTTTCCACCAAAGAAACCCCAACCATAAATGTCATTCATGTCAATGACCAAGACTACTTAAAATTTAACTATAAAGTAATAATCGAATTAATTATTTTTCATACCTTAATATTGAAAAAATACGGTATTGAAAAGTTCATAATATCTTATCACTCATGTCTTATTTTTCTAAATATATCAAAATGACTAATAAAGTAGCAATAAATTAAATAAATTCTCAAGAAACGACCATAATTTAAGTATTTTTACAGTGAATAGTTTTATTTGCATAATTTCGAAACTGTATATCATAAAAGTGTATCAACTCTGCCAATATGAATTAAACCATTAAAGTTCTAACAAGCCATCCCATGATGAATCCTATGCAGAAAGCAAAAAATACCACGGTAACAAACATTCGAAATAAGAACTCCAAGTCGTTCTTAAGAGACACAATGTAATACACCGGACGTACAACTTCAAATGGACAACACTTGGCAGAAGCTTCAAGATTCTTTCTTTCTTCAAACTTGTGGATACGTAACTTATTCTTAGCTTTACCTTTGTCCCTTATTTTTGCCCATGGTTTCTTTGGTACCTTTGGTTCAAGCCAACTTGTATGTTTTGGCCTAATACTGTTAGGGGAAGGCTCTACATGAGATTTTGATTCTGTGTGAATAAACAATTCAGATTGCTTGAAAAGGCTTTCGGAATTGTACATCGCAGATAATGTAGGACATTTTTCCCTTGAAGACATCATATTTGAAACTCCCTCTTGATTTTCTTTCGTATAATTTGAAATATCGGGTTCATCTGTCATAAAGAACTCTTGTTCATCCGCAGTTGGAAATTCTGCTTCAGTTAAAAATTTGGGATCAACTGTACTTAAAAACTTTGGTTCATCTGCAGGTGGAAACTTTGGATCATCTATAGTTGAAAACTGTGATTCATCTTTAGTTGAAAACTTCCGGTCGTTTGCAATTGGAATCTGGTGTATATTGTATATTTTTGAATATGTTGGACTATCCCCGGATATAATTTCTGTTTTACGTGAAGTTATAATCTCTGATGTTTCTGGGATTAACATTTGTTGTTCATCTGCATCTAAAGTGGCTGGCATATTTGCTTCTGAAACTTCTGATGTATCCAATTCATATAATTCAAGCTCTTTTAATAAATCGGTCGTCAAATGCTCGAAGAAATCACTTTCAGAGATGAGCACACATTTTTCTTGTTCAAGCATATTTTTATACAGCAACGTATCGTACTTTAATTCTTCATATATCCAGTTTTAGAATTTTGATATGCCATTGCACAATTTTTGTGTGCAGTGCAATTGACGGAAATTCTCCTTATAAAAATATTATTTCTTTTCGATTGGTTCATCTTGATGCCACTAGATAGAAACAAAAATTTTAAATCTGAGTATTTATGGTACGTGCTTTTTGTGTTCATAAACCATAGAGTTAGGGAGAAAGAGCTAATAATTGTAATGAATGAAAATCTTTTAAATACCATAATGATTTCAGAATTATATCCAGATGGCGCTAGTGTTAATAAAGTGTCTCTAACTCCATGTTCATTTGACACAACAGGGAGACGTAGTATTAAATACGTGTAACATGGAGTTAGAAAGAAGCAGATAAAATTGTTATGGATGAAACGCTTGAAAATGCCATAATACTTTGAGAATTATTTCTAGGTGTTTCTAGTGTTAGTAAAGTAGCTGCTATTGTTAGTTGACACAGCAGACAGGCATAGTATTTATACATTATATATGCATTTTTGATTGTTTTTAAATTAAAGATTCCCTAATTATGAGTACAATTCACCAGTATTTATTCATAACTGTACAATAGAGTACAAAATACAGAGAGATAAAAATAAATTAAAATGTAAACAGAATTTCAATACGTAGGAATATTATTTATTGTTTTAGTTCCACTTTGCGTTGCACTAATAATTTATTTTTACAAAATTGACAGTTTAAATAAATATTTTAAGCTTTTCGTCTTAGAAATGCATACAGTTCAGGGCTACTTATTTTATCCCAGCGCCACCTGAATTATTGTCTCAAGCGATATTGGCGTTATCTTAATATGAAGTTTTTCTCCTTAATTTTACCTGCATGACATGTATGTTTGATTATTTTTAAATTAAATTTTTCTAATTATGAATATAAATAACAAGTTTTTTTTTCTTAGTTGTTGAACAAAATGCAGTCTATGGAGACTATATAGCTACAATATATGGAGACAAAAAAAAGGTGGAATGTAAAATGATATTGAATATGTAGAAATTATATTTAATGTGTGAGTTCTAGTTTGCGTTGTACTGATAATTTTTCAGCAAAATCAACAGTTTGAATAAATATTAGTTAATTTAATATGGTATTTTTTCCATTGACAAACATATAATGCAGTGAGGCGGATCTTATCGAAGCGCAACCTGAATTCTCCAACCCAATTTTCAATCTTAAACGGTTTTGTCAATTTTCTTTAACTCCTTTCCCTTTAACTTCAACTCCTTCTTTTTACCCCATGTTCCATGGAGGTAAAGGAACTCTCTAGTTCCATGCCATGAACGCTAAGTTTAGTTCTTGCATGAAGGGTAAAGAGCTTAGTTACTCTTTAACCTACATAGTTCTTGAAGAATAATGATAAAATCCCTATCTAGGTTACAGCAACTGATTTTCTTTTGCACACCTTGGAGTTAGAGAGTTAGAGCCGCTTTACCTTCATATTATGATGGCCTCTTCTTGCATTGTACATATGACATCATCTGTCTAAAGAAGTTAGCTTGATCAATTACATTCGATAATGCACACATGCAGGGTACATGATGCACTGTTATATAAAAGGGTATTCACACTCTTTACGGTTACTCTAAGTCCTCAGGACGAGTCGGACGGTCTGGGTCTTCAACACTCTTTACGGTTACAGTTACCTTACACCTTTCTGGTAGGTCGGACGGTCTGGGTCTCAACAACAAATCAACAACACTCTTTACGGAAGAAAACCATGGGCATCAATGAAAAAGGTTTCGAACATCCTATTAAAATCAATATGTTAAAATTAATAATTTGAGAATTTAAATCTGTTTAATACACTCCTACGTATTTTTCAATCAAAATAAAGTTAAATATCATAAAAAATATTTTTAAGTTACACCGTTTTCGTAAAATGAACTAAAACGAAAAAATAATTTTTTGAAATTCATCGAAACCGGACGAAGTTGTCGTTGGGATGCAGATGAAGCCCCAAGCTGTAAGTTGAAGTGAAGGAGCTTTTGCAATCGGCCTCGTAGTGATTACCGTTTTAAGCACAAAACGCACATTAAACTTAACATTTTATGTATAAAACACAAAACGATTAAAACCACACACCCATACCCGTACTCATCCAAAATAAATTGAGCCTCTGGCTAAGAAATAACATGATACACGGCAAGGCGTATTTGTCAACTAGCTCGGCTTCTTCTGTTAAAAATGTACACACGCGCCTAGCGAGTTGGCAAATACGCCTTGCCGTGTATCGTGGTATTTCGTATCCAGAGACTCAATTTTTTGGGATGAGTACGTGTATGGTTTTAATAGTTTTGTGTTTTGTACATAAAATGTTAAGTTTCTTGCAATATATCTGATTTTTTATGAAAGCACACTTCTGATAGTCATGGAATTCCAATAAGCAATTTACATAAACAGACAAGATAGAGTGTCTAATTCAATATTGTAGCCAGGCAACTAGTTATAGTAGAGCTACGCCCGCTATAGGTGTTCAAAGATAAAAGTATTTATTGGAGTTTCTCAAATATCACAATATATGACATAATAGTGGGCAAAGAACGTAATTTACAAGCCCAGTGATATAGGCAAAAATTTAAACCAAATAATGTACTTTTTTCTACCAAAGCGGCTTTAAATACTAGCCGTTTCTACCCACTCTTCGACACAAGCAAAATGGCTAGTAGTCAGAAAATGGGACACCTATACGCTTATGGTGGGTCGGACGGTCTGGGTCTTAACAACCTATACGCTTAATAAAGGATTTGAATATAAAATCGTTTCTTATTCATAAAAATGGCGCACATTTTATAGTTTTGTTAACATGGGATTTGCAGTATGTAGAACTCTATATGATCTCCAATCACTGTATCTTGCTATATTTTCAAAATTTTCTAACATATTAAGTTAAAATTCAATTAGTAATGAAATATAGTTTCGCTAGCTTGGTCAGAAGAATAACTAGAAGATGATTTCGATATCAATAATGTAACTCTGTTACTATCGTTTCAAATTGAAAAGATCGAATTAAATAAATTAAAAATACATTATAATAAGGCTAGTAAATTTAAAAAGGCTAATAATCGGTTTCAAAAGCTACATAATTCGACCAAACTAGTGGTAAAAATAACAGATTTCAGACGAATGCGAAAAATAAGTAGAACGGAAAAAGTTTAGGAAGTTGAAAGCGCTAGTCAAAAATACTTTGAAAAAACATCAGAAAAATAATAGAAATTACCCAAACAAAACAAGAAAGCAAAGGAAATAAAAAAATTAAATCAGAAATGTTCAAGCAGAAGAGAAAAAATCTGATGTGGGCAGCACATGACTTTCCCTGCAGACTTATATCCACGTTCTCTTTATTTCAATTAAATTTCATTCACTTTTCATTCAATTTTCGTTCTCATTTGATAACTGGATTTATTTTCAAAGGTGGCGTGGAGAAAATACGAAAAAAACTAATATATCTCGAGAACGGCTAGTTCTAGTGTAATGGGGTTGACCTTATTCTTTTCTTCGTTAAAAATTACGTATTAAACAAGCATTTAATGAATATATTTGAGCATACGTAGTTCTTAAGTTTAGATTTTGTTGATTGTTGCGGGCCATTTTGTAAAGGCAGGTTATTTTTTTCGAATTATACTAAAATCTAATCAGCACCAGGGTGGCCTACAAGCGACTTATCTACCAAATTTTGTAAAATTCGGTCCATTAGTTTTTTAGTTAGAGTGGATACAAGCTTTTGCGGGCCATTTCGCCAAAAAGGCGGGTTCTTTTAACCCGAGTCGTACCCAAAACTAATCAGCACTAGATTCGTGCACAAGTGACTTACCTACCAAATTTTATGAAATTCGGTCCATTAGTTTTTTAGTTAGAGTGGATACAAAATCTGCACAGACAGACAGACAGACACACAGACAGACACACAGACACACAGACAGACAGACACACAGACACACGACACACACACAGACGTCACGCTAAAAATGGTTTTTCGTATTCTATAGGTTTCGAAACGTGTAGATTCGTCGAAAACTCGAGTTGTGATTTTCGGCATGATTCCAATACTTTCCCTATACCTTACCATGTATTGCAGGGAAAGTAAAAATGATAGTTATTATTAACCTTTCGCTTACGAGTGGTACAACGTCCATCCCAAACGGAGAACCTTTCAAAAAGACAGGTATTTGACATACCTTAACCCAAACAGTTCTATCCCCCTTTGCAGACATTGGCATCCATGGACTCCAATGTCTGAAAAGTATCATTAATTGGACCCCTATGGTGGTCCATAGACCCCTATGGTTTATCTGAGAAACAATCGAGAAAATTTCAAGAAATTCCAATTCAAAATGAAATTAGGAGTACAAATAATCTTAGTTCTCGAAATATTTAAAAATGAGCAGAGTTCCAAGAATGTCACAGAAATTGCAGAGGTGTGTGCCGCAAGAGGTTTGCAACTTATTCTGAAACATTTAAATAGCATCTAAAATTATTTGTCAGCAATGTTGTTCGCATATTAATTTTACTTTCTCATACTATAGAATAAAGTATAGGGAAGTATTGTTTTCAAGGAAATTTTCGATTTCTAGATTTTGATCTCAATACATGTTTCAGGACCTTCTGAACACGTTTTGACTCTTTTTCGAGTGATGTGCGCCTATCAACCTGTCTGTTCTTGATTTCTTGTGATAGCTGCTACAAAAATTAATGGATATTCACGAACCTTTTTATCCAGCGTCATTCACGACATATCTAGAACTAGATAGACTTTCTTTAATCCGAGCCAATACTTCAAAATTTATTCTAAATTTTACATTTTCTTGAAATTTTGCATTTTCAGCATAGGATAAAATTTGACATAATTATGCATAAAAAGAGTTATTTAAGGCTCAATTATCACGAAACTTAATAGTTTTAATAATTATGGTGAAAAACAGTCGCTATACAATTTTTGTGTTCATGACCTCGTTTGCCCCTTGGGAAGGGGAAGTCACCCTTGGAGGTGGGGGGACAATTTCAAACTTCGTATCATTCGAAAGATACAAATTATTTTACCTAGTGCTCTCTGGGAAAATTCATTATACTCTGGTACTCTCTGAAGTTAAAAGGTTTCAGACTCATTCTTTAACCCAATGACTGGCATGTTATTAATCCTTTGACGGGGGGTAACGTAAATGAGCGTTCATACCAGCCATGGGGTTAAAATGTTCTTCAAAATTGTGCACTAAAGCATTCGACCGTTTCAACAACAAATGCCAAACGATGTCACCGCCGAAACATTATTTAATTTTTTCTCAACGGATGGAGATGACTTTCATCATTTTACGTAATTTTAAATTAATGATATTTTGCATCTTTACAGTGAGCGTTAAAGAGTTCTGTCACAATAAACGAAAAAGAGCCCTTCACTATTCGTAAAAATTCATTTTTAGTTTAAAAAATATTTGTTCTATTTTAGAAGTCAATGAAATTACCGTCTATTTCTAAATGAAAATATAAATTTAGACTGTGGTCAAAAGACAATTTCAAAATTGTGATCTGCGCGACTTGTATCATAGAATTTCAATTGTATCAAAGTCAGTATGAAAGGAAATGCATATTTTTATCATATTTCGTATGCAAGATGTTTTGCTGTTGTTGTTGAGACTCAGACCATCCGATCTACCAGAAAGATGTAATGTAACTGTTTGGACGGCCGGGAAGTGCCACCAAATTTAGACCGGAACCCAGTGGGGGAGGCATCCATGGGAACAGTACCCTCCTTCCCCTACCACCAACCTCTCGGAAGGACTTGCGAACCCACATGTTGAATGTAATCGTACTCCGCGTGAACACGGCGGCAATTTTGTCAGTGGCGGGAATCGAACCCGGGCCTACCGAGTGCAATTCCCATGCGCTAAGCACTGGGCTACCGCGCCCTAGATATTTTGATGTGAAACACGTGAATGGTTGGGAGTATCTCTGTATGAAATCGGAGCGTTACGAAAAATGTAAACAATTTGTATGCTTGTATTCCGAACCTAATACATAAGAATGCTCACAATTTTTAATTCATTTGTCAGAAATAGGGTTCTGTCTATGGTTATGTAAAATAATTTCTGTATTTCAATATTTGGTTTTTTGTTTTCGAAAAATACTAAAAGTTTTTGTCCGGGTGAGTTTTTGCCTCTCTTTGCTGAATTTCACTCGAAATATCTTTTAAACCATAAAGGACAGATGGACATAATAAGCGACAAAATTGTAAAGTAGGAAACTCAGTTTCTAAATTAATAACTTGTTTTATATACCTCTAAGAGTTTTCGAGGAGTTGATCTTATATTATCGAGGAATCGAAAAACTATAGCAGAGTTGACGAAGCTCTTGTAATTTTTGAGGAATCGTCTTATCAAGTTCAAAAAGATTGAAAAGAGACAATGCATACCAGATGAAGAGAGCACCAGCCAGACGAAAATAAAAACTAAACTGCATAATCCCCATAAGCTAAGAAATAAGTAGAAATGGAACAAACACAGCGGAAAAAGAATAAACCATTCACGCCACCCAACCAGACTGTGGAAAATATGCATTACTGGCCAAGTCATTAACGGAATCACTAGAATTTTTCTAGCAGCGAAAGGCTTGAGAAAATCAAGATCATAGATCAACGTATATTTTTATATAACCCTTGATGAAGAAAATGCAGACTGGTGTTCAAAATTAGACGGTGGACATATATATTCCGCAAATATTATGCAAAAATGCACGTCGATCTGTGTTCCTGACTTTTTTCAAGCCTTTCATTTTCAGAAAAATGTTAGTAATTTGATGCATGGCTTGTGCAGTGTTTAATTTTTTCCACAATCTGTTTGGTGTCTTGTAATGTAATTCTGTTTTCGCTATTTTGTTTTATTTTTGCCTCTTTATTACGTTATGGGACTCTTGTTTCGTTTTGTTCTTATTTTCATTTTTGTTGACACTTTCTTAATTGTTTTTACTTATATAGTCTTGCTGACACCTATCTGATGTGTTTGGGTGCAATCCAATCTCGTGCATTCATTCTCTATTTACAATTGGCTGGAAAGTTTTTATCTTGCTTTCTGATTAGTTCTCTCATATGAACTGTTAATCCGTGGCTTGGTTATATACATTCCTCTATTTATTTGGGCTAATTTGGTCTTTTTGACTTCAAGTTTGCTAGTCTACGTTGCACTGATAAAGAGGGTCCAACGTATCCTCAAAACAAATGTATGATGTTTTATTTTATTCATTTGTACTTATTTATGTTGTTTGAGCTTTTCCATATCTTTGCACACAGTTATTTTGTTTTTTAATTTAAATAATTATACAAAATCTAGTGTGTAGAAAATTTACAAAATAAAACTTATAAGAATTCGACGGCAGACCTCAAGGCTTCAATTTCTTTCTTTTAAACTTATAAAGAATCTTTCCCAACCATGAATCGAACCCTGGATTTTCGAACTGCCCAGCCGATACAATAGCGTTGAGCTACTGCGATGAAATTGCAAGTTCTTATTGTTGAAGTATAATTTGAAAATTCCAAAATGAGATGAGATATACTATGTATGAGATATACTAATACTTATTGAATGAAGAAAATACTATAATATAGCTACTGATAGTTTCTATGATCCTAATCCTGACATGATCGTGCATATTCCAGTACTCATTAAATTTATACAATAAAGCAGCTATTTGTGTTTAAAATTATAAAATGAGTAAAGAATTCCAACTTATCTATAGATAAAATTATTCTCCAACCACATTGAAATTTTCATTTTATAAAATATTTCTCATCCTACAGAAAAGTGTTGCATCAAAAATGTTTGCGTAAAAATTGTGCGACGTAGCGTTTATGTGTTCCAACAACAAATGCCAAAGTGCGTCACTAACCATTATTTAATTTTCAGTAAATGGAAGGAGAAGTCTGGCATTATCTAAACTAATTTAAAATTAATGATGTTTTGCACCCTTACGGCCGACATTAATGAGCAGTGCAAAAACAGACTAAAAGTAAAAATAAAAGTATAAATAAACTATACCCTTCGCTCTTTCAAAGAAAGTATCTTTTCTTTTAGAGAAAAAAAAACAGATTTGTTATTTTTCTAAGATTCAAATGAAACTATACTATGGTTCCAAAACAAAATATAATTAAAAATAATTTTAAATTAGCAATTATCAGGATAAAGTTAAAAATTATATGATCAGTACAATGAAATACCGAAGAACGAAGAACAATAGGAACTACATAAAAAATATACACATTCCAACTATACCTGAAGATAAAATATTTGTTATTATAAGACAGTATTAAATAATTACTGATACTGGTTTTGACGTAAAGTGTTACTCTCCTTTAAGATAAGAGAAAAGGACTCCAGGAAAACAGGTAAATAAAAGAAACAGGTAAAAAATAGCAAAGAGTTGCTTATGTGACTCAGGAACAAAAAACAATTGACGGTGGTTCCATTTTGTAAAATAAAACTCAACTTTTGTAATATCGAAAATAATAAAAGAACTCGATTAAAAATGTGATTATATACATTTATAGGCCTTTCAAAAATCTCGTTCCGTCTAGCATCTAGTTCGTTCCATTCATGAGAAAATATACTTTGGGCAGTATTTTTGCAGTTAGACGCCAATAGTAATTTATCTGCTGTAAGAATAACTTATTTCTCCATCCAGAACGCTTGGCGTGATATTGGTGTCGCATTTGCCGAAATGTCGCTAATTGGCGACTTTTTTAAATATTTCCAAATTAACAAATATGTCGCTAAATTGATAAAAAATGAAGCTAAATCAATGAAAATAACGACTAATTGACCAAAATTTAATATCTTGGAAAGAATATAAGTATCTACGAGAAAGTATAAGAATAACATATTTTTCCGTGCGCAACGTTTGGATAAAATTGTGGTAAAGAATTTTTCGGAATAACACCAACTTGGTTTATTTTCAAATGATGCCAAATTAATGGAAATGTCAGCAGATTAATAAAAATTTACCAAATTGGGGAAGCTGACGTTGAATCAATGAAATTACGACTGATTGATGAAAGTTCAATATCTACGAAAGAACATAAGAATAAAATATAAGAATAACCCATTTCTCCGTCCGTTCATCCGTAACGCGTAGCAAGAAATGCAGCTTTGCGTCGTCAACTCGGTGACATTTTTAAATGCTGCCAAAGTGACAAAAATATCGCAAAATTGGTAGAAACGTCGCAAATGGTAAAAACATCGCAAATTGTTGTTTTGCAAATTCTGATTTCCGTCAGATGATGGGCATACATTTTAGTATATTAGAAATGCTCTTCTCTCCGTTTATCTGTAACATTTGGTGATGTATTTGGCGAATAATCTAGCAAAGTATCGCCAGTTTGGCGGTATTTCACCTCAGATTAACAAAAATTTAGTCAAAATTGCAAAAATGGCTCTACATTAATGAAAATGACGCTTAATTGGTGAATTAATTATTAAAATATTTTAATATATGGACTATATCGCTTATTGAGGATGCTATCAATATTGATAATTGTTAATTTAGAGTTGTGTGAAATATAAGTTATTTGGGTACTTAGAATTAGTATTGCATGTTGTCATCCTGAGAATCGTCAAATGTGCAATTCAACGTTAAAAACACAGTACCGTGGATCTTATACATTATTTTTTGTCTGTAGAAGTAAATTCATTGCATTATGTAAGGAAAGTCATGTGCTGCCTACGTCAGATTTTTATTTATTAGGTTCGGGGTATAAGCATCCGAATTGTTTATATTTTTCATAACGATATCCAACCATATATGTTATTCACATCAAGACACTTTCACAATAAAAGCTGAAAAATGAAACTAACAATTTAAGGAAACAAATGGTTGAGAAGTAAAAGAATGTATTCAATCAAAGTCTGATTAACTTTTGGACCGAAGTGGACCGGGAACCCCGGGGCGTTTAGGAACTTCTCGAGGAATTTTAATAAAAGCAAACTAACAACAGTTGCTACATTGAAATTGATATTCTCCATACTTTTCTCATTTTTTAAACAATTTATTTAAGGACATATATGCTATTTACATTAGGCAATAGATGATTTCATTGGAAGACTCTTTCAAACAAACTATTAACGGATTCCATACGATTAATACGTATGATTCGATTTTTATATTGCGATATAAGAAAATTGACGAGTAATCCAATTGTCTTAATTTCGTACCAGCTAGTGTAATTATCCCACACTGCTTCTAATAATTTCTTCAAGCTAACCGTTTATTTATTTTAATTCTTTTAAGCGAGCGAACTTTTAAAATTTTTGAATCAGAGGACCGTTACCCCATTAAAGTCTGGACCGTGCCGATTAAAGTTCTGGTATCTTTCTCCTGCTCGAAATCAGGTCCATTCTATAGGTTAAGGGAAGTAGATAATTTTGGGGATGGGGAGATCATTTCAGCGTTTCTACCTTCTGTGGTCCGTTGAACACGACTGCGCATGCGTTTAAAGGCAGCATGTTTTCACACGAGGTGGCAATGGTTTTCACCCTTCAAAAGAAAATTATTTCCCTTTGAATCTTTTATCACACGAGATCGGAGTCGTAATCTGAGGGTGCGGTCAAATCACGGCCTTTGCATGTAATTTTCATTGTTATTTATATAAGTAAAATTATTTTTTATATATTTATTATTATTTTGTTTAGATTAATAGATAAATGCAATTTCTCACTGCAGTTTTCCCTGTTATTTCTATGAATAAATTTTTATTTTGATAATTTTTGCAGATTAATAAATTTAATGTATCCCAGCTTTAACTCCCGAGCAATGTCGTGTACATTTTCTAATATATGATATATATGTTATCCGCAAAGTATGAAATACCTGCATTCTATAGAATACCTAGGCATTTTATAAAATACCTGCCGTTTTTAGGCAAAGTATGAAATATGAGAATTATTATATACTTTCCCTAAGCATTGTATATAATACCTAGGCATTCTATAGAATGACAAATACAATTTAGGCAAATTATGAAATAAGGAATAAATCGGAGCTATATTTCATACTTTGCCGGTTTGTTATTTGGCATTCTATAGAATGCCTAGAAAATGTGTGAAATGTTAATCGTTTCATAGATTGCCGACCAGTTTCCGGTATTCTATAAAATGCCTAGGTATTCTATAAAATGCCGGCTTTCTATAGAATACCTAGTCATTTTATAGAATACCGGCCTTTTTTAGGCAAAGTATAAAATATGAGAATTATTATATACTTTCCCTAAGCATTGTATATAATACCTAGGCATTCTATAGAATCACAAATTCTATTTTGGTAAAATATGAAAAAAGTAATGAATCGGAGATGTATTTCATACTTTGCCGGTTGTGATTTGGCATTCTATAGAATGCCTAGGAAATCTGTGAAATGTTAATCGTTTCATAGATTGCCGACCAGTTTTCGATATTCTATATAATGCCTAGGTATTCTATAGAATGCCGGCTTTCATACATTGCCGGTAACATATTCTAATATAGTGATAGTTGATTTCGTCGTTTCAATATTAATAGTTACTTGAAAATCAAAGAGTTAATATAGTATATATAAGTATGCTTATATTTTACAATATAATATGCTTCTACCACGAAACATGTGCAGAGAAATTACACAAGAATTAATTATAACTGTAAATAAAGTAATTATCCGTATTTTAAGTTTACCTACATAGCTCTTTGTAATACTGTCCAAAAATAACTTTTAATAGCAGTCCTCTTTTAATGTCATTTAAAAATTCCCCGTCAAAAACATAAGAATATTCAAAATGATGACAGAAAATAAGTGAGCCCATTACAAACATGAAGTAACTTAAAAAGAATCTTTGCTATCGTAAGTACACGCTATCATTAAAATACATCTATAGTATCATTAAAACGGTATGCGACAATTTTTTATCCTCGGGTTATTTTGCATTCTTTTCAATTTCAAAACTGTTACGGATATAAGTACCCCTTAAAAATTGTTTTTCCTTTCGTGAAAACTCGCTGGAAAGTAGCTAATATGCATTATTACACATGTAAGGCAGTTGGAGTTGAAGAAGTCGTGTATATCTAAATTGTAGCCAATTAAAACAAAAAATGCGCTATATAAAGGAAAGTTTGGAAAATAATCTGAAGATTCAATGGACTCTTCAGTTTAATGGTGTGTTCGACGTTATGGAATATTTTTTTAAGTTCTTCCTCATTTGAACTATTGATTTCTAAAAAAAAAATCGGCGGTGGCTCCAGTCCGATGGAGCTGAAATGGTTTTGCGTGAATAGCATTTTGTGAGTACTTCAAATACCAATATGGAGTTTGGCAAAATTGCGACAAATATGACTTGTGTTATTGCTAGTAAAGTAATCTATTATTCAGTGCTGAAGAGTGTTAAAATGCGTGAAAACGGTGCGTACATCAATATTTGACAATGCCGGAGACGCGATTACTTGTTATCGAACTGTCTGCATCTTTCGAGAATTTGCCTGTGGGATGAATATCTGTGTTTTTGTCACTTGGGAAGAAAAACGTTGTTAAACGTTATTTTTTCGAACATGTTTGGACATATTTATTTCTATATAGAAAATATCAACTCTTTCCCTATAGTATGGACATGCTAAGGAAATTATTTTAAAATATGAAACTTGCAAAAAATTATCTTATTTCCTTAAAATTCCTTAAAATTATCTTATTTCCTTAAAATTATCTTATTGCTGTTTCAAGCAATCGAATTCATTACACATGTATAAAAAATTCAACTTTCTTTATCTGTCAACATACGTCCAATCAAGAAATCTCTGTAACTGTATTTTGATAGGACATTGAACTTTTTACTAAATTTTTACGAGCTTTTTACGAAAATAACAAACGTCAAGAAAGAACTGCAAAGTGAGAGGCCAAAAAAATAGTAGACCATATATATTTTAAAAACACAAACACCGGATTCGCAGCTTTTCAAATATATGTATAAACTTTGGGTGTGTAAGTATAAACTTTGGGTGTATATGTATGAACTTTGGGTGTTCCAAATATATTTTGTATTCTGTTTCTTGGTCTTCATCTTACAGTTCTTACTTGGTGTTTGTTAAGTAAAAACACTCTTTTGACCTGTTGAAGAGGAATGAAAACTCCCTCAAAATAATTGTCACGTAATTTGCATATGTCTGCTTTCTTTAAGTAAGTAATTACTAAAAGTTCTATTCCCACAAGCAGCAGGTTCATATTTCTGTAAACTGTTGATTTTTGAATTTTCTGCTTGTTTTCGATTAGATTATCATTAATGGACTAATTTGACTTGCATTCTTCACGGCACAGTAAATTCATTTCTTTATTCAGAAAGAAAGATATTTTATCGGTTAAGAAGAATTCCATCAAAACGTGAGTGAAATATACTGAAATCTTAAATTTTATCAATAGATATTTTTAATTCTCATATATATTACATTTAAAAATCTACCCTATTAATGCAGCATTAAAACCCAAATTCGTAAAATATATTTACCTTATGGTGGTAACTCAACTGCTCCTTAAACATATAGGAATAATGAATGTATTATGTCTATGTTTGATGGGTGGAAGAATATCTGACCGACATATTGATCACTGTTGTAAATTATATTCTGATATCGAGGGTGTATTTGCAGGATACAAAGACGAGTCCAAATTTTCGGATAACTAACGCTTTATTAAAAAAATACCAGAACAAGTACACAGGAACAATATATAAGTTTATGCTTTCTTAAAGAAAGGAAGTATGAATTAATTCCCTGCAAGGCTTCTGTTTTCTTCAAGGAAGTATTGAAAATTATCCATAAAGAACAGTATTCTGGAGATATACGTCGCATATGACATCAGATACTGGAAACAAAGATTTATATCGGACTCATTTATAATTTTTTTACAACACTAGTTATTATAATACCTCCTCTTGTATTGTGGCTACGCAGATTGGGTGTTGTCTTTTATTACAGAAGATATACCATGGATAAACTGTTTTTTTTTTATTACTTACAGGCAGAATACCCGCGGGCCTCACTGTTATTCTCATAAGCCACAGTTTCATTTTTTATGATATCTAGGGTAAATCTTACAGAGTCATAAACAATTGTTAAGTACAATAAACAACAATTTAAGGTTCAACTAGTTCACAAAATTGAAGATTTGCTTCACTCTTCACACCTAGTAATTCCCAATTCACTTTTTCTTCTATCTTTATAACTTCTAATTTCTGGCTTTTATACTATATGTAGACAGTTTTGGAATAAATCATGTAACTTGTTAAATTCGTCATCAATCTAGAAAATTTGAGACGTTTCCAGGACTTCCCAAAAGTCACAAATTTGATGATATTTCGCCAAATTTGTTGTCAAGGTAAAGTCAATTTACCCAGATCTTTATATGATAGCAGTGGCTGCCTGTAAGTATCATTTAACTTCGAGAACATGAAAGGAATGTTAGATATTTGTAGCAATATACTATAGGGAACATAATATATAGGGAACATAATAATGATAAAAAAATCTCTCTCTATTTAAGGATTTTCTAATTAAAGAAGTTTTTAGAAGAGATTTGGCGACTTCCTATAATATAAGTTTGACTATATGCATGTATTAAATTCGCACTTCTCACTTTTACACAATAAATAAAACTGTTGTCTGTGAGAATATAAGCTATTTTTTCAAGGAAGTATTAAAAAGCTATAACCTTCTTAATGTGTATAAACAGAATAAGTACTGCGGCTCTAATACATGTTTGCAACTTCCATAAAGAAGAAATTTCATTTCAAACTTCTGATTGATTTGTAACAAATGTAGTGAAACCAATGCATTTTTACCCCCATTGTGGTATCCGAAATCAATACCCGAATCTTCAACAATTTCAGATGGAAAAGTCTAATCGATTCCCAACCAGGTGATAAAAGTTTTCCGATAGAAGTTAGATTACCATTATCGGTGTGATTTGACTTGTGTTTTTCGCGCTGCAGTTTCATTTACTATATCAGAAAGAATAAAGATCGGCGAAGAAAAATTTCATCAAAACTTAAATTAATTACTCAGAAATTTTATCGATATATATATATATATATATATATATATATATATTTTCAAATTTTGAAAAATATTGTGTTTCATAATATAATATAAAAATCCAAATTGATAAAAATATATTTTCATGAAGGTGATATCTCTACTGTGAAAGATGCCTCAGAAAGTTACCGGGTGTTTTAAGGTGTTACGCCTTGGAAGCAATTGACATGAGGTACCGGATTCTGAGTGGTTGCACGTCTATACGGGTGGCTCTCTCTTTGATGATTATATGACCGCAGGGTCAGGAGTTGTTTCGAGCCTTTTTTTCCTTTTATGCTTCAGCGGGGAAATTGAGAACTGGATTCGATGGAGAGGTGGAAGCCATCCGAATTGCTCTTAAACAATTGCTTGCATTTGAAGATAAATTTAAAGGGCGGTTCTGTTTTCAGACTCCCAGGCTGCAATCCAGGCCATTGGTTCATCTGGTTCTCCTTCATCGGACGAAATCCTTCAGTGTCGGGATTATTTGCGGAAGTTGGCCTTAAAGAAAAGTATGTGGTGCTTCAGTGGATACCTGGACACAGTGGAGTTACTGGGAACGAACAGGCTGATTTCCTTGCTAAAAAGGGCTCGAGATTGCTCCAGTCAAGATGCCCAGCCCTTTCTTATCATTCTGTTAAGCTGTATATTAAGCAGTCCATGTCTCAAAATTATAATTTGCAGCTACTTCATCGTTTACAGACAAAGCTGTGGAAAGTTGAGGATCTCCTCACCATTCCCAACGGCCCACGCCGTGAAGCTGTGACCGAGTTACGTCTTTTGACGGGCCACGACCGTTTGGGAGAACATCTCCATCGCATACGGATTTTTGACCATCCAAACTGCCCTCTTGGTAATACGGCAGAACCAATGAATCGTGTCCACCTCGATCGTTGCTCGGCACTTCATGGCGACTCTGAGACGGCATTGTATTGGCGTGCTAGAGAACTTTTAAGGCAATGACTTCGGTCAACATTTGTTGGACTTTTAGTCTTTCTCTGTTATTCGTTGTATTTTTCTGTCACTTGTACTTTTGTACTTTTCTTCTTGTATTGCCTTGCCATTAGCAATAAAAAAAATATCTCCACTATTCTATAAACATTGCGCAGGAATAATGAAAGTATTGTGAACCTGAATTTAAATTACATTTTTAAATTTGGATAGATGTTTGCATATTCACTGCCCTTTGACTTGTGGGTGCATATTTAGTATAAAAGGACGAATATGACATTTCCGGATAGCTAACTCTTTATTAAAACCTTAATATCAACAAGAGCTATATACAGATAACAACTCTAGCTATCTTTAAAAGTCACAGAACATCTGGCAGTCGCAATAAACAGCAATTAAATGCTCATTTGATATACAAGACATTAACATATTCAGGAGCTTATTCAGGACGTAATATGCAAGACATTAACATACGTAACACATGATCAACTTATTTGAAAAGTAATCAGAAATAGTACAAAATACGAAATACTCCTAATCTACAAAAACTAGAGCGGATTCCAAAACTCGCCAAAATTCGCCAAATTGGCGATATTTTGTCAACTTGGTCGCACAGGCCTCTGAATTTGCCGTTGAGGTAAAACAATCCGGACCTTTAATTGTGTGTTGTGACATATATCCCGTGGTGGGGAGCGCCCATCACCATCTCCACTAGATCCCAGGTCCCATGACGAAAGGGAGAATATGCAGCTTCACTTTTTATTGAGGCTCCCAAAGGACAGAAGTCTGGATTTGCCTCGACTACACAACATCCATACCCACTGGCGGGATTCGAACCCACAACCAGGCAATCCAGAGATCAGACGGAAACGCATGCCCCTGACCGCTTGACCACCGGATCGGCGGACCTTTAATTAATAGTAATGGTTGGCTGTGTGTGTTGTTTCTCCTGGAGGCCAGGCAATATGCCATGAGAATATTTCAGAGAGCGGCGAACACCACAGGATATCAAATACAGAACTTTAGTCGAGGGGTATGATAGCCAGTGGTTAGCGCGCGGGAATTGCATTCGTACTACCCGATTTAGATTCTCGCCTCTGACAAACTGTCCCCGTATACACTCGGTGTACAAGCACGTTAAATATGTGGATCCGTAACTCCTTCCAAGACGTTGGTGGTAGTGTAAGGAGGGTACGACCCCTGTGGATGGCGTCCCCGCTGAGTTCCGGTTTAAATCGGATGACATTCTCCTGATTATCCAAACAGATACCTTACACCTGGTAGATCGGGTTGTATAGGCCCAAAAAAAGAAGAAAATACCAAGACATTGATACTGTCCATTCTGGTGATCTTTCTGTTTGGAAGTATTTGTTTGTGAGCAACTACCGGAGAAATAAATACCTGAACGATTATGTAACACCCTGTATATACGCTCGTCAAAAGTAAAATTGCAACACCATGAAGGAATGAATGTAGCCATATGAAAATTACAGTACCGATAGAAGAGAGTCACACGCAAATGATTAAAATTTCGCACTATCGGGTCACGTGACACCAGTTTTCGGGTGCTAAAAACCAGCAGATGCCCTGACCAAGCAAACAGATACCTTCCACCTTCGGGTAAATCGGACGGACTTGGTCCAGAAGAAACTTTAGTCTGCACAAAGAAAAAATTAAATAAGTCATAAATTGATACGCTACGCAAATGAAACTTGAAATACAGACGATCGGTTAAAAATACATTATGGATTAAATGCACGCTAATCCATAACTGCTGATACACACGCATTATGGGTTTATTTTTGGTGTACGATCATCTGATATTTTTCCCCGTACAACATTTTACGTTGTGATCTTTTTATTTACCATAAAGACGTATTTCCCCACACGAAAATCGTTCATGGCAAGAGTCCTCCTACTTAGTTAAATGACTCACGAGTCAATTCTGATGAACCAAGTGTCTTCAGTTTTTGTAAAAGATCAAAGAGCTTCAAAGGACAGAGGAAAAGTGAGAGAGAGAAAGAGAGAGAGAGAGAAAGAGGAGGAGGAGGAAAGGTAGTGAGTGAGGACGAGTATTTGGAAAGAATTTCTGTCCATTATGACCTCTGATCTCTAGTAACCTACCTGGAATGCTATGATTCTGCTTGCCATGAAGAAGTAGCAAAAACTAGAAATAAATAGAATAGGTAAGGGAAAGAAATAAAAGGCATTTAGATTGGTGTTCTATATCTGTTGCTCTATATTTTTTACTATCAATTGCAGTGCATCGGCTGAAAATACTTCCATTGAAGAGATGGGTACCATTTATTACTAACTCTTGTCTGAATTATGGAGTATTTACATCGAATTTCATTTTACATAAACAATTCTTATTTGCGTAAATTTCCTTCAAAAAACAAATGTTTTAATCAATGCAATAAATAATAATAGTATAATAATATTTAGCAAAGCTTTAAATGAATAGAATTGTCAAAAAGTTGAATTTGAATAATTTGTTCTTACCCAATTAAACGTATTTTTAGTCTATTGAAAAAATTAAAAGGAAAACTATCTTTCATTACTATTGACATGAAATATTTTGGATAAAACCTCCAATTGAGTTTCACCAAATGTGTTGGAACCAATGGATCTTTACCTTTGTTGCTTCATCCGAAATCGATAATTGAATCTTGAATTCCAGCAGGAGAAATCTATTACATCGATCCCAGTCTAGGATATAAAATTTTTCAGACACAAGTTACGATTACCACTATGCATGACATTTTACTTGTATTTCTTACTACGGTGATTTGGTCGCAAATCAATACATAAATTTCCTACATAGTATGATGATTTTGAAATTTACCTGAGCAAACATTTTTATTTCTCTTATGAATAGTTTTAATCTAAGACATTAAAATTATTAGAGATAAAAACTGAGTTTCAATCTAATAGTTTTATGACTAGTTTTAACCATAACTTTTTACCAAAATATTTTCATTTCATTAGATGTAAATGTGATATGTAAAGTTAATAAAAATAACAATCTTTTTTAGTTTAAAGCTTCAAAGATTGAAGTTTTTAATTTTGATATAATTATTATTTATTTCAAATACTCCATTTACAAAACAAATATGTTTTTATTGTGTAAAAGATAGTTCTTAATTATTGAAAAAATTCTTAATTATTCTTAATTATTCATGAGAGTTGGATATACTAATAAGAAACGAATTAGAAAAATTATTTAAATGAAAAACTATCTATATGAGTGACTTATATATCAAACAGAATAAATTCAAAATTTATAAATTTATGTACAATTCCTGAAGATAAATTACATTAATATTATAGAAAAATAATGTCTCAAATTTCCTCCAATCTTTCGTGAGTTTTATGAATTTAAACATTGAATCTTTTAAGAATTCAATTTCAGAGTATATGACGTTTTAGCATTCTGTTGCATACAATGAATATAAAAAAATCAAGCTTTTGATGTTCTGCAGTTTTAACCAAGGGATTTATTTATGTCCTTTAACTAATATAATTTATTGGTATTTATGTCACTATTTTAAAATATTTTCGCTTAATAAATATATATTCAATTTTACTAAAAATATCTGGCCTGGACCTTTTTAACTGTCAGATACGTTCACATAAAATCACTTGTATGCTAGTTGCAAATTAGATTGAAAAATCCATCGAACTGATATGTAGATTGAACTGTATATTGATTCATGTTGATTGACTGAGCTAAATCTTTAAGAAATATGAAAACGGCTGTGTTGTAGGGCTGAATTTGATGGCCCATGTGGTCATCAAAATTGATAGACCTATGTGGCCATAGGTTTGCGATATTTTGGTACAAAGCATGTTTTCTTTCTGTTATTGCAAGCATCCACCTATTCTACAAATATGTAATAAAAGAGAAATCCGTACATGACCTGTAATGAGGGCACGAACTATACTTAATATTGCTAATGAACCGAATATTAAAATTTTCAGTACTTTATCAAACACTACATAGATTTTCGAAAATTACAACATTCGTTTAATTGAAATATAACTCGATTTTTCAAACTCCCGTATAAATATTAAATGTGTTGTATATATATTATCGTTAAAGTATGAAATCCGTTATTTCATAGAATACCTAGTTATTTCATAAGATAACTGATCAAGTCAGTTAAAAAGTAAAACTCACTTGTATTCTATGGTTTAACTAGTTATTTCATAGAATAGCGATCTACACCCCTTAAAGTGTAAAATAACCGAGTAAATAAAGTTACCGAGAATAAGTTACGGAGTTAATAAAGTAAAAAAAGTGTAAAATAGCCGAATAAATAAAGTACCGGTCAGGGATTTAAATAATGTTCATGTGAAAAGCTGTGTGTCAACAAAAAATGTATTTGTTTTAAAAGTAACTAGCAGGGATTACCCGCCGTTGTTCGGGATTTACGATGCAAAACTAAAAATTACACCGGAACATTTAGGGCCGTGAATCTCATACATTGTTTTTTCACTGTGAAAGAAGTAAATTCATAGCATTATGTAAGAAAAAAATCATTGCATTCCTCTCCTTTTGCCTTTCCCGTTAATACCGTGGCTTCGATAACATTTGGTAAAATATTTTTGACATAGACGTGTTCCATTGCATAGTTTTGGCGGGTCCAGATTCCGAAGAAGCATTATCGGTTATCATTTCTTTAACTTCAAGATATGAGAAGGCATTCCAGGTGGCTCAAGGTAGTTCAGAAATTCCAGCGGGCAATTAACGGCATCATCGGTGTCTACTGCAGAGTCAAATGACTTGTCATGGTATAATAAAGAATCTTCCTCATAAAATGCAGTTTGATTTCTTATTACTTTTCGTTGTTGAGTAGGCCTGTGAGAAATAAACCATGGTGATAGAGTTTCCATTTAAATTCATATTTCAAACCTGCGATTTTCAAAAGTGACTAATACGTTCAATAAATTCCCTCAAAACTCGACGATTTAACTGACTTTCACGTTTTAAACCAATGATTTCCAACACTTTTCATTGGGAATCATGGAGTTAGAGAGTAGAACTCCTAGGGAAAAGTTTCGTTTTCCATTAGTATCTTAACAACCCCTGGGCTTAGAAACTCGAAACTTGGACCAAATTTATAGGGGGATATTTCAAAGTTACTGACAAATTGTCATTAAATTTGATGCAGCTGTTCTTCCGTAATCATGAAACAGACGAAAGTTTTGTTTTTCCTTAAAATCGCGACAAACCCTGGTGTTGGAAACTCGAAACATAAAGTAAATTTTAAATGGGGTTATTTCAAGACCACCCATCAAATTTTATCAAATTCGGTTCAGCCGTTCTCCCGTGATGTTGGATCATACATACATACATGCATACATACCCACATACTTTTCTTTTATATATATATATATATATATATATATATATATATATATATATATATGTTGTATGCAATTCCAAATGCCATTTTAGCAATCCCTGTTGTAACAAATGGTTTTATTGTGTTTTTGTATAAAAACATTTTGCGTGCTGTATAATTCAGTCAAATTGTTTATTTTACGCTTTAACTGTCTATCATTAGTTAATTTATAGAATAACTAGTTATTTTATAGTATAACTAATTAAAGTGTGGAAATATTAATTTATTACAAACTTTAACTGACTTGAACAATTATTTCATAAAATGACTAGGTATTCTATGAAATAACTGAATTACACGCTTTAGCGGTAGCATATATATAAAAATATTTTAAAGATTTTTTATGTTTGTTTTGAAATGATTTCAGTTAAATAGTGATTGATTTATATTTGAGTTCAGGTTTGTAAAATGAGTAAAATATAATGGAAATTAAATGTAAAACATTGTAAAAAAGTGTTTTTAAAGGCTTACAATAAAGCAAAAAATGTTCAATATCTATTCTGGATTGTTCCATGACTGTTATTCACCATACCACCCTTATCTCTGTTCGGACTTACTATCTCAGAAGGATGCAATAGGTCATCACTTCATCGCAATACACTTTTAATTTTGATCACTTTAGGGAATGTCAAAAATTGGTCAAATCAGAGAAGAAACTGTTATTTTTCATGCAGATTTGGATTTAAAGCAAATGTAACTACTTTTCTAACACAGCCGTTATAGATGTGTTTGATTTATTTTTTAAAGTGAATTATAGATAAAAACATTTGCAATTATGAATACGTTAAGGGTAAAGCGAGTAAACTTTATGAAATGTATGAAATTTCAGACATAAGGTAGTTCTATATATATGTATATATATATATATATATATATATATATATATATATATATATATATATATATATATCCCAATTATAGTGGCTAACAAAAAAATTATAGTTATTAATTATATAAGTAAATAAAAATAAAAAATATTCAATACCTATTCTGGATTGTTCCATGACTGTTATTCACCATACCACCCTTATCTCTGTTCGGACTTACTATCTCAGAAGGACGCAATAGGTCATCACTTCATCGCAATACACTTTTAATTTTGATCACTTTAGGGAATGTCAAAAAATTGGTCAAATCAGAGAAGAAACTGTTATTTTTCATGCAGATTTGGATTTAAAGCAAATGTAACTACTTTTCTAACACAGCCGTTATAGATGTGTTTGATTTATTTTTTAAAGTGAATTATAGATAAAAACATTTGAAATTATGAATACGTTAAGGGTAAAGCGAGTAAACTTTATGAAATGTATGAAATTTCAGACATAAGGTAGTTCTATATATATATATATATATATATATATATATATATATATATATATATATATATATATATATATATATATATATATATATATATACATATATATATCCCAATTATAGTGGCTAACAAAAAAATTATAGTTATTAATTATATAAGTAAATAAAAATAAAAAATAATAAAATAAGCTAAAAAATTTAAAAAATCGGAAAGTAAGATACATTAATATTAATGTTTTGAATTTTATTTTCACTAAAAAATTGCACTTTGTCCTGTTGAAATTACTATTTGAGCGCCCTTATAATGGTGTATAGTGGCATGCTCGTTCATCCATTTCTTCTATGAATCACTTGTTTAGTAAGAAGTTTCTATCTTTGCTACATGTTCATATTCTGTTTTGCTGATACGGGTAATTGTCCTGTCTCCTGCTCTGACTCACTAGACGGCTCTGGGTGTGTCGATGTGAACGTTCTTACTGCCTCCTAGGTAGTATTTCCTCATGGTCATTCCGGTGTTTCTAGAATTTTTTTATACTGCTGAGGTTGATCGCATACACGTGGTGAAAGAAGAAGGGTTCCTACCACATGATAGTACAAATTTTCCTAACGTTTCCTATCTTCATTTTTTCATCTTTTGGTGGCTGTAGTCTGAGTTTGGGCATTTATAGTAATGTACTGTTATCCAATCTGAAGCAGGTATTTGTTTGAGTTAATTAGAATTCAATACTCAGACCTGATGATGAATTTAATTCTTTTTAATCTTCGAATTTGGGTCTGTGCTGATATTATCTATTATCGGCATTATGGCCGTCGTTTTACTTCTATGGTGATGTTAATATTTCACGTTTACTTGAATTAAATATTTTTATTACTTCTTTCTAATATATATATATATATATATATATATATATATATATATATATATATATATATATATATAGTTGTCCATGGACGCCAATGCCTGCAAAAGAGGATAAAACTGTGTGGGATTGGGTATGTCAAATGGGAGGTTCTTCGTTTGGGAGGTTCTTCGTTTGGGATAGACTCTGTTCCACGCGTAAGCAAAATATTAAATTTTATGCTACTCAGTTCACAACGACCTGTTGCACAGACAAAAAGATATTTATTTTTATTAAGTAACCATTGTTACGTAATGTTAAAGTAATGATAAAAATAAGTTTTAATTGCCAATCATTATGATAAGTAATAACACGCCAAATATATCCAACATCAGTCTTCTATAGTCTGTCCTTCATAATCGAAAACAGAACTGCCACAAATGACAATTATTAACGCTGGAAATATCCTCGGGTTTAGTCAATTATCTCAACTCCAACTTTTATTGAGGAATCCGATGAGGTAGTAAATCCAATAGAAAAGGATCAATGGCAATCGTATTGAATAACTTTACGAGTTGTAATGTTTTCCGAATTATATAATATGTACAGTTGGTCCCGCTTAACTACATACACTTGGTTCCACACTATTGTATGCCCAGCCACACATATAGCTAGAGTAAGCCTTCGGGTCTGTCGTGTGGTCTGGGTTTTTCACACTATTGTATGCGATTGAGCAATGTATGCGATTCAGCGAGTAAACAGATTTATATTATTAATACCCTTCTTGATTATATACAATAAAGTCGAAGAATATAAAATATAACATTTTGCCTAATAAATAGTAGTAATTTATTACTTATATACATATTATATATATACATATATATACAAATATTGTTTCCGATAATCATATTGAAAAAACAAACACATATATCAGCAATTGCTGAATTAAAGAAAAGTTAAAGAAAGACAAATTAAAGAAAAGTATATATATATATATATATATATATATATATATAGCATAGTAAACATATTAAAATAAAATTATTTCACAGTTATCCAATTTTTCTCCAGAAGTTGGCGCAATGCAGCACATTCTCCTAAAGTAACATACAAGATTCATATGAAAAAGAGAGGGGAAATGACCAAATGCAAGGCATAAAATGGTAGAGGGGGATGGCGACCCCTCTTTCCCGTTTAAAAGACTGCTTTTATGCCCGGGCAACACTCACGGTACCAATGCCATGCAGACTTTTTTCTTTGCACTTTTTCGAGTGTTTTTGATTTGACACATTTACGGAAGTATGGCTTCTGCATGGCATTGGTACCGTGAGTGTTGCCCGGGCATAAAAGCAGTCTTTTAAACGGGAAAGAGGGGTCGCCATCCCCCTCTACCATTTTATGCCTTGCATTTGGTCATTTCCCCTCTCTTTTTCATATGAATCTTATATATATATATATATATATATATATATATATATATATATATATATATAAACATATGTTACTGTGAAAGACCGAAATTGGAGAATGTCGAGTTTCACCGGTGAATGTCAACACATACCAAATACGTCGGTGAAGACCGAATATTTGATTATATCCTTGTGCATTCGGACCATCGCCGGTGTATGTCGACAAGCACAGATATGCTCTGGTGGAGGTCGAAAAGAGAAGCCGAGGTCAACAGAGAGGCGCCTAATCCATTGTTCTGCTGCGATTAAAGTTATGTGGCATGTATTTGTTGTACTCTGGAACATTACTGTTTGTCAGTCTTATGCAAGTTTTGATGGTGCGCGCGGAACGTTTTCGGAAAATTTTATTTTTTTTATCCGACACCCTAATTTATATTGAATGGATACTGCAGTGAATCGTGATCTTTTTTTTTTTAAAAGTTAAATGCATTAATTGCGAGTAAACGAGAAGACAACTGTTTTTATTTTTCTCAAGAAAAGTACTCTAAAATTCTTTCTGATGTGATTTCTGCTAAAACTAAGTGCAGCACACCTTTGGATTACAGACATTTAAGACGTTTTGACGTATTAAAAATTAATGATGAAGAGAAGTTTATTGTACCATTAAAACCAGGAGAAACGAATATACAGTATTATGTTACCAATGATGAATTGTTCAGTATACTATTTGAAACTCACACCAAAATAGACCACGGAGGAAGAACACGTATGCTTGACCTTCAGTCACACAGGGATGGTGAATATAAGTTCATAATGGTGTAGCAAGATCATTTAACTAAGTTTGTCCAGCTACGACCATTGAAAACTAAGACAGCTGAAGAAGTAGCGTATCACCTTCTTCAAATATTTTTAACATTTAGTGCTCCAGCTATATTGCATTCAGATAAAGGTAGGAAATTCAGTAATCAAGTCATATCCGAACTATGCGCTATGTGGAAATATGTTAAGAAAGTTCATGGAAAGCCTCGTCATAGTCAAACACAAGGCTCAGTTGAAAGGGCTAATCAGGATATACACAATATGTTAACTGCATGGATGAACGATAACGATACAAATAAATGACCAGATGGTTTGCCCTTTGTTCAGTTTGCCAAGAACACAACATACCACGAAGGAATACGCCAAAGTCCTTATGAAGCCATGTTTGGCATTAAACCAAAAAGAGGCATAGCATCGTCTTTTTTGCCTAGCGAACAAATTGCAAATATTGAAACCGAAGAACAACTCGAAGAAATTGCTAATACTTTTGAAACAGAAGAACAGCTTGAAGAAACTGTTAATATTTTTGAAGAAAATTTGAGCAATGGCCATACCGAAAACCATATTCCAAAGAGAAATATTGAAGAGGACCTGCAACCTACCACGTCTTCATATCAAGCCCTGACTGAACAACACGAGTTTATTTCTATAAAAAGATCGGCCGCGAAAGAGAATCTCCTACTTCAAGCAACGAAAATGTTACGAACCTCAAAAAAAAAAATTCCTCCTGTTCAAATTGGTGATACCGTACGAATACAAGTCCCTGATGTCGACCGTGGTCGAACAGATGGCCGAAATGTGTTGGCAGTTGTTGGAATAGAAGACTCTGACTTTTATAAACTAGCAAATAAAAATGGTACCCTCAAGCAGATTTATACCCGTAATCAGTTCGTAATTTGTAAAGAAAAGTTACTTTCCAAAGATGAGATTTCTTCTCAAGAAATGTCGCTGAGAGAAGCAGCTGCAGCTAATTCGAGAAGTGGAGGGCAAGGCTATACACGCTGTCATTGCAAAAGGAAGTGTTCCACAACTAAATGCAAGTTACCTTACACCTTTCTGGTAGGTCGGACGGTCTGGGTCTCAACAACAACAACTAAATGCAGTTGTAAAAGCAAGGGACTCTTGTGCAATTCAAAGTGTCATAAAAGTTTAAGTTGTTGCAATAAATAAGATTTCAGACACATAATTAAGTAAGTTTTTTATTGGTATTATTTTCTTTTCTCATTTAGAATGTACTGTTTGTTTTAAGTTCAACAGTTTATTTGCATGTGCTGTTACTTAAGCTTTCTCCTATTTTGACATATACGGTATAAATGCAAAGTTCTTTATTGACTAAACATAAAACTAAAATCTTAATGCTTAACATTTATCCAAGTACAACTGCTATCATTATTAAGAAGGCAAGTAATATCGAGCATCCCTTCTTCTTCTCTCGCTAGAATCTAAAGCTACATGTCCAAAAAAACAAATCCCGGGCTGCCCTTTAAATCTACCACGGCATTTAAATTCTCCGGGGTTAGTCCCGCAGTTAAAACTCCACTACAGAGTGACGAACTCCTCTCTTCACCGTGATTGGTCACTCCTCTCAGCAAGCGAGGCGAAAAAGTTACGTCACCCTTGTGACGTTTTTTCGCGCCTGAAACACGGAGAAGAAAATGCAAACCTCCGACATATTCAACATTCACCATTAGTGCATGGTGAATGTCGACATATGCCGGTGTAAGTGAGAAATAAGGATATTTGGCAAATATTTTAGACATACACCAAGCGACTATGTGAATGTTGACATTCACCGGTGAAAGTCGACATTCTCCAAATTTCGGTCTTTCACGGTAACACACACACACACATATATATATATATATATATATATAACAATTGTTCCAAATTTCATTCATATCCGTGTAGTAGAATTAGACTTATATCAATTTAAATTTTAAAAAAATGTCGAAAATCATGTCTTTAAGAAAAAAAGCATTAAAGTTTGAAAAATATGCAAAAGAGCTGTTTATGAAGATATTCATCTGAAAAAAATTTTCAGTAATATTTTACACACAAGAAATATATTCCAAGTTTAAATTTTAACAAAATGTTAATATATGTACAAAAAATAAATTTTAAAAATTGAAAAAGAGATAAAAAATATTTCATTAAAATATTTATATACTGAGAAAAATATGAAAATTGCTGTTGCTAGACCATAATATTTTATAAATAGCTGTTGCACACACAAAATCAACGATAATACATTATATTAAAATGTATAAATGTATGTAAAAACAATATTGCTGAATAACACATTTCAATGTCTATTAGCCAAGTAACCAGAATTCGGGTTCAGTTTTATTTTTGCCCAATTCACTTGTCTGCGATAAGCTTTGAACAGCAAAGTTTATTTGTTTAAAGCTATTTTGTAGTGTCTCATATCATTTTATTTAGTAAGAACATATAACCTACCGGGTGACATGAGAGCATCCTTCATTATTTGAGCTACAGAAAAGGAAAGACCCTTGTTGAAATCCATTATACCTCTGGCTACTGCAATTTCAACTCTTTGTCTTCAACCATTTACTGATTTGGGGCATCCTTTCCAAACCAGATCATGAAGAGACTCATTTCTGTTTTGAGTTTCACCCTTGCTGCACATTTCTAATAATGAGTCTGACGCAAGTCTTTGAAAAGCGGGCATCATTTTGCATACTACATCAGATGTCGAAGAAGTCTGTATGCCGGTAGAGCAAGAAACTGGTGTTAATCCCTGTGCTAATGCTCGATCATGTCTTGTGTTTTGGATGTCTGTCGGTGGAGCTGCAATGATGCAGAATATCATATATATCCTTCTTCATGGCTGGTACATTTGTTTTATTTCTTATGGTGGCATTTTGATAGTAACGAGTTATTTTTTTAAATTGTTGTGTCTTTGAGATATTTCCGTGCTTCCTACCACCAAGAGTTACGCCCTGTTTCTTTTCTGTGGCAACAAGGTTAAACAAAGCGATTCCCATGCGTTTCCCAACATGATTGACACAACCTTCCTTAACAAGCGAAACATCAGGGCCATACACTTTCAACTTCTGCAAGGTTTCAAATGCCCTTGAATCATCATCACCAACAAATTCACCAAAACGGAACCCAATATCTGTTGATCGATTCCACAAACGCTTTCCCATCTCAATTTCCATTCCACCCGATGCACCAAAATAATTTTGTTCGAAAAGTGGCAAATGTTCATTATACCAAAATGCATACTCAAATGTATTTTTCCTAAATGAGCAGCCGTCCCGCATGCACTACCATTTTTGGAAACAACTTCATAGTCAATTATAAGACCTCTCAGTACACCTATTACACAGGCACCACCATAATTTGCAGAATGGCCCCGTGTGTCAGGGGGTATCGAAACTAACCGCAATGTCGAAAATTGTATCATCACATATAGTTACAGAATTTAGTGTAGCATGAGCTTGCCGCACATGGTGGCGCACATATTTCAACTGGCCTTGTGCACTTGTTACAGTTGTGTTATTCACAAATTTCAAATGCTTACTAAAAGTTCACGAGTTCATGCAAGGCAAATTCATAACTGAACAAAAAAGTTCAGCTCCTGCATGTCCTTTTCCCAATTTAACGAATCCATGCACAGATCGGCGATTTACATTAAAAGTTTTACAGTTATTTGCAGTAGACAATTTGTCCGAAGAATTCACTGTAGTTTTAAAGTTACGTGTGCACTTCAGGATAATATATTGTGCAATTCCATAGTTTTTGCCATAACAGACAGGTTATTCCTGTCGCAATGTGAACATTTGCAGAGATCTACTATCTGTTGCAAGCATTTCAACTCGATCAAAATATATTCATTCGAATTACCTAAAGGAATGTCTGAATTTGTTGAGAAATCTTTTTGCAATGCTTCTGTCCTTGTCACAACGGCGATTTTTCTGGATATATCTACATTTATATCTGCAATTTTGAATCGTTTTGTTTCATCAGCTCAGCTTTTCTTACTTGAGATTTCCGCTTTCGTCCCATATTTACTATCACAGCTCTAACTTGTGTAAACAAATCACTCAAAATTATATAATTATCGCATAAAATATAGATGTATTAACAACAAAATATATTTAACAGCACATTCAACAACAATAGTCGTTTACGAAATCGGAATAAAAGTAAAATTTTTCCCATCAAATATCTAATTTACATTCAAAATAAGCAATCCAAAAAATTCTATTACTTCACTTCAGTTCAAAGAAGTGTTAAGCTAATATATTTCACTTCTCTTCTTCCATCCAACAAAAAGAAACATTATTTTCAACTGAGAGAAATAGATATGTAGAGGTTTCATTTCCATTTGTTTAATTTACAGTAGCAGACGAAAATGGGCGTGGCTGGCGACAACTTCAGTAATTCAATTTTTAACATTACAATATAACCGGTTCTATTTAACGTAGCAAGATGAATTTGGTGTCATTGGAATCAGAAAATTGTGAATTTTTTTAAACAATAGAAAAAATTCTGATTTTTTCGGGACTTTTTGGGTACCACACGCCCTTAAATGTTTTTATCACAATTACTTTAGCATTTTTAACAATATGAGCCCGGTCACTCTAGCTGCACTTTAGTCAAATAAATTTATTGCGACGAGATCTTAATATGTACATATGCAAATCAGAGGTTGGTGAACATAACTATCGTTGTCACAAACACCGCTGTAATAATAACATTCTCTAAGTTACACTTATGATATATTTAAAATTATTTTCAGATGTTTATATATATTCCGAAATATATACTCTATTTTCAGAAAAGTCACTATTCCGTTTTTATTTTTTTTTATGCACAGCTTATATTTCACGCAACGCCAATTTTTTATTAAAATCAGGTTGATTTCAAAAAACATGTTCAAAACCAAGACTCTTAATACCCCCAATAAATCCTCATAAATCATTAATTGGAAAAGTTTCCCTTCCATCGCAAACTGCTAACTTTTCCTATATGAGATCAAATGTTCATTAAAATTCCTTTTATAACGGCACTTTAACCCTGATTTAACACCTCTGATAAAAAATACATTTCACCGTGCTTCAAAAAATCACTTAATATGTAGGTTATAGCAAAAAAAAAATTCCACGATGATACATTAAGTTTGTGGTAATATGTTTTATTATGACTTTAATAACTTCAAAAGAAAGAAATTATGAAAGAATTTATATATTTTGTTCATTACTTTCGTCTTTTAGAAAAAAAAATTGGGCAAGTTTGCGTTTCTGAAAATAATTAGGTTTCTTAAAATATGAAAAACGCCTTTATGCTTAAATATTTAAAAGCTAGCAGATATAACCGTCGTTGATAGCATATAGGTCGTTTCAGAACTGTCGACCTTGCCTTTTAAGCTTCGGAAATTGGTTTAAGACACACATTTCTAATTTTAAATTTTTAAAAATAAATTGGGAATTTTTTTTATATATGTATTTTTTTCGAGGTTGATATAATTTTACTTTCCTTATATACATAATGTATAAGGAAAGTATTGTGACGGGGTCGAAAATTTGAATTCGAGTTTTCGACGGAAGAGCACGTTTCAAGCATCCCTGATCACGAATCAAACAGTTTTGAAGTGATGTATGTGTGTGTGTGTGTGCGAAAGTATGTGTGTGTGTGTGTGTGTGTGTGTGCGTCAGTGAGACTGTGGAGACGATAACTGACGAACGAATGAACCGCTTCGAACCAAATTTGGTACAAAAATCACAATTCGTAAACTCTGGAAGCCTATTGATTTTATACGCAATCGAATGTCCAGAACCCCTCTAAATTTTCGAATGGAATTTTGAAACAATCGTCAAAAATCAAAACCACTAATAAAGTTACACAAATAGACATTTCTTACGTAATTTTTCATTAGAAAACGATTTACATAAATTTTAGGACGCTAACATGACCCGTTCTCGAGATATAGCACATTTTTCAAAAACATTATCAAAAACTCATATAAAATAAAAAAAAATATTTCTTATTGAGAAACATGTTCACTTTTCATATGTAATACCATGCGATAAATTGTATGACATCATTCTCGTGGATCTATCTCCTTCCATTCATAAAAAAGGATACTTTGAGTAATACTTTTGTATTTGAACGCCAATAGTCATTTATCTGCTGTAAGAATAACTTATTTCATTGTCCATAACGCTTGGCGAGATTTTGGCGACAAATTTGGCGGAATGTTGCCAACTTGGCAACTTTTTGAAATATTGCCAAATTAACGAAAATCTGGCCAAATGGATAAAAATGACGCTAAATCAATGAAAATCGACTAATTGTGGAAAATTCAATATCTTGGAAAGAACATTAGTATCTACTATAAGAAAAACCTATTTATTTTACTGTAAAAGTAGTAAATACATTACATTATATAAGGAAAGTCATGTGTTGCCCACATCAGATTTTTTTTTAATAAGGGGGCTAATTTTTAATGCAGTTCCTTGAGAAAAAAGTTTTGTTGAAAAAAATAGAACTACGAAAATTAACTAGAGTGTGGATCAACTCGTCTTTCACATACCAGAATCCATTTTTAATAGTTTTATTTTATTTTATTTTATTTTCACAAACTTTACAAGACAAATTTTGAAAAATCGATATCGGAGGTCCAAATAATTGCCTCTATAGCGTGTTACCATTATCTTTAAAGCACCCCTCAAGGGTTGCAACTTATCCCCTAAGGGGGGAGCTAATGACGCCACTAACAAAAAAATTTTGTCGCGGCTATTTTGCACAATAATGATTGAAACTATGAATTTATACCATGTTATAAAATATAAAATTTCGAATTTTTCGCTCGAATTTAGGAATGTCTATCATGTTTTAGATTTTTCTAAACAAAGCTGGATATAAAGTATCATGAAAATCTAGTAATATTTGTGGCTGCATCGACCACAGACATCAGACTGATAGACAGACAGACATCAATGCAAAAAATGTCAAAACGTTCTAGATTTCTTAAAATATACAGGGTGATTAAAAAAAGATGGGCGAAACTTTACGAGGTGGCAGTACACACCAAGCATTTTTCGTCATAGTTTATCAGGCTAGAAATGAAACGTAAAGACGTTACAGGGCGCTTACTCGTTGTAAAACTGCCGCTCAGAAAATTTAAAAGCGTCGTACTGGTTATTAGTTTCTTGTCGAAGAAGAAGACCACGTATGCATATTTCATATGGGGAAAAAGACGAACCCTTATGCGAATTTTCGTTACACCGAATTAAATGTGTTATCAGTTTGCAGCAGTTATTCAGAGTTCCAACTTTTAAAAAGATGGAGGAATTTACAAATAGAGAAAAAGCCGGTATGCATTTCATCTATGGAGCTGCAAATGGGAATATCAGAAATGCACAACGATTCCCGTCTATAATACTCCCGTTGAATTTGAAGAGGAGTTCGTCGCCAGAATTTCAGCCGCTGTTGCCGAAGTGAGCGACATGCCTGGTCTGTTCAAAAGAGTTCGCCATCGCCGCTGAGAGACGCGCATACAGGTTGGCGGTCGCTTTGTTGTTGTTGTTGTTTCTAATCCCCGTGGAGAAGGAAAGCCTTACACCACGTCCACTAGACCCCTGGTCCCATGGCGAAGGGTAATATGCAGCTTCATTTTATTGAGGCTCCCCAAGGGCAGAAGTACTGACTAAACCTCGACATCACAACATCCATGCCCGCTGGCGGATTCGAACCCACAACCCGGCAACCGAGCGATCAGACGGAAACGCATGCCCCTGACCGCTCGACCACCACGTCGGCGCGGTCGCTCTTTTGAGCCATTACAGTAATTATTGTTTATTAAATGTCTTTTTTATAACTTCTAAGTCATTCTTGTGTTTTCGCTTCACCTTATCGATTTCACCATTAAGCGCTCACCGGCACCTTTACGTTTCATTTCCGACCCGGTAAAACTATGACGAAAAATTCTTGGTTTGGTGTCGAAAACCCAGACCACTCGACTCACCCCGGGGCATGAGCAGCAGTTTGAGAGGTCGGTCTTGATTGGTTTGGTGTGTACTACCACATCGTAAAGTATGGTCCACCTTTTTTGAACCACCCTGTATATTGACGTCAAAATATCGAAATCGACAATTTTCGTAAAAACGATACTACATATGAGAAAGTAAAAATAAAAATAACACAAAAGCATAAACAGTTAGAAACTAAAAATCGGAAATTCAGAAAGTAGTTAAAATTAGAAAAACCCGGTGTAATTATCTGCAATATTAATGAAGATATTTAAAATAGAAATAACGTAAAGGAAATGCTAATATATACTAAAATGCCATAACTGGAATTGACTTTTTCCTCAACTCTGACTAGTGTTGTAGGAGATCACTGCAAACTGAATCCATATTATTTATAAAACGTATCTACGCAATTTGATTTGCAGCTAACTCAAGATTTGTAGGAGAGAAATTCCCCAATTCTTTACAAAATAACCCGCCGAATTTTGCAGATAATTGCAAACTTTTTTTCTTTAAATAGGTTATTGAGAGAGAAATTGTTTCTAAGTGAAATAATGTATGCTTATGGGATTGTTAACAATTTAGAATCCTCCAATTGTATAAAATATAGCAAACCCCCACGGAAGAATTTCTTATTTAATTTATATATTCAAATTATAAGAATGTGCCTAAAACCCATTGCCGAAGCTGGACACGCGAGATAAACTATGTTGAAACACTCAGTAAATACATATTTTAATAGCAGTTAGACTGCTTTTCAAAAATATTCTGAAAACAGTTATTTCGCCCTATAAAAATTATATGAATATGTTCTTGCTATGTAAGCTTAACATCTAACGGGGTTCATACAATAATTTAAGGGATTCCCTCCCCTTTGCGCACCTTCAACTTTTATATTTACAAAATTCAACCATAGACACAAATCACATAATTAATACCTGGAACTGAGGAACCATCTGATCAATATCACAAATTATTGTATGGTATCTTAACAAAACGAAATTACTTTTCAACTTTTCAACAAAACGCAATTTATTTTCGACCCCCCAACAAAACACAGTCACTTTTTAACCCAAATTAAACACGATTTTTTTACAACCCGCAAAAAACGTACCTGTCTCACAAACAGCTGAACTTTCCTTATCTTGAAGCAAGAACTTACATCAGATAAGGAAAACTTGAGCAACGTATTTAAGCACAAATAAAATAGTCATGCAGCATGCAGGTGTTTTAAAAGTACGCTGGATCGCTGTCAAAGCAGCAAGGGCAAGAGCCCCAACTTACCCTGAGTCAAAATGACTAAAAGGGCCCAAATATAAGAAGCAGAGGGGTTTATATTCCCAAGTACTAGATTAAGAATCCACCATACTATAATTTATGCATATCTTAGAAGTAAAGGGTTTACCAATATTGTATTCTCAGTCACTTTAAAATTTTTCAAAAACTTCAAACACTGACTGTCAGGGTCGACCCTGATATATATGAAGCTCTCATTTTCAAAAGTCAAAACGATACCCCTCTTTCCACAAGAAAGGCAATAAATTATGAAATTATAAGAAATGAAATTACAAGAAATTACTTTTTATTACAAATACCTAATATGATAAAAATTACAATCTTTTCCGGTTTTAATGCTCGCAAATTCATCTATAATTCTGTCTAGGTTATCGCAAATGTAATCACTCTCAATTGCAATTAAAGAAAGATGAACGAAACGTTTCTGACAAATCGTCGACCCTAGATAAGCTTTTATTACTTCAAATTGTTTGAAAATCGTCCCTCTTCGCTAGCTACAGATAACGACAATGTAGTTAACATTCATAAAATAATGCATAATTTGCAAAATGTAGGCCATTTTATATATACATATATTTTACCTAAAGGTTCTTGAAATTTTTTAGAATATATTCTTATAGATAACGGTAATGTAGTTAAAATGCGCAAAGCAATGCATAAATTGCAATATGCATTGATTTGCCCTTATATATATATATATATATATATATATATATATGTGTGTGTGTGTGTGTGTGTGTGTGTGTGTGTGTGTGTGTGTGTGTGTGCGTGTGTGCGCGTGTGTGTGTGTGTGTGCGTGTTTAAAGGTTCTTGGAACTTTTTCAGAATCTATTAAATAGATCTCTGATAATAATATATTGAATAATTATTGTTGTTGTTAAATATGGCTTTATTGTACGACTTTATTGTATGGCTTTATTGTATCCATTACGTAATTGGTATCTCACAATGATACAAAGGTAGAAATACAAGAGAGAAAAATCTAACTAAATACAAAACAAGAATTTTGCAAATCAAACAAATATGAAGTTCAATGAGGAAGAAGGATTCAAAAAAGGGTTCGTGCCCTCAGGGACAGTTTATATGAGTTCTAACTTTCCAATATAGTCTGCAAACATCACCTTGCTTCTGGGAATCTTTATCTAAACCCGAGCACACAGAAAGGTGACTTGAGTTCATAACATCAGCAGTAGAAATGGGCACACATTCGTTTTCAATCTAAATTTGGCTACTGATTTCCTATGATGTTGGTTGCTAAATGCCTTCCAGCTATCTTGGATATTCTCCCAAACTTTGCCTCTTGATTTAATTGCCAAGTCTATTTTGCAAATATCCATAGTATTGTTATAAACAAGTTATTTGCATGACTCCAGTGAAACAGGTTTTGGGAAAAGGTAAACTAGGGTACCCTTTGAATAACTTAAGAGAACAACATACAAGATAGGATCAAAAAGTTCGGAGACTGTGTTGATATTTTCAACCCTGATTGGAGGAGAGGTGAACTATTTTACCTTGACGTAAAGCCACAAATGACGCGAGATGTGAAAAATAGGTCCGCAGTGCAGGGTTTTTGCAGACAATGCGTGCTGCAGCAGGTGCAATATTTCTGTCGGCTATTTCCCAAACGCAGGCAGAATTTTATATTCACACGCTGTTCTTCAAACATTATTTCCGATTTCGACGAATGCGAACGACTACAGTTCGCTAACACGGATCGACAACCCGATGGTTAGCGCGAGAGAATTGCACTTGGTTAACCCGGATTCGATTCCCGCCATTGCCAAAACTGCCGTAGTGTTCACGCGGAGTACGAGCACGTTAAACATGTGGATCCATAAGTCCTTCCGAGAGGTTGGTGGTAGGGGAAAGAGGGTACGGTCCCTGTGGATGCCTCCCCCACTGGGTTCCTGTCTAAATTGGGTGGCACTTCTCGGCCATCCAAACAGGTACCTTATACCTTTCTGGTAGATCGGACGGTCTGGGTAGAAAAAGAAGAATTTTGCTGACACGCATTGTCTGGAGAGACATCTGCTTCTTCCTTTACACATCTCGCGACACATATGCCTCTACGCCACGGTAAAAATGTCCCTTTCTCCTCCAATCAGAGCTAGAGACTCAGAACAGTCTCCGAACTTTTTGATCCTACCTTGTATAGCTTTATTTTCTGCATCCATCAAATGATTTCTCAAATCATCACAATATATTTTTAACATGAATATCAATACCTCTTAAATTTTAGGAACGCTTCATCGGACGAGGTGATACTATGCGGGCTTACCTTGATCAGCGCATCAGGCTGATCCTGCTTACTGTAAATATAATCTGTTATGTGAATGGAACTGTAATTGACTTTGGAATCATACAAATTTTCACACATACTTTTTGTAGCTGGTTGTTAAACATGCGTTATTATCACAAATATATTTATTTTCTATTAGAAAATGTACTCAACGTCGATATTTAAGACACAATCCTGTGACTAAAATTATATTGTAACATGCAACGAATTATCTAAAACTAAACAAAACTTTTACGATACGCCCTCTTTGAATTTGCACGGTATAAATAACGTAAAAAACGTAATAACCTAAACTTAATCTAATAATGTAAACGTAATAACGTAAAATAAAAGGTACAAATAACTTGCACCGGTGTAATACGCCCTCAATAAGCGAGCGATATATACACAATTCGGGTATCCAACCTCCGTTACCTCGAGTTCGAAGTATATTTTTTCAAACTGAGTTTTACTATATTGATATAATAGGATATGTTCAATTTCGTGAAAACCCTAAAATTAGAGGGGCGGCGATTTGAAAATCGTAAAAGCGACTTACATCAAGTAAGCGAAAAAGAAATTAATACTTCAATTTTACAGTTAACGACATTAATAAAACTGCGTTGGTATAATGATAATTGTTTTTACCAAAATCTAAATTATCGCATACAAACTACCCCACCCAATTAAAAAAACGCCTGTTAGGAGCAAAAGTCTTTATCGACGTTATACATACGTCTTTGCTCCCCATAATAACGGATACAATCCAAGTTCTGACGTCATAAATCATAACAACGCATGAGGAGAATGAAATTCCATTCTCTCCTGAAATTGGAAACGCAAACGTTTATGCTTTTCCCTTCAATTCATAAAAAATTCTAAAATATAATATGTAATAATATAATCATTAGAATGCAACGTTATTATTACATATGTTTGCTAAAAATTAGAATTGTGGCGACTCTTCCATTTTTGAATGCAACAATATTCAGATTAATTTCCAATTTCATAAATACTCAAATTTCGATGAATTTAATAAAAATTAGATAGGAAAGAATTATCCTATTAATTCTATTTAAAGATCGTTCTTGGGTCTGTCGATAACGTCAATACGGAAACATTGTGGTAATAATTCTGAACACTAATGAAACCATTTGAGCAGAAATCGTTCCAAATGGCGCTTTAATATTAAATAGCGAAATTACTAATTTAAATTTTTAAGAGACTCGACAATTTATTTCCTTGAGTCGAGGTACTCTCATACCATATTTCATGGTAAGTTGCTTTGATTTTTCACTGCAGATAACACAACCAAACAGACAGACATATTTTATTATTATAGATGCACCTATGATCCTATAAGGTTTACATTAATCTCAAAGTGCATTCTAAGATTATTTGTTTTTTACTAAGTAAAAAAACACACAAACATCTCGAATTAATTTACCTCTGTCAAGTTCTTTCTCACTGAATGGCATCCTGGACTTCTGAACAGATATATAAAACAAAGAAAAAATGAAAAAAGATACATTGAATGAGAATAAGATTTAAGTAACCATAGAAATCCGAAAAACCTTTTAGCCAATCTAACAATTGGTTTCTTTGCCATATGTTTGGCTGTTTGTGCCACAATTCCTTAAAGATTACTATTGAAGTAGTTAAATGTGTCTTCCATTTTTCGTTCCACTGCTAGGGATTACTTTAATTTTACTTTTTTCTATATAGATTCCAGAGTATAGTTTCCCCCATATATAAAGAATTATGCTGTTTGAGAATTTTTCATAAATTCGCTTCGGTTAACCAATATATGTCTATAAATAAACTATTAGCTCTGTAAAATGCACGCAGTTAAAGTATGGAACAGTTGTAATTATACACTATAAATATTGACAAAGAACTTTTTCGGATTTGTCGGACTGCAATTTAGAATGCTCTGATGAACTCTTAATCGACGGCTTGAGTCAATACACCTATGTTTCTTCTATTTGTGCCATTTCGTCTTTTTGGCTTCGCATGTATTGCCCTGTCTTACGCTGAAGAAGAAAATCCACTATACTCTCTAAACCGCTGTATATTGCATTCTTCATTAGTTTGTTCTTAATTACGTTGCTTGGGTTTTTCCTTATCCTTTACATAAAGGGTTTTTATTCAACAGTTAATAAGTATCTCTCAAAGTCACCATTCATATAGTTGATTAATGACAGATTAAATTAACAAATGTAAAACATGCGTTTACATAATTAAGTTGTTTGTGTTTTTCCTTATCCTTTACGTAAAGTGTTTTTACTCAGCAATATGTAAGTATTAGGGTGGGCCGAAAAAAAAATTTTTTTAAACGTTATATTGCGGAAAACTTGCATCTAGGGTAGATAAGTGTAATGCAAAAAAAAAAAAATTTTTACATTTTACGGTAGCGCATCGATCCTAAACTTTGAGAAAATATACGATTTTCATAATTTTCCTAATAAATGAAAAAAAAAATCGAATAACTTCTATAACAAGTATCTATAAGCATATTTTAGTAAAACAAAGATAAATAAAGGGGAAAAATGCATTTTATAACTTATTAGTAGCGTATTACACTTAAAACAAGAAAAATCAATCATGCTTAAAGCATTGATTATGAAGCACTTTCCAACTTCAATGCAATTTTATTTAAACAAGTCTAAAATGCAATACATTCCTCGGTAATATTTTGAAACTTATCACAATACTGCATTAATTTATTATATTTGAAAACTTAAACCTTCATCGAAAAAAATGAACTTCATTCAAATGACGGCATTGAAATATAAATTGCCTGATTTAAACATCTTTAAAATGTTATACATTCCTCGGTAATAGCTTTAGAATTATCATAATACTACGATAATTTATTATATTTGGAAACTTCATCGAAAACAACTGAAATTAATTCAAATGACGTCATAGAAAAAATAACACGCCTGGATCTCTCTATAAAAACAGGATTTCATTCATAACTTTCTCCGATTCATTTCATTCATCACAATACTATAATAATTTATTTTATTTAAACATTTTGTTTAAGACCATGGAGCTACAAAAAATTAAACTCTATGCTTGAAACTTCATCGAAAAAAATCGTCCTTCTCTTTATGAAATCAATTAATATTTCATTCATATCAGCCATGCAGACTCCATGGACTAAATTATTTTGTGTTAAAAAAATACAGGAATTCTAATACAATTCATTCTATATATTTTGCTGTTTACATTTTACATAGGTGAAAAATAGGCTTAGTTGTAGGAATAATCAAATTTAGATGTGCATTTAAACTCAAATATATTGTCATTGCGTTGTTTCAGTATGTAGATGCACATAATTTAAGCAAAAATAAAATAGTTTTAGGACGGACACAACACTCAATATGAATTAAAAAGAACTTAAAAAAATCACGATTTTGAAACAAGATGGATGCCATATATCATTTTGAAGTGGGTCATGTGATCGTTTCATATCATGGTCACGTAATCGCTTCATATAAGAGGTGTAATTATTATTTTAATTTTTATTTAAAAAACTATGAATATATTTCGCTGAATTTTTTTTTATATATTTTATGGAACAATTTGAATATTACCTAAAATTTTCGAAGCAATTTGTGAATTTTAAATCCGCTTAAAAAATGTTTGAAAAATTAGGTCCCATAGGGCTCAATGTATTTCGTTTTTTCGACCCGTGTTCTATCTAAAACTAATTGGGTGATATTATTCATTTATATTCCCATAGGTTCTACAGATCGTCTGAACAACATACTAAAATTTCATTTTGATTAAGTCATTTTTACGGCAGTTATCGTGCTAACGGACAGACAGACAGACAGACAGACAGACAGACAGAATGAACAAAGTCATAAACACTTTTCAACTTTGTTGTAAAGTGTTAAAAACACATTTTTTTACAAAAATTGACAAATATCCACTGAAACAAAAAGTTTTTCTGATTGTGTAAAAAGTCAGTTTTTAATTAAATATAATCCTTTACTTGTGTTTAGTTTCATTTGGTAGTTTGAAACAAGATTTGCTTGAAAAACTTGACATTGAAGATCTTGAAAGAAGTGTAGTTCTTATAAATCCATCTCTGGAATTGGGACCGACGACTTATTGTGAGGCCTAGGCTACCAGCCTAACGCATCTTTCAACTGCTTAGGTGGGACATTGGAATTTGTCAAAGTTCCACTCAGTCGCTGTTCCACTTGATTTGACCTTAGACCAAATCTCTTGATCGGTGAATTTTCGCAGCAAAGGCGGTGGTGAAAGTGTAGTAGTGTTCCAGTGAATCATTTCGACGTGGTCTGTAGCTAGGGAATTGATTTTGGGTGGTTGGATTGACTCCTGATTGACTTTGTTTTAGAACCTAAGTTTCTAGCCTTTATAATTCTTCTGAAACCTAACTCTCTTATATGATCCTTTTATCTACTATCATACTCAAAAGCAAATTTTCTGGATGGGAGAAAAATGCGTTTCTCTCAATTACTGGGTCAATGACTTTTAGCAAGTTTTCTGGCAGGAATCTTGACGATCCTATAACTTCAAATACATGTTCTGGTCCATTTGTGAAGTATTTACTTTTCTTGGCTTTAAGGACTATATTTTGATGGGAGGAAGGGTGACACCCTCGTGATTGAAAAATTAAACTCAAAGCAGTTTCGAAGAACCACAAAAGAGGAACATTTCTCAATTTTACAAGAACCAGGTTCCGTGTTCGTTGGCCATGTTTCACCCTCTTCTGGGTCTGCTCAAACATTGCCAATAATATTCTTTCCTATTTGGCTGAAGCTGGATTTTCACTTCATGGACTGGACGTAATTGGATGTGATGGCACCGTTACTAATACAGGGTGGAAAACGGGTGTTATTTGATAAATTGAAAAACAAGTTAAAAGACCACTACAGTGGGGGGGGGGGGTTCTTACACTTTAATGAATTGCCATTCCGGCAATTGTTTAAATATTTAGATGGTGAAACAACTGGGTCAAAATCATTTAGTGGTCCAATTGTCACACAGCTGTGTAAATGTGAAAAACTCCCAGTGGTAATTTAAAAGTGTTGAGTGTGAGATTCCTGAAATTGACCGGAAAATTTTAAGCAAAGATCAACAGTACATGCTGGACATAAGTTCTGCTATAAAATCAGACAGCTGTCCTGAAGATGTATCTGTTCGTGAACCTGGTCCACTTTCCCATACAAGATGGTTAACAACGGCGAACAGAGTTCTCTGATTGTATTTAAGTATTGAAAACCCAACAGATGAACACAAGATCTTAGTTTAGTTTATCCTAAAGTCATATATACCTGTATGGTTTCATATCAAGAAAAGTAAGTACTTCACAAATGGATCAGAACATGTATTTGAAGTTATAGAATCGTCAAGATTCCTGCCAGAAAACTTGCTAAAAGTCATTGACCCAGTAATTGAAAGAAACGCATTTTTCGCCCATCCAGAAAACTTGCTTTTGAGTATGATAGTAAATAAAAGGGATCATATAAGAGAGTTAGGTTTAATAATAATTATAAAGGCTAGAAACGTAGCTTCTAATAGAAAGTTAGTCAGGAGTTTCTAACCACCCCAAATCAATTTCCTAGCTACAGACCACATTGAAATTATTCACTGGAACACTACTACACTTTCACCACCACCTTTGCTGCGAAGATTCGCCGATCAAGAGATTTGGTATAAGGTCTAATCAAGTGGAACAGTGGCTGAGTGGAACTTTGTAAAATTCCAATGTCTCACCTAAGCAGTTGACTAATGCGTTAAGCTGGTAACTGAGACGTCACAAAAAGTCATCGGTTCCAATTCCAGAGATGAATTTATAAGAACTACACTTTTTCCACGATCTTCAATTGCAAGTTCTTCAAGCAAATCTTAATTCAAACTACCAAGAGAAAAACAAGACAAATAAAGGCCTATATTTCATTACAAACTGACTTTTCACACAATCAGAAAACCTTTTTGTTTCAATGGAAATTTGTCAATTTTTGTAAAAAATGTGGCTTTTTTTAGTGTAATACGCTATTAATAATTTATAAAATGAATTTTTTTTCTTTTATTTATCTTTCCCATACTTTGTTCTACTAAAATATGCCTATAGCTACTTGTTATAGAAGTAATTCGATTTTTTTCCATTTATTAGAAAATTTATGAAAATCGTATTTTTTCTCAAAATTTAGGGTCGATGCGATACCGCCAGATGTAAACAAAAAAATTATTATTTTTTGCATTTCACTTATCTACCCTAGATGCAAGTTTTTCGCAATATAGCGTTTCAAAAAAAATTTTTTTTTTCGGCCCGACCTAATAAGTATCTCACAAAAGGCACCATTCGAACGGTATTAATTGAATTAAAATATGTAAAATAAGTGTTTATATAATTACGATGCGTATGCTCTTTTTTATTAATGAAATAAATATCTCTCAAAGGGTTGCATTCATACGGTATTAATAGAATTAAAATATGTAAAATTGGTGCGTAGGCGCTTCCTTCACCCCGGGGAATTAGTAACGAAATATGTAAAATATGTGTTTTTATGATTACGATGTTTATGTTTTCATTTATTAGTAATATAAATGTATTAAAAGAACTCCATTAATACGGTATTAATAGAAGTAAAATATGTGTTTATATAATTACCATGTTTCTGTTTTTTATTTATTAATGAAATAAATATCTCTCAAAAGGCTTTATTCATACGGTAATTATAGAAACAAAATATGCAAAATATATGTTTATATAATTACGATGTCTATGTTTTTATTTATTAATGAAATAAATGTCTCTCAAAGTGCTCCATTCATGCGGTACTAATAGAATTAAAATATATAAAATAAGTGTATATATAATTGCGATGTTTATGCTTTTATTTATTAATGAACTAGCAGCATACCCGTTCTTCGTACGGAGTATATAATATAAATAAACTTAAAATTAACAATCATGTGCAAATTCCTATAGTATACTAAATGGCATTTTTAATCAAAATATTCTGTTAAAATATTTAACATAATGCTCCTAAAAAGAAGTTAAGGAATGGTTGTTCTCGTTATTCAAAATTATCTTCACGGGTAGATCTGAAGAATAAAATATCCTGGCCTTTTTGTAAGCAAATTTATAAAAAATATGGAATTGAATCAATATATGCAAAATAATAGCGTATTGTATGGGACCCGTACTACTTATATACGCGAATATTAGAAGATATAACCTGTATTAGTAGATTACATATATAAATTGAAAATATCAATAAATCCGTAATCTTTAAATCAGTAGGCAATAATTAATTCCAATATGTGCCCAAATGAAAGTGCTAAAATTATATGGGAAGATAAACCCGTACTACTTATAATGTCATAGATTAGAAGATATGTCCTAGTGTTAGTAAAAGATTACCCGTATTATATTATGTAGTCTGAAAATTTTTTACCAATATATAACAGATTACTTAATAAATTAAAAATATCAATAATCCCTGCCATCTTTATACCGGAAGGCTTGATTCCAATATATGCCAATATACATGTACTACTTATATTCTCTTAGATTAGAAGATATACCCGTGCATTTGTAGAAGATTACTCGTACAACGTACAATATATGAGTTTCAACAATTTTTGCCGCAATAAAACAATGTCATAAGAAATTGAACATATCAATAATCTCTGAATCAATAATCCCCGAAAACATCAATAATAATAATGTTTAAACATGAAGATCGTAATTGATATTATCCAGTCAAAAATACGATGGCAATGAAATTTATTTTATATACATATCTTCATCATTAAAATCGGAAAAGATTTAATAAAAATCTTCTTCCTCATAAACACATTAAATTTAAATCCGTTGTTAAGCGACATGTTATGATTTGCTTCAAATAAATTGGTGGTCAAAATATCGTCTGAATATCTCTAATAAAAGTTTGGCGACATTTTAAAAAATCGGCAAATTTATCGCCAAGTGGGACTGTAGAACTGACAGTCCCACTTGGCGATAAATTGACGGACCATCATCAAAATATTATCCCCTAAAAAAACACAATTTCGTTTATTTAGGGTAATTTATCAATTTCAAAATATTTTTATGGATTTATAAATATTTTTATCAATTTGGTGACATTTTAAAAAATCGCCAAATTTATCGCCAAGTGGGACTGTAGAACTGACAGTCCCACTTGGCGATAAATTGACGAACCATCATCAAAATATTATCCCCTAAAAAAACACAATTTCGTTTATTTAGGGCAATTTATCAATTTCAAAATATGTTTACGGATTTATAAATAATTTTATCAATTTGGTGACATTTTAAAAATTCGCTAAATGTGTTACTAAGTAGGGCGGTTGGACTGACAGACAAATGCTAACGAAACACTATTTCAGTACTTTCTTTTAACAAAACAAAATAAATTTCATTGATTTACGTCATTTTTATCAATTTGGGGACATTTCAATCATTTTGGTAACTTTTATGAAATTTGCCAAGTTAGCGATATCCAGCCAAATTCGTAGCTCTAAATTCGCAGATCTGAATTAAATATCGTGATCCAGTTTGTATATACTAAATGAAAACACTAAAATATTGTTAGAAGATATACCCATTCTACTCTTTTTCTGTTTAAACAATTGGATAAATGAATTTATTGGGTAAACAAAATATGAGTTTAATAGCTAAACACAATATATAAGCTTAAAACCTCTTTGCTAAAATAAATGAAAGTGGTGTATGCAGTTCGCAATTAATATAATTAAAAAAAATCAAACCGTTCATTTATAAGATATATTTTAATACCCATTTATTTAATATTCAAATCGAAAAAAAAATAATAATCATTAGCAAACATATTTAATTCCATTCCGTTGCCGAGCAACATGATATAAGATATAATCTTCCTCATAAAATGCGAAATTAAATAACCATTTTAATATCTTTATACTTCTAATCGTTGAGTAAAAGCTTGTGAAATACAAAACATGGAGGTAGATTTTTCCATTTAAATTCATGTTTCAAACAATTCATGCTTTCAGATAGTGACTATTTAATGCAAAAAACCTGCATCAAACTCAAAAATAAAGTTTTAATTCCCTTTGACGTTTTAAACAAACGATTTTCATCCTTTGCGTTTGGATAAACCACGGAGTTGGAGAGTAGAACTCCTATAAAAAAAAGTTCCGTTTTTCATTAATATCTCGACAACCCCTGGCCTTAGAAACTCCAAACTTGGGCAAAATTTATGGGGGGCTATTTCAAGGCCACCCACAAAATTTCATTAAATTCGGTTCAGCCGTTCTCCCGTGATGATGAGATAAACGAAAGTTTCGTTTTTTACTAATATCTCGAGAACCACTGGACGTAGAAATTTCAAACATTGACTAAATTTTAAGTGGGGCTATTTCTAGGCTACCCACAAAATTTCATCAAATTCGGTTCAGCCGTTCTCCCGTGATGATGGGGGACAAACAGACAGACAGACAGACAGACAGACAGACAGATTTTCAATTTTATTTATATAGATTAAATATCTCTCAAACGGCTCCATTCATATGGTATTTAAAAAATTTACAAATGCAAAATATGTGAAATTAATTCTAAAACTGAATAAAGAAAATGTGCTTAGTTAACTATGAACAATGTTAATATACAGACACAATATAAACAAGGAGCAAAAATTCTGAGTGATAAGATATAATCTCATAATGTTATCGATTTTTGTGACTTCGAAATCTAGATTTTGAATTTTACACATCTGAAATACAAAGCTTTTTATCTACTCGTGGGGGGGGGTGGCTGTCATTATTTCGTTGATCCAATAACCACTGCTTACATAATTTCGCAATTATTTAATGTATGCCCTTACCAGCCATTATAAAGCTTTTTTGTTTTTGTTATTATTATCCTATTTTATGTTCGAATAAAATGCGTTATCATTATACATGCGCATTGTGTATGCCTTGAATATTGTAGTTTTCATATAATTTTTGGACATAATGTATCACGAACCTTATTATTCGAAAAATATTTACTCTACAAATCCATTTATTTTCTCCGTGTCTACGATCCCATAAGATTTCAATTAATCTAGAAGTGTATTCTCAGGGTTTTCTTTTTTACTGAAAAAGGAAAAAGATTGGGAACAACTTCTCGGATTAATTTACCGCTGTCAAGTTCTTTCTCGCTGAATGGCAACCTGATCTTTGGATAAAAAGATAAACAGAAAAGAAGATACATTGAAAGAATACGGGATTTAAGAAACTATAACAATCTGGAAAACCTTTAACTAAATATAACGATTGGTATTTCCTCATTATATATATATGTGTGTGTGTATGTATGTATATATATATATACATATATATATACATGTGTGTATATATGTATATATATATATATATATATGTGTGTGTGTGTGTATGTGTATGTGCGTATATATATATATATATATATATATATATATATATATATGTATATATACACTGACTTCCAAAAGTTAAGCACGCAATTCAAATTTTCATTTTTCGAAAGCGTATTCGAATTCGTATTTGAGTTTGAGTGGCTGAAAATCGCTGCGGATGTAGATGGCAATATGGAAATATCCTATGTTACAGCCAATCACGATTGACTGTCTGGATATATGCTAATTAGGCAGTCGTTGAAGACGCCAGCATTCTGAAGGGTGTGGGGAGGTGAATTTAAATGCTGATACGAAGTGTTTATAACTTTTGTAGGATTTTTTTCGGATGATATTCTTGCTTCTATGGTATCTTAAGAAGGAAGGCAGATAGTGACGCTGGCGTGCTGTCGGACGGATTGAAGCAGGACAGTCAATCAAAGATTTCGCTATTTTCTTTGGCTTTAATCATTCGGTAATATCTCGATTATGGAAATAATTCCAAACAAGTCAAACAGTTGCCTGAAGGCCTGTTCCCGGTCATCCAAGGGTTACCACCCCAACTGATGATCGTTATATTTCTATAGCAGCCAAGCGGAATCGACGAGCGACCTCCACAACTGTTATGTACATGGTTACATCGGCACTTAGTAACACAATATCTGCCAGTACTGTGCGCCAAAGGTTCCACGTGAAGGTACTGTATACCCGAGTACCACGTTTTTGTATTCCACTAACCGTCTAAGCCAGAGGAGCAAGATTAAATTGGTGTCGTCAACATGTCAATTGGACTGTCTCAGATTGGTGCAACGCCCTGTTCACGAACGAGTTCAGATTTGCCCTGGAATCAGATGATAAGCGTATATAAGGGTCTGGAGAGAACAAGGCACACGCAATCAATCCAAGAACATCATCGAACGTCACGCATTCAGAGGTGGTAACGCCATGGTGTAGGCTGGAATTTCAATGGAATATCGCACAGAGCTGCATATCTTTAAAGGCGGTTCTGTGACGGCTGCTCGGTATCGGAATGAAGTCCTAGACCCCATTGCGAGACCCTACGCTGCAGCAGTTGGCCCCAATGTCCTCCTTGTGGACGATAATGCCCGTCTCCATCGAGCTAACATCGTTGACCAATACCTGGAATGTGAGGCCATTGTATGGAGTGGCCGGCTCGTATGGAGTTATCGTATAGAGTGGCCGGCGCATTCCCCCGACCATAATCTTATTGAAAACCCTTGGGATGCCCTCAGGCGTGCTGTTTCTGCAAGTTTAACGCCTTCAACCAGTCTCAGAGATTTGAAAACTGCCCAATTAGAGGAATGGCCATGGCTGGCATCTGCGATGGTTGACACCCTCATTGAAAGCATGGAAAATCGTTGTAAAGTCTGTGTGAAGGTCCGGGGTGGTTACATACCATATTAATGTAAGTTTTGTTTGATTTGTTTGCCTTTAAACATCATTTTGTTAATGACCCAAATATGACGTCATCATATAACTTACGAAAAGTAAATATTTTTTCCATCTTTGTACATAATTCTTGGTTTCTTTAATGCATAAACACATTTGCTACTTTCATGCAATACATACAATTTTGAGTTAATCAAAGCTTTACTTTTCCATTTTTGTCGAATTTATCGTTCATGCTTAACTTTCGGAAGCCAGTATATATATATATATATATGTGTGTGTGTATGTGTGTGTGTGTGTGTGTGTGTGTGTGTGTGTGTGTGTGTTCGTTTTTAAACATCTAATCATATATTCGCAACTTTCCACTACTCATAGAAACGTGAAGAAAAGATACGAGTAAACTCAATACCTCCTGATTTATGCCACAGTTTTCCTAAATCGACGTGCTCAAGTACTCAATCGAAAGGCATCTCTGGCAGAGCTTTTAAATCCTTGCACTTTAATCTCCGGTATCACATCCGTGTTTAGTCGCTACGAGAGTAATGTTTGTACATTTAATTTTCTAAGTACATATAAATAGACGAACCTTGTAAAGAACCTTACTCCCCCAATTGGGAATCGAACCACGGGTCTTTGTACTGACCAACCAACGCTCTACCGTTGAGCTGCCGAGACGAAATTGCGAGCTGTTACCGATGAAGTGGTCCCTGAAACTTGATTTATTGTTATTGTTTTCATTTTTGCAGATTCTGGCTAATTTCTCTCATCATGGCTAGCAGGCTGATTTAGCATTTTTTGCATTCCGAATTTGTTTTACGGCTCTTCAAAATATATGGGTTATATACTCATTATTCAGGTACAAGCAATAGCAATATATAAAATAAGATTTTTGTTATATGATATTATCTTATGCACAACATTTTTAAAAATGTTGAAACTTGCTACATCATTATTTTTTACGTGAAACTTCAAATGCATATATTTAATTATTTGCATATTTGTTAACAGAAAAGGGGGTTAATGTTCAGATAAACAAAAGATTATGATATTTAAATAATAAGTATGTTTAAAAAATGAAGAAATATATTAAAATTACAGCATAATTATAATACGACTTTTAATTCCCTCTCTGTTAAATATTGAATATTTTATGTTAAGAAATGCAAGTTAAAAAGTTTTTTTTGCTATCTTTCTGAAATTTAAATTTACTAATGATTATTTTAAGTATCACTTTTTGATTTAATAATTTCACGTGCTAATTATTCAAATTTAAACTTGCACAATTTTTAATGAGCCATATTTAAATTCATATTGTATTATCTTTATTAAATATACCATACTTAACATATTTAACTTTAATGAGTATTTACTCCAATATTTTTTGGAAAATAACTTATATCATAATATAAGAATAATGTATTAGGAATAAAGCTCTAAGAATACTGTTATAGGAATAGAGATTATCGAAAATCTTTATTTTTTACCATATACCCTTGTACTAGTACTTTATGCCCACTCAATCTAAAACTTGATATGTGTCTTATTATTTTATCATCAGCACTTTTATACATTTCGTTTCAATGCTATATTTATTGCCAAATATCTCTGATGAAGAACATGATAAAAAAATTCGAAATTTTTAATAGTGCATTTCTTTGTACTGGTAACCTAGAGTAAAAATTGAAAATTTGAAATGTCGTTAGTAACAAATCTACAATTAGCATAATAGTGCAAGAAAACGTTGATTCCACGCAAGTTAGAGCGCAGCATAAGCATGCTGCATTCTTTCCGGTTTGATGCTAAAATTCATATTTTCTGAAATTATTCTAATTGACAATGAGTTAGTTCACTATTTACAATTATCAGCTAGTTAGATACGCAGGCATACTTAATGAGCTAGTAAAAATGGAAAAATCACTGTTGAGAGTGATCCATAAGTTCTGCTGCAGAGATCAAGTACTTGCCTTGCTTGTAGTTTTTGGTAAAAGTACAGAAAAGTATTCTGTAGTCTTAAGTAGTTTCAAAATATTTATATAAATTTCACCATCTTCAATATCTGCACTTTGTACACAAACTGTATCGCTTATATTTTATGCAAAATGAGTTTTGCTGGCGATTAGAGCAGACGTAATTTATCAAGCTCCAGTCGCAGAATTTCCTCCGTAAACTATATTTCGTGATTTTTATTATTATTATCATTATTATTATTAGTAGTAGTAGAAACAATAATAGTTGTACTCAAACGCAATCTAAGACATTTTTCAAAACTAAAATGAGTTTCATTCTGCATCCATAAATAATCTGTAGTGTTTTAATGATTGTAAATAGGGTTGATAGTTTTCCTGGCTAGCTGTTACCTCCATCCAATAAAATTAATTTTTTTCGTGAGATAATATATTGCGAGTGGATCACTAAGTACTACAGAAAAATGCGGATATTATATTTAAAATATCTAAATGATCAATAATCTGCAAAAGTTACATAAATTTATCTTCATATCGTCAATAATAAGCAAAAGCACTGCAATTATATTCTGGTGGATAATGTTAACGGATAGATACGTGGCCTAGTTTCACAAATGATAACTCTGGTTTTCAATTTTAGTTACAAACATAAGTTTTATGTGGCATCAACTGAGACACCGTACATATCCAAGATTAAAAAAAGTTTTCCGCTTCAAACATTGGAACTTAAATTGCAAATTAACTGATGCACCTTTTAAAACTCGAATTTAGCTGCAAGAACAGAAAATATTCTTATGTCGATAAATTGTGATCATGTTAGTTGTGACCCATTGCTTAATGTTATCTGACAAATAATTGATATACACAATATTTTAGAACAAAATGTGTTGAGTAGATCTTCCCTTTGTGGACAAATTTCGCATTTATTTAACATGCGGTCAAATCTCCTCTAACAAACTAGTACCTCAAAAAGTCATCTTACTATACATTCAGTTTAGTTTATTCAAATAAAAGTTTGCCAGTTATCTGATTAGAGTAGACGTAAACTAAAGGGTTTAAGAAATCCCTGTTATATAGCATTACTTTGCTCCTAACAGCAGATTGACTCCCAAATTTTACAGTGTATGCATTTCGTCTTGATTTGATTGGCAGTTTGGTGCAGATGGCATAGCTGCTTCTACTTAAAAATCTTGCAATCCTCATTTTTACTGGCCTGTTGTTTGACAACTTTAATTGCATTTGCAATCACTTTGACGATGCTAATCATTATATATTTTCTTGTTCCCATACTAAAGAATTTCATTTATCGAAATAACAAATTTATCGACAGAATAAAGCAGTATTCTTATTTCAAAAATCTGATGTGAGCAGCACATGACTTTCCTTATACAATGCAATGAATTTACTACTTTTACAGTTAAAAAAAATGTTATTCTTATAGTAGACTAGCCGCCTTTGGCGACCAGCCTGTTCGCTACCCTTGAAAATTCTGACCGTGGCAAACTCGTTGGCGCGACCTACCAGAAAGGTGTAAGGTAACTGCTTGGAAGGCCAGGAAGTGCCACACAATTTAGACCGGAACCCAATGGGGGAGGCATCCAAAGAGACCGTACCCTCCTTCCCCTACCACAAACCTCTCGGAAGGACTTGCAGTCCCACACGTTTAACGTGATCGTACTCCGCGTGAACACGGCTGCAGTTTTGGCAATGGCGGGAATCGAACCCGGGCCTACCGAGTGAAATTCCCGCGCGCTAACCACTGGGCTACCGTGCCATCCGCGACAATCTCCATAACTTTATTTTTATTCGACAATTTTGGGAATCGAACCCGGGCCTACCAAGTGCAAATCCCGCGCACTAACCACTGGGGTACTTCACCCTCCGCGATATTCTTCATAACTTTCTTTTTATTCACCCAATTTAGACCGTACCCTCCTACCCCTACCACCAACCTCTCGGAAGGACTCACGAACCCACATGTTTAACGTGATCGTACTCTGCGTGAACGTGGCGTAAGTTTTGGCAGTGGCGGGAATCGAACCCGGGCCTACTGAGTGCAATTCCCGCGCGCTAACCACTGGGCTGCCGCGCCCTCCGCGACAATCTCCATAACTTTCTACATATTCACCCAATTTAGACGGGAACCAAGTGGGAGAAGCATCCACAGGGACCGTACCCTTCTTCCCCTACCACCAACCTCTCGGAAGGACTTACAGACCCACATGTTTAACGTGATCGTACTCCGCGTAAACACGGCGGCAATTTTGGGAATCGAACCCGGGCCTACCGAGTGCAATTTCCGCGCGCTAACCATTGGGCTACTTTGCCCTACGCGACAATCTCTATAACTTTCTTTTTATTCATCCAATTTAGACCGTACCCTCCTTCCCCTACCACCAACTTCTCGGAAGGACTCACGGACCCACATGTTTAACGTGCTCGTACTCCGCGTAAACACGGCGGCAATTTTGGGAATCGAACCCGGGCCTGGTAACTGGTTGGACGGCCAGGATGTGCCACCCAATTTAGACCGGAACCCAGTGGGGGAGGCATCCACAGGGAACGTACCCTCCTTCCCCTACCACCAACCTCTCGGAAAAACATACGGACCCATATGTTTAACGTGATCGTACTCCATGTCAGTGGCGGAAATCGAACCCGGGCCTACCGCGTGCAATTCCCGCGCGCTAACCACTGGGCTACTTCGCCCTCCGCGACAATCTCCATAACTTTCTTTTTATTCACCCAATTTAGACCGTACCCTCCTACCCCTACCACCAACCTCTCGGAAGGACTCACGAACCCACATGTTCAACGTGATCGTACTCTGCGTGAACGTGGCGTAAGTTTTGGCAGTGGCGGGAATCGAACCCGGGCCTACTGAGTGCAATTCCCGCGCGCTAACCACTGGGCTGCCGCGCCCACCGCGACAATCTCCATAACTTTCTACATATTCACCCAATTTAGACGGGAACCCAGTGGGGGAGGCATCCACAGGGGCCGTATCCTCCTTCCCCTACCACCAACCTCTCGGAAGGACTTACGGACCCACATATTTAACGTGATCGTATTCCACGTAAACACGGCGGCAGTTTTGGCAGTGGCGGGAATCGAACCCGGGCCTACCGCTAACTTCCCGCGCGCTAATTTGCAATTTAAAATGACCATATGCTTAATTCCATCATCCTCATTCCATTGTTTCATTGTTCTATCATTTAAAATATCCATAAAATTAAAATATCCATTTAAAATATCCAAAAGTTAAAATATACATATAAAAAATCCAGATCGTCCCATCATTTAAAATATAAATATAATAATTTATATAGAGCAAAGGCGCTCTATTCAGAACCGTGACGTCACCTCCACCTTGACGTTCCCACCCACCACCTTCCCTGCTTCAGCGGGGGAGAAACGAACGGAACGCCGAGAAATTTAAAATCATGGCGTCTTTAAAATTGCCATCCTGAAGACAATTTTCATTATTTCTGGACCACATTAGACTTGTAAGAATGCCAGATATTTCAGCTTTCTAAAAATGTAAATTATTAGTCGAAATTATGAGTACCTTTCACGATGCGAGAATTTAAAAACAAAAAATTGATTTTTTGAGCCAAAAGTGAGTTTTGTTTTAAAATCTTTAAAAAATATTAGAAATCGAAATTCAGATTTGAAATTGATATATTTTTACTCGAAATTCTCTGCTCTTTCCGATGGTGTCATTTATTTTTTTCTACGATGTCTGGATCGTGGAGAAAAAAGGGCAAAAAGGGCAAAAAACGGTCGAAATCGCATAAAACATTAAATAAATAAAAAAATAATTAAAATTTTAAAAATCGGTTTTCATGTGTCCCCTTCCCTCCCCCCCGGGTCTCCGATTGCCAAATTTCGTAGCTCTCCGACGCGCGGTCGCGAAACGTATAGTGTATAAGACAGACAGACAGACACACACACACACAGACATTGCCTTTTATTATTTACTAGCCGCCTTTGGCGACCAGACTGTTCGCTACCCTTGAAAATTCTGACCGTGGCAAACTCGTTGGCGCGACCTACCAGAAAGGTGTAAGGTAACTGCTTGGAAGGCCAGGAAGTGCCACACAATTTAGACCGGAACCCAATGGGGGAGGCATCCAAAGAGACCGTACCCTCCTTCCCCTACCACAAACCTCTCGGAAGGACTTGCAGTCCCACACGTTTAACGTGATCGTACTCCGCGTGAACACGGCTGCAGTTTTGGCAATGGCGGGAATCGAACCCGGGCCTACTGAGTGAAATTCCCGCGCGCTAACCACTGGGCTACCGTGCCATCCGCGACAATCTCCATAACTTTATTTTTATTCGGCAATTTTGGGAATCGAACCCGGGCCTACCAAGTGCAAATCCCGCGCACTAACCACTGGGGTACTTCACCCTCCGCGATATTCTTCATAACTTTCTTTTTATTCACCCAATTTAGACCGGAACCAAGTGGGAGAAGCATCCACAGGGACCGTACCCTTCTTCCCCTACCACCAACCTCTCGGAAGGACTTACAGACCCACATGTTTAACGTGATCGTACTCCGCGTAAACACGGCGGCAATTTTGGGAATCGAACCCGGGCCTACCGAGTGCAATTTCCGCGCGCTAACCATTGGGCTACTTTGCCCTACGCGACAATCTCCATAACTTTCTTTTTATTCATCCAATTTAGACCGTACCCTCCTTCCCCTACCACCAACTTCTCGGAAGGACTCACGGACCCACATGTTTAACGTGATCGTACTCCGCGTAAACACGGCGGCAATTTTGGGAATCGAACCCGGGCCTACTGAGTGCAATTCCCGCGCGCTAACCACTGGGCTTCTTCGCCCCCAGCGACTATCTCCATAACATTCTTTTTATTTACCCAATTTAGAACGGAACCCAGTGGGAGAGGCATCCACAGGGACCGTACCCTCCTTCCCCTACCACCAACCGCTCGGAAGGACTTCCGGACCCACATGTTTATCGTGATCGTACTCCGCGTGAACAGGGCGGCAGTTTTGGAAGAGGCGGGAATCGAACCCGGGCCTACCGAGTGCAATTCCTGAGCGCTAACCAATGGGCTGCCTCGCCCTCCGCAACTTTCTTTATATTCACCCAATTTAGACGGGAACCCTGTGAGGGAGGTATCCACAGGGACCGTACCCTCCTTCCCCTACCACCAACCTCTCGGAAGGACTTCCGGACCCACATGTTTATCGTGATCGTACTCCGCGTGAACACGGCGGCAGTTTTGGAAGTGGCAGGAATCGAACCCGGGCCTACCGAGTGCAATTCCTGAGCGCTAACCACTGGGCTGCCTCGCCCTCCGCAACTTTCTTTATATTCACCCAATTTAGACGGGAACCCTGTGAAGGAGGCATCCACAGGGACCGTACCCTCCTTCCCCTACCACCAACCTCTCGGAAGGACTTACGGGCCCACATGTTTAACGTGATCGTATTCCGCGTGAACACTTCGGCAGTTTTGGCAGTGGCGGGAATTGTACCCGGGCCTACCGCTAACTTCCCGCGCGCTAATTTACAATTTAAAATGACCATATGCTCTCTAAGCTCTTAATTCCATCATCCTCATTCCATTGTTCCATCATTTAAAATATCCATAAAATTTAAATATCCATCGTTCCATCATTTAAAATATCCATAAAATTAAAATATCCATCGTTCCATCATTTAAAATATCCATAAAATTAAAATATCCATTTAAAAAATCCATATCGTTCCATCATTTAAAATATAAATATAATAATTTCTACAGTGCATATGTTAAGCTCTTATTTCATTTAAAATCGGAAGCGCGGGAAACGGAAAGTAAAAACTAATTCGGTTTCTTATTGTCCCACCCATCGCTATACATATACAGAACCGTGATGTCACCTCCACCTTGACGTCCCCACCCACCACCTTCCCTGCTTCAGCGGGGGAGATTACGAAGCGTCACGCCGAGCGGAACGGCGAGAAATTTAAAATCATGACGTCTTTAAAATTGCGATCCTGAAGGCAATTTTCATTATTTCTGGACCAGATTAGACTTGTAAGAATGCCAGATGTTTGACCTTTCTGAAAATGTAAATTATTAGTCGAAATTATGAGTACTTTTCACGATGCGAGAATTTAAAAACCAAAAATCGTTTTCTTGAGCAAAAAGTGACTTTTGTTTTAAAATCTTTAAAAAATATTAGAAATCGAAATTCAGATTTGAAATTCATATATATTTTTACTCAAAATTCTCTGCTCTTTCCGATAGTGTAATTTGTTTTTTTCTACGATGTCTGGATCGTGGAGAAAAAAGGGCAAAAACGGCAAAAAACGGTCGAAATTGCATAAAACATTAAATAAATAAAAAAATAATTAAAATTTTAAAAATCGGTTTTCACGTGTCCCCTTCCCTCCCCCCCGGGTCTCCGATTGCCAAATTTCGTAGCTCTCCGACGCGCGGTCGCGAAACGTATAGTGTATAAGACAGACAGACAGACAGACACACACACACACACACAGACATTGCCTTTTAATATTTACTAGCCGCCTTTGGCGACCAGCCTCTTCGCTACCCTTGAAAATTCTGACCGTGGCAAACTCGTTGGCGCCACCTACCAGAAAGGTGTAAGGTAACTGCTTGGAAGGCCAGGAAGTGCCACACAATTTAGACCGGAACCCAATGGGGGAGGCATCCAAAGAGACCGTACCCTCCTTCCCCTACCACAAACCTCTCGGAAGGACTTGCAGTCCCACACGTTTAACGTGATCGTACTCCGCGTGAACACGGCTGCAGTTTTGGCAATGGCGGGAATCGAACCCGGGCCTACCGAGTGAAATTCCCGCGCGCTAACCACTGGGCTACCGTGCCATCCGCGACAATCCCCATAACTTTATTTTTATTCGGCAATTTTGGGAATCGAACCCGGGCCTACCAAGTGCAAATCCCGCGCACTAACCACTGGGGTACTTCACCCTCCGCGATATTCTTCATAACTTATTTTTTATTCACCCAATTTAGACCGGAACCAAGTGGGAGAAGCATCCACAGGGACCGTACCCTTCTTCCCCTACCACCAACCTCTCGGAAGGACTTACAGACCCACATGTTTAACGTGATCGTACTCCGCGTAAAAACGGCGGCAATTTTGGGAATCGAACCCGGGCCTACCGAGTGCAATTTCCGCGCGCTAACCATTGGGCTACTTTGCCCTACGCGACAATCTCCATAACTTTCTTTTTATTCATCCAATTTAGACCGTACCCTCCTTCCCCTACCACCAACTTCTCGGAAGGACTCACGGACCCACATGTTTAACGTGCTCGTACTCCGCGTAAACACGGCGGCAATTTTGGGAATCGAACCCGGGCCTGGTAACTGGTTGGACGGCCAGGATGTGCCACCCAATTTAGACCGGAACTCAGTGGGGGAGGCATCCACAGGGAACGTACCCTCCTTCCCCTACCACCAACCTCTCGGAAAAACATACGGACCCATATGTTTAACGTGATCGTACTCCATGTCAGTGGCGGAAATCGAACCCGGGCCTACCGCGTGCAATTCCCGCGCGCTAACCACTGGGCTACTTCGCCCTCCGCGACAATCTCCATAACTTTCTTTTTATTCACCCAATTTAGACCGTACCCTCCTTCCCCTACCACCAACCTCTCGGAAGGACTCACGAACCCACATGTTTAACGTGATCGTACTCTGCGTGAACGTGGCGTAAGTTTTGGCAGTGGCGGGAATCGAACCCGGGCCTACTGAGTGCAATTCCCGCGCGCTAACCACTGGGCTGCCGCGCCCTCCGCGACAATCTCCATAACTTTCTACATATTCACCCAATTTAGACGGGAACCCAGTGGGGGAGGCATCCACAGGGGCCGTATCCTCTTTCCCCTAGCACCAACCTCTCGGAAGGACTTACGGACCCACATATTTAACGTGATCGTATTCCACGTAAACACGGCGGCAGTTTTGGCAGTGGCGGGAATCGAACCCGGGCCTACCGCTAACTTCCCGCGCGCTAATTTGCAATTTAAAATGACCATATGCTTAATTCCATCATCCTCATTCCATTGTTTCATTGTTCCATCATTTAAAATATCCATAAAATTAAAATATCCAAAAGTTAAAATATACATTTAAAAAATCCAGATCGTCCCATCATTTAAAATATAAATATAATAATTTATATAGAGCAAAGGCGCTCTATTCAGAACCGTGACGTCACCTCCACCTTGACGTCCCCACCCACCACCTTCCCTGCTTCAGCGGGGGAGAAACGAAGCGGTACGCCGAGCGGAACGCCGAGAAATAAAAATCATGACGTCTTTAAAATTGCCATCCTGAAGGCAATTTTCATTATTTCTGGACCAGATTAGACTTGTAAGAATGCCAGATGTTTGACCTTTCTGAAAATGTAAATTATTAGTCGAAATTATGAGTACTTTTCACGATGCGAGAATTTAAAAACCAAAAATCGTTTTCTTGAGCAAAAAGTGACTTTTGTTTTAAAATCTTTAAAAAATATTAGAAATCGAAATTCAGATTTGAAATTGATATATTTTTACTCGAAATTCTCTGCTCTTTCCGATGGTGTAATTTGTTTTTTTCTACGATGTCTAGATCGTGGAGAAAAAAGGGCAAAAAGGGCAAAAAACGGTCGAAATCGCATAAAACATTAAATAAATAAAAAAATAATTAAAATTTTAAAAATCGGTTTTCACGTGTCCCCTTCCCTCCCCCCCCCGGGTCTCCGATTGCCAAATTTCGTAGCTCTCCGACGCGCGGTCGCGAAACGTATAGTGTATAAGACAGACACACAGACACACAGACATTGCCTTTTATTATATAGACTAGCCGCCTTTGGCGACCAGCCTGTTCGCTACCCTTGAAAATTCTGACCGTGGCAAATTGTAACCGTGGCACACTCGCTGGCGCGACCTTACCAGAAGGTGTAAGGTAACTGTTTGGACGGCCAGGAAGTGCCACCCAATTTAGACCGGAACTCAGTGGGGGAGACATCCACAGGGACCGTACCCTCCTTCCCCTACCACCAACCTTTCGGAAGGACTTACGATCCCGCATGCTTAACGTGATCGTACTCCGCGTGAACGCGGCTGCAGTTTTGGCAGTGGCGGGAATCCAACCCGGGCCTACCCAGTGAAATTCCCGCGCGCTAACCACTGGTGTACTTCGCCCTCCGCGACATTTTCCATAACTTTCTTTTTATTCACCGAATTTAGACCGGAACCCAGTGGGAGAGGCACCCACGGGGACCGTACCCTCCTTCCCCAACCACCAACCTCTCGAAAGGACTTACAGACACACATGTTTATTCCGCGTGATCGTACTCCGCGTGAACACGGCGGCAATTTTGGAAATCGAACCCGGGCCTACCGCGTGCAATTCCCGCGCGCTAACCACTGGGCTACTTCGCCCTCCGCGACAATCTCCATAACTTTCTTTTTATTCACCCAATTTAGGCCGTACCCTCCTTCCCCTACCACCAACCTCTCGGAAGGACTTACGGGCCCGCATGTTTAACGTGATCGTATTCCGCGTGAACACTTCGGCAGTTTTGGCAGTGGCGGGAATCGTACCCGGGCCTACCGCTAACTTCCCGCGGGCTAATTTACAATTTAAAATGACCATATGCTCTCTAAGCTCTTAATTCCATCATCCTCATTCCATTGTTCCATCATTTAAAATATCCATAAAATTTAAATATCCATCGTTCCATCATTTAAAATATCCATAAAATTAAAATATCCATCGTTCCATCATTTAAAATATCCATAAAATTAAAATATCCATTTAAAAAATCCATATCGTTCCATCATTTAAAATATAAATATAATAATTTCTACAGTGCATATGTTAAGCTCTTATTTCATTTAAAATCGGAAGCGCGGGAAACGGAAAGTAAAAACTAATTCGGTTTCTTATTGTCCCACCCATCGCTATGCATATACAGAACCGTGACGTCACCTCCACCTTGACGTCCCCACCCACCACCTTCCTTCCTTCAGCGGTGGAGAAATGAAGCGGCACGCCGAGCGGAACGCCGAGAAATCGAAATTCGGAAACTTTTAAAATCCCGATCCTGTGGGCAATACGGAATATTTCCTGACCAGATTGGACTTGTAAGAATGCCAGATGTTTGACCTTTGTGAAAATGTAAATTATTAGTCGAAATTATGAGTACTTTTCACGATGCGAGAATTTAAAAACCAAAAATCGTTTTCTTGAGCAAAAAGTGACTTTTGTTTTAAAATCTTTAAAAAATATTAGAAATCGAAATTCAGATTTGAAATTGATATATTTTTACTCGCAATTGTCTGCTCTTTCCGATGGTGTGAGTTGTTTTTTTCTACGACGTCTGGATCGTGGAGAAAAAAGGGCAAAAAGGGCAAAAAAAGGTCGAAATCGCATAAAACATTAAATAAATAAAAAAATAATTAGAATTTTGAAAATCGGTTTTCACGTGTCCCCTTCCCTCCCCCCCCCCGGGTCTCCGATTGCCAAATTTCGTAGCTCTCCGACGCGCGGTCGCGAAACGTATAGTGTATAAGACAGACACACAGACACACACACACACACACACAGACATTGCCTTTTATTATTTAAGAAGAAGATACTTATATTCTTTACAAGATATTGAATTTTCTTCAATTAGACGTCATTTTCATTGCTTTAGAGTCATTTTTATCTATTTGGTAAGATTTTCGATAATTTGGCAACACTTCAAAAAGTCGCCAAGTTGGCGACATTCCGCTAAATTCGTCGCTAAAATCTCGGCAAGCGTTATGTACGGAGAAATAAGTTATTTTTACAACGGATAAATGACTATTGGCGTTCAAATACAAAATTTTACTCAAAGTATATTTTCTCGTGAATGGGACGAGTTAGATCCACGAGAATGATGTCACCAAATTTCCCGCATGATATTTCATTTGAAAAATGAACATGTTTCTTAACAGTAAATATTTTTTTTTAATTTATGGGATTTTTTGATAAATTTATTTGAAAAATGTGCAATATCTCGAAAGCGGTTCATGCTAGCATTCTAAAGTTTATGCCAATCGTTTTATAACGAAAACTTTGAAACGTAATTATTTACGTAACTTCATCAAAGGTTTTAATTCTTTGATGATTTTTTCAAAATTTCACTCGAAAATTTAGGGGTTTCTGAATATTAGTTTGGGTTTAAAAACAACAGGCTTCCAGTATTCACGGATTGTGATTTTTGTACCAAATTTTATTCGAATCACTCCATTCGTTCGTGAGATATAGTCTTTACAGACTCACTGACACACACACACACTTTCACACACACACATACACACACACACACACACTGCTGATGTTGCTTTTGGACTAAGACAACAATATCGTTTTTAGCTAATTTTGTGCCATGCCAAGTCTGTTACTTTTTAATTTCAAAATTTTTACTATATTTTACCATCAAGTAAATTTTTATATACAGGGTGTCCCCAAAACCTTGACCTCCGATTTTTTTTTCCTTATATATTGATCTTAGAAATATGTAATAAATTGCATAAAAAAGGGTACAGAATATTATGAAATCGTTTAAAATTTTCAAGGGCATTAAATTTTAAGAAATACAAAATTTAAATTTTTTTACGGCCCCGTACAAAAAACATTTCTAATGAGTAAAATGTTCCCCATACACTAATAAGGTGATGCACAATATTTCAGCATTTTATCATAAAAAGTCCCAAAGATATGAAAAGATAAATATGCTGATTTAAACCACTTTTCGATGCATCGATATGGTTTATCAGTGGGGAAAAATCATGTTGGCAGATCGAGTTTCAGAGGTCATACACAAATTACGAAAGAAAACAATGATTACATAAATAAATAATAATTTTACTATTTATTGGTACGAAAGCATCTACAGTGTAGAAGTAATAACTTTACACAAAGATTACAAAGGTTGTTCAAAATGGTTTCCATCCATGTCAAAGATCTATTAAAGATAAGAGACAGATATTATTTGCCTATGATGTGTTTCTGCGTTGCGTCATTTGCACTCTTGCTGTAAACATTTACATTTTACTTTGGAGATTAGTCTCTCACGCACTTTGTTTAATCATATCTCTTGAAGTTTTTGTGATAAAATGCTGAAGTTATGCACATCACCTAATTAGTGTATGGGGCACATTTTACTTATTGGAAATGTTTTTGTACGTTGGCCATATACACATTTAGATTTTGTATTTCTTCAAACTTTATCTCCTGAACATTTTTATCAATTTCAAAAACTTCTGTACCTTTCTTTACACGACTTTTTAATTTATTATATATGTCTAAGAGCAATATTTAAGGAATAAAAGCCGAGATCAATGTTTTTGGGACACCCTTTATATACCTACATTTATAAGACAGTTTTATTCATATATTTCAGGAAAAACAAAATTATTGACGAAATACATTTTAGCAATAAAATACCTTTCAGAGCAGAAATATGCGCATATATCAACCTTAATAATTATAAACGACGACTATCTTATGGATGTACCCTACGACTATCTTATGGAGGTACCCTACGACTATTTTATGGATGTACCCTACGACTATCTTATGGTTGTACCCTACGACTATCATATGGATGTACCCTACGACTATCTTATGGATGTACCTTAAAAACGCAAATCAGTCCCATGGCTGATCCCTACAGTAGGAGCACATTTATATCTTCAGGAACATCCCCTGTTTGCAGGTTATGTGAGTACGAAATATTCTGTCTTCATAAAAGATGGACTTTTGGTTTTTATATCCTACTGAAACTGTGGTTCCTAACTGTTAAAAGTTTAATATTTTGGAAATGTCGCAGAATTTTATTATGAGGGTTCAACATGAATTTCAAGTAGTGACTGTATTTTTTTTCAATGCACAGTAATGCACATGCATCAGTAAACTGCTTAGCAGTAGTAAAGAACAGCAGTAATATTGGCACATAAACGATTAGATGTAAAAATTTAAAAATCTGATGTGGGCAACACATGACTTTCCTTATATAATGTAATGAAGTTACTACTATTACAGTAAAAAGAATAGGTTTTTCTTATAGTAGATACTTATATTCTTTCCAAGATATTGAATTTTCGACAATTAGTCGTCGTTTTCATTGATTTAGCGTCATTTTTATCCATTTGGCGAGATTTTCGTTAATTTAACAATATTTCAAAAAGTCGCCAAGTTGGCGACATTCCGCCAAAATCGTCGCCAAAATCTCGCCAAGCGTTATGGACGAAGAAATAAGTTATTCTTGCAGCAGATAAATGACTATTGGCGATCAAATACAAAAGTATTACTCAAAGTATCTTTTTTCATGAATGGAACGAGCTAGATCCACGAGAATAATATTACCCAATTTATCGCATGGTATTACATATGAAAGTGAAGATGTTTCTCAATAGGAAATATTTTTTTTTTATTTTATATGATTTTTTGATAATTCTTTTGAAAAATGTACAATATCTCGAGAAACGGTTTATGTTAGCGTTCTAAAATTTATGTCAATCGTTTTCTAATGAAAAATTACATAAGAAATGTCTATCTGGATAACTTTATTAGCGGATTTGATTTTTTGACGATTTTTTCAAAATTTCACTCGAAAATTTAAGGGGGTTCTGAATATTCGATTGCGTATGAAAACAATAGGCTTCTAGTGTTTACAGATTGTGATTTTTGTACCAAATTTCGTTCGAATCGGTACATTCGTTCGTCAGTTATCGTCTCCACAGTCTCACTGACACACACACACACACACACACACAGACATCACTTCAAAAATATTTGATTCGTGATCAGGGATGCTTGAAACGTGCTCTCCCGTCGAAAACTTAAATTCGAATTTTTGACACCGTCACATTACTTTCCTTACACATTATGTATATAAGGAAAGTAAAAATCTGATTTGGACAGCACATGACTTTCCCTGCAGACTTATATTAACGTTCTCTTTATTTTAATTAAATTTATTTCACTTTTAATTTAATTTTTGTTCTCATTCGGAAACCGGACTTATTTTCAAAGGTGGCGCAGAGAAAATAAGGAAAACTAAAATATCTCGAGAACGGCTAGTCCTAGTGTAATGGAGTTGGTCTTATTATTTTCGTCGTTAAAAATTAC